>OZ023156.1:37465162-38165162 GCA_963678695.2 Diplodus puntazzo | reverse complement strand
TGAACAAATGTACTGTAATGCTACCCACCTGTCAGGTATAAACAAAGCAACATCAGCGTCCATTTTACCTTGCTCTTCTAAACGTCTTCCTTTAAGTATTATTATTATTATGCTGTTAAGATGCAGTTTTTTCTTGTTTTGAATTGGAGAGGATCATGTCATAACTTTGACTGTGACTTTGCGATTCATAAATAACACTTCACAAATCTAAAATGAACTTCTCTTTGGCCGTTTCTCAGCCATCTTTTTTTCTCAACAATGCTGTTACATGTCAGCATGTGCTAGATTTACCATCCCTCTTGCTCACTGCCTCCTGTCTTTGTCCCATGCAAGAGCATCTGTTGCTGATTGGCTGGGTCAGTCTGAGCCACTTTTTTGTTTGTTTCCCATGTGCAGAGCCAGGGCTATTTAAAAGCAATTTCTTTTCTGTGCACACACAGAATGGACAGTTAGCTTATCGTGAGGACATGTTAATGTAATGTCTACTAAGCCCACCATTATATATGTTTTTGAATCAGAAATTTGGGGATGTTTTCTTAGATACTTTTTTTTTTTTTTTTTTACCATGATCACATCTTGTGTCTACTGTTAGTAAAAAAAAAAAGTCAAATAAATTGATTTGTTGTAATAATAGCAGCCTAAGTAGTATACTATGAAGAGCAGTACATAATGCAGTTTTTATACATGGTAAGAAATTGAGCAACAGCTATACTTATTGATGGCAGAAGTAGAAAATAGCAAAAAAAAGGAAAATGAGGACAATTTAGACATCTTAATATTGCTGTGATAGAGATTATTTTTTTGGGGGGGGGGTTTAACATAACAAGGAGAGGCCACACAGTTACTAAGGTGACCCCCCACCTAGCCCATTTGCTAATACCAGCTGACATTAAAACTGGCTATTTCTGTGCTGTAATTGGCTGTTGCAACACTTAGGTGTCTAGTCAGATTTAAGGGCGGAATGAGGTTGACACACAGACAAACTGGCAGTGCAATTCCAATAATAACACCACTACTGCCGCTCCGTGTGTGTGTGTGTGTGTTTGGTTTTGTGTGTAAGAGGGAGATACAGAGCACAGCTTTAAGCTATTACTTTGAGACCCTGACCTGAGTAGTGTCTCCAGACTGACGTACACAATCACACACACATCCTGTGTCTGCAGCAGCATCTATAAAAGACAAAACAGTTCAACTACAATGTGAGCAATCAGGTTTTCAGTATATGTACCTAGTACAACTACTAAAAGGTATTGACAGATGTCTGTACACACCACCTAAGGTTTATGAGGATAACAAGGGTACAATACTAAAGTGTAATCATGTTGACATAAAGTGTCATTTTTTAATCTCAACTGTGAATAACAGACAGCAAATGGTGATGATGATGGTAGCAAATGTAATAAATTTAATTAAGTTTGCAAAGTTAATGTTTGAAGATCAGCCATGCATGTAAAAATGTACATGATGCAATATAGAGAGCCGTATGATGTTCCTTTCTTTGTTAAAATTTGAGAGCAAGTGGGGGTGTTGGCATGTATGTAAGCATGCTCCCAGTTGTAGAAATGAGCTTTTATTTGTATTGTAGGCAAACTTAAGAGCTCAGGCATGAGCTGTACATGTAATTGACATATAATGTGGATGTTTGTTCATAAAGTTTCTTCAAGATAGAAAATTTGTTCCTGTCGAATTAAGACTGATGCCCCTGTGTTTTAGTCCTCTTATTTTCAGTCTAGCACTGGGTACTCATGTCCGAATTGTTGTGTTGATGTTTAGCAGTAGATTGTTCTCTGTGCGCCCCTCTGCAAGATTGTTGATTTCCTCCCGATATGAGCCAATATAAAATGAGATTATGATGGCGAGTCATCTGCGTACTTAACAATAGCGTTCTCTTGATGTCTGGGATTCAGTCATGGGCGTACAGCGTGAAGATGCAGGGGGCTGAGCACACAGCCCTGAGGGACTCCCGTGGTGAGCACAGACGCAAAGGAGATGTGACTGCAGAACTCAGCTGTTAAGTCTACTTTCCTTCTAGAGGACCTGCCAATGTCAGCATTTGACATGAGAAAACTGGAGGTCGACCGATAAATTAATACTAATCAATTTGAATGCTGTCTGGTCCGTTTGGAACATACATTAGTGGAATTCAAAGCATGTACTGTGGTATTATCACTCATCTAGCTATTAGCATACAGTTTATGCAATGGTTAGTTTTTTCAGTATATTATCAATTCAAAAAGGCTCATTACATTATTTGGCTTGTTACATGAACATAGCTACAATATAGAGCAAGTACTGAGGTCCTACTTACCTACTTAGCCAGCAAAAGGTGGCAGCAGAACATGGTCTGTTTTTACGGTCATGGTAACGCCAGTACTATGTGAACAAAATCACAGCTAAGATCTTGTCAACGTGTATAGAGAAGTGATATAAAAGTATCCTGGCTGGAAATATAGATAGAAGAATAGAATAGAATAGAATTGTCATTGAAAGCTCAGCTTACAATGAACTCACAGATGCGTCTCAGTCAGTGCAATACAATAAGACATAACATAAAAACATACGAGAATGTCACAATAATAAAATGTATATGTATGTAAGTCTAGAGTTTAGCGAGAATCTTGAGTTCTATTAAAAATAAATATATATCTAAATAAATAAAAATATGTATTGTACTAATAGTATGCAAAATATGTAGTGGTTTTGAATGTATTTTTAGTGCTTTTCGGTGTTAAGTGTGCGGATGGCTGTTGGAAAAAAACTGTCTCTATATCTGTTGCGTGTTTTGATGGATCTTAACGTCTGCCAGAGGGCAAAAGTTCAAAAAGGTGGTGGCCGGGGTGTGTGGAGTTGCTGGTGATTGTTTTGGGTGTGCTAAGGTAGCGGGACGATGGCGATGTCCTTCAGAGAGGGCAGAGGGCAGCCAGTGATTTGTTCTGCTGTTTTGATGACCCTCTGCCAGTGGCGTCATTAGGCCTGTTTTAGGGGGGCTTAAGCTGTCATTATTCACTTAAATATGATCATAAATCTGTCAGTTTTTCAAGAAAGTATGTCTTCATCACTGCTGGTAGTAACAATTAGTTAGCTCCAGCCCCGAGCTAACAGCAGAAATTCCCATGTAACATCTGTGGGAATAAACAGCACCAACGTCATTTTTATAAATACAGTGATTTTTGATAATCTAAGTACTAATAATAACAATCATGGAGACTCAAACTCTGCAATTCAAGATAAGAAACTACAACAGCAGCTTTCTTTTCTTTTAGCAGTGAAGAGATATACTCCATGACGGAACATTATAACATATGACAATGTATACAATAACATTTAATGGTAAAAAAAAAAAAAGGTCAAGAGTAAAGTTGCAGTAGGCTGCTATTATAAATATGCACCATATATAGTTACTATTATTATCAATAAAGTATTTCTGATTTCGATTCATATATTATGAAGTCAGTTGTTCATATTTCAAGTTATATTAAATGGTTGACAGTATGGTATACAGACGTCACATTTACATGTCAGGATCCGGTTATTATAGACACAGATTCGATATTTAACTGTCATGTATCATCACAGTAACAGCGTTACATGCAATAGCAGCTGTAAACACTTATAAAAACATTATAAAATCCATCCTGTGGTTTGGTTGCCGACCTGTATACTGAACACATACGGAGTAGTTAACATTTATAATCATCAGAGAACATTACAGACGCTGTTTTTGGTTCGTCTCTGTTTCCTGAATATATCTGTAGATGTGTGAATGTGTAAATGAGACATTAACTTGTAGCACTTTGTAGAAGGAGCTTCATAAAGTTCACTCCATTGACTTGTATTAGTTCACTGCCACATCCAATATGGGGGCGACGTCGACTTACGGTCCAGCTGATACCTTCAGTTTATTACCGGGAATACTGACTGTAAAGTACTGTGTGTGTTTCATGTGTCTAACTGTAGCTGTATCCCAATTCAGGGTCTGCACACTTTAAGGACCCGCCCTTTGCGGTCTCACCGAAAGAGTGTATTTCGGTGCGCCCTGCATGCCGCAGCAACTTTTGTTAAATGGGACAGTCTACCCTTCGGAGCATTTCCTGGTTGCGTCACCAGATGTTCTCACCCCTACCCGTACGTCACTATTTATGCAGCCCAGGTCCGCGAAAGTGACAAGAAGAGTAAAGTTTGACGGCTGGTTCATCTAGGGCTGAGAGGACCGTGGAGAGGTAAACCTGTTATTGAACCCACAATAATATTATCAATATTATCATTATTAGCTAGCTAACAGTTTGGGGTTATTACCTATACATTACGTTAATGCTAAACATAAACTGTTGATCGCCACATATAGTTTTATTTTAAATTTAAAGGCATTATTCCTATTTAAAGTGTTTGGTAGATATTTTTGTTTGTTGTAATGATTTATAGTAACAATAATAACAATAATAATAATGATAATAATAATTGTTATTATTATTATTATTAGGGCCCGAGCAGGTCACAGACCTGTGAGGTCCCTATTATAATTGGAAAAATTATTAGGGCCCGAGCAGGTAGACCTGCGAGGTCCCTATTGTAATTGGAAGGAAAGAAATTTTCTTCTCCAAGTTTGACTGCAGTTTTGGATGCCTGAACATACCCAAAAACTCACCAAATTTGGAATATACGTCACATCCGGCGAAAATTGCGATCCTGCATTGTCACTGGGCGTGGTCATGACCTGCAGGCTCTGTAGCGCCCCCTAATGTTCATCCCCACCTCCCAGAAGTGCGTAGAAGAACGAAATTCGGTACGCAGATTCCTCATGACCAGACGCACAAAAAAGTCTGGGGGGCCCATACTCTCAGTCCAACAGGAAGGCAGCCATTTTGATGTGTGGCGGCATTTTTGTCCAATTCATGCCTACTTTGAAAATTATCTTGTCCTAGAGCTTAAACACCAAAGTCTTCAAATTAACTCAGTAATTTTCTTCATGCCTTGAAGAACAAAAGTTATGGAAATCATTCAGCTGCGCCAAACTTTAGTGGGCGGGGCGGTGGAAACCATTTTTTCCCCTCGCCGTCGAGCATCCAGACTTTATAACTTCAACATACGATTTCCTATCCACACCAAACTGCTCATAAGTGTAGAGGCTGTCTCCCTGAATACATCTCTGCATCAATACTAAGTCGGCCATTTTGCTTTGGCCGCCATTTTGAAATATTGCCAATCTTTGTACTTAAATTATCTCCTCCTACAGATGTAACACCACCGACTTCAAAGTCACTCAGTAGCATCCTCTGACCTTGAAGATGAAAAGTTAGGAAAATCTTTATCCTGCGTCATACCTGCTGGCCGCATTGGAGCGGTCAATTCTAATCCTTCGTCGTAAAGCATCGTGTCCTCATAACTTCTTCATACAATGTCCTATTTTGGCCAAATCTCTCAGGAATGCAGAAGGAGTCGCCCTGATGAGACCTGTGTAGTCATGGGGCGTGGCCGTGACGCGTGGGCTCTGTAGCGCCACCTATTGTGATGCCCCGCCTCCTACTTGTAACATAGAAGGACGAACATTGGTACGCATATTCATCATGAACAGACGCACAAAAAACCCATTTGGATATATACTCTCAGTCCAACAGGAAGTGAGCTATTTTGAAATTTCGCGGCGTTTTTGACAAATTCATGCCTACTTTGAAAATTATCTTGTCCTAGAGCTTAAACACCACAGTCTTCAAATTAACTCAGTAATTTTCCTCATGCCTCGAAGAACAAAAGTTATTGAAATCTTTATCCTACGTCATACCTGCTGGCAGTTGCGGAGCCCGCCATAACAGTCCTTCGTCATCAAGCATCAAGTCCTGATAACTCCTTCATACTATTTCCTAGCTCGGCCAAATCTAGAGGGAATCTAGAGGGAGTCGCCATGAATAGATCTGTGCATCAATACTGTGTCATATCCATAGCGCCACCCACTTTACACCCACTGGAAACATGAAGTAAGGTTTATCTCTGTCAATTTTGGCGCCCTACATGCATGTACATTAATGAAAGTTGGCACGCATGTGTGTTTTGACAAGACGCACAAATGACTCATTTACACCCACACTCTCAGTCCAACAGGAAGTGGTCAATTTTGATTAGAAGCACATGAATTTATGGTGTACGTGATGCAAGTCGCCACTAGATGGCATTGTTTTCTCTCGAGGCACATGTATCCTATCTGAATAACCTCTGAATAGTTCCATTCCATTGCAGGAAGTCAGCCTCATATTTATCAGATTTTATTGAAACGGCAAAATTTGGCTGCACGCTACTTAATAGAATAAAAACTAGCAAACAAAGCAGAACTTAGATCAAAAGCTTGACACTGATAGACAGCCATAAATACATTTTTGAAAGAAGGCAAGTGAAGCATTATTCTACACTCATTTATGTGCAGTGATGACAATCATAGTCAGATGTACATGGCATTTGCAGGTAGTTTTGTGCAAATTGCACATTATAACAGGGCATATGTGAAGGGTAATGGCTTGAGCCACATAATGGATAAGGCAGTGGTAGTAAGCCACAGCACACAATTTTCAAATAAGCCAATTTGCTAAGAATGCCATTTGCTTGTTGTGTCTGCCCTGTCAATGTTGCACTAAATAAGATGTGTGTAGTTGTGATTCTGCCCAACTTTTCCGCGATGAATGAAGTGGCTTCCCCTGCGATATGAAACGACTGAGTGAATTCTTTGGTTAAACACAGCTACTGCAGGACGCTCGTCAAACCTGGTCACTTGACTGCTGTCCCTTTCCAAAAGGAAGAATCACATCTGGCTGCACTCCACTACCTATCTAAATCTGTGGCATTCCACTTCCATCCTCCCCTATGATGCGCTGCCTTCCTGCCTTCACAGTGACAACAGAAGGCAGTGTCTTAGCTGCACCTGTAGTCAAGTGGTTAGAGTGCATGCCACATACGCAGTGGACCCGGGTTCGAATTTAGGGCTGAGGAAGTTTACTGCAAGCCACAACCCCCCCCCCCCCCTTCTCTGTCCCACTTCCAATCTATTCCCTGCAAAAACACAGGTGTCCATGCCTGAATTCCAGACAAAGGCAAAGAGAAGGCTGTAACACTTCACACAACATAACAGTGCAGAATCAATTGTCAAAACGTTCCTGATTACTAAATGTTTTAGAAATCATTCACCTGCAGTGCATTTGGATGTCTGTGGATTGCAGGAAGTTGTTCTGACTTCACATGAAAGCGCTTAATACTGGCGGGGGCAACCCATCGCGTTACAAACACACGTTGGGAGATGAGGCTGATATTCATCCTCCGCGTGCACTGTCCCAAACGCAGGGGGTTGCCGCCTCCGTGAACAACGATCAAGCAATGTGGCTTCAGCTGCGGCGCGTTTGGACGGCAGCATGCCCCAACATGCGCGCGGACTGCGAGGGCCCATTCATCACTGCTCGCAGTTTTAATTAGGGCCCGAGCAGGTCATCGACCCGTGAGGTCCCTATTGTAATTGGAAAAATTATTCTTCCTATTATTATTATTATTCCGATCCGAGTTCGACTGCAGTTTTGGATGCCTGAACATAAACAAAAACTCACCAAATTTGGAATACACGTCCCGCTAAGCGAAAATTGCGATCCTACATTGTCACTGGGCGTGGTCGTGACCTGCGGGCTCTGTAGCGCCCCCTAATGTTCAGCCACACCTCCCACAAGTGCGCAGAAGAACGAAATTTGGTACGCTGATTCCTCATGACCAGACGCACAAAAAACTCATTTGGACCGATACTGTCACTGTCATACTTAAATTATCTCCTCCTGCAGACGTAGCACCACCGACTTCACAGTCACTCAGTATCATCCTTCGACCTTGAAGATGAAAAGCTATGGAAATCTTTATCCTACGTCATACCTGCTGGCCGCGGTGGAGCGGTCAATTCAAATCCTTCAGTCCTCATAACTTCTTCATACAATTTCCTATCTCGGCCAAATCTCACAGGAATGTAGAGGGAGTCGCCCTGAATAGATCTGTGTTGTCATTGGGCGTGGTCGTGTCCTGCACGCTCTGTAGCGCCCCCTATTGTGATGCCGCGCCTCCTGCATGCGCATAGATGAATGAAATCAGGTACGCAGATTCATCATGAGCAGACGCACAAAATACCCTTTTGGACTGATACCGTCACTCCAACAAGAAGTCCGCTATTTTGATGTGTGGCGCCATTTTTGTCCAATTCATGCCTACTTTGAAAACTATCTTGTCCTAGAGCTTAAACACCACAGTCTTCACATTCACTGAGCATCATCTTCATGCCTTGAAGATGAAAAGCTATGGAAATCTTTCCGCTACGCCATACTTGGTGGGCGTGGTGGTGGAAACCATTTTTTTCCTTCGCCGTGAAGTATCAAGGCTTTATATCTTCAACATACACTTTCCAATCTACACCATAAGGCACATTCATGTAGACGTGTTGCCCGGAATACGTCTCTGCATCAATACTAAGCTGGCCATTTTGATTGTGGCCACCATTTTGAAATATTTCCAATCCTAGCACTGTAATGACATCCTCCTATAGATTTAATACAACAGACTTCACAGTCACTCAGTATCATCCACAGACCTTACAGATGAAAACCTGTTCAAAGCTTTCGCCTACATCATACCTGCTGGCCATGGTGGGGCGGTCCATTTAAATCCTTCGCCATAAAGCATCAAGTCCTCGTAACTTCAACATATAGTTCCCCTTCTACACGTAGAGGGAGTCGCCCTGAATATATCTGTGCATCAAAAAGTTTCATAATCATAGCGCCACCCACTGGACACAGGAAGTCAGACAAACATCATCCGCTTGACTTGACGTTTACTGCTTGTTTTCTTCCATGCATGACATGCAAGTAACAGGTGAGCGTGCAATCTGACGGCTTTGCAGCCTGACACATCTGCTGGTCGTGGTGGTGCCGTCCATTTAAATCCTTCGCCATAAAGCATCAAGTCCTCTTAACTTCACCATACAATGACCAATCTGCGCCAAATATCTCGGGAATGTAGAGGGAATCACCCTGCATGTATCTGTGCATCAAAACTGTGTCATATCAATAGCGCCACCCACTGGACACAGGAAGACAAACAAAAATTGTCCGAATGACATAACATTTACTGCTTGATTTCTCCCCATCATGACATGCAAGTAGCAGGCGAGCACGCAGTTCGACGGCGCTGCAGGCCGACGCTCATGGACTGCGAGGGCCCGTTCATCACTGCTTGCAGTTTTAATTATTATTATTATTATTATTATTATTATTATTATTATTATTATTATCATTAATATTATGACATTATAATTCTTGCCTCTTTCTTTAAACATTGTAAGTGACATAGCAGCCGTTGATTGAGTCAGAACTTCAAACCTAGTTGATGGACGATGTGGTGGACAGAGGAGACTGGACCCCCAAACACAGAGTACCGACACAGATGATGTCCCACTGACACCATCCAGCCCAGCAGTACTGCAGGGACTCCTGCTCAGCCTGTTGCTGTCCATCATCTGTAACTGTTTTAATATTAATTTTAATAATAATTGTTTTTGTTAATAGTGAATAATAATGATCTGTAAATAGTTATTTATGCTGTAATTTTGTCAATAGTTGTAAATGTTAAGACTTTAATATTAAAAGAAAACATTCAATCTCTTGTTGTCCCTGAAAAGTAGCACTTGATGCCGTTTGCTGTTATAAATTACCAAGTATTTAAGCTGTTCATACTGAATGGAATAGACACCGTGTAACAATAGAACAATATTTTATTTCATGAATTATATAAAATGAACAATTATGAACAAATCATTTAAAAAAGACTCATAAATTAACTAAATAACAGAAAAAATGTCATGATTGTCTTTTGGAGCAGAGAAGAGCCTCTCCATCCTCTCTGCAACCTCATGTCCTCCTTCATTCTCCCTCCTCCTCGAAGCAAGAGAAAAAGTAAACACAAGATCACATTAACACAGGGATGCAAAGATTTACAAAAAGTGACATCAGGACAAATCGGCTATTTATTATTTATGATTTATTATTGCCTTACTTCCATCCAGCCATGTTTCGCCCTGTGAACAAATGTTGTTCTGCCATCGGAAAGTGATGAAGCTCCCTAAAACACAATGAAATGTAAAAGATGTTTTGTGTTACGTCAATAGACAAAAGGGTTCTAATACAACAAATATAATCATCATGAGGATAATCATAAACTTACCTCTTTATTCAAACATTTAACTAGACTTTACAACTTTACAGTCTGGAAATAAAGCAGCCTGATCTAAATCTGTTCATCTTGGTCCATTTATGTATATGAAGTAAAAATAGTCTCTAACATCTCCACAGTCACAATACGATATAAGATATAAGTCTGAACATCTATGTTACGACCAGAGGAAACCCTGGTGCAACAAGAGCATGAGACTCCCCTCTTCCCATCCTCCAAACACCACCAGCAGCGAGCGTTTTTAACATAGTTTTATTCAAAAACAAAGCTGGAACACAATCACACATGCTGGCAGTCTGGGACAGCAGAGGAGAGCCCCCTAGGAACTAGGCGGAGCTGGCCCTTAAACTTGCGGTTCCAAGGCAGCAGCCAATCAGCTCCCTGGGTCAACCTGCAACCACTCAAACATACCTGCAAACAATCTCACACACACTCATACTCACACAGGTAAAAGAGGGATATTAAAAACAGACAAATTGAAAAATGACCTCTAGGGTCGTAACAGTCTAACGTTTGAAAGTGAAGGCTTTTAAGGCTTTACTTCCAAAGGCATCACGCTGAGCATTACCAGTGTATTTTAACGGACATTTTGAGGTTTTAATGTCCCTTGAAGTTTAACATATCTGGCGTTGGATGTTCAAATGAGTAAAAAACGAGTATAGACCCAATACTTACATTTAAATGCGAGATCTGCACCACTTAAGGTCGCCATTATTTATTTATTTATTTATTCTCTTTGGGCGCATGATGAATCTTTGGTTATGTGAGACCACGAAGGGTAGTAGTCCTCTCCCCTTCCAAAAACAGGTAAAAGGAGTGCGCATTTGTGGGGTGCATTATGAGAACACTTTGAATTGGGACATCCTTCGCCGCGGCATAGTGACATAATCGCACTTCAAATGCGCACTCGAAGTGTGCAGACCCTGAATTGGGACACAGCCTGTGAGACTGCAGTCTGCCCCAGACTCAGTACCAGCAGCTCTTCAGAGCGGTTTCATTACGATCACCGTAAATGTTACAGCATTTGCACACTGGAAAAAAATGTGCGACTGATTTGACCAAGCAAACGCGAACCATGGCTAGCTTGACCGCAGTACAGAAGTGGACATGGTGGTGATTTCCCCGCTGTTTCTGAAAACTGGTACCACAGTCTATGCTACCAACACAGCCTTCACACTGTCCTCTTGTCTCTCTTCTTGCTCCAGCGTGGAATATGCACAAGGCCGCCCCCTAACGTAGATGCGTAGCACGGTCAGTCAGACTGGGGGCTGAGAAAGAACAGAGGCCGCTGACGTCACTCTCCTGCGCCACTTGGGATTGCAAATTCAAATTGAATTTCGGAACATTTTTTGCAGGGGGCGGGCTTAAAAGGAAAGTTTTCTTTTTAGTCGTGTGACAAAATGAGCAGTCTTGAAGAAGAAAATGAAAATGCAATTTGGATGATTTATCACTCATTTTATTTATGAGTCACATAATGCAGCGATGACCTTAAAATGAAAAAGCATTTCTGCAAATGCATTTTCATTTTCAAATTTGACATTTCAAATTGAATTTTGGTAACTATTTGCCGGGGCATCGTTTGAAAATTAAATCTTAAATGTAATTTTCTTCATCATTTTAATTAAGTTACAAAATGAGCAGTCTTGAAGAAGAAAATGAAAATGCAATTTGGATGATTTATTACTCATTTTTTATTCATTTAATCAAAAAATGCAGCTATATTCTGAAAATGAAAAAGCAGTTCTATTAATCAATTTTAATTTGAATTATGGAACAGATTCGCTTCCATAACGTTCACTCTCATCCTGTGCATCTCTTGGGGGCCTCCCCTGTCCTTAAAACCTAGTGACGCCCCTGCCCTCTGCAGAGCTTTTTTATCTGCAGCAGAGCAGCCTTCGTACCACACTGAGATGCAGTACATCAGCAGACTCGCGATGGTCGCTTTAGCCAGGCGCTTTATCTCATCTCTGTATGCTGTTTCGTCTCCTCTTGAGATGAGCCCCACGACTGGTGTGTCATCAGCAAATTTGTTGAAGATGTTTGACGGATGGGCTGGTGTGCAGTAGTAGGTGTACAGTGAGTAGAGCACTGGGCTCAGCACGCCGCCCTGAGCCGCGCCAGTGCTTTGGCAGATGGAGGAGGAGAGGCCCGAGTCCTGAAGTTTATGGATTAAGATGACCGGGATGGTCTTGTTAAATGCTGAGCTGAAGCCTATGAAGAGCATCCACACGTAGCTGTCTGGATGTTCCAGGTGGGTCAGTGCTGTGTGAGTTGTGATGGCAACTCACACAGACCTTTTTGCCCTGTAAGCAAACTGGTGTGGATCGTGTGACGGAGGCAAGCTTGCTTTGATGTGATGCAGGACCAGTTTCTCAAAGCATTTCATGATCACCGGTGTGAGTGCTATCTTGTCAATACGTATAAAGAAGTGATGAAAAGCATCCTGGCTGGAAATATCATGAACTGTCCTGGTTTGGCAAAGGCACAGCTCAGGATAGGAGGGCTCAGCAGTGGGTGCTCATCTACCAAGTATCACCATGCACAGTATATGAATAAACCTTTCCAGTAGCAGCTTTTTCAGCCTACTGCCATCTGGCAAGAGATCCAGATGTATCTGTTGCCATATCACTAGACTAAAAAGCAGCTTTATTCAACAGCTGTAAATAAATTCATCCAGCTAACAGCAAAACAGCCAGCAGTGATGATAGTACGGCGGACTGCCAGCTGTACTTTCCCCAGGAAACACATCGTCCTCTTCAGCTAGCCGAGGGGGCTTGCAGTATAGGCTCTGGGCCTAAACTGAGGGGACAGGCCCGGTGTATGCATGGCGGACTGCCCCTCACATGCTCAGAGCTTGGACACAGAACACGTTGGTTTCAGCAAGGCGCCTTTTGCTGCTCAAGATCCTTGAGGGGCGGCCGGCCCTTCAGACACCCAGCCTGTCAGATCTCTCTAGCCCAGAGACACTTGGGCAGCAAAGAGTGGCTCTGGAGGAGGAGTGTTACCCAAGAAGAGCAGCAGGTCGTTCAGGAGAGACTGCGACAGCCAAAAAAGACAAGACCACAATCCCTTGTATTAGTACCACTGCTCCTGGCTATAGCACATATTTTACACGTTCAAGAGTCTCAATGCCTTACTCAAACTGTCAATTCATAAGCTTACATAACAACCAATCAGAGCAGACTGCACAGCAGAATTTCCCTGTCCCATCCCTCCGGCCCATGCATTCATGCATCATCCAAGGAGAAATAACGGTCAGCTCGCCGGACTTAAAACAAAGATTGTTCACGAGTCCCAGATTGTGAATTCAAGTCGAGTCTCAAGTCTCTGTGTATGCCCAGTTTAGTGCATTTTGAGTCCAAGTTGCAGACTCAAGTCCCCATCTCTGGCACACACTCCGAACATAGAATATTGCACAGGTGTGGATATTGCACAGAATAATTATTAGGAGGGTATTGCACAGTATAAATATTGTCTATGGTGTCTGTGGGGAATCTTTTATTCTTTAGTTCAGGGTGATGATGGCCTTAAGGCAAAAACTGCTCATTGATCTTGTGGTGCCCACTTTACCTGTAACACTTTCTTGAGGGCAGCAGGACAAACAAGCGATGGATGGGGTAAGATGGGTCTTCATAGATGCACGATGTCTTCTGTAGACAACAGAAGCTGTTGATGTGTTCCAGGGCAGGCAGATATGTGTTTTTTTCATCTTCTGGGATGTGTTTATGACTCCCTGTAAAGCTTTCATGTCTGATGAATAAGATTAAAGCTGCGGGATCTGATAACATCTGGGGATGTAACGGTATGAAAATTTCACACCGCTGTAATAGTGACCAAAATTATCACGGTTATCGGTATACCGCGGTATTTTTCAAAATGTCGAAAAAAAATGTTGAAAAAACACGGATACACTGATAAATTTAAATAATTTCACCAATATTTATATTTAAATAGATTTATTATATATTAAAATAGTCCAAAACCTTAACAAAACACTGCAAAATCAATGTATCAAAACTGTGCAAAATAGGTCATTGGCTTTTGTGACGAGGCAGCCTGTTCTTGATACGTGTCCTTTAATGTCTGCGTAACAGAGGTAGAATGAGATGTACTGGCAGTAGCACTCGATTGGCCAGCAAACCCTACCCTCTCTGTGAAAAAAAAATAATAGAAAATGTCATTATTAATTATTACTGTTGTTACTTAATTCTAAGGGTGCTGCCAACAGATCACAAAAGTTACAGTTTAGATCATATCACTTATAATTTTTTAGATCAAAACAAAAATGATTATTCTTGAATGAATTATGAATACTCTATTTTGGCTCTTATCTCTATCTAGACACTTGTTATATTCACCATTTTCTATTATTCTTTATATATAGTCTATTCTACAAATAACCCACAAGTATTATATATTTCTGATATTACTTATATATATTGGTTGTCTGTCTCTGTCTGCTTGCTCGTCAATGGACTCGGTCAATCTGATTGGTCAAATGGCTGCTGAGCCACAGGTAGACGCTGCTCCGGTGAACGGAGCCGAGATGAAAGTCAGTCATCTCAGTCAGTTTGCACCAACTCAGTCCACCCAGTACGTGTTCGTCTCAAATCCTCCTAACTGCAGCTCTGCATCAATATTTGGGGAATTATTAGGTCGACTTCTAAAAAAAAATCTACAATTAATAAGTGGTTCAGATAACGTGCCAAATCACGATCAACTTTCTTCCGTTATACCACTATCTGGTCAGATTACATGATTTTACGGCAGTTTACGGTTTGGTGACAACAGCAAATTAGACAGAGAAAATTCGACATACACATACATCATGCACCCAAGCTTAAAGTTAATTTACCTTGCATTCGCTAAACAGTTGAGTGTGATGGTCGCGTAAATTGGATGTGTTGCCGCCCCTCACAACATCTTTCTTCTCGCAGCTCCTCTAGATAGGGCTGCCATCCTCCACCAGCTGTCCCTGAGCATTCTTATAATAACCAAAATGCGCACAGACTTAAGATTTGGTTCTCTTTGAAGGCGGAAAAATGCCTTGAGGGCCGCTACTATCACGTCCTCCCTCTGCCATGTCTTCTTCACTACATAACAAGCGCACGTTCCACGCTGCGCCTGCATAGTGACACTTGGATAAAGTATCTCGCGAGTTTTCCACACCGTGGTTATCAACCGTGGCATTCACCATGATAATTAAAACTTAAATGGTAACCCTTACCGTCGGGAATTTTACTGTGGTTTACCGTGACACACCTAAAAGATGGGCATTGCTGGTCGACGTTATTAGTCACTGTTACTGGTGAGTGCTTTTACCTGACAGCCACCATCACCCCTATACTAAAAATCTGCATTGTACCCATGATTCCACTGGGCATGTCTCTGTTACCTGTCATAAGCGATACTGTTTTGCTCATTCCTCCATACATTTTCATCTCCCACTGAGAATGTTTTAGGAGTGTAGCATCATGCCTGCCTACTATTGCTGACTCACTCAGATTGTATTTATTTCATCACTTTTCCTTGATTTTTGTGCTTCTTCTGCGATTGGGTTGGCCACATAGATCCTGACTCTGAACCAGGGGCCAGATATATAAACCATGTGTACGCAAAAATGTTTTACTTACGCCACTTTCCAAGCACACTTCCAGACGTATAGAAATTCACAGAGGGAGGGAGTGTGCGTACTGGTACACATCTTTAAGGCCATGCGTACCATGCATACAGTGTGATTATTGTCATGTTGTGAGTTGGCAAAAATGATAAGAAAAGTGTGAATTAGGGTGACAATTTATTTGGAGCTCACTAAATTGTGTTGGGATTACATCTATAGTTTAAAGAATCTTCACTATGATTACACCGACACAGTAGCTGCTTTGGCGCTGCTAAAGGACATTGCTAATGTACAATTTAGGCTAGAGCAAGTTTTCAGGGACTGTATTGAGGGATCCCCTCTCCCCATACAGTAGCTCGCACACTCTCACTGTGTGCAGAGATGCGCCTCTTGCTTGAAATCAGACCACTTTTTGATGAACTCCTCCAAAGTCTGTGGCTCTAGCATGCTGCATTCACCCCTTCTGTCACTTTCTGCTGTTACACTTTGTTCATTTTGTTGCTAAAGCCAGAACTGAAGCCTCCAAATAATACTCTTTTCGTCTCAATTTGATCAATTGAGACTGGGTAGTTCTAAGCAAACTGGGTTTGCTTAGAACTATTTATAGTGAATTGTGGGGATGGTAAATCTGACGAAAAGACAGTATGCATGTGTCCCGTTTTGTGTGTCAACAGATTTCTATGCCTGAATATACACAGAGTTTTATACATTTGGCCCCTGGTGATTTTGATGACTGGATGCACTATGCCTTTCTTCTTTCTGACCTCCGGTTTGGCTCGATCTGCTCTGTGCAGTTCAATGTCAAAAATAGAATTGGTGCATATTCTCTGTGAAGCTGAGGGGAGAGCAGCGACTGAAATGTTGCTGAAATGTGCCTTGGACCCTCTCTATAGTAGGGCCAAATCATGCCAGCCCCACCTCCAAGAGGGCTGCTGTGATGTCTTTTGACCACAGTCAGCCAGCGACAAGCCCCTATATCCCCATCAGACAAGCGGTTGCTGCAATTGAGAGTCATGTTTGTGTAGGAGACCAGAAAGACAGGCATTTAAGTGTCTCTGTGTTCAGTTCTTGGTAGGGTTAAGGTTTTTGCATTGCTCATCAAATACCAACATTTCCTTTTATATAACTAACTACTGGCGACTTTTGTTGTGTAGAATTTATAGCCAGTCATTTGATAGTTGGTGGCCCTGTTGTAATGGAAATGCAAATCACTGCCTCACTGGGCTGACTAGTCAGGTCAAGCCAAATCAGCAAATGTATAGAAAAGCCCCAAAGGATGTATAAATGCATGGATGAACAAATAAAAACAAATAGCATCTACATTTTTCAGCCCTATTTCTAGTTTCTCAGGTAAAGCCTGGATTGACTCTTGACTGTCTGTCTGTCTACATGGACGGTGAAGCTAATTTGCCTTGATGCACTGCTATTCAAGGCCAAGTACAGGGAGTACTTGTGTGTGTGTCTGTGTCTGCAGGCTGCATGTTAATAACAAACACTAACGAAGAGAAATGGTCCTCTGGGCTTTAGGTTCTCTGTATGGACTTCACAAAGACTTCTCAATGACATTTTGGGTATTTTCTGACATAAAAGACTTGGACACTAATCACTGTGGCAGTGCTGTCACACAGCACAATAGGCTGCAGTGTGTGCATGTGTGTCTGCAATGGTGGTCTGGCGATTCTGTCATGCCTTAATGAAGTAAGCAACAACATGCCTGAGGCCAAGCCGGAGACAGGACACATACACAGACACACAGAGTCACAGACGCTGGGCTAAAGATAGTTTCTATTTGAGCTGTCAAACTTCAGTGGAGTGAATCATAGGGTCAAACTGAGTTAACTTCATTGGCTAACGGTTGTGAGCCACTGATTTTTGCCGATGTTGCTCACTTGTTACAACCTCGTTTCGCTATCATCCTTTTTATGTCATAGTTACAATAATGTAATGACAGCTACATGTTTTGCTAAAAAGTTCAGCGTAACCAGTTGTCACAGCCGGTAAACTAAATGTACTTGCTGACTTATTATGTTTGCTTTCTCTAGAACAGGAATTGGGAGCAGTACCACATCTGAGAATTACAGATTTTCAGTCTAGCTGAAGACTATAGTGAAAATACTTTACAGACATTGACGGGGGTCAGTCAGATTTGCATGTGGCTGTCTCTTTTATACTTGAATATAATATTTTCGCATATGTTTTAATCTTTGTTTCAAATCCACTATCAATCAGCTTTGTGACAGGTAACAGGTCTTCACAATGCGTCATTTATATTTAGGAGAAACATGCATCACTTCCTCTGCAGGGCTTTGTGACAGCCCCATAACACCCACATATGTGTAGGTACGAGGTACGTGTGGGGAAAAGGGCCAATTGACACTGAATTACTAATTTTGCTGGAAATATAACTATGTTCTTTTCTTCCTTTATGTCTGAATTCAGATATAGTGGGACAACTTAAAATGTTTACTTCATATGTAGCCCACATGGGTTTTTCACAATGAATTTGAGAACGTCCTCAATGTCCAATTATAGTTATGTAACCTCAGCCATAACAGTCATAACATGATGTGCTGTTGTTGGGGCGTGAGTGGGCTGTGCTGGATGCTGGGTTTTCCTGAGATCCATGTGCATTTTTCAGTGAGCTGGCTTCACACTTTGTGATGGCAAAGTTGTCTCTGTTATCAACCACAGGCATTGTGATGGAATGCAGGAAAAAGCTTTACCTGGTGAGCTTGTCTCTTTGTGTACTCCTACCTCTTTTAAGGCCAGTTGGCTGTTGGTGTGCTTCTAGCACTGCCGATTGAGTGCATTGTGCTCATTTTGGCCTAACAGCTTTGCAAAAAGCGGTGTTTGGGCTGATGTTCTGCTGCCACCTCCTGTAGTCTCCTCTCTCCGCCGGTTAAGAAAAGAATTGAACTTCCCAGAGGTTTTTACTGCATGTGCCGTAACACGCTCCATGACTTGTTTCAATTCTCAGTCTGAGAATGTGAAGTTTTAGTTGTCTATCTTTTCTATCTCTATGTAAAGTCATGGAAAAAAGAATCAATTGACAGGAAGATGTAAACACAGATGCATGTTTCTGCTCATTTTTGTTTTCCGACCTAATATCAAAGCTCCTATCAACAGCATAATAACCTTCCCACTGCTGACACACATACATAGGGCTGTGAGGTCATTAGGGGTCAGTAGCAGAGCTGGCGCTGCCACAAGGTCAGACTGCTAATTACATTGGCCTTAAGATGAGACAGTACAACTCACACAGACCCCATACAGTAGCCCTGTCCAACAAGATAGAATGGGTAATGTGATTTTGATAATGACTAGACTTCAAACATGAAACATTGCTCAATAGATGCGACCACCAAGGAAGAGTCATATTAAGTCTAATGAAGAAAGAAAGAAAGAAAGAAAGAAAGAAAGAAAGAAAGAAAGAAAGAAATGACATGGAGACAGGCATGCATGCAGACATACTTGACAGTGCTTATTCAATGCGGGCTTACACCATGTAATGCATTACATGTGAAATCAGTCTATTGCTGATAGGACTTTGTATTGTTCCAGACAGCAACTTGAACGCCCATACTGGGACCTAAAATCTTTGATTGGTTACAATACTGGGCCAGACGGAGTCAGGGATGTAGAGTCATTTTTCATGGAGCTCTGCAAATATCCCAATGATGTTACAACCTTCTCCTGTACATTTGATTTCAGAGGCTCATAATTGGTAGATATTTACTGTCACACCGCGGTGAGAGGTGTCCTGTCTTGGGTTTTTTTGTCTTGTAAATTTCATGTTTTATTTTGAAAAGTGACTCTCCTCTCGTTTCAGGTCACTTGCCCTTCCTCTTGTGTCACTGGTCTGACGTCTCCTCCGATCTCTGATTGTTTCCACCTGTGTCCCCTTCCCTGATGTGTATATAGTCTGTGTCTTCCCTTATCTCGTTGCCAGAGTATTTCGTCTTGTCGTGTACTTCCAGCCTTGTTCCACAGCCTTGCCACAGATTTTGGGCCTAAGTATTGCCACACTTTTGATTTCTGATTCCCGGTTTACCTCTGAAGAAGAGTGATTTTGCTTTTGATAACGTTTTTGGTCAGCTTGTTTAAAGAGAGTTTAATTTCATAGTCTTTTTGTTTTCCTCCTGTTCGGAGTGATTTTGTGTTGTAGTTTTCTTAGCTCAGTGCAGCATAGTTTTAGTTTACAGCTTTTTCCCTCCTCGAGAGTGGTTTTCTTTTGTGTTATTTTTCATAGTGTTATTTCTTGAAGTTCAGTGTACATATTGATATTTCCGTTTCCTCCCTTGGGAGTGATTTTCTGTTCTTTTGTGTTCGTGTTTGTTTTGTTTGCTGTTCTGATTAGGTCAGATTTTCATAGCCTATTTGGTTATCACTCATTCTGAAGTCTTATCAGGAGATTTTCAGAATAAAAGCCTGTCTTAACCATTTTACTTCTGCATCTGAGTCCTCATTTCTGCCCAGGCCTGTCAGTATACTCTGGCCAGTATGGACTCAGCGGAGGCAGAACGCGTGTTGGAGGTCCTGCGCACCCAGGAGGCCCGTCTCGTCCGTCAGGAGGAGTTCCAGATGGCAATGGCTGCTCTACCAGCTCCTACCACGCTAGCGGAGCCGGTTGTAAGTTGGCTCCTCCAGCCCAGTATTCGGGAGAACCCAGAAGATATTTTTAATCGACTGCTCAATTCATTTTGAACTCTTGTCTCATGCATTTCCTACGTATCGGTCAAAGATAGCATTCATGTTATTGCATCTGACCGGCAGAGCCAGGTCGGAGTCAGGGCTCATCCATCTGTAACTCTCTCTCAACTTTCCAGACAGCTCTTACTAAGACTTTTGATCCGGTTACTACGGACAGAGAAAAGGCACAAGAATTAAGCAGTCTGAAACAAGGCAGCGGGTCAGTATGCGACTATGCCATCCGCTTTCACACCCTGGCGGCGGAAAGCGGGGGGAATGCCATGGCGCTCTACAACGTTTTTCCCGAAGGGGCTGGCAGCTCCTATACAAGACCTTCTAGTACCTCTGGATCTACCCACCGATGTGGACGCCCTCATCGCCCTCGCCATCTGGACGGACAACAGGCTCGTTCAGCTTAGAAGACAGCGAGGCGGAAGACCGGCAGCCACGGAAAGACACTCTCGCTCTCCTCCTCCGAGCGGGCAGGCTTATCATCTTTCGCCGCCGGAGCCACATCCCCACCTCCGTGCCGATCACGAGGAGGAGCCCATGCAGCTGGGGAGAGCTCGGCTGACACCAGAGGAATGACGAAAGTGGCAGTTGGAGGGGAGATGTTTCTACTGTGGAGAGATCGGCCATCTTGTCAGTTCATGTCCAGCAAAGGGATCCCAGGCGGTAAGTCATGTCACAGCGTCACGCCCTGTACCACGCATTCTCACTAACGTTACCTTAATACATCACACCGCCTTTGATCTGGAGGTATTCATTGATTCAGGAGCAGATGAGAGCCTGATGAACTGGGGTTTAGCGAAGGAGCTGGGTATCAACTCAGAGCCGCTAGCTAAATCCATCCAGGCCAGGTCGCTAAATGGTAAAGAACTGTTTGCTATTACCCACATCAGCGAGCCTGTCAGAATGCAGATTGACAGCCATCATGAACACATTCGTTTCTACTTATTCACTTCGTCATCCCACTCCCTGATTTTGGGACAACCAGGGCTGTTTCTTCATAACCCGCACATAGACTGGAGAACAGGGAAGATCACAAAATGGGGAATAGGATGTACCGAGAACTGTGTTATCTCTGATAATAAGAAGAAAAGTGTCACCGAAATTAACTTGTTTTCTGCTAATCCTGCCACAGACACAGAGTATCCGGACGTGAACTCTGTTCCTCCTTGCTACCACCACTTCCAGAGTCAGCAAGACTAAAGCTCTGTCTCTCCCACCTCATCGGCCGTATGATTGTGCCATTGACCTGATTCCCAGTTCTACCATCCCCAAGGGCCGTCTTTACTCCGTTTCCGGACCTGAGAGAGAAGCTATGAAAGACTACATCACGGCATCACTAGAAGCAGGTCTTATCCATCCCTCATCTTCACCAGCAGGGGCGGGATTTTTCTTTGTGGGAAAGAAGGACGTTTCTCTAAGACCCCATATTGACTACAGCCCTCTAAACGACATAACAATAAAGAATCGTTTTCCTCTCCCTCTCATGTCTTCCGTCTTCGACCAGCTTCCACAAGCTAAAGTGTTCACCAAGCTAGACCTCCACAATGCTTATCACCTGATCTGGATAAAGGAGGCAGACGAGTGAAGGACCGGATTTAACACGCCGAGTGGGCACTAGGAATACAGAGTCATGCCCTTTGGACTCACCAATGCTCCCGCTGTGTTTCAAGCTATGATAAATGATGTACTTAGAAACTTCCTTGACCACTTTGTTTACGTTTACCTTGATGATATCTTGATCTACTCCCCCGATCTAGACACAGACTATGATCATGTGACTCAGGTTCTTGAAAGATTGCTAGAAAACCATCTGTATGTCAAAGCAGAGAAAAGTGTGTTTCATGCTGACACCTGATTCATTGTAGCTCCTGGAAAGGGGCTACTATAGCCACAGCGGCTATAGTTAACGCTGTGGCAGATTGGCCTACACCTGACAGCCGTAAAAAGGTTCAGCAATTCTTGGGATTTACTAACTTTTACAGGCGGTTTGTCAGAGGCTTCAGCGCAATAGCTGCTCCTCTCTATGTTCTTACCTCCACCCAGGTGCAGTTCCGCTGGTCTCCGCTGGTCCTCTCGCAGCGTTCTGAACATGACGGCAAGATGCATCCCTGCGCTTTCCTGTCGCAAAGGCTGTCCAAGGCGAGGCGGAATTATGATGTCGGCAACCGGGAGCTGTTGGCAGTGAAGCTCGCATTGGAGGAGTGGAGGCATTGGCTGGAGGGGGCCAACCATCCATTCATAGTCTGGACAGATCACAAAAATTTAGAATATATCAGAAAAGCTAAAAGGCTTAACTCTCGCCAGGCCAGGTGGGTGCTCTTCTTTAACCGCTTTTCCTTTTCCCTCTCTTACAGGCCGGGGTTCTGGAGCGTCAAACCTGACACCCTGTCATGAGTATTCGACCCCGAGCCTGAAGCCAAGGAACCAGAAACCATCCTTCCACTGAACCGTGTGGTTGGAGCAGTGACTTGGCCAATAGAAACAGAGGTAAAACGAGCTAATGGTGGAGCCCCATCACCTAGTGGTTGCCCCGATAATCGTTTGTTTGTCCCCACCGAGCTGCGTCCACAGGTGATCCATTAGGCTCACACCTCGCTGCTTTCATGTCATCCGGGGGTTAAAAGGACGATGTTTGTCATTTCCCGGCAGTTCTGGTGGCCCTCCATGGAGCCGGAGGTCCAGGAGTTCATAGAAGCATGTTCAGTCTGTGCACGGAACAAGACGTCTTCCGGATCCCGCATGGGTCTCCTACAGCTGCTTCCGATCCCCTCCAGAACGTGGTCAGACATCTCCATCAACTTCGTAACGGGGCTCCCGGTTTCTCAAGGAAACACCACTGACCTAGGGGTACCACCCGGAAGCCTACGGCCAGACCGAATACCTCAATCAACAACTGGAAACCGGCCTCCGGTGCATGGTCTCTCAGAACCCCTCCACATGGAGCAAACACCTGGTCTGGGTAGAGTATGCACACAACTCTTTGCCTACATCAGCCACTGTTTTTTCTCGCTTTAACTGTGCCTTTGGTTATCAGCCTCCCCTTTTCCCAGATAATAAGCTGGAGGTGTCGGTCAAGTACTAATTCGACAGGGAGATCGTGTTAAGAAAGCAGCAGATCGCAAAAGAAGGCCTACTCCCGCATATCAGCCAGGCCAGAGAGTGTGGCTTTCAGCTAAGGACCTACACCTCAAGGTCCCCTCCAGGAAGCTGGCACCACGGTTCATAGGCCCGTTCCCCATCACCAGATTCGTTGGTCCCACAGCGGTCCGGCTTTGTCTGCCTCAGTCCCTCCGTGTCCACACTACCTTCCACGTGAGCCAGGTAAAACCAGCCAAGGAAAGCCCCATGGTTCCAGCTGCCACACCTCCCCCACCACCGGGGGTGATTGATGGCGGTCCGGTCCAAAAGGTCAAGCAACTGTTGGCAGTATGCAAGCGGGGCCGGGGCAGACAGTTTTTGGTGGACTGGGAGGGCTACGGTCTGGAAGAAAGACAGTGGATCCCTTCTCGCCACATTGTTGACCCCAGTCTCATCGATGACTTTTAAAGAGACCATCCCGAGCAGTCTGGGCCGTCAGGAGTCGGCCCTAGAGGGAGGGGTACTGTCACACCGCGGTGAGAGTTGTCCTGTCTTGGGGTTTTTTGTCTTGTGAATTTCATGTTTTATTTTGAAAAGTAACTCTCCTCTCATTTCAGGTCACTTGCCCTTCCTCTTGTGTCACCGTTCTGACGTCTCCCCTGATCCCTGATTGTTTCCACCTGTGTCCCCCTCCCTGATGTGTATATAGTCTGTGTCTTCCCTTGTCTCGTTGCCAGAGTATTTCGTCTTGTCGTGTACTTCCAGCCTTGTTCCACAGCCTTGCCACAGATTTTGCGCCTAAGTATTGCCACGCTCTGATTCACTGTTTACCTCTGAAGAAGAGTGATTTTGATTTTGATAGCGTTTTTGGTCAGCTTGTTTAAAGAGAGTTTAATTCCATAGTGCTTTTGTTTTCCTCCTGTTCGGAGTGATTTTGTGTTGTAGTTTTCTTAGCTCAGTGCAGCATAGTTTTAGTTTACAGCCTTTTGCTTTTTCCCTCCTCGAGAGTGGTTTTCTTTTGTGTTATTTTTCATAGTGTTATTTCTTGAAGTTCAGTGTAGATATTGATATTTCCGTTTCCTCCCTTGGGAGTGATTTTCTGTTCTTTTGTGTGTTTCGTTTGTTGTTCTGATTAGGTTAGGTTTTCATAGCCTATTTGGTTATCACTCATTCTCAGAGATTTTCAGAATAAAAGCCTGTCTTAACCGTTCTACTTCTGCATCTGAGTCCTCATTTCTGCCCAGGCCTGTCATTTACCTTGGGTGGTGTTGGTTGTGGGACAGCTGTCTTATATGGTACTGTATACCAATTAGCCACAACATTAAAACTACTGACAGGTGATGTCACTAACATTAATAATATCATTGTATTGCAATGTTCTGATTGGAAACCTTGGGCCCTCACATTCATGTGGGTGCCACTAGACACACACCACCCACCCAAACACTGTTATAGACCAAGTACACTGTCTCATGACAATGTCGTTCCCCGATGGCAGTTGACCCCCAGCAGGGGCAATGTGCCTCAACATACTACAAAAACTGTTCAGGAACGGCACGAGGAACACAACAAAGTCTAAGGCATTGACCAACCTCAAAATTCCCCAGATCCCAATCCCATCCAGCATCTGTGGGACGTGCTAGAACAAGTCCAATCCATGGAGGCCCCAGACACCACAGGACAACTCCAGAGGTCTTATGATGATGCCATGACAGGTCAGAGCTCTTCTGGCTATACAAGGGCAACCTGAACAATACTGTATTAAGAAGGTGGTTTAAACGTTGTGGCTGATCAGTGTACTGTATATCTTGCATTGGTTCACTTTGGGTACATTCAACGCATTATTGTCAGGCCTGGACTAAAAAGAGGGCTCAGATGCAGAGTATGAATAGAAAGGACAAGCTTTTATTATGAAAATTCGCTTATCTTCTCTTAAGATAGAGCAACAAACAACAGGCTATAAAGTCTCCTTCTCAACTCGGTAAACAGGGTAACAAGGAAACAAACACATAAAACAAAACATGGAGATAAACCTCAAAGCAAAAAATAATTTACAATGAAAAATCACTCTTTTTAAGAGGAAACAAGGAATCAAGAATACAAACGTGGTGGCACTTGGCATGGATCAAGGCAAGGACTGTGGTCATAAACTGGGGTACACGACTGAACGAAATACTCTGGCACAGGACGAAGGGAGCCGCGAACTATATTACATGAGGGTAATGGGAAACGGGTGGAAAAAATCGGGGATCAGGGGAGACACCAGACCGGTGACACATGAGGAAGGGCAAGTGACCTGAAACGAGAGGAGAGTTACTTTTCAAAATAAGACCCCTCACCGCGGTGTGACAATTGTCATGTAGATTTGGGGGTAGGGATCTTGTACCAGTGCAATCTCCCAAAGACTACAGTTATAGCTTCTACTAGTTGGTTTTGCCAATAAATGGGCCCGTGTTTAACCTTTTGAAGTCTTAGCACTAGTTAAAAGAAGTGCTATACAATGTAAAAATGGTGCTTGCCGCATTATATCATGATGATGGTTATTCATCAATTGCCTCTAACACAGGTTTTTCACAGGTTGTCTTGGTCACACAGTCCCAAGCTTAGTGTTGCACAATGAGGGCACCTGGATCTTTGTTTTTGTTTCAGGGGACAAACTTTGATAGAGTCTTTTGGGGCATATTGGTTGTGTAATAGAGCTAATGTTATCAGTTCTCCCTTGCTGCTTCTTAAAGTCATTGTTGGGAAGTCCATCGAGCTTGTTTTCATTAGTTTCAACTAAGGTTATGCATGACCTTTTTCACAATCAGTACTGCATGTATTGCATCAAACACCACCATGATCATTATATTAAAGTGGGCACATACCCCATTCAAGAGGAACATTAAGACCAATTGTCAGGGGAGTACTGCCACAACACATTCTGGATGCCATGTTGGTTATCCGTATGTCTTTTATATATTCAGCTAAAATCATCAGGTATTTTTGTAGTAAATCAGGTTTTAAGTTCAGCTTTTTCACAATCTTTCAGTTTAAAATCTAACATCTAAGGTTTTTATGGAATGGCATGAGTGCACTGCTTGTTGAGTGCAATGTGTAGAAGATGTAGAAGTAGTGCTCCCCAAAGATAGAAAGGGAGAGAAGAGCAATGTTAACTGACTGTGGCGAACTGCAGCAATAAATCAGGTTGTCAGGCTGTTTATTGAAAAGACTGCTGCTGGAACGAGAATTATAAACACTGTCTGTACTGTGTGTTAACCACAAGGAATCAATCTATTCTATTCTGCTCTGTTCTGTTCTTCTCCATAGGCAGGCAATATGTGGTATGACTTTACAATACACAAACATTTGACAGGAAAGGTTAAACCCTTGTCTGGCTTTAAGCCAATGTAAAGCCATGACCTTAAAAAAAATTAGACCTGCTCCAAGGATACATTTCACTTCAACTCTGAGCAAATAAGGTGATATACCTAAATATCAAGTGTTGAAGATGTTCTCATGGGTAAAGATATATTCAAAAGAAAAAAAAAGGAACCCTTTTTCACATCAAAATGTCAGCCTACACAGATGCAGCAGTCTCTCTGGCTTTCACTAAGGATACTAGTTTTTACATTGATGTTTGTTGAATAAATGTAACATCTGTCCTTCCTGTTTGACCTACGAACATAAGACCTTCTGGACGCAGGCTCATGGTATATCAAAGAAAAAAACAGACAAATCTACAAACCATTCCTATCAGCTACACTGACAGAGAGGCTGCGTAGACTCAGACTATTGTGCAGAGTCCCTACACTGCCTGGCACAGCCGCTCAGGAGAGGAGGACCTGCAAGCAAGAAAGGGCTAAAATGAGACAGGTGTTTGACAGTCCATACAACGCTTATGACTAACTGGAGCTGTCCAGATATTAGCCAATATCCACTCTCTGGACCAGTGATTCCCAAAGTGTGGGCAATGGTCTAGTATGAAGGTAGATTTGTGTTGCTTCAATCAAAATATATATTTTCAATTAAAAAAACCTCACTTCAATCAAAAAACCCTTTTTCAATGAAAGAAAAAAAGTGTTTAAATGTAAAAATCTAGTTGAGACTCAACAAAAATGCATTTGAACACTGTTTTTCTTTGATTGAAAATGTTTTCTTTGAAAGAAGTGAAGGTTTTTTTGTTTGAAGCAATTTTTTTGATTGAAGTAATGTTGTTTTGTGTTTGGGCCATATTATGGGTAGGACATTTGTGTCATTATCATTCAATCAAAAAAAAAGTTGCTTCAAACAGAAAAAAATATTTTCAATAAGAAAAATCACTTCAATCAAAAAAAAAGACTTTTTCAATCATAGAAAAACATTTTGAATGCAAAAAAATATTTGAGACTCAAAAAATTGCATTTGAACACTTTTTTTTATTGAAAATGTTTTCTTTGATTGAAGTAATCTTTTTTGTGTTTGGGCCATATTATGGGTGGGACATTTGTGTCTTAATTATTCAATCCCAAAAAAGTTGCTTCAATCAAAAAAAATATTTTCAATCAAAGAAAAAACTCAAATGCAAAAATAAAAATCATTTGAAGTGTTGTTGTTTTTATTGAAAATATTTTTTTCCGATTTGAAGTGATTTTTTTTTTGAATGAAGTGAAAAAAATTTTGAAGTCTTTTTTTTTTTGATTGAATCATTTTGACACAAACATCCCGCAGTGGGCGGGCGCTTCCCCATTGGTCAGACATGTTTGAGTGACACGTGTCTACACCAACGACGTCTTTCTGACAAGCAAGTCATGGTCGCCAGCAAGCCAGGGAGCAGTGGTGGAGTTGTTAAGTGGATAAAACAGTATTAAAATGATTGGCGTCATGGTATTAGCCTACTCTGTTTGATGGGTGCAGGGTGCGCTAACGGCTAGCTGATAACGTTAGCTGATGGCCCTGCACACTGAATGAATTGTTTATTTCCCTTAAGTACAGAGGCTTGCTATGTGCTAGTGCTATGTTATGTTATAATAGGTAACGTCATTAGTGGTCAAACAACAGTCCACAGGCCAACTGTTGCCCGCAGCGCTGCCTGTTTAGCAGCAACAGGTCATGCAGAGCCTGAGTCTATCTTCTCACACAGCCCACAGGATTACGTTTATACCTGCGGTCAAGCTAGCCGCGGTTCGCGTTTGCTTGGTCAAATCAGCCGCACGTTGTTTTCTAGTGCGCGAATCTACTAACATTTACGGTAATCCTAATGAAACTGCTCTGAAGAGCTTCTGGTAGTGACTCTGGGGCAGACTGCAGTCTCACATCAGACCCATGAAACATACGGTACTTTTACAGTAATTATTCCCGGTAATAAACTGAAGGTATCACTAAGGTATGCGTTCGGATTACAAAGGACGAAAGAAAAAATAAGGATATTTCACCCAACTTTGACGTAGAATAAAAAGCTTATTTTCCATAAGTAGTCCATGATTCATATACTGCTGAACTTGGCACTTCCTAGACTACTTGCATGCATAATATTAAGTACTTTTACTGCGTACTTTTTGAGTAATCCTGTGTCAAAATCCTGACCAGATCACGATGAGGACACAGTTCACAGTTTCCTTTCCAGACTGCCTCTCTGTATGATTTATTCAACATCATGTATCATAACAGTCACATAAGCACAAAGAATATTGACCTCATTTGACCTCATCTGTGCCCTCATTCCCCTGCTTTACCTGCTTTCTCCCATGCACAAATCATTATTAATAAAAGCTAATGATTTCACAGTGATACATTTTGACTTCACCTTCTACATCTGTTCAAGTTGTTCCTTTAACTCCTGGTACTTTTCGTACCAGGAGTTATATGCTTGGGGTGTCGTTATGAAAAAGACCTACTCATGAATCCAAGTTTCAGATTTGCACAGTGTTGGAGGAAATACTCCCATCTTTTACTTAACAAAAAGGGAGCAATACCAAAGTCTAATAATACTTGGTTACAAGTAAATTTCTACATCAAAATATTTTCTTTTGTTTGAAGCAACTTTTTTTTTGATTGAATTATAATGACACAAATGTCCTACCCATAATATGTCCCAAACACAAAACAACGTTACTTCAATCAAAAAAGTTACTTCAAACAAAAAAAACTTTACTTCTATCAAAGAAAACATTTTCAATCAAAGAAAAACAGTGTTCAAATGGATTTTTTTGGGTCTCAACTATATTTTTGCATTCACACTTCAATTCAACACTTTTTTTCAAGGTTTTTTTAATTGAAAATATATATTTTGATTGAAGCAACCTTTTTTTTTTAATGGATATTAAAGACACAAATCTACCTTCATAGTCTAGTGGGCAGTGAAAGTACTGCAGGTGGGCCCAGCGAGGTCATTACCAATAATTAAGCTTTTAATTTTCAAATTTGTCATTAAGTTTTAAGTAACCATAAAATAGTTTGATGATTAAATACTAACATTCAAAAAAGTAATCAGAACTGATAAAAATACAGAGTTAAATTCTATTTACCTGACCTTTTTTTTATCTGCTGTTGTGTTGGTGTTTACCATTGATATGTGTGGTAAGGTCTTCTAACCTTAACCTGCATCATTGGGTGGCTTTGCAGGAAACATAATTCTAACAGGAGACCAAAGAACATGCTTTGATACAACATCAGAATGCATCTAACACTGTGTCAGTGACCGGGAATTGGGATTTATAAAGGAAATTATGCACTGTGTAGTGTATGCTAAGGTTTATATATCATATGTTTTTGCTGTGTTTTTTCATTTAATTACCTCATTTGTACACAAACCTTTAGTGTGGATTCCCTGACGATTTTTTCTGAATGAGCCCCCTGGACATTATAGACACTTAGGATAGAATGCTGTCTATTACTTCCCTGCTGGCCATTAACACCCTCCTCTGTAAGTGGATCCTGAACATTCTGACAGAAACAACATGGACAATATGCGTCGGCAGCAGGACATCAGGTATAGCACACTAGGCTTGCCAGCTCACCCCTCTGCTGTGCACTCTGTTTACTGATGAGAGGTCTGCCTGAAGTGAATCAAATCACATCATCAGATCTGTTGATCACACAACATTGGTGGGCCAACATCATAGAGACAGTATTACAGTTATTACAGATTATTCTACCTCACATCATCAAAACAACTCTCATATCTTGAGTAAAACCACCTGTAGTACTAAAACAGTCTATACATATCACCAATCAGTTGGATATTTGTTTAATTCTGGTTTTCATTTTCAGGATACCAAACAGTCATGTTCAAGTTTCTGTTTGATGCCAATCCCATCTCTTGCAGACATAGTCACACTTTACTTCCCTACAACTTTATGAACTAAATTATCCAAAAGCTGCTTTTGACACAACTTTCTGTATATATTTCCCCTGCAATAAACCTGTTTTCAAACAGACAAAGGTGATATTGATGAGGGAAAAAAACATGTACTGTAAGAAAAAATCCTCAAAGTGTTATGTTATTCTTGCTAATAAGAATAGTATTAGCAATTACAGAATAATTACACCTTATTCTGTAATTTGGCATAACCGTTCTTCCTTTAAAATGAGCCAATTCCCAAATATATGTTAAATTAAACTGGCACTGTAGCCTGGCATTGCTAGACTCATTTGCAAAATGTATGTCTGGAACCTTGCCATTCATTTTATAATTTCAGAGGGTGTTATCAACTCCAAGTTCAGATCTAAATGTTGGCATTAAATTGACCTAAAACCAATCAGGCCAAAAGAATGTGTGACATAACACTATGGGACATAGAGGTTGAGACCGTCTTCAAGTAGGAAATAAATGCATCCTGGTCACAAACTTTCTCAAATTACACCTTAACACTGCACTAACATGCAGTGTTGTAGTCATTTTTATTTAACACTCAACACTCCTACTACATTATTATTACTACAGCACTACTAAATTGTATGTCTGAAAACTTCTGAGGCATGAAATAAGCAATGTTAAAACAGAATCTTGAGTCTCATTTGATCAGCACTGCCTTGATTGAGGTATTGTGAGCCTGGTGCTTTGAGGGAGCCTGGAGGAAACTGCGGACAGGACACTACTGAATAAGCACACAACCATCAAGAGCAGCAAATAATGTGAGCTGTGACATTTAAAATCTGGACAAGTGATGCTCCTATGGAAGCCGTCATGTCAATTCAGCCCCATAGTAGATAAACTGTTACAACTGGCCAGTTACAAACTAAGTTGCAGGGTCTGTCAGAATGGGAGTGGGACAGACATACCTGCTGGAGCAACTGAAACGTTTTATTGGCTCCCAGGCAACTGAATCTGACCCGGGAGTAAAGGATTTAGGACTGACCTATTCCAAAATACACATATGTCTGATTCAGTAATACTGAAGAAACAGTATAGTATAGATAGTATTACTAGTAGCTGACATTGTTCATAAAAAGTCATGTCTCCACCAAAGACAATTTTATAAATATAAAGGTTCAGTTAAGTGAATCATTTTCTTTCCATTCTCTCCATTTCCACTAAATCTCAACTCCTCGTCTCTCCCTCTCACACACACAAACACACACACAGTATCTTACTCTCTCCTCTCTCTGTCTTACAACCTCTCTTAGCAGAAGGATGAAATTTCCATTTTGTTTAAAGTTTGTTTATGGTGAACGGGCCCTCTGCCAGAATCTCTAACAATCACTCACCTACCTACCCACACATACATACATTCATGCTTCTCTATCTGTGGCACTGCTTTAAGAATGTCTTCCTGCGGTCTGAGGACAATGTAAACAGAGGAACAAGGGAGAAAGGGAGACAGTCAGAGAACGATAGATGGAGATAAAAGAGCTCTGAATGTCTTCAGGCTAGATTTTCAACAAACAACTCATTCAGTCGTAATTTCTATTTAATGTACTTAAATTAAAGTGTAACGATTCTGTCCTGTTTGAGTTGACCACATTTTTGAATCACCTTAATTATCCTTGGGTCCTAACTAATTGATACATGTTGGGGTTGGAAAAGTGCTCCCCTGGTCTGTTAGTTGGCAAGGGGTGGTCCAACTCTCACAATGGTAACAGGCTGGTAACACTGGATGCATGAGCAGTGAGTGTCAAGCGAGGCTGGATTGGCGCCTTATCAAGAGATTCAGAGTCTTGCGGCTCTCCAGAAATAGACCTGAAAAAGGTAAGTTACTGGGCATTCAGACAAAAACAGCCCCAGCATTAGGAAAATCTACGGAGCTGGGGGCTCATTACTTTAGGTAGCAGTGGAGTAATTTTATACATTCCAAGAAATCCATCTTCAAGATTCAAGATTCAAGAAGCTTTATTTATCCCGAGGGAAATTGCTGTGCAACAGTTACAATACAAAGTGGGAAGAAGAAAATAGAGAAAATGGAGATAACATACATAAAATAAAATAGAGTAAGACAAAAATAAAATAGAGGCTAACTTAAAATAAATCAAACAGTAACTCAGTATAACAACATGTAACAAAATTGTAGTAAAAACGTAGGTATATAATATATACAACAATACACGGAGTGCAATTTAGCAGCATAAATTGAAATAAAATAAGTACAACCTAAATGAGTAATGAGGAGCAATTGGGTAAAGTGGCAACAGTGTTTAAAGTGATGAAAATCGTAGCAGCATTTCTTAGCAGCATAAATTTATTAAGGTACAGTACAACTAAATGAGGTGATAAAGTGAATTAGTTAAAAACGATAAAGTGACGTGTTCAGGGCACAGTGTCTCCACTGTCCCACTAGCAACCGGAGGTAGCTGAGTTATATAGCCTGATGGCCACAGGAAGAAAAGACTTTCTCAAGCGTTCTGTGTTACACCGGGGGGGAATGTGTCTGTTGCTGAAGGTGCTTCTGCTCGCGGTTAGCACCTGGTGGAGACGGTGAGCGTTGTTGTCCAGGATACTGTGCAGTTTACACAGCATCCTCGTCTCAGACAATTTCACCAAGGAGTCCAGCTGGACCCCCAAGACGGAGCCAGCCTTCCTGATGATCCTGCTGATCTTGTTGGTGTCTGCTGCCCTCAGCCTGCTTCCCCAGCACACAACAGCAAAGAAGGTGGTACTAGCTACCACGGACTGGTAGAACATCTTCAGCATGATGTTACATACATTGAATGACCGGAGCCTCCTCAGGAAATGGAGTAGACTCTGGCCCTTTTTGTAAACAGCCCAGTCCAGTTTGTTATCCAGGTATACTCCAAAGTATTTGTAATCCTGAACAACATCCACAGTCGATGGAGATGGGTGTGGGGGCAGATTTCCTCCTGCGGAAATCCACCACCAGCTCCTTAGTCTTGGTGGAGTTCATATGCAGATGGTTTGTTGCTGGACGAAGGAGTCCACAACGCCCCTGTACTCCTCCTCCTTCCTCTCACTGACCAAGCCAACAATTGCAGAGTCGTCTGCAAACTTCTGCAGGTGGCAGGAATCAGAGCGGAACTGAAAGTCTGAGGTGTACAGGGTGAACAGAAAGGGGGAAAGAACAGTTCCCTGTGGAGCCCCAGTACTGCTGACCACAGTGTCAGACACATTGTCCTGCAGTCTGACATACTGTGGTCGACCCATCAAATAGTCTGTAATCCAGGAAACCAAGGGAGGGTCCACCTGCATTGCTGTCAGCTTACTCCCCAGCAGAGCAGGCCAGATGGTGTTAACCGCACTGGAGAAGTCCATCAACATGATTCTCACAGTGCTTCCCGGTCTGTCCAGTTGGCCTTTCCTGGGCGGAGTCTGTACAGCTCCTTCCTCACCTGCTCTGCAGTGAAGGTCTGTCTGCCGTGTGTGTTGATGGGGGTGGGGAGAGGTAATGGTGGGGGGGGGGACAGGTAGGGCGTAGTCAGGAAGGAACAGAGGGGGAGTGGGGGCAGCAGGGCTGGAGGTTTGGAGGTGGATGGTTGTAGAGGAGCTGGGGGAGGGGTGGTCCGGAGTCCTCTCATCAAATCTGTTGAAAAACAGTTTCAGCTCGTTGGCTCGTTCAATACCACCTCCTATTGTCTGGCTGCCAGATGGTTTGTAGCCAGTGATGCTCCTCATGCCGCTTGAGGAACAGATCTGTAAGATTAACAACTTCTCATCTGCCAAACACTGCACAGCTTTTTAAAATGTTATGAGGAAATGTTTTACTGCTCTAGAATGTTATTTTGGCACCATTTTTTTTTACCTTTCATTGCTGCAATCAGAAAGCACAAAGTAGACTTAAGACGTTTAGATTACAAAGTAACTACCATGAATGTATTTGATTGATACAGGAGGAGACACCACTGCTTCAATTGAAGCATGTAATTTAATGCACTTATAGCACACTGCAGGCATCAGATCTGAAATGCCAACACCACAGAATCAGCAGTATTTTGCCAAAAGTCCCGATTTATATAGAGTACTCATATTACACTATAGTGACCTCAGTCGTGCACAAAGATCCCGCAACACATACCTGCATGCACACACACAGGGCCACCCCTGGCCAAATTGGGGCCCTAGGCAGAATTTTATTTTTTTTAGGGCCCCCCATTACAAAATGACTGCATCACAAAATGCCATTTAGGTTTACAACCTTTATTAGTAGGAACAAATCAAATGAACAGCCTTTTTCAACAATGGAACAAGCCTTTTACAGCTGACATGGTGCTTGATGGCCCTGGTGACGTGCTGGGCGCTGGCTCCGTGTCACCCTTAGTAACAAACTTATGCATTGACCCTGTTATGACAAGAAATCCATCATACAAGCAGGTCTTAATGGTAAATTACGCAATGAAATTAATGTAAATACTAGCTTCACAAAGATTAAAATGCAATTAGTGCAAATATGACTACAACTATTAATAATATTCATTAAGATTTGATTTGACGATATTTCAATATTTCAATATTTTTATATACTTATTTTCAAATTTTGTACTTAGGTTCTATATTCCTACAGTGCTGTTTGCTACTGCAAAGCTTTAAATTTCTCCATTGTGGGTCAAATAAAGGATTACCTTAATTTATCTTATCTTATCTAATCTTATATATTATATTATTATATTATATATATATATATATATATATATATATTATATATATATATATATATATATATATATATATATATATATATATATATATATATATATATATATATATATATATATCCGTCACCAGGAGCCATGCCCTGGCCCACTGAGCTACGCTCAGGTGGTAAGGAGAGCAGCAGACCCCCACTTACCCTTCCAACCTCCAACCCCACCCCTACACCTCCACACAGCCAGCTGAGAGACATCCAGCACATGCTCAGCCTGCTCTACTCCCACCTGATAAGTCAAACACAGTAGACAACCCGAGAATGTTTACTTATCTATTTTATTTTATTATTATTATTTTATCATTTTATTTATTTATTTTTTTAAATTATTATTATCTATGATTGTACATATGTACTTATTTATTTGTACAATTTATTCATCCATTTTAAAGGGTTATAATATTATTAGGTCCAAACTCCTGATATCTAACACATTCTAAAACTGATTTCTTCATTGACAATAGGATTGGGTGTTAATCTCATTTTAACACAGAATGCTACATGTTGAGTTTTAAACCTAATGACATCTAAATCTTTTGTAATCTTATGTTGGAACATCCAGGGTCTGAGGTCTTCTGCTTTTGGCCTTAAGAGCAGGACCCCAGACTTTAAGAAAGAGATAGAAAATTCAGATGCCATTGTTTTGCAAGAGACTTGGAATAGAGGAGACATGCCCAATGGTTGTCCTTTAAGTTATAGAGAAATCATTTTCCCATCAACCAAACTGAGAAGTGTAAGCCAAGGCAGAGACTCAGGAGGGATGTTGATCTGGTACAAGACGAACCTCACACACTCAATCGAATTACTCAAAAAAGGAGATTTTTCAATTTGGATCAAAATAAAAAAAGAGGTTGTCTCCACAGACAGAGACATATTCATGTGTACAGCCTATATCCCCCCATCAGAGTCCCCTTATTATAATGAAAACAGCTTCTCCATTCTTGAAGATGAGATCAGCTTCTACCAGATACAAGGAAATGTGCTGATCTGTGGTGACCTTAACGCCAGAACAGGCACAGAACCAGATCTGATCAGTGCACAGGGAGACAAACATATACCTGTCCAGATCAACATCCCCTCTCCTTCACACCGAAACAGAAACAACTTTGACAAAACCGTCAACAGAAACGGGCAGCAACTGCTGCAGTTGTGTCGCAGGTTGGGTCTGTACATCGTCAACGGTCGGCTTCGAGGGGACTCCTTTGGTCTCTACACTCACAGCTCTCCTCTTGGCAACAGCACTGTGGTCTGCAGTATTACACACCTGGAGCCCTTCAGTGTAAGAGCATTCACTGTCAGCCCCCTCACACCCTTATCTGTTCACAGCAAAATCACCCTATACATTAGTAAGACACCAACTGACCCCCATGTAGCAGAACCCAGTAAATTCAACCCCTCCAAACAACCTTATAGATGGACAAGTAATAGTAAGGATGACTACCAGAGAGCCATCAGTAATCCAACAGTCCAATCTCAGTTAGACCATTTTATCACCACCTCATATCCCCACAGTAACGACGGCCTGAACCAGGCTGTGCGGGATATTAACTCCATATTTGACAGCACAGCATATCCATCCAATCTGAAAAAATATGAGTATCACAGTTCAAACTCAGATGATGAAAAGTGGTTTGACTCTGACTGCAGGTGTCTGAGAAAAACACTCTGAAAATTATCCAATGAAAAACACCGACAACCTGACAATCATGAGCATTGAAATCATATAGAAAAACACTGAGAGCTAAAAGGAGCGGCATGAACAGCGTCAACTTGAAGAAATTGAGGAGTCCATTGACTCAAACAATTTTTGGAAAAAAATGGCATTCATTCAACAAATCCAACAAGGAAGAATTGGCTATTTAAAACAGGGAAATATGGAAGAAACATTTTGAAAATCTATACAGTGCAATCACACTAAATTTAAACCAAAAGAATCTGCTCAACAAACTAGAAATCCTTGAATCAATCATTAAAGACAACCAAAATCCTTTAAATTATGAGATTAGTGAAGGGGAACTGCTGGCTAAGATCCAGGCCCTGCAGCCGAGGAAAGCAAGTGGCCCTGATGGCATCTTAAATGAAATGCTTCAGTTAAGCAGCCATAAAATCAAGACTGCAATATTAAAATTATTCAGTCTGATACTAAACATTGGAAATTTTCCTGACACCTGGAGCCAAGGGCTTATTACTCCAATCTTCAAAAGTGGAGACAAATATGATCCAAACAATTACAGAGGCATATGTGTCAGCAGCAACCTGGGGAAGTTGCAGCATGTTAAACAGCCGACTGCAAAACTTCCTCAGTGAGCACAATGTCCTGAACAAGAGTCAGACTGGTTTTACACCACAACACAGAACCTCTGACCACATCTACAACCTCCACACCCTCATCCAGAAACACGTCCACCAGAACAACACAATCTTATCTTGTTTTGTAGATTTCAAGAAAGCATTCGACTCAATTTGGCATCATGGTCTGTTTCTGAAATTACTAGAAAAAGGTATTGGAGGAAAAATCTATGATATTATTAAGACAATGTATATAAATAATAAATGTGCTGTCAAAATTGGAACTAGGGAAACAGACTTCTTCCCTCAAAGTAGAGGGGTGAAGCAGGGCTGCAGTCTGAGCCCCACCCTGTTTAATATTTACATCGACGAACTGGCCAAATCACTGGAAGAGTCAGAGATCCCTGGTCTCACCCTCTCTGACATAGAAATCAAATGTTTACTGTTTGCAGATGACCTAATACTGTTCGCTCCATCAAAGGAGGCTTTACAAAAGCAACTAGATCACCTGCAAAAGTTCTGTCAGACCTGGGCCCTGACTGTTAACCTGGAAAAGACAAAAGTCATGGTTTTCCAGAAACGACGCAAGTGTCAGAAAAATCCCCACAGGTTCCACCTGGACCCTACAGACATAGAACACACACACAGTTACACATATCTAAGACTAAATATCACATCAACGGGAAATTTCAATCTGGCTATTAAGGATCTCAGAGAAAAAGGCAAAAGAGCTTTCTGGACTATAAAAAAGTCTTCAAACATAGACATACCTGTCAAAACCTGGATTAAAATATTTGAATTGATAATTGAACCAATTGTATTATATGGTAGTGAAGTGTGGGGCCCTCTCATGAACCAAGACTCCCAAAAATGGGAAAAACACCCAATTGAAAGCTTGCACACTGAGATCTGCAAAAGCATCCTCAAAGTTCACAGGAACACCACCAATAACGGATGCAGAGCTGAACTGGGCCAATTTCCCCTTTTAATTTGGATCCAAAAAAGAGCAATAAAGTTGTACCAACACCTCAGAGCCAGCGAGCCCAGCTCCTACCACTTCAAAACCCTACAAAGCCAAGAGGAGAGCAAAGAAGGGGAGTCCCCTCAGCCAGCTGGTCCACAGCCTGAGCTCCAACAGCACCGGGCACCAAGATCGCCCTCACACTATCCAGACCCATCAAATTATAGCAAAAGAAAAAGACAATTACATCAACTATTGGACACCCACAACCAAAGCCCAAAGCAAACTACAATGCTATTTGGCCCTAAACAGACAATACTCCATGGCAGATTATCTGAGCTCTGTAACTGACCCGAGACTGAGAAAAACGTTGACTATGTACAGACTAAGCGACCACAGCCTGGCCTTACAGAGCGGCAGACACAGACAGACCTGGCTGCCCCGAGAGGACTGGCTGTGTCAGTTCTGTCCACACAGACAGGTGGAGACAGAGCAGCACTTCCTGCTGCACTGTGACACATACACAGACATCAGAACCCAGATATACACTAAAATCACATGTACAACCCAGACTTCCCCAAACTACCAGACAAAGAAAAATTACAACATTTACTGGGAGAAAAAACTGGCACTACTGTAGATGCAGCGAAATATGTGAATGCCTGCCACAGGAGAAGGGACGAGCTGCACAACAACACCTGACATGTTCTCCTCCACATGAACCAGCTGATCCTGACTAGGTTCTTACCTGCACATTGATATACTGTTTATTATTGTTGTTATTATTGCTATTATTGTTATTGTTATTGTTATTGTTATTATCACTATCATTATTATTATTATTATCATCGTTATTATTATCATCATCATTATTATTGTTAACATTTTTGTTCTGTAATCCTGTACGCTTTGGCAATATTGTGAACCACAGTCATGCCAATAAAGCTTGCTGAAATTGAAATTATATGCATATATATTATATTAATTATATGTATATATATATATATATATACATATATATATATATATAGATATATATATATATACATATACATACATACATATATATATATATATATATATACATACATACATACATGCATATATATATATATATATATATATGTATATATATGTATATATATATGTATATATATATATATTAGGGCTGTAATGATACACGTATGGAAACTGAAATCGCGACACTCAGATCCACGAGCCTGTCTCGCGGTGTGAGAAGGCAGAATCGCGACAAAACTTCCAGTCCAGATCCAGCCCTACGAGCTATAAATGGCTCCTTTCACATAGCGACGCTGCATTAACACCACAGCGGTTGTTCGCCAATACTATATTCCCCAGTGTCCCCCCCTGTCAATCTAAACCCAACTGAGGCTGTCTTCCGTGGCAATAAATTCCGACTGAGCTGTTGGCAAAATGCCACTTACATTCCTGGTTACTTCAGAAAGAAGCAAAACACATGGAGCTAACTGTGAATCTCACAACACATTCCCCCAAAATAAAATACAAAAAGAAAAATAAGGCGGCGACGGAAGCAGTAAATGAACATACATATTTAAGACTTAACTAAATGTAATTTAATACCTATATGCAAAATATGGACGTATTTAAGACTTTTTAAGGCCTAAAATTGAGATTGTCAAATTTGAGACTTTTCAAGACTTTTTAAGACCCCACGGAAACCCTGTAAGAGAGAGTCAGACAGCATCCTGTTTACTGATGCCAATTATGTAATTATGTAATTTAGAGCAAGAAACGTAACTTTGTCACTTTCCAGAATGTTTGGTGGGTTAGGATCTCAATCAAAACACATTGTGACAGCATCCATATGATTTAAAACAGTCAGCGAGTACATGTTTAGATTGACAGGAGCATACATTGAAAAAAACACACAGACGTCATCATCATGACATGACCGCCACAACTCTTTTGGATCCGCTGCGCCGCCTTGCAGTGTGAATTGACACACTGCTGCATCTTTACACCAGAGCTGCTCGGTTCAGTGTGAAAAAAACAATTGCGGAGGATTGGCGAACCTCTGCTGCAGAGATAATGTATCTGTGTGAAAAGGGCCAGTGGTTTGGCCTTTTAAACCTCAGAACTTTTACAGTTAGTTCTTTCTTTTTTTACAGTGGCCTTAAACCTCTTCCATATCTTGGTCAAGCAGCTCCTTATTCACTATCATTCTATTGTGAGCACTGGCATAAATTAAGCCAGGTTCAACACTATGCTGGACGACCGTGTTTCTTTTTCCCAAGACCCCTCTTGCCATACTTGCAATTGATTCCCTTTCACATGAATGAGGAGGCTGTGTTTTTCCATTCACTGCAGGACCGTAGCCTTCCTCTGTTCAGAAGTCTTTGCAGAGCATTTCTGGCTCTCTCTTTGGAAAATCAGCTGTGAAATATAAACATATTGAAGTGTTTTAGATAGGGTTGTAGGTCAAACACAAGTACAGCTCACCAGGAAAATGAGAAACATCAAGTAACCATAGTTTATTTAATTCCGTGTTCGAATATAGACAATTTACAAAGAACAGAAATGATTAGTAGTGCAGGGGGGCAGATGAGAAATATTATTCCCTTCACATTCACTAACCAAATAAGTAGTCAGTATACATATCTAAATCACTACAGATTACTAGATTGGTGTTAAAATGATTAGCATACTCATTCATATCCCTTGAAATGAGCCAATATCATACACACAAGTTTCTCCTACTTGATGATGTAAGTTCTATTTATCCCATTAGTGACACAATGTTTCTATTTTGTGTTTTGTGCCAAAATATGGAGAACAAAAATGTATATTTTACCTTTTATAAGTTGCCATGGTATACAGTAAGACATCCAGTCTGAAATGTGCAGTCCTGTTTAGATATCTACCCAGTGGTTCACCCCATACACCAACTACTCTAATACAATTTATTATTATTATTATTTAACCTTTAAACCCTGCAACTGCCCTATGTAACCAAATTAAAAGACCTGACACACTTTCCAGAACAGCACATCAGTGCATGTTCATTGTATTCTACTAGGTCTTAATTCTAGTTCAAACCAAACACTTAAGTATGAAATACGGAAATGCTATCTTATTTTGCTATCTTAACAATATTATGCAATGTATATTTTCTTTAAATAATAGACATTTTTATCAATTTTATCAATGTCTGAAGTTTCTATAGTAGCAACTTGCCTCAGCATTTTTGCGAGAGGGTCTTAAGTTGCGTTTCTATCATTTTGTAGAAGGAACTTTACTCTAACAAGGATGTTTCACCATGTAGACTTCAGGAACCAGGGTCTAACCTCCAACCTCCAAACTGGTTGGCAATTGCTCTTCTTCCTGACCACCCCACCCCCTGCTGCAAACAAGGATGAGAGTGTACTTTGTGTTCCATAACCCCCCCCCCCCAAAAAAGGTAAATAAAATAAATAGACAATATACAATAAAACGCTCGGTGGGTGATACAATAATTTTGTCCAGAGTGACAACTTACCAGTAGGCTAAATAATTAAATTCAGTGTATATTATTGTCCTGGCTAGGGCCTTTCTGTTTGGAATTTGCATGATGTCCCCATGTCTAACGACATGAAAGTAAATAAGCTAGCAACGGTTACCTTTTCTTTTGCATGGATTTAGCCATTTAAATGCCAGGACTCGCCTCCCCACGTTGAAACCAAGTCATTGCATCCTAGATTAAATGCCGCACAAGATGATTGTGATTGGTTTGAAGACGTGCAAACAAGCCAGAGCATTTCTGTCCCCTATCCCATAAGAAAAATTGGTCCAGACTTTTCTACAATGCTGACACAGCGCTGTGAAAATATAGGTCTGACTACACAAGGCTAGTAGATACTCTTTAGTTGTCTGCAGGTGTATGAGTGTGAATGGTTGTTTGCGTCTATATGTCACCCCTGTGATGATGCTACCTATCAAAAGTGGGTTGCCCATAAGCTCAGTTGGTAGAGAGGCTTTGTCTTTGCTGCTGCAGCCCCAGGTTTGAGTCCTGGCCTGGGGCCCTTTGCTGCATGCAAAGACGCCCGTAAGAATAGTTGCTAGCAATATGACAACACTAGAAATACTTAACTAGCAAGGAGCCAAATCATGTAATAGAAACATTTTCCATCAGCTTTTTGATTATGAACAGGCCTAATTTTCCATGTCAGCCAAGAATTGTTCTTAAATTTTGGCCTTTTACAGGTGCTTTTATGCACCACTTAAAGTGCGCATTAGAACAGTGAATGGAAAATTGCTAGCTGTCTATTCTTCTGTCTCCCTAACATTAGAGTGGAAACTATGTAAGTTCGCCATCAGGACAGATGACCATGAAGGATGTTAGGAGCACATTGTCAAATACAGGGTTTGTAATTTTCCTGTGTTGCTGCCAAATACCCACTAAAGCCCGGTCATCAATTTCACCTTGTAAAACAGATGGAAAGACAGATCATTGATGATATTCACGAGGCCCTGGCTTTCATTGCAAACTAATTGAGTGTAGTATATTTGATTTGGGTTTGTGATTTAGAAATTAAAATCCCTGTTATGACTTGTGAGCTGCTAAAGGGAGCAGCATGAAGGGAAATAGTGCAAACAGAGCACAACACACAGACTTTAAAATAGAATATGTGTGTATAGGGTTAGGGTTATCAATTTTTGGCTAGCATATGATTTCTGAAAAATTGTGTACACAAGAAACACTTTTTTCTATATAAAAAAAACTGTGTACACAAGAAACACAATTCTAATGTAGAATTTGTTAGATGAGTATGTATAATATCCAGGGTCTTAAGGGTTTTTGCATAAAAAATAATGATTTATTCTGAATTGCAAATCACACACACACACACACACACATATATATCTTAAGTTAATTATATGAAGATGTCAAGCTTTATAATGAGCTTTGTAATCAAGTGTACTTAGATCCATTGAGGTGCATGCTACACGACTGCATTGCCAGATGTGTGTTTATTTAGGTAAACAATGTGTGTGTGTGTGTGTGTGTGTGTGCCCATGTGTGTGTGAGTGTGTGCCCATGTGTGTGTGTTAAACTCAGTAATAGAGGAGCGACAGACCAGCTAGTGGAAACCAAAAGCTTAGTTTTGACCTCTTCTTAATGAGCACCTAATTACCTACACACACACGTAGCTGATGTGATTCATTAATCATGCAGGTGCTATTGAAACTTTTCTTAATGAGGCCTGTGTTCCAGCCATGATGATTTCAGAGTTTGCGTCTCACTGTTATTTTTAGGAAAGTATTTCAATGTAGAAAGGATAATGATTGGAATACCTGGCATCATCTCGAGCTCATGATTGAAACATCCCAGTCAGCAAAAGTCGGTCACCTGGTAATCTGACTCACTGGATGAAAAGTGGTGGTATAAGCCAGTCATAGGGTGTCACATTTCCCCTTTTCTTTCTGATATCTGTGTGTTACTGTTTTTTTCTAAAATCCCTGTCACTACAACTGGCTCTGAGGTAGCAACCTACCCCCTGTTACCTTTTAATTTGCTGGGATTTAGAAATTTTAGTGTCAGGGCTCACCTCTCCATATGCAAAACAAGGCAAACACTGGTTTAAAGAAATGCCTTTCTGCCAATTTTGAAAGATTTCCTTTCTAATATGTATCCAATTTTGACATTGTGTTAAGAAGTGTTGTTCAGTCTCTAAAACTCCTTCATCACAATAACAGCACAGCCTGTCCTCTCTGGGCAGCCATGTTTGCATATGTCTGCCCTCCTCTATTGCCAGAGTGGGTGACACTCGTCACTTAGTCTGTCATATTTTTGAGTTCCCTCAAAGCAGAGCAGAAGCGTCTTGTGGAACTAAATTGTAAACCCAGTTAAGTAGTGGTATCGATTTGTTCTATTTGGTCCAACCTATTTCAAATATTGGGTAATTTCTCTGTAACCTTGATCTTTTTATGGAAGGTGTTAATCTAAGTCTTCTTCATGTTAAATGTCAGGACACAGGTGTGACAGTATTTACTGTATGCTGCAGGGGAAAGTACAGGGGAACAAGAAGGAGTGAGGGAGAAAAAATGAAACAAAGAGAGTGCACAGGAAAGACACTGTGTGTTCTCTTCATGTCTGTGACATTTTCTACAGATACAGACATTAAAACTGTGGTAAAATGCTGGTATAATGTCCAGATGACTGTCTAGGTTGTTTTCAGGTACATTTTTGCCAAGAACCACATGCATATCGCGTTAGGCGAGACTCCGAATCTGATGCGACGCAGCAGCAACACTTGACACACATATTAGAAGCATGTCTCAAGCATATAGTGTGAAGGGTGTGACTTGTTAACATGGATGCTGAAATGGTCAGCAAGAGGTAATGCTAGGCAGCAATGCTGCACACACATTCAGTGTGTCCAGCCTGTCACTGTCTAGCCCAGCAGAGAGCTGGGAGCCGAAGGGGAAATGACAGCTGACAATCCGCTCACCACCACCAGAAATGCAGACACACTAGTGCACATGTATAAATGCTCACGACAGAGATGTTGGCTCTAAATAGCGCCTGGGTGCAACCATACGTTTACCTTTTATAACACCAGAAGCCAAGCTTGGTGGATGACATAAAAGTCCCAGATTCTACTGTAGTCCATCCCATTTTGGGTACAGCTTACTTTAAGTAAGTAAGTTTAAGCACAAAATTAAGTTATTTGTCTTAAATATAAACATTGTAAGGAAATATCCAAAAAATACCTGTCGACAGGAGGAATTTGAGTACCATCGGAGTACTTTAAGGTTGAAAAATCTCCCCCTTTAAAGTTTAGAAGGTCCAGTCACTGATTCACTTATCTACCAAAATCAATTTCCATTTAGATATTTTAAAATGCTTGAAGCAAATATTGGTATGCAATTTGTTTCAATCAGTTAATTGCAAGCTTGTCAGTAGTTAGATGAATGTGTCTAATCCCTTGGCAAAGTCCTACAATAAATTAAATCTACCCTACCAGCGTAACCAACATAAAGGTCCAACCACAGACTTGACCATCTTTTTTATAAAATTCAGGTCTATACCACTTTTTAGTAATTTAAAATATTATTCCTGCTGTCAGACTGAATCAAAAGCATTTTGGAACTATACAAGCATGAATTATGTTTCTATTTATGTATACTATATTCATCAGTCAGTGTGTGCGGGGTGGAAATGTGGTCATCTGTTCTATAATTTGGATGGAATCCAATCTGTCCTTTGCTGATGACACTGTGCTCAATGAGGAAGTTTATCATTTAGAATACTGCCACCTATCGGTCTGGACATGGACCAACCGTCGATTATAAGCAAAAGAAAAAAAAACTGTGAAGGCTGCGCAGCGGCCGGCGGCTGTCCTGCTGCAGCGGCTGGCGGCCGTCCTGCTGCAGCGGCCGTTCTGGTATTCTCCAGAACGTCCAGATGGCCAGTCCGCCCCTGCTGCCAAATAATTTCCCGATTTACTACCTACCCAGATGCTTCTGTAGTTGTCAGGATCAAATTTGTCTCCTTTCTTGAGGATTTGTTTGACCAGCCCGTCACTCCAGCTTTTGGGGAAATGACACTTAGTACACTGTTGAATGTCTTGAAAATGCCCAACTTGCATTTCTACTGGTATATTTTAACATCTCGTTTGAGATGCCATCAGGTCCAGAGCTTTTTTAGGCTGCAGAGCTGTCAATCAACCATCCATGTATGGAGAGAATTTTGTTCCTTTATTATTAAATCAAATAGAATAGATTTGAAACCAAAAAAGAGATTTGAGAGCAAAAAAGTGGCAATCAAAATTTTTATTTTTGAGATCGAAAACAGAACAGGCTGCAATTGAAAAAAAAAATTTGAGAGAAAATATTTCTTCAACTTCAATCAAAACTAATGTTTGTAAGTAAAAACACAGGACCATTTTGCTTATAAATCAGTCCTCTTTGCTTTCAAGTTAAAAACCTTTGCTTGCAAATCAGTCCTCTTTGCTTGCGAGTTACAAAGTTTTGGTTGCAAATCCAACTGCACTTGATGGGCAGGGTTTGACCTGGCTCCAGCACCAGCAACGTCTTCCGCATTTTTCTGTGCTGTGCTGCTTGGAGGCAAGCCTGTCGCTCTTGAAACGTTTCCCGTAAGTAATGAATTGCGCTATATAGCGTTGGCTACAGCCTGCCGTACATTCATAACAACAACAACAACAACAATAACAACACAAGTAATGAATTATAATGCCCTGCTGCTGCAAGCACAGTGATTAGCAGCAACATGGTTGTCTCTGCTAGTCACGGACTAAGCGGAGTAGCCTAATCAGTGAGTGGATTACAGGGAGGTGTATACAACGTGGGGCTGTGATTTAAACATTTAGTGTTGCATGGAACTCGCGGTGCCAAAACGTCACGATTCCTACACAACAGTACTGTAAGCCGGGGGACGGACGGACGGAGAAGACCGCGGCAGCCCACAAACACCCGCTATAAGGCAGCTAACACTGAAAATGAGTATAGCGGCGCTGAGCTAGCAGTGTAGCGGCGCAGCGCTGTTGTTCCGCCGTCTGGGAGAACCCTGACCGTGGATTACTAAACTACCGCTGAACGTCTCCACTGTGTAGCGGGCTGCCGCTACTCCTCCCGGCTCCCGTTCTCACTACAGCTGTGCTAATGTCAACAAACACACATGGCGAATAAGTTAACAAATGCACACACATTACTAAACTCAGATTTATGTGTCTGTTATATTATGGAATGGATCTACAGATTCATTGGGAACACTACATTGATCTTCATTCGCTGTTGTTTTTTATTGACCATGACTTTTATTGTTATGCAATGTTACATAAATACTGTCAAAACAATACGTCCGTTTTTCTTTTAATGCCAGAATGAAATAACCAACAGTAGTCACAAGCCATTGCTTAATTTGTTTCTGTAAGTGACAGTAATGCATTGTACTGTAATTTACTGTAATGTACTGATGTTTTGCACCCATGTAAACTGACCACTTAATGTGTCATGTAAATGCACATTTTCACGTTGCATGTATTTTATCAAGATCAGTCTCTTCTCTTCATGTGGCGAGAACATGACCAAGTTAGGCTTTTAACACTGTACATTTTTACTACTTTTTCTACATTGTTTCTACTGAAGACATTATACTGTACCTGCAATTTCACCATTAATGGTATGGGATTATTCAGGTAAAATAAATTACATTACTCTGGCTTTGCCATGATTGTAGCGCAATGATGGAGCTGATGATTTAGGTTGTGTGGTTTAATTTGTGTATCTGTATTATTTTCTCTGGTACTTGGATGTGGTGCATGTGGCTTGACAGTCGGCTTACTTTAAGTTGGAACTAATAACATTATTTTTCTAGCAAGTACATTGCCTAATTGACTGTGTCATCAAGGGTTCTGTGCAATGCCTTTCATATACTGAAATTTCTCCCTCAAAAAATATTTCATTTTATTGTAGTTGTCCAGTTTACTGGTGAAGACATTGCACAGGATGACAGCTCCTAACTTGGATATGTTCTCTCCACATGAAGAGAAGACTGATCCTGATAAAATACATGCAACGTGAAAATGTGCATTTTACATGACACATTAGGTGGTCAATTTACATGGGTGCAAAACATCAGTACATTACAGTACAATGCATTATGTCACTTAGGCTGTACAGAAACAAATTAAGCAATGACTCACCCTGGCTTGTGACTGGTGTTGGTTCTTTCATTCTGGCATTAAAAGAAAAACGGACGTATTGTTTTGACAGTATTTATGTAACATTGCATAACAATAAAAGTCACGGTTAATAAAAAACAACAGCGAATGAAGATCAATGTAGTGTTCCCAATGAATCTCACTGATTCTTGGGAATTTGGATAAAACAGGTTTTCATTTTGAAGATAAAAAGTTAGTTAAATTACAAAATCTGAAGGTATATCATTATAGACCAAGGTCTTGGCTGTTCAGCAATGTAGCGGTGCAACCTCCTCATGTTGTATTTTTTTCATAAAATAGGCGTTTTTTCAGTTATTACTTTGTTTTTGTCAACACCGTCAGACACAATTAAAAGCATATTATTTTTGAATTATTTGGCCTAATATGTATTTAGAGTGTTTTGATCATTATCTGGCATTGTTAGTATACATATATGCTGTTAAATGTTGAATATTCACTTTTGTTCATTTTTTATACTGTTTCACGTGTACTCCTTTAAAAGATCTAACATCATACAACATTTACTTTAAGCCTAATTAGAAAAGGTAATGTTTTTTTTATTTAACAAACATATTTTTGTATTAAAAGAGACTATTACTTTAATAACTCAACAGCACTGAAGAAACATATTGTAAGCATATTAATTTAAAACAAATAAAACACCTTCTGACGGTGGTGACTTCTGAACTGACGGTGGTGACACTAATCTGACGGTGGTGACAGTGGCCTCATTACAACATACAATTCCAAAATGTATACAACTCAAGTCAACGGCTTATTGCTTATCAACTTTATTTAACTATTTGATCAAAAAGACAACAATCCTGAGCACTGTCATAAACATTTTTCAAGGAATATTAGGTACAATTAAGCAATATCATTAATAAAAGTACCCCATCCCCATATCATCAAATATCAAATCATCATTGTAAAAAATAAAGTAATTACCAGTAGGAATAATATACAATGCATCACTGACATCATCTTAAACTGTCATCTAGTTTCCCCTACTCATAAAATAATACATTATATTCTTCTGTAAACTGGACTGTAAACTGTATATTGGATGTGAAGAACAGATAACAAATAACAATTGTGAGCACTGTGGCAAACATTCAATAAGAAACATGTTCAATTTGCAATAGGCTAGCATTTATTAAAGTACCCCTTAATAATCATCATAAGTTAAATAGAAATCATTACCAGTAGCAATAAGATAGAATTCATCACTGACCTCATATTTACCTGTCATGTTGTGCTCCCCACTCATAAAACTATATAGATCATATTCTTTTGTAAAGTAGACAATAAACTGTATATTGGATGTGAAGAACAGATAAATGAATAACTATGACTTACAGTCTTTTTTCCATAAACTGAAATGTTTAGAAATACAGAAAGCATTCTGTGTATATACCACAAAACACATCTGGCCCAATAATAATAATAATTTGTGAACTCCTGTGAGTATTCCCTGGCTGTTTTACATCACTCCACCACACATTTAGCTTTACCAGGAAGTATATAGTGTATATGTTTCTCCTCTATGAAGCCCATGACTTCAGCAGACAGGTTGTATATCTCCCTTGCCCTGCTTACACGACCTGGTGATGACGATTCCACAAGTTTGACCAGAATATGGTCAAATGGTGTGAAGCACGAATCCTTTCCACCTCTTTTCGGATAGAATCGTGTGTTGGGCCAAGGAGGGTGGAAAAACTCCACTTCCACATCTTGATGATGAGCGTCCACAGTGACAGCCTTTGCTAACCACCAGTTCTGGTCATAAATGACCGCAAGCCAGCCTCCACAATGAACTTCATCAGCAGAAAGATCTGTCACAGTCCCGTCGGGACCACTCTTGGTCAGTGGTTCTTGCTCACCTTCCTCCCATTCCATTTCCTCCTGCTCACTGTCTTCCCGTTCCATTTCCTCCATCACCATTGCCAAAGGGCTTTTCCTCTTTTGCATTGGCATAGGTCCATCATCCTCAACCTGTACCCTGGGTGTGTTGGCAGTCAACTGGAATATTGTTGGGCTGAAACACTTGCACATCTGTGGCACACTGCAGAAACAGGACAGTGATCTGCAATGGATCTCAGAGTTGTTTCAGTGTGTCGGTGTGACCTGATGAAGTTTCCTTGTTGCAGGTATAGGTTTTAGTGGTTGAGAAAGGAGTGCATCATATGGCTGCATGTCAGCTTCAGTAACGATATAGAGCTTAGTGCTGCAAAGGCTTCTGCCAACCATCTCATGGAAGATATTCCCATTCACAATATCATTTCTTCGCAGTATAAGGTTGTCTGCAGTCCTTTTCACAGTTCCTCCAATGCCGTCTGGGGCTCCCTTCCCATGTGAGGTGGGGAAGAAGTTCCAGGTTGTTCTCTTGAAACCTTGAGTTGGAGGGACACTGCAGAGGAGAGAAAAGTTCTTCTTGTTTTTGTATTGCTTGCTGGGGCCATCTGACCAAAAGTGAATAGTATCAACTTTTGGAAACTTTAAATGAATATCTGTCAGGACTGGTTCCATGTGAGTCCAAATGGCAGACGCATCTTGTTGCTTGGGTTCTGATACTGTGCAAAAGCCTGTCTTCTGTTCTTTTGTATAATACATGCCAGTGTGCAGGTTGAGCTGTGGGAGGTTCTGACCAAAATGGCATGACTGTACCTCAGAACTATACTTGCATTTCCACGCCTCAGAAAAGTCCACATGCACAATTACTGTGCTCTCATTGCACTTCTCGATCATGCTCCTGTACTCTCTGGTCTGATTCTGAACTGAGCACACATGCGTTGTTGTTTCTGTCTTCAGTTTGTCTTCATATCGTTGGAGAAGCTTTCCCAGCGTGCCACTGTGCATCATAAGTCTTGTGTTGAAGTGGAGCCCATATGCTGTTTGATCCTGAACTCGTTCCCATTGCTGCCATTCAACATTGGTCTGGTCTTGCTGTGGTGTAGGAAGTGTATGTTTGTGGAGACACCGTGTGCAGGAGCGCAGAAGACATGCCTCACTTGTCTGTGAACAGCAGACAAGTTCAAAACTATCCTCCAGCTTGCTAGACTTGATGACACCATTTTCTCTTAGGACTTCAAGCATCAGCTTAGCATTCTCATGGTACTGACATTGGCATGTCTTACGATCCGACGGTCTTGGTGCTGTGACATAGAATGGTTCCTTCTTGGTGAACTCCTTGTGGAGGTTCAATACTGTATCAGTCAGAATCATTCTCTGATGCTTTATTTTCGTGAGTGTGATTGTGTCCTGTTTGTCAGTTGTCATTCGTGCTGCATTATGGTAGAAATCATGAACCTTCTGAGTAATTGCTTGAATGTATGTAAGTTTTTTGTCAGTAGGCCTCCTCTTCCGCAGTGTGTTATATGTTACGTCAAATTGCTTTGTCTGGTGAATTAGCCGATATTTTTTCAGAACCTTGCCTGACAGAGTCAAGTTCTTGTTTTTGTGGGCAGACTTGTTTTGTTTTAACTCATGAATGAGGGCATTGTGGAACAGCAGAGTTTTCTTGATGGAGGGGTTTCTGAGTTGGCTTCCCCGCAGCAGTTGCTCTGTTTTTTTTCTTGGTGATTCTTGTGTTTTTTTATTCCAAGCTTTTTCTTGTACCCAACGCTTTTTCATTTTGTTCCTATCCTTTGTTACCTCTTGAAGTTTATTTCTCATCGCTTTCATCTCTCTAGAGTATCTTGCTCTTGTTTTCTTTCTTTCCCTTTCTCCTGCTATAGCCTGTCTACTCCGAGCTGGCTCACGTATGGCCTGATCCACTGGACTGTCTGGGGGAGTTTCTGGGTGATCTGAGCCCTGTCTCTTACATTCTCTTGATACTTGCTGTCTACGTTTCCAAGCCTTTCTCTGACTTCTCTTTTCCCTTTCATTCAAGTCATTGATATTTTTTATCTTCCCTTCCTCCACCCTCTTCTTCCATCTTTGCCTTTCCATTCTGAGGTATTCCTCCTTTAACTCTGGATCACTGTGTGTTTTCTCTCTATGCTTCTTTTGATATTCCCTGTTTCTTCTCCTTCTCTCTTCCACAGATAGCTGCTGCCTAGCCATAACTTCCTAAAATACATAAAGTCAAAGATGAGTGTAATGACTATGAAATTGGGGGGAATTACAGTGAATGTTAAATTTGATTAAATGCTGTCATGCCATTTTCAATTGGCTTTAGTCACTGGAGCTGCATAGCCTACAACACTACTATATATATTATATACTATGTGCTATGTAGGTCGGTAGTAGGTAGGGTGCACTATGTGCATCCCAAATGACGTAAGCCAAATGAACATGGAAGGCACACCTCATCCCCTCGGGTTGGACAATATGGAAGAAATATAGGGGGAATTGCATAATTAAAAATATTAAAGAGGTTAATGAAACATTACAGATCAACAATTATGTTCTAGCCTCCGTTGAGGACCATTTGGAGGTTTTTGTCACCACCGTCAGACTGTACGTCACACCCGTCAGATAGAAAACCTGACGGTGGTGACGTCTGATGGTGGTGACAAAAACCTACTCTTTCACATGATATGCATGAGTTGTTCACATTAGCCATCTTGTTTCCCCTCTGTTGCTAGCTACTTCAGACCTCTTCTTAAAAAGTAAACATTTATGTCATAATCTAATCTAATATTTTTTATACAAAAGAGACGGTGTTGACATGTTATGGTTGTGACAATAGCAGTGTCCAAAAATATGAACAAGTTTAAGAGAAATTAGCAAACTTACATGAGCTTGAGTGATCTTGAAGTATGCAGTTGAGCTGAAGGTTTGAAAATGGGGTCCTCAGGAATGAAGTTGACCTTGTAGTTGCCTGATTTTATTGCTTTTTATAAATATCTGACGGTGGTGACGAATATGTGGGACACATTTTGAGCAACCACAAAATAATAGTAAATATTGTTCAAAACTCACTGTTTGTAGTTCTAAATCAGGGTTCCTACAGGTTTCTTCAAGTGAAATTTAAGACTTTTTAAGACCTTTTTAAGACCATTCATATCAAAAATTAATACCTATTTCTCGGCCTATTTCACAGCCCTACCGGCAAAGAAGAATGAAATCCTTGAATTTCAGAGTGTTAATTTATTCAACAAACAAAAGACGTTCACAGTACTCAAAAGAGATGACTTAATGTGATTTACTGGTTAAATAAAATAAATAAAGAAATAAAGAAATCTGTGGGTATGTAAGGGATGAGGGGGTGTCACCACGCGCCCCATCAACTATTACCCTTGTTTCCATTGTAGGACTGGTGTTTGGCAATGGTGTGAAGAGTGCACAACACCTCTGCTTTCAGACGAAAACGCTCTTTTGCGAAAACGCACATGTATTGCATCATTTTGGCCGACCATCCACACGGATCCTGAAAATGCACTTTTTTGACATCGGGTCTCAGGGTGGAAAAATCCGAAAACACAGCCCTCCCGTTTTCATGCGGACGGCGAATCCACATACTTTCCGAAACGATGACGCCATCGCCCCACCCCTCAACCTCTAGCCTCCGACCTCTGAACCCCACGACGTCTCATAACAACAACAACGGCGGACTACATGCTAGTTGAGTGTGAGTCGCAGCAGCAGTTCGACCTCATTTCCGGTCCACACAAACGATTCTGGTTTCCTTGTACTAGCCATTTTCATCTTCTTCTTGTTGTGTTTGGTTTCTCCGTCTACTGTCTGTTTACAGCGCGCAAGCTTTCTGCGCATGCTCCGTGTCTTCTTCTCCGTTTTTGGTGAATGTCAAGCGCCACCTATAGGCCTGGAATATGAACTACAGCGTTTTCGGTCGTTTTCAGTGGATCTCTGCGGACTCAAATATTCTTGATGCTGAGGAGGAAGACGGAGGAAAAAAAGATCGGTTGCAGCCGTCTGGACGGCCCCTAACATTAGCTGCGGTCATAGCAGGAGCGGCAGCAGGAGCAACTGGCTGGCAAACGTTAGCTGGAGGAAACACGGCGGTGATGGAGGGGCTGTGTCCGAAATCACCCACTCATTCCCTACTCCCTACTCACTACATAGGGAGTCCAACATAGTGCACTATATAGGGAGTAGTGAGTGATTTCGGACACAGCCAGGGAGTTCTTCAGTGACGTGCTCTGAGCAATTTCTCCGGGGCTGCGTTGCGTTCGTAATTATTGGTTCCGCCCATACAGTCTATGGTTCCGCCGCTCTTTATTTATGTTAGTTGATCAAAATAATAGTGGTTGACAAATTAAACTTTTGACGAGAAATGCGATATGGAGAAGTTTCATACAGCACAAAATTTAAGACCCAGATATCAAAATTCAAGACTTTTTCAAGTCTTTTTAAGGTATTATTTCCAAATTCATAAATTCAATGCTTTTAAGACTTTTTAAGACCCCGCGGGAACCCTGTAAATACATATTACAATGTACTCTTTCATGTGGTGAAGATATTTTTCAATTCAATTATTACTTTTTGTTTTTTTAATCAAGTTGAAATGATTATCTCCTATCCGAGGACAGCTGCTTTTGTAGGCAATGGGCCAGCATATAATCATCAAATAAATAAAAATAAAAAATAAACCCATAAAAGAACCTTACATATGGACCCCCTGGTTATAACCTTGATTCTTTTTATTCATGAAATTTAGATTAATTTCCAACAGAATTAGCACTTTTCTTAGTGGGACATGTTTTTGCCAAAGTTTCAAGAATCAGTGATCTGTAGATCCATTCCATAATATAACAGACACATAAATCTGAGTTTAGTAATGTGCGTGCATTTGTTAACTTATTCGCCACGTGTGTTTGTTGACATTAGCACAGCTGTAGTGAGAACGGGAGCCGGGAGGAGTAGCGGCAGCCCGCTACACAGTGGAGACGTTCAGTGGTAGTTTAGTAATCCACGGTCAGGGTTCTCCCAGACGGCGGAACAACAGCGCTGCGCCGCTATACTGCTAGCTCAGCGCCGCTATACTCATTTTCAGTGTTAGCTGCTTTATAGCGGGTGTTTGTGGGCTGCCGCGGTCTTCTCCATCCGTCCGTCCCCCGGCTGACAGTACTGTTGTGTAGGAATCGTGACGTTTTGGCACCGCGAGTTCCATGCAACACTAAATGTTTAAATCACAGCCCGACGTTGTTAACGCCTCCCTGTAATCCACTCACTGATTAGGCTACTCCGCTCAGTCCGTGACTAGCAGAGACAATCATGTTGCTGCTAATCAGTGTGCTTGCAGCAGCAGGGCATTATAATCCATTACTTGTGTTGTTGTTGTTGTTGTTGTTGTTGTTGTTGTTGTTGTTGTGAATGTTCGGCAGGCTGTAGCCAACGCTATATAGCGCAATTCATTACTTATGGGAAACGTTTCAAGAGCGACAGGCTTACCTCCAAGCAGCACAGCACAGAAAAATGCGGAAGACGTAGCTGGCGCTGGAGCCAGGTCAAACCAACCAATAGAAACTCTTCTCTCATCCACCAGCGTAGGCCCCGCCCATCAAGTGCAGTTGGACTTGCAAACAAAACTTTAGAATTTGCAAACAAAGAGGACTGATTTGCAACCAAAACTTTGTAACTCGCACGCAAAGAGGACTGATTTGCAAGCAAAGGTTTTTAACTTGAAAGCAAAGAGGACTGATTTATAAGCAAAATGGTCATATGTTTTTACTTACAAACATTAGTTTTGATTGAAGTTGAAGAAATATTTTCTCTCAAATTTTTTTTTTCAATTGCAACCTCTTCTGTTTCGATCTCAAAAATAAAAATTTTGATTGCCACTTGCCGTTCTCAAATCTCTTTTTTGGTTTCAAATCTATTCTATTTGATTGAATAATAAAGGAACAAAATTCTCTTCATATCCATAAGCCGCCAGATGTAAACTTTGGCCATATAAGTCTAAAAAGGGACAATTCTTCGAAGCCACAAGGGAAATTTTCATTTTAACAAACCCCTGCACCGGAGTCAGAAGTGTCATATGAGCGGCTGCAGGTTAGCAGCAGTTAACTTTTTCCCAAGCTATTTTCACACTGTAGTTGTCTTTACACATACTTTTGTTTTTGACCTCACATCAATATCTATCTTCTCCTCTGACTGAGGTTTTGATGGCTGAAATGTTTGACTGCAGAATAACACAGGGGAGGCTCAAAACCAAATCCTAGACTGGTAGCAATCGATGCAGTTATGGGTTAATGTTTAAATAAATCCAAAATGTTTACTAAATTTCATTATTTTATACCATTGCCTGATACAAGGGTAAGAGGCAGAAAACTGTTGGAAGCGTGTGTACTGTCCATGTGGGAGTGTGTGAAACATCTTTCTTAGTTTTGTAAAGATGTAAAATGTGCTGTTTCTCACACGGTGTAAGTGTCCCCTCTCTGTTTTCAGATCTCTCAGGTTTCATCCACAGTCCTTGTCAATGTTTCAATCTGGTCTCTTAGTTTTACAAAGACACTAATCCCTCTGATTAACTGTCCCTTTGGTCTTCAGGAAAAATGGCACTGACCATATGGAGAGGACCCGAGGAAAGCAGAGTTGGTCAGATTTCCAAATGAAACATAATCCTGCACTGACATGGGAGTAACCATCCAAGTAGAGTGATGTCATGTTCCAACTTTGAAAGACTATCTCAAATTTGTGTTGTCTTGTGAGTTAGTTGTGGCTGAACAGTCTGAAGTTTCTATCAAGAGTATGCAATCGCAGAGAAAAACACCCCCTCTCCCCTGTGTGAAAAAAGAAGCAAAGATATCCACATGAAGACAGAACAGGAGTGACAGAGCCGGATGTTTTCCTTTGAAATTTTCAACTGTGAAAACAGTTTTCCTCAATTGAAACAACATTAAAATACTGGCCTTGTGTTGTAACATAGAAAATATTTATCAAATACAAAATGAATTAACATTTAAATGGATTAACATTAAAATTAACTTTAACAAACTTTAAACTTGATACAGCATATTTGAACATTATATCAAAGAATTTCATTTAGGTCTGACACTGTTCCATTATGATTCGAAATCAATTAAGGCCGGATAAAAATTGAAATGTATTGTATTGATTGAGTATTATCTGTAATGAATACTAACAGATTAATCAGATTTTGTATCCGTGTTCTATTACCTGTAATAGTAAAACCAGCAGTGTAAAGGTGAAGACTTCAGGAAATCAAGATTAAGCAAAAAACATAATCCAAAGTGGTAACGTTATGGTTGGAAGAAATTATACCACAGTTCATATGTACGTAAGTAAAAGTTGTAGGCTAGTGATTATAGATTAAACAATATTCTTGCTAAGATTAATTCTTAATTTGGTAGCACTGATGTAACGTTACAACTCAGCAAGTTTGCACACAAAACCTATTCCTTCAGCTGAAAATCTCTCACTACCACTGACATTATAGTGACGCTATCAAAGGAGCTGATAAGTGAAAGGTGATTTTGAGCCGATGTCAAGCTGAATTTCTGAACATAACCTGCACTAGAACAGGTTACTTCTGTCTGAATTTGCATCTGAGTAAATGCAAACAGCAGTGACAAGATGGTGATGATATTATGGTCAGAAACTTCGAATTAAACACACTCACACACATGCACATATATGTATATATATATGTGTGTGCATGTGTGTGTGTGTGTAATTGGCGTAATTTAATTAGTTTAAGATAAAGATGTTACTGATTAACATTACTTTATCTCCCTCTTTCCAAAAACTACTGAAGAAACCTGTTGCTACTTACTTGTGTTACTTTTTCTTCTTCCTCTATAACTAGCTTGGCACTTTGTTTATCTACCTTTCCTAAAGCACAGCAATATAAAGAGTGGATAGATTGTAGCCTGTTTTTCTACTTTGTTTGGCCAAGCACATGGTCTCTGCCTCTGCCATATACCCATCTTTGCTTACCGACTGGCTGTCTCCAGTGGCCATGCATGCTTTTATGTGTCTATGCTGTCAAAATAAAACTAATCTCCATAAGACAACAAACAATGAACAATCACTTGTCATGTTGTGATCGGTTGCATTCATGCACATAAATGTTTCTACTAAATTACGAGGTACAAAAAAATACACAAACCTTAATCTCAACATCACCTACATACTGTACGTAGTCTTCTATGCAATAAAAATAAATCTACATTGCTATCAAAATCTAGCTCAAATCTTCCGTTTTGTACTAGAACCAATCGTTCCCTATAGCTGTAAAAAACAAGACTAAATAATGAACTTGACAAATGGCAAAATGACAAATTAATCATAGAATCTCTACACAGAGTTCTGTAAGACAATTCTGCAGGTCAAGAGAAAGACACCAAACAATATGTGCAGTGCAGAACTTGACCAGTACCCCTTATACTGAAAATGCAGAGTAGTTAAATTCTACAATAATCAAAAATGCAGTGACATCAACCATACACACCATTGCAAAGGCCTTACCTCCCTAACCATAAAACATAAATTGACAAAATAGGCACGTATAGGGGGGAAATCCCAAAAAGTGGAATAATTGCAGCAAAATTTGTCTCCTTCTCTTCTTCCATGACAAGAGACCAAACAATGAAATGGGTCTTAAGTTATTTGTTTGTTTGTTTGTGTGTTTAAAAATAACATGATGATAATTACAGTTATCTTTTTTTTTTTTTTTACATTATTGGCTGTAGCTGTGCATTGTGATTGTTTCACCTGACCAGCACTTTGGTCATGAGGGATGTCTCAATAATTAGTCCCCAGGGGATGACGGTGAAACAGTGATGATCACAAAACTTAATGAGCTCCTACGAGAAAAGGCACCAGAGCCGGCCCTGGGCATAGGCAGTGTAGGCTAAATGCTAGGGGCGCCATCATCCCTGGGGAGTGCTGAAAATGGGGGGAGAAAAAAAATGACATATATATATATATTTTTTTTACCAGTGCCATTACTACTATTATTTCAAAATATTATATAAGCCCACAGCAACATAACGTAATAGCAAAGACTATTAAATAACGGAGAGGCCTTTTTTCCGGGTAAGACAGAAAGTCATGTTTAACACTCATATAGACAGCTAAGCTCAGCACATGATGACTGCATGTAGTTGCACTATAGATGCAATTCAGTTCAGGCAGCAGCCACAGCACTTCATTCTGAAAAGAAACTTCCGCAACTCTGGAATGTACCTGCACGTCATCACACAGCCTGACACACACACACACACACACACACACACACACACACACACACATTACTTTGTCAGGTTTATTTATACAGAGAAGGCTGAGATCAGAGGAGAGGGCACATGGGGGAGGAGGAATGTGTGCGTGTGTGTGGTGTGTGTGGGTGTGGGTGTGGGTGTGGGGGGGTGGCAGTCTGACCGACTGACCTACAGTCTAATTATGTATCATTATCAGGAGACACAAACCGATCTAAATTACTGCAACAGCTCCCATTCACATAGATGGATTACACAGAGCAGGCCAACACACACACACACACACACACACACACACACACACACACACACACACACACACACACACACACACACACACACACACAATGAGTGACCCCATTCAACACTTAAACAAATATAAATCGTATGCCTTCCTCCCTGAAAATGTCTCCAGACAATCAACCCCTATTGTCTTTTTGGGTTGGTATCCAAAACTACTAAAAAACACTTTATTATCCAATCCAATACAGTCATTTCTCATCACTTAGAGCCTGCAAACAACAAACTAATTCAAACCATCTTTGAGTTGCTGCTAGTTCTTTGAACCAATCATTGCCTTTAAAAATGGTCATATAGGACAATTTCTGACCTTCAGCTTACCCTTGTAGCCAAAGTTTAATTTTCACTGTTTTGTTATCTCCACTCATAAATACCAATTTCAGTAAACATGTTTGTTATCTTATAATTAAATCAACGACTCATTCAGGAAACATTAACATGTGCAACTGGTTGCGTTCTAGCCAAGTTAATTACAGATCTATTACTGAGAATAGGTTCACTCTATACACTAAAAGAAACCCTGCCTCGTGTACTGTGCTGGCACAAAAGGTTACAGCACAAAATAGTAGTTTTTCTAGGGGACAGTGCTGTTGTTGCCATGGTTTGTGACACAAGTCTTTGAAGTCGGCTATGAGTTCAAGTTTAAGTAGTTTTCTGGTGTCTGTGCATGTTTGTTGGACTGTTTCAACTTTAACATGCAAGTTTAACTGCTTCCTTCAATATGTGAGTTAATTTAATTTAGGTTATATAATTAGATCAAGGCCTTCTTTTGAGACTTATTTTTGTGAGAGCAATTGTTAAGTGAATTGAAACACATTCAACAACCTAAGACATTAGCTTGTAACAGCAACTGTTCAGAACACCCACAAACATTAAAAAAAACATTTGATTTGCTGTTATAATTTCTCAGCGCTTACAGCTGTAGCTACTTTGTTACATCATTGATCTGAGGAGAACATGTGATCTGCTCCCAGAGAAGTTATCTAAATTTCAAGTGTAAGAGTGTAGAATTAATTCAATTCTAATCTTCATCACGGTTTGCCCATTTTTCATCTTTTTAAATTAACTTAAAATGTGTTAGAGAGTTTCTATCACATACATTTCCTTAAACTTTGAAGAGTAGGGTCTCAAGAGAGTTATAACAGTGCATGCTGGCAAGTCTGATAATATGCTAATTATGTTACTTTAGAGGCTTGTTTCAGTGAATTGATTGAATATATAATAAGATATAATATAGTATATTCATCCAACTCATTAAAGAAATAAAATACTTTATTTAGCGCTCACTTTGAACTTTTTCAGAAATCTGTAGAAAAATAAAACTAGAAAAGTAAACTAGAATTTTTAATGAAGTTTATTTAACTTCAAATAAATAAAACTTGTAGATTATATTTGCATTAAGTAATAACATTTTTTTTTAAATAGTTAATTCCACTAAATTCCTGTATGAGTTTTATGTGCTTGGTTGACTTTTCTGTATTTGGAGTGTGTTTCTGGTTCAGCTCTCATCAATCAACCTTTTTTTTTTTTTGCCCCAAAAGGCTTTTACTTTAACAAAAAAAGCTCTGTATTTTACCTGCCCAGGACCCTACAGCAGTAATAGCAAATAGGTAGTGGACAGAGTAGTGCATACTTGGCAGCTAAAGAGCCACATATTCCCCTCAGGAGCTGGTAGAGAGTGAGTAGATTTACATACATGACTACAAATTGAACTAGAAGTGCACTCAGAGAACACAGACCTCCACCAAGGTCAGTAATCCACTCGTCTATGATGTGCTAATCTTCAAGTGCATTTCTTTCATACCTGCTGCATTTGTTTGTACAGTGAGTGTTTGAGGTGGACTGTGTTGTTGTGTGTTTAATCGCAACACACCATCTACCTTAGTGATGACAGGTTGACACAGGCACGACAAATTCAGTTCATTTTGCCAAAGACAAAGGTACTTCAACTGATCCCACTGGCCATTTTTCTACAGATGCCTTTAAACATATCCTGTTTGGTTTGGTTAATATGGACCCTGTTGCCTTTGCCCAGTTAAACAACCGGACCAAAGATGGGTCTCGATCCACTTCCAAGTGGACCTCAGTGCAGTTTTTTGGGGATGTGGAAGTAAGCAGACCAATCACAAGATTTGCGATAGTAGACATGTGATTTTAGCATTGACATCAAAAGCTAAAATTTTAAAAATTTAAAAGACTTTATTGTCATATGCACAGGTGAAAACACGTTTGTTCAGGTAAATATCTTATAACTGACCTGCGTAAGCCATGTTTATGCCAATAATTTGGTAACAATGGTGACGTGTATGCATGTCATGTTTACCTGATTAATAGGTCAAAAACTGCTGTGTCAGTTCATAAGGCCATTAAAAACAGCAATAGTGACAGTGATACCACAGTAAGCCATCCTTACTGTAGCCTACAATATGTTTCCTATTTGTCTTATTTGTCATTATTCATAACATGTTGTCAGTGCAGTCTAACAGTACTAATGTGCTTATAATCAGTTAATTTTTCATGAGCATTCTGTGGATTGGGATATGGAGTCATCATATTTCCTTGTTTTTTCACCACTGCAATTTGCTGCCATCTACTTGATTATTGCATGTATTATGACATGCACTGCCAAATGCCCTGTCACAAAATGTCAACAAAAGTGAAAAGGAATTATTGCATCAGCCCAGGATTCAGATGGTACAGAATCTTTCTGACAAATAAACAAACCAACGAACAAACGGCAAATGACCAATTTGCTCTGTGTCTGCTGGATGTGTAAAAACTGTTTGCTGTAACAATCAATGTAAATGTAACTGTAACTGTTTGCTTTAATGTACATCATAACAACTTTGGGTTTGCTGCCTCCAAGTGACAAAAAAAATCAGCTTAAAATTTTTTCTTGATATATTTACAGTCAATTTATCCATCTGTCACTTATTATTGATGTGCTTTGCCAAACCTTTTTATTTTCTCCAACTAGAAAGCGAGAACAGCAGGCAAGTACCTTCTGTATTAAGTACGCAATAAGATTGGCCACCTCGGGGAAATGTTAGTACTGTCACTGGTCAAGGGGCTCCATAGAGTTGTTGATGCCTTTTCCACGCCCCAGATGTTTCATGGAAATTTGTGGCCATGCAAGATGATTTATTATAACTGCCATTCGGCTACTGCCTCTTTGGATTGACTCTTTAGATTCACAACTTGTCTGGGACCAGTAAGCCCCTGCACTCCGGTATCTAACCACCACATCACCCAAGCCCACTTACTGTCTATAACTTGAACTAAGCAACTGTATTTTTCTGTATTTTCCTCTAGTAAATGTATATGTGTAACTCAGACCCATGTTGTTTTTTCTATAGCTCTAAAACTCCCTCTCCAGGGATGTATGTCTGTTGCTGACATGTTTAGAATCCAAAAGTGGGGGTTGACACCACAATGAGTAGACCTTCGTCCGACCAACAACCCCAGTCACAACATTCTACTTCCTCCATGCAGGCTGCTAAAATGTTCCTATGATGAGAAGCATGCGAGTTGTGTTTAGGACGTTGTATCAGATTTACATTTGCAGCACTAAATAACAACCATCTCATAAAACAAACCCAACAGCTCATGTATTACCTCTACTTCAGTTCCAAATAATATCCATAGTGGAGCTGTGGAACTGATCAGTAATTCAACAATTTAGACGACTCAATAATAAACATGCTTAAATATTAGTTATTATGAGTTTTACAGTTACAAGGATCCTAAAGGTGTCAACATTGAAATCACTGAATTGTCTTAGCCTCCGAAGAATGACCTAGGTGAACATGCTTTCACCAAACCAAGTTACTTTTAATTATTCTCTCTTTTGAGTTGGAATAAAATAGAATAATAAAGTAATAACCATCACAATGACTGATTTCTGCCAGACTCAACATTGTTGAGATTACTTGTTATATAATTAGATGAAGACCATCTTGGATTTTTTTTTCGGCATAACAAATCTAATGACATAAAACGCTTAAGGAGTGTATATTATTCTCATAAACTAATTTAAAAAATGTTTGGATGGTGCAAGAGGTAAATAAAACATAATTCAGTCATTTGCAAGCAAATTTACCGCCAGTGGTTTTGCCGAGTCTACCTCACAGGCATAGTAATCTCCTTTTTCCAATCATGTGTTTTACAATTTACTGGGCAGTTCTTGGAAACCTGGCCTCATCGTTGCTGAGTCTTTGGAGGTCCCTTTCACTACCAATCATGATATTATCACCTTTAACCAATGAGCCTGTTTACCTGTAAACAGGTGTTTATAGAGTGTTCCACAACTCCCCCAGTCTTTTGTCCCGACTTTTTTGAAACATGTTGCTGCATCAAATTCATAATACGCATATATTTACAAAAAAAACTAACAAAAAAACAAAACAAAAAAAAAACAGTGACACTGATAAGGTAAAACATTACATTTCAACGATATATTTTCTTTGTATCATGGTGCTTTCAAGAATGATGAGAAAATTATCACGTTCTATTTGATGTTTTACACAGCGCCCCAACTTTTTGGGAGTTGGGGTTGTAGGGGAGCGTTATTCATAGGAGCAAAAGGGTACAGGATTATTTATTTATATAGATTATGTATTTAGTTTCCAGAGCATGACAATATTCGACCACAGTTTTGAGTTAACTGTTAAATTGTCAGTTGATTTCTGCTCTCGGCTGAACCGGTCGCTGAACAGCTGTATACATAGGCTACGTAGATCTGCACATATTTGGGCACGTTTTTTAATACGTTGAATATGAACCTGAATATTATTAATATAGGCCTAACAGAGAGGGTCAGTCTCGTTTATTTCGCAGCTCCTGACAAAACCAAAAGAAAAACATTTTGAGATATATTCAAAGCGCTATACATCTCTGGAGAAGCAACGGACTTCTCGTGTTGAAGCCGGGGGAAGCGGTCAGGAGTACGGTCATGATGTCAGCAGGAGTTTTCTGATGAACCCAGGTACAGCTGAACTGTAAGTCAGCCTTTAGATCGCTATCGAATGTCGCCTCCATGACACGCAGTACACAACTACATCACAGGGCTGATCTTAACTGTCCTTAACGCAAACACATTATTATAATTATAATTATAATTATAATTATAATTATAATTATAATTATAATCATAATTCCGACAGCAATAATAATACTAATAATAGTGATAATAATAATACTAATAATAATTATTATTATTATCAATGTTATTATTGTTGTGGTTGTTTCCTATTATTTTGTCAGTAAGACAGTTATTGCTATAATTAAGGTACGCTATCTGTCTCGTATTTGGACCCATGAACCGCCACAGAAATAATCTAAAACTTTGTATTCTCTCTTATTTTGTCTCGCGCTTTTCCATGTCCTCCGTCATTTTGAGTTTATCTGCAGTCGACGCTTTCCCAGCATTAATTTGTTCTCATTTGACTTAACAATACATTTTTAAAAATTTATTTCTGCAAAGGTGTTTGGTAATAATTAGATTACAAATGCACTTATTTAACAATAGGATGCATATGCTATTGTTAGACCTATTGATTATGCTAGCATTATGCTAGTGGATTTTTCATACAAAAAAAGGATTATATTAATTATCACATCTGTGAGATTGTCACATGATTATATTATGATTTTCAGTGATTACAAATTAGAGCCAACTTTGACACAGCTAACTGATCCATTTGTCACTCAACATATCTATCTGCAGGTATGAGTGTAAAGATTCCCCTCATTTTATCCGTAATTAAATAAATGTATGGATTTAAGGCCACATGTATTGTATATGTATTGCATATGTCCAGGGCTGACAAGTGTGTAAATGTTTTCATAAAAAAAATATATTTCAAAGACAGTCCGCAAAGGTTCCATGTGATTAATTACCATACCAGCACGAACCTGCGTCCGCACTAACATAAAGACCAAAATGAATGACTAATGACTAATGAATCATTTCCAAACAAAGTGTACAGCATAGACACTTCACAACATTACACAGCCTATACTATTGTCAATCATATGAGCATGATCCGATTTAAAACGGAAAAGCAGTGCAGTTCATCAGAATAACAGAATAACTAATAACCAATAATAACTTCGTTTAATTAACACGTAGGGCTAGGTTGGGCCACGTGCAGCCCTACAGCTCTACCATGTGATCTAAATGCTAAACACAAGAACAGGATCATCTCATTTTGTTCTTGGCGTAATAAGCTCATGCTTGCTGTGCAAATGCGTGCACGTGAATTCAACGTGCGCGCGCGCGCGTGTGTCCGCGCCAGCAGGTCTACTTAGCAGGCTCATTGACATTAAAGAGAAGTAAACAGACGAGGCTGGAGGAGCGGGTGGGGGTTCGCCATTGGTCGACAGAGAAAATCAGTTTCTCCTCCCTTATAGTAAAGATGACGTAGTAAATAGGCATACTCTCTCTCTCTCTCTCTCTCTCTCTCTCTCTCTCTCTCTCTCTCTCTCTCTCTCTCTCTCTCTCTCTCACACAGACACACACACACACACACAATCGAGAGAAACTGGATTCACCACAGCTCAGTTTCAACCAGCCAGTGCTTATCCAGTGCCTTCCCAACCTGGTCCTGCCTTGCCAAAAGCCTCTGAGGCTGATAGCTGACATGAAATCAGAGGGAAAAGGAGGCACACGCACTTCGAGTTTCTGAAGAAGATGAGCAGAAATAAGCACCACTGCTGTGGCTTACAAGAGAAGGAAGAGGGACAATGTCTTAGCAAAGGAGGGCAGAACTGAGCGGCCTGCAGGGCCATTAGGCTACAGACAGGACCAGACCGGGTCTAGCCTACTGTTGCACGGAATAGGCTACCAACAGCCACGGGCGAACCGGTCGCGTTGTTTGTGGCAGAAGCCAGTGGAGAAGTTATTCACGATGCAAACACCTGGTCTGAAGAAGCGTTAAACCGTAGACGCGCCTTTACTTCTGCAGCATCCGGAGAAGGGTGTGCGTGTGAGCGCGTGCAAGAAAAAGTGTGTCTGCATGTGACAGCGTGTTTGCGTGTGTCACTATGAGTCTGGTCTCGGGCTTCCCTCACCACCCGGTCATGCACCACCACGACAGCCACCACTACTCCCTGCACGCGGCGGCGGCCGGTCGATGTCACGAGGAGACCGGAGCACCTCCGTACTTCACGAGCTGGCTGATAAGTCACGCGGATATGTCTCCCACCGAGTATAGCCTCGCGCCCGGTTACAGCCCAGAGTACCATGGCAACAGCGGCGGGTCTACCGGCGGCCTGGACCCCCATCATCACCATCACCACCACTACGGACCTGGCGGCTTGGTTCCGGGGGCCGGCACCATCTCGGTGAACGGAACCGTCGGTATGCACCACCACCACACACATCCTCGGACCGTGAAGCGGAGACCTACGGCCAATCGTAAGGAGAGGCGGCGAACCCAGAGCATCAATTCGGCCTTTGCGGAGCTGAGGGAGTGTATCCCCAACGTCCCGGCCGACACCAAGCTGTCCAAGATCAAAACGCTACGGCTGGCCACCAGCTACATCTCCTACCTGATGGACATACTGGACAAGGACGGACAGCACGGGGACACGCAGGCTTTCAAGGCCGAGCTGAAAAAGACGGAGGCTCGGGAGGAGCGGCGAAAGAGAGAGGCGGTAAGAACACGTCTGCATAGCCCGTGAGGCTGTGGGACACCTGAAACTTTAGAGTCAATGCATTATCATTTATCACGACACAAGCAGCAATATGTTCTGTCCGGCAGGCTGACCCACATGATGAACACCTGAGCCCTGTTAACACCCCCTCACTGGGCACTTCTCCAGAGGGGCTACACCTCAATCTCTGCACATTTTGTAGAGTAAAACGTAGACAACGATCAAAATGACCGTGGGAGAATAATGAAAAGCTTTTACCAAATCTTTAATTCGGTATATACAGTACATGTCCTGTTCTACCCATCAGTAGACTCGGGCCTGAAACAGGAGAGAGGTCAGTGGATTGGGCAGCTAGCTTTCAAAAACCTAATGCGATGGAGAGATTAAGAGAGAAAACTATAGTACGGTTTAAATCAGGCGAGCCGACTACAGCGGGCTGTAAACTGAATTTAGGCCCACTTCAGTCACCCTTTCTGAAAATGGTTGTGACCGAAATCCAGGTCTCTGCAACGAGAAGATGACACGTTGTTTCTGGGGATTAAATATTACTTGTTTGTTTTTAAGATTAGGATTCTGTTAACACTCTCTCTTTATTTCAAAGACTCACTCGGCATACACAGACTGGGCTAATGTGAGCACTGCAGACACAACATCCCCTCTGTCTTCTGCTTTAAGGAGTAAATCAACAATTATGGCTCTTGTTATGGTCTTTATTGAAGCCATTTACTCTCCTGTTAGAAAGAATAACTCAATAATCCGTAAATAGAAAAAGACAATTCTGTGTAAAATTAGCTTGTATAGCCTATTATAGAAATCGGGTTAGTAAAAATAAAGGATCATTCAGCTTTATTAAAACATTTGATTACAGATCAGCTATGCATAGCATAGAGGCATCATCCATTAAATCGGACTCTAAACCCACAAAAAAATTGAAGCCTAATAAAATAATGCAGTTTTGTGTATTAGAGTCTATGTGTCGCTCAGGAGCCTGCACGCTGACTTAAGCTTGTGGCTCATTGGCCATCATTACTTTTACATATACATCATGCAAACACGGTTGCCGCTACAGTTTGAAAGGACAACATTATGATGACTCAGTGGGACGGCTGTTGCAGGATAAAGCTGAAAATCATTCCAGTGTTATGTCATCGACTGACTGACATAACAGACATGACTGTTTAAACTTGTCTTTAAAAGATATTCTGATACACAATCACAGGGTTATAAATAGGCTCCGGCTGTTTTCTATTCATTGGCCAAATGCTAGGCTTTGAAAAAATTGCATAACTTTTCTGCAGGAGCTTTGCAGCTCTTATTTGACTGAGACTCACTAAGAAACTATGAATACTTTGCTGATTTTCTACAATAATCTCATTAAGGGATGATATGACAAAATACCTAAGAGGCCTAAAATAGTTAGAGGTCATTTTATAGTTTTCATAGGTAATTTTACATTTGGTGCCAAAGCAAAAAGACAATGAGATTATAATCGGCTAATACAGCCAACAAAAAAATGCAACATAGGACACTGTTGTCCCAAGTTTAATACAAGTGTGTTGACACATTTTTATAGTTGACTCCTTAAGCATCAGTTACTCAAGAAGATTTTACACAATCATGATATAGTCGGAATGATCAGTCTGTATAACAGTGGAGCCAGGAAATTGGTTGCCAACCATGCAGACAGCTTGGAGCCACAGGAGGGGCCAGGTTCAGCCATGCAGACCCACCACTATTATTCCTAGCACACTTTTTTGATGGTTTAGTCCATACTGCCTGTTATTTTACCGACATAGTTTCGGTTCCAGCTCTGCATATGCTGCCCATATCCTATGGCTGCAGCTTTACAGGGTCTTACGGTTGCTAAGGATTCATTGTTGAATGATCCATCCAAGAGATTTGAATTCATTTCTATTGTCTTTACGCGCCTTTTTCATTCAAACGATCCCAGCTGATCCACATTTACTGGCATAAATCTACACCTACCTTACAAACACAGTAGCCGGTAGTATAAGATTGCTGATGATTTATCTTTAATGTTATTATCAATAAACATAATAATTTACAGTCTATTTTATGTAGTACTGCATACAAAAAGAATCAAGCATCATGTCACTAATTTTACACACTTTGACAAAAACTTGTTGCAGATTGTTTTGATACACATTTGTCTTATGATTAATGCCAATATCATTACCAATACTTTGTTTCTAATCAAGAGCTAACATAGGGCTTTAGTCCAACAGTGTATGAAAGCAAATAATCCACAACCAATCAGATCAGGTCAGAAAAGACTAAAGCAATAGGATAGAATAATTATTTTTTTGATTTGTGTTGCTTAAATTGCTGTCTATAGAATGTGTGGCACATGTGTGAAACCAGACAGGTTTATTTTCATATATACAGTAATTGTTAATAGGAGCAAGTAGTCCTAATAATACATAATTTATTTCTACTCTCCTCTGAAACCCTAGGAAGTGTGAACAGAGTGATTTAATTGTTTTAAAAAATCCTTTACACCTTTTTTTAAAATCCAAATAGAAATCATTATCTTCCATAATCTTCCATGAAGTAAGCACTCAATGTTTATCTTGTTCATCAGTCTGCTCTAACATTAATGATTAAGACTCATGAGAGAATTTAGTGTATGACAAACATGTAATTTTGCAAATAAGGTAAAGAGAAATTAAACTCTTACATTTTAGGTACTTTGATTTGATATTGGTGTCTGAGGCATAATTAAGATATACATTTATTATTATTATTATTATTATTATTATTATTTTCAATTTGTCATATTTGTTGCTTTAGCCGCACCGTTACACAGTGCTCCTGTCAGGCATTGCAGTCATGGTTTAAACAGGCTGGTTCAATCCGGGTTTGTTTAGTTTGTTGTCCTACAATGTAACAATCCAATGATCACGCAGCACACTTTGGATTTTATCCAAGATAAATCAATGTTTTATCAGTTTGATTCATTTTAGCCTGCCATGTTTTTTTTATTATTAATATGTAAATATGTAATATGTAAATATGATTTTCCATTTAATCTTTTTTCTTCTTTTCTGAAATTATTGCATCACATTGCAGCAGCAAACTCATTACAAATGTAAATGTAGATTTGAAACAGTTTTGGACAGAAAGTTATAGACATGCATCTAGACCTGCTCATTACTGACTGAATTACAAGACACATTTTTAATATTGTGTCAGTGGCCATTTTTCAGAAACAGAAATGGTCAGTTTTGGAATTGTAGATTAATGGAGATGATATGTGTATGATAGAGCTGCAATTTCACATCCCAGTGCTGCTTTGAGCAGCCTGCCTGCAAAGTAAAACCACTACCAGTGCATAGTGGTTTTACTTGCACTGGTTTAGCCTGCAGACTGCAACCTGGACCTCTGTCATGACACAGGACAGGGAGGGGAAACTGGTGTATGCTGCAAGAGCCTTAAATATCCTTCAATTAAGTCTGCATAAATAATAAACATGGACAAAATGCCTATTAGATTAATGTAATAATAACATATGTTAAATTGTACATAAAAATATTTGTTGCTTTGTTAAAGTCTTTAGTGAGCTTGCTTGAGTTGAAGTGGTGATATATTATCTACTGTATTAAGCTTACTGCGACATGTCAAATTATATATTTTCATGTTTCTTTATTATGTATAAAAGTTCAGCTGCAAATTTGTGTAGTTTAAAATATTTTTTTAATTATTAAATTAGATTAATGTAATTATTTTTTTTTAATAGACGCCCTTAATAATGTTGTTGTTTTTGTTATTGCCCCTCTGGTTGTTATTATTATAAGACTGACATTATATATAACCTATAATTATATTATTATCAGGTTACACGAGTGACAAAAGAAGAGACTGGTTCCGGCCGATGAGGCGGCTGCGGGAAGAGACTTTAACACAGAAGCCCACTGCTCAATGAAAAGGTTCGGGCAGACCGGATGTCGGCTGTAGAGCTCCTCTTGCTCCTCCTGTTATCAGACTTTACAGACACGTTTGAAGTAACACTCGACCTGAATTCAACTGTCTGATCTTAAATGATGGAGACGCACCAACGTGTACAGCTGCTGAGCTCTCCGTTATTAAACTAGTAGCTTTTTCTTCGTTTTTTTTCTTTAATTGGTTAATATTAATATCTCATACCATGACAACTTAAAAGTTTAAATTGCTGCATACTGACAAGCAAAAGCAAATCTCGGAGTGGGGAGATAATTTAAAACTTTAACACTGCTTTAAGTAACAGCAAGAAAATTACATTAAAAAAACATATTCTAACGGAGATTTTTCAGAGCTTCCACTTACTGATGCTTTTGCCTATAAACGGTGTTTGAGCGGTGCTCATATTCCATGAGATGATCAACCCTCATTGCGCTGTGTGTATGGATGGATGTACGGCCAGTCGGTCGGTCGCCGGTCGGTCGCTGGTGTATTATCGTGCCTTTACCTAACTGAAGAGAGGTTTACCCCTTCAGAATTGGTAAAGGTTGTATTTGCAGAAATTAAACCACACCACGCTGTCTCGTTTGACTGAAGTTTGAGGGTGGTGAAAAATGGGCTGGGCTAAATCCTGGAGATCCCAGAACGGGATAATGTGCTAATCCTTTCTACATATACACAATTGAAAACATTACAAAGAAGGCATATTAAACGTTTGACCTCATCAACCTCATAGAGCTGTGTTAATGTTTATTCTGAATTTGATGCTGGCAACACTTCTCTTACAAGATGGGAGAGGGGCAACAAAGAAAAAAGGAAAGTTGTGCAATGCCCCAAAAAGGTGAACAGGTCCATTAGTAACAGGTTGAAGGTATGAGGCCACACTGCATAGCACACGACTGTGGAGGATAGAAGCGCTCAGGAACAGTGTATAGAGCTGCTGCCGGTAAACAACGCAAAAGACTGCGTCGTGTTTTTATTATTCAGTGGTTCAACTGTTTTGGATCGGGGTTGAATATTTAACGATGTTGGAATATCTGAGGTGAGGTCAGTGTGGCATCAAACACAACACTCACAGGAGCGGCAAGTCATGGCTGGGACTGTTCCCGCTCCAGGAATCACTCTGTCAACGCAATGCAATTAAATCAGCTATATATGTATATATATATATATATATATATATATATATATATATATATATATATATCATCATCATCATCAGTATTATTATTATTATTATTATTGTTTATGATAAAACGTGTATTTGTGAAAAAGGAAACAATAAATGAAACACAATATCAAATAAAAACGTAAGAAAAGATCGTATACTGTAATGCTAATAGACTATAATAGGCCTAGATTATTCTTGTAATGATAATGATAATATTAATAATATTAATAATTCTACATATTTAGCATTAAGCATATGTCTCTTTTTAGTTGATTCTGCTCTTGACAACTTGAAATCCTTCAAATTATTTTCCAACGTGATTTATTTTGGTAAATAAAATTCTATAAGCGGTAACAGACACAAAGATGCGCGTTCGCAGATTTGAGCATTTCACCTGTAGAGAATACACTCAGTTATATATATTAATTATATCATACCTGAGTGCACTAAATACTAAATATAGGCTATATATAACTAAATATAGGCTAAATATAGGCTATATATATATATATATATATATATATATATATATATATATATATATATATATATATATATACATATATATATGCATAATATCCAATTATTTGAAGGCTGAATGGTTTCTTCAGCATCAAAATCTGTGAACACTACATGTTGATAAATTATTGGGATTGCGGTTTTTTTGTGATAAAAAAAATACGATTTCCATGGTGACGAAGGCAATCTATCTTATAAAACCAAATAGATGATTTTAGAAAGTTATTATGACGTGTGCACTTGGGTTAATACATAATAATAAATATGATGTATCTGCAGGTGGAGATCCCGAAAACAACCCCATCTTCAGCATCCTCATCCTCTTCGTCAGCGGGCGATAAGAAGAGTAAAGGGCGGACAGGATGGCCTCAACACGTCTGGGCTCTGGAACTCAAACAGTAGCGCTTCTCTGGTTCGGTTCCTCCTGCAGCTGTGTCCCACAGGAGAGGGACGGGACAATGATGACGCGCTCGGATGAACTGTAAACGCGGTCATCACCATTTCTCTGACGCCCCGGCTGGACGCTACATTGTTGTATAGCTCCATTCACGTTGCTGTGGTGAGACACGTACACAGTGTCAGGTTACGTTGCTTAATGGTTGCAGTTGCTGATAGAACATAACTTCAGATTAATATCTCCCCATCTTTCGTCAGCAAAGGTGTTCTCTGCCATTTTGTTCCACGTAAGGTTTGACCTTAACCCGGATTTCTTCCTTTAACTTAACCTCGGCTTTAACAATAATAATGATGATAATATTACATAAAACATATTCCATGTTATTTTGTAAAAGGTTGAATCTAGATTTTAATAAAGAAAAAACACATTCAAAGCAGCAATATATGTATTTACGGGGTCAACAAATGGAATTATTGTAAATGTGGCATTCATCATTCCCCTATCATTTAAGATGTAAATTACAGTGTTTATGAGCTCAAACAGGTTAAAATGACTCAGATGAGCTCGTGAATCAGTTGGATCCACTGTGGCACCCGGGAGGCATCCAGGGAACCAGTGTCGCGGAGGTGTGTCTGGCTCCCTCTTCTTTTAGTTTCTCTTGACCCGGTCTGATGAAACGGACCTCCTCGGTGGGCGGGATCTGTGTGGACAGATCACAGTCATGTTCAACCAGATCTGTACGCTGCCACTGAGCAAATGAGCTTCATGCCAGTGCTAGATTGTCAAAGGAGTGCGGACGAGTTCCTTCCTTTCAAGGAGAACAAGATACGTACACGCACAGCCACACACGCAGGCGCACACACGTGCGCGGATGTTGAAGTGGTCTCTGCTTTAGGCTATTTAATGGAATATATTTATGTGCAATGTGGCCATCCTTGATTAACTCTAACGACACAGTATGTGAAGTTCTCTCTCAGTCTCTCTTCTCTCTCTCTCTCTTTCTCGCAGCTTTGGGTTGTAAATGTAATGACGTAACGATGATGACGAAGTGTCCATGTCTTGGTGTGAAACTGTGATGGGAGACTAATTAATGCTTAATGTGGGATGTAAACAGTTTCATGAATTGAATAAAACTACTACATGGTTAACTGATGCAAACTGGGTGGCGTCTGTTAGTTAAACAGAATAAGCACTGCGTCAACAGGCCACTGAAGACATCAGCCTAACAGTCTGGTGTTGTTCGCATGCAAAGAGGCTCCTATTTCAAAGAATAAAATTAATAACCAAATAGCAAAACATAATTTTGAATTTTGTCACTTTCACATCATGACAAACAATTTCTAGATTTAATATGGAATTTTTGATAGAGATGCAAAATAGATGACAGTTTGCATCATAAATTATATATATCCAGTCGCAGATAAACAGATTTGCATATTTTTCTTTTACAAGTAAATAGACTAGTTTTGGCGTTATAAATTAATATTGCTATATTTCTTATTTTCTTCATGATGAAGAAAATAAGAAATATAGTAATATTAATTATAGTAATATTAATTATATAACGCCAAAACTAGTCTAAGGGAACACAGTTGTTATATATGTTCTCTGGTTGCCCGTGTTGCTGGCTTCTCAGGACTCGCTTGTAAAGCTTGTGTTATGTCATGGGTACAGTGTTACCATTACAATGGAGTGATAAAAAACGTACCAAACGATTTCAGGCCAAGAAAAAAATATTGAATTGAGACGTTTATTCAATTTTTTGTAGAAAAAACATCTGTGGATCATCCGCACAGAAGTGTCATCAGTTTGCAGCTGCAGTAGAGAGTTGTAAGTGCAGATCAGTTTCTGAAACTGCGTACGATATGTCTTTGTGATGTCTCTGTGTCTCTACATTTCCATTATGTTGGAAGAATGAGAAGGACAGTTGACATTTGTTGCTAGATCTTGGGAGAGTCGGTGTGTCTAACTATTTTTCAACACACAGACCCAAATTGGTTTGTCATAAATTCAAAAGTACACTGCATTCAGTGCATATGACTCTTAGTTAGCAGTATGAGTTGTATTTGTTGCTGTAATATTTGCTGCATGCTGTGATATAACTGAGTTTTGACACCAACATGAAAATATTGGAGCCAAACATATGGCATCATATCCCACATGAATAATCATGAATGTCCCTACCCTACACAAACAATTATATGCTTTAAATATTCCATCAGTGTTAGTAAGCACAACTGCACGATGCTGCTCTAGTGTCAGATGGAAGCAGTATATTTAGCCATGATTTATTAATTATATATGACTCTTAAAGTCCCATTATTTAATGGTGTTTCGCCTCCTTGACAATATAAAATAATAAAATAAAATACTGTTATTTTTCTTTTTCGTGGTTTGTAGCAAATATCCTAAACCTGTCACAACCCGTCAACAAATAGCTTCCCCAAATGTAGTTTTGTCATGTTGACAGTTGAAACACTAACGCACATTCAACCAACCCATTACAACAGTTATTGACATACTTCCCAGTCTTCCCGTTGCCACTCTATCTGATGGAGCTGTCAGTCATCCATTGATAAAGTCTTTCAGGCATCCCAGTCGGTAAGTTTTTGGTGGGAGACAGAAAAAAGAGCTTGAGAGGATTTTTCCCCTCCTGACAGACTAACATGAGATGTAATGACGAGAATCTGGCCTCAGGTGAAGACAGGAGAGCAGATAATTAGTGAGAGAGCTGGCGGCAGACAGAATTGACCCCACAATTGCTGAGACACACACACGCGCACACACACCATCCATAATGACGCTGTATATTTCAGAGTCAGCTGTTGGGAGCAGTGTAACTGGAAATTTAAAACAGTAATTGTGTTTATTTTCGAGCAGAAACATATCCCAAATATCCAAATTGAAACCTAGGAAACTCTGCTCTTGTAAACTTAAATATCATGGTGTGTCATGCAAATACAAACATTGGTGAGTCAGCATGACTCTATCAGCAATGACTGACATGGTATTGAGAGATGAAAGCACATTTAAGCGCAAGTACTATGTTGTTTGTACTCCAAAATGTTGTTCTGCGGCTGGGATGGTTACAGGAGCAAGAGAGCCCACTGCCTCGACCAAGTTTTACATCCCAATTGTATGCCTACTGCATGCAACAGTATGTGCTTTGTAATGGTAGCTGCAGTACATACTAAAAGTAAAATAAATAATTGTGATTTTGAACATCCGCTTGTACTTGGTGTTAAACCTTGATCCTTTTCTTTCCATTCTCGCTTTTTTAAAGTAGGTGGCAGTTGTATACTGAATGCTGGTTGTTACCTGCCATGAAACAAAAAAAAGAGAAAAATCGCAGTTAACTACCTAGCTAGCTACTACCACAGTGTGTTTTGTATATTTATCAGTGCTAAAAACATGAATCAATCTCTTTGTCCCTCTCTCTTTCTTGCTCACATGCTTGCGGAGTAGAATATGTATTTGCCTTTAAAAGTTAAACGTAGTCTACAAGTAATTGGGCAGTTCTTGTTCATTCTATGAATATAATGCTGTCAGTGCCACTGAACTAGCCAAAAATATAATCAGTAACCTTTTTAAAAGTCTTTTGGACTGTTGGGAGTAAAGACAACTTTATCATCATCTTTTTTGCCACAATTGTGCTACTTTGAAACCTTTCTTAGCATGGGACTAACAGATACATTGTCCTGGGACTAAGAACGTTCTGAGAATGATTTTAGCCTGTACTAGTAACTGACATAATTGCACAATTGTGGCATTTGGTTCATTAATCCTGATTCACTTTGCTTTGTTGTTATTTAATCCCATCAGGTTGTTCAAAACAGGTTGTGTAAAAAGCTGAAATTAAACTAAATCCGTATTTATTTTTGAAGGGGTGCCCAAAATAATGCTGGTGGTTCCTGAACCTGGAGAACAATCTTCAAAATATTTAATATTTGCAAATATTCATGTTTGAGTTCTTTGGTGTTGTGTAAACATTCCATTACACCCTCCTCTTTTCAAGATCAATTTTTTAATTTGTAATTGCATAAAAGTTAACAAAGGCTTCAAATGTTTAATCAAAATCTATGATCTCCCCAATCCAACACCATGTAATATTCATTTCCAAAGCTTTAAAACAGTTATTCATACAAAATACAGAGGCATTACATCAAGTATTTGACTGACCCACACACACTTGTTTTTCTGCCGATGTCTAATTGCAGTCGATTGGCAAACATGATAGATGACTTCAGCTGGAAGATAATTTTTCCCTGTGATAATGACAAAACATCTGGAAGCCATTGCTTCATACAGATCCCTCCCTTTCTCCGTCAGCCCTCCTCCTCCTTTTTCCTCTCTCACCTACCAGCCATTTTGTGCTGCTGTGTTTCCCCTCCACCGGAGAACTTTTATTTCAATTTTGTGTGGTGCATTGTTGGTCCCAACAGTGAACATAGAGAACATACAGAAATTTAACAAGTGTGTTAGGGTGTTTTCATTGTGAAAAAGCTGTATTGAGGGAAGAGGGGAAAATGATGAAGAGGCCATGGGAGAGAAAAAAAGAGAGGTAGAACAGAGGAGAGGGTGGACCCTTGGCAGCATTAGAAACAAACCCCCAGGTAACTTTATTCATGTTACTATGATGTTATGATGCAACACTTTACATACACAGACAGGCACACACAGACAACGTACAGACAGATAGGGCTTTTATTCAAAAATGTGTTTTTTCTTATTGCCATAAGGGGGGAGTATTGCATTCATTAAAAGTCAAACCAAAGACAGCCTGCCCATTGTTCCCTTTTTATAGCTAGTCGAAAAAACAAAAAAGAGACAAAGAATGTACCCAGAAATAGAGAAAAATAAGTGATTTGGAGGATTTACAGCTTTTTACCATATGGAGCTTTCTTTCAATTAGGACTGTGGAGAGCAATCAACAGCACAGCATGCTTTCAGCCCACAGCTTGGGGCACAACATGGGTCACCTCGTTTTTTCAGCTCAGTGACAACACAGTAATGGGATCCTTTTATTCTCCTTCTTTGCATTTCATTCATTTTTGAAAAATTCTTTACCATGATCTTAGTTTAGAATGGTTTACTGAATTAATTTCTACTTTGCAGCCACCAAAGGGACATTGTGTCAGCCATGAGAAACTGGAACCATTGATTGTCCGTATGAATAGAAACTCCTATATCTAAGCCACACAATCACTTGTCTTAACATTTTGTTATATAACCACATTTTGTACCATGAAGCCCACAAAGTTTTCAGAAACACCAACCTTTATGATGTTTAACTATACATTTAATGGCTCTTGACAATATATGAATCATTGAGTCAAGCTGGCCATTGGCCACTCTAATTGATCTTGTGAATGGTTTTGTCATGATTTCATCATGGCAGCCCTGCGTTTTCTGTTTGTATGTTTTGTGTCCCTGTCTGTATTTCTCCTGTGTCCCTTCCCCTGTCTGTGCTATGTGTGTGCATGTGGGCGGGGTTTCTTCTCCACAGGCAGCGCCAGGTGAACTCCATCTACAATCAAGTCTCCCATAAAGTCACTGGTTTCTCTCCTGCTCATCGCCAGATCGTTTCGTCAGTCTACGTGGTTGTTCTGAATCCTGGCTTCTTTGTATTTTTTGCCCCCCGTACTCTGTGCTTAGCTTGTGAAGCTAACTGTCTTGTGTTTTTTGCTACCTCGCTCTAGATACTGTGCTTGCTGTGCAGTCTCGAGCGTGCTTCCTCCCGGCCTGCCTGCGGACCTGCCTGCCTGCCTGCTATCAGCTCTCCGGAGCTCTTCCACTGCTCCGCCATTGCCCAACAGCGGTCTTCACGTCACGACACCTCCTTCTACGCACTCACCGGTGACTTCGCCTACCACGTCAGGAACCTGGGACCTTGCACCACCTCTCCACCTCGCACCTATTCTTGCACCCCTTTGAGACATTAAAACTGTTTGTTACACTGTGAACCAGAGTCGAGTCGTTGCATTTGGGTCCTGATCAAACACAAGCCATAACAGGTTCGGTTTAGCTGCAAACAAATATGGAAAAATCGACAGGATAAGGAAGTATTCAGGGTCAAGTCAAGTCTATAAGATTAAATGAGTCATCAGACATAATATTAGTGGTCAATAATTTTGATAACTAATTAATTGTTAAGTCATTTATAAGCTCAACATGCATGTCAAATGAAAGATTGATGCTTTATCTGTTTAACATCATTGTGACCTGAATCAATTTGAGTTTTGGGCTATTGGTAGTAAGGCAAAAGATGTCATCTTGGGCCCTGAAAATATGGTTGTACATGTTGTACTAAACTGTTAATGTATCAATTGTAACAACATTTGATGTTTTAATTAGTCAATCTTACCTTAAAACATGCAAACACAACATGTAGTGAATCAGAAATACTTTTTCAGAAAACTAAATAATTTCAAGTAGAATATTATCTGTCTACATATGTCATACAACACATTTATTTAAGTTGGGCTGACTCATTAACCTTTTCTTGTAACTGAGCTTTACTTAATTGTATTTACTTGAGGCAATTTGATTTACTTACTAAGTGTCGGGGTTTGTACTTTACGATGGACAGATGATGGAACAGTCGGCAAAGTTTTGTACGGTGAATTTTTATTTACACCAAAACCAGAGAAAAAAAATACCCACAGGTGGCAGCAAAGTTACAGGAATATTTACAACGGAACGAAGCGTAACCTATTTACAGCGATCCGGGCAGCAGCTGGGACCCACATGCCTCTCAGCCGAATGCTCGCCTCAAGTGAGCTGAGCTCCCTTTAAATACCCCCTCGGCCCCTCCCCCGGGCAAACCAATTAACCCAACACAGGGGTTTCAACACAGAAACTGGGAAACAGAATATCAAAACACAGAAACCCCATTAACTTTCCCTCCAGTATTGTGGCACTAACAACCCTTCATATGGCTGTGCCATTGTTCACACAGAACACATAAATTCTCAATGCATTATAAACAAACAATAATATTAGAAGAGTCCGTGGTCACCTGACCCATTGAAGCGCGCCAACCAGCGCTATTTATGCCCTGATCCGGAACTGCCTCGGTTCGGCCCGTGAACCCGAGACAGTCCTCCGCAGCAACAGCAGGTGAGCGTGTGTGTATGCGTGTGTGTGTTGCGTAGGCGCCGAGTGTGCACCCTCGACGACCTACGGTGGGCGAACAGAGTTCAGGGAAATGGGCGAACGTTTGTGTCACTGCTGGACCGCGAGATGCGGTCTGTGAGGAAACAGTTTGGACGGAGCTTGGCTCCGCCGGAACCATGAGAGCGCAGCGAGCGCTCCCGGCACCGGCACTCTCTGAGAGAGAGCGCGCCGGTCAGGGAATGACGGGCGTTCAAAGGCGCTCCATCACACTAAGTATATTACTCACTTAAAACCATGCAAACCAATTGCTTTAAATGGACACTTAAAACAAGTGTTACTCCTAAAAATTCCATACTTTAAACATCCATTGTACATCAGTGAAAGACTGGTTCCATTCCCCTAAAATAAACATATTTAAAGCTTTAGGACCCGTCCAGACGAAATTGCTCTTTTGCAAAAACGCCCATGTATTGTATTGTTTCGGCCGACCATCCATACGGTTCCTGAAAACGCAGCCCTCCTGTTTTCATGTGGACGGTGAATCCGCATACTTTCCAAAACGACGCCATCACCCCACCCCTCGACCTCTTGCCTCTGACCTCTGAACCCCGCAACGTCTCAACAACAATGGCGGACTACATGCTTGTGTTCATGCGCAGAAGATATTGAGCATTTCTTGCAACTTACATGCCTTGTAGTTGAGTGTGAGTCGCAGCAGCAGTTCGACCTCATTAACGATCCACACAAACGATTCTGGTTTCCTTGCAGTAGCCATTTCCATCTTCTTCTTGCTGTGTTTGGTTTCTCCTTCTACTGTCTGTTTGTTTACAGCGCGCAAGCTTAATGCGCATGCTCCGTGTCTTCTTCTGCGTTTTTGGTGAATGTCGAGCGCCACCTATAGGCCTGGAATATGAACTACAGCGTTTTTGGTCATTTTCAGTGGATCTGTGTGGACGCAAATATTCTTGAAACGATGCCGAGGAAGACGGAGAAAAAAAAGATTGTTTTCGCCCGTCTGGACGGCCCCTTACACTTTTCAGAGCAATGATACCTTTTTCAGTAATGCCCTGATGCCATTCACACCGTGACACACATTCACACCAGGAAGGTGATCAGTACAGCCACAGTCTGATCTGCTGGCCACTGAGTAGCTCTAGAGCATCCATCCATCCATCCATCCATCCATCTTCTTCCGCATTATCCAGGGCTGGATCGCGGGGGCAGCTGCCTGAGCAGGGACACCCAGACTTCCCTCTCCTCAGACACTTCCTCCAACTCTTCCGGGAGGATCCCACGGCGTTCCCAGGCCAGCCGAGCAACATAGTCACTCCAGCGTGTCCTGGGTCTTCCTCGGGGTCTCCTCCCGGCGGGACATGCCAGGAATACCTCCCGAGGGAGGCATCCGAAACAGATGCCCGAGCCCCCTCAGCTGGCTCCTCTCGATGTCGAGGAGCAGCGGCTCTACTCTGAGCTCCTCCCGGGTGACAGAGCTCCTCACCCTATCTCTAAGGGAGCGCCCCGCCACCCTGCGGAGGGAGCTCATTTCGGCTGCTTGTATCCTGGATCTTATTCTTTCGGTCATGACCCAAAGTTCATGGCCATAGGTGAGGGTAGGAACGTAGATTGACCGGTAAATCGAGAGCTCTGCCTTTCGGCTCAGCTCTCTCTTCACCACGACAGACTGATACAACGACCGCTTTACTGCGGCCGCTGCACCGATCCGCCTGTCAATCTCATGCTCCATCCTTCCCTCACTCGTTAACAAGACCCCAAGATTTGGGGACTTGGAGGTGCTGATTCTCATCCCAGCTGCTTCACACTCGGCTGCAAACCGCCCCAGGACATGCTGGAGGTCCTGGTTCGAAGGAGCCAACAAGACCACGTCATCTGCGAAAAGCAGAGATGAGATCCAGCGGTTCCCGAACCAGAGCCCCTCCGGCCCGTGGCTGCGCCAAGAAATTCTGTCCATAAAAATAATGAACAGAACCGGTGACAAAGGGCAGCCCTGCCGGAGTCCAACATGCACTGGGAACAGGTCTGACTTACTGCCGGCAATGAGAACCAAGGTCCTGCTCTGTTCCTTAATGGAGGGCCTCCGACTCCGTACTCCTGGAGCACCTCCCACAGAATGCCACAAGGGACATGGTCGAATGCTTTCTCCAAGTCCACAAAACACATGTGGACTGGTTGGGCAAACTCCCATGAACCCTCGAGCACCCTGCGGAGGGTATAGAGCCGGTCCAGTGTTCCGCGGCCAGGACGAAAACCGTATTGTTGCTCCTGAATCCGAGGTTCGACTATCGGCCGAATTCTCCTCTCCAGTACCCTGGAATAGACTTTCCCAGGGAGGCTGAGGAGCATGATCCCCCGATAGTTGGAACACACCCTCCGGCCCCCCTTTTTGAATAGGGGGACCACCACCTTGGTCTGCCAGTCCAGAGGCACTGTCCCCGACTGCCACGCGATGCTGCAGAGACGTGTCAACCAAGACAGCCCCACAACATCCAGAGACTTGAGGTACTCAGGGCGGATCTCATCCACCCCCGGTGCCTTGGCACTGAGGAGCTTTCAGACTACTTCAGTGACTTCGGCTTGAGTGATGAGTCAACCTCTGAGTCCCTAGCCTCTGCTACCTCTATGGAAGGCATGTCAGTGGGATTGAGGAGATCCTCGAAGTATTCCTTCCACCGCCCGACAATGTCCCCAGTCGAGGTCAACAGCTCCCCACCTCCACTGTAAACAGTGGTGGTTGACGACTGCTTCCCCCTCCTGAGGCGCCGGATGGTTTGCCAGAATTTCTTTGAGTCCTCCTCCATGGCCTCCCCGAACTTTTCCCAGACCCGAGTTTTTGCTTCCGCGACTTCCTGCGCTGCCGCACACTTGGCCTGCGCTGCCACACGCTTGGCCTGCGCTGCCGCATGCTTGGCCTGCCGGTGCCCGTCAGCTGCCTCAGGAGTCCCCCGAGCCAACCAGGCTCGATAGGACTCCTTCTTCAGCTTGACAGCATCCCTTTCTTCCGGAGTCCACCACCGGGTTCAGGTTGCCGCCACGACAGGCACCGGAGACCTTACGGCCACAGCTCCGGCAGCTGCGTAAACAATGGAAGTGGAGAACATGGTCCATCGGACTCAATGTCCCCAGCCTCCCTTGGGATCTGGTCAAAGCTCTCCCGGAGGTGGGAGTTGAAGACCTCACAATGCGTTTGGTTCTGCCAGGTCTGTCCAGCTTCCTCCCCTGCCAGCGGATCCAACTCACCACCAGGTGGTGATCAGTTGATAGCTCACGATGACACGACTACAAAGTCGATCATTGACCTCCATCCTAGGCATCCTGGTGCCAAGTATGGACACCCTTATGCTTGAGTATGGTGTTTGTTATGGACAAACTGTGACTAGCACAAAAGTCAAGTAACAAAACAGGGAGGCCGTTCCTCCCAATAACACCCCTCCAGGTAACACTGTCGCTGCCCACGTGAGCGTCTAAGTCCCCCAGTAGAACGACAGAGTCCCCGGCTGGAGCACTCCAGTACCCCAAAGTAACAGCTAGCTGGCTAACTAGTCGGAGATGTATGTGTGTGGCTCGGGCACCACTTGTTGATGCCTTGTCCAGCTCAGTCGTCTCCTGGATCCACTCACTCTACATATAACTTGTATCAGACTTTCTGTCAATGTAACTTGTAAACTGTGATTTGTTGCTCTTTTCTGTACACTCGACATCTATTGCATGTCTGTCTGTCCTGGAAGAGGGATCCCTCCTCTGTGGCTCTTCCTGAGGTTTCTTCCATTGTTTTTTTTCCCCCATCAACATGTGAAGTTTTTCCTCACTCGAATCGAGGGTCTAAGGACAGAGGATGTCATTCACTGCACAGATTGTAAAGCCCATTGAGGAAATGTGATTGTGATTTTGGGCTATATAAATAAAATTGATTTGATTTGATTTGATTTACCGTCACGCCTCTTTTGGTTCTGAGTCTGACATCCATATTGGGAAAACAATGTGTAGAGCTGTTATGTTATTCGGTGAAATGAGGATTTATTTGTAAAAAGAAAAACCCTTTGGTGTTTGTGAGTTTTATGTAGTTCATGGGTGTACAGGTGTACAGTTGTGTTTTTCTGTAAGAAAATAAAAGTAAGACTATATTATTTCTTGACATTGTGTGAGTTTATTAAGTTCATTTTAATATGCAGCTGTCATATATCTGCCAGCTGAAACTATGGGGGCAACTGAATTATAGTCTTTTGCCGGTAAAATGTGTTTTTTTCGTGGCTGGGGCTAGCTGGTCAGCATGCTAAATGAAGCTTGAGCGAGGTTTGGTCAGGAAGACTTATGTTGCATATTTATGCTCAAGCTTTTAGTTTATTACTTAAATCATCCTTCTCTCCTCTCATGTATGCTCACTCATAATATCCTGCCTCATAATCAGGGGCTGGCAATTGATTTCAGCTGTTCACATCGGCTGGTCAGATGTATCCCATAGTACAATGACAGTCCTACTCTGTTAGCCTATCATCTTGCTGCTGTCTTTTTAAATATAATATTCTCTCTGCCTTTAGTTAATTCATGCTGCTGTTTTCATTTCATTGGCCTTCTAGTCTCAGAAGAGTCATAAAGAGTCTGGACTCCATGGCAGGATCTTGCTGCTGCTCAGGGTAGACACCCCTCAATCCCAAAATCTCCTTGTAGAGTCTAAGCAGCAAAGACTTTCTGTCATGACTCAATTATCATATCATCTGCTGTAATAAACATTTTCTATACTTCATTCACTTGCGTCTCCTGAGTGAACAGTAGTCATAGATGTCTTTGACATAACGTCACCACTATTGTTTCTTCAGACTCTGTTGATAATGTTAGTTACATTTTTAAATTCTTAAAACCAAAATTCTGGCCATAAATTGCCTTTTAAGCCTTTCTCAAGTATTGGTATTTAGGGAGCGGCAAGTACTGCCTTTCACTTTGCCAATCAAGAGTTATTTGGAGGTGTTGTGCACTGCATCACACGAGGCACAATTATGTAGTACTAATGGAGCAATAAAAGAGAGCTTTGGGTTAAATTTGGCTATCAATAATAATGAGGACACACAAAACTGAACTATGGCTACGGAGGATGGTTAGACCCCAGTCTTTGCTTCTTATTCTTCTTCTTCTCCTTCTTTGGCTGTCTAAACTAACACACCAGTACACTGATTTAGACAGACACATTTGTAATGGGTGGGTAGACATCTTCTATCTGCTTCAAAAATCTCACACAGTCTGTTGCTTAAATGCTTAAAAGATCTGGAACTCTGCTTTAGAATGCTCAAACCCTGCTGCCACTTAATCCAGGGCTACAGCTATACCTGTCCTGAGCGAGTAACATACAGTATGTCTATACATCCAGCTTACTCTACATCTTCATGTGCTGCCATGTCAGCTGCTGGCTGCCAAGATAGAATTATTTCAATCCATCCATTACTCCATCCATCCATTTTCTTCAGACAGGCCGCGAAGGCAGCAGGCTTAGAAGGGTATTCCAGATATCAGTCTCCCCGGCAATGACTTCCAGCTCCTCATGGGGGATCCCGAGGCGTTCCCAGGCCAGATGAATAAACCCTCTGCCCAGGGTCTCCTCCAAGTTGGTTGTGCCTGGTAAACCTCCAAGGGGAGGTACCACTGGAGGTACCCAGGAGCAGAGTCATTTGGTGCCCTAGGCAGGATCTTAGCCAGCGACCCCTTGCAATCGCAGTCAATTTCACAATCAATTTTCATACAATCACACAGAAACTGCATTTATGTATTCAAGATTTTATTTCTTTTAAGTCAAAAATATCACACCAAATAAAAACTGAAGAAAGAAACAAGTGATAAAAATTAGGGGTGGAATGGTTCATCAAAAAAATCCGTCCCGTTCGGTACACGGCGCGTGTGCACCGTTCGGTTCATAGGCACGTGCAACTTCTTTTTCTCATTTACTAACGAGGCGAAGCGTGTACACTCCAGAGCAGCAGGTGGTGGTACTGAGCTCGATGCCAACCGCCAGTAAACAAGAATAAGAAGCGAAGCGGTGTAGTGGATAGTAATAGAGTATCTTTGGGTCAGTTGTGGAGACGTTTTTGGGCCTGGCGAGTGGAAAAGAGTCGGGGCTAGAAGATGCACCAGCAGCACTGTATAGGTCTGCTGTATGGGACCGCTTTGCATTTAGAGTGACCTACGATGACGGCGGTATGAAAGTTGTTGACAAAAGTGTTACAGTGTGCAAGCATTGTGCAACACGTGTTGTTTATGCCAATAGTAACACGACTAACATGTCAGCTCATCTGCAAAGACATCATCCCAGTGAGACAACTGGCAGCGCAAGGAGGAAAGGGATAGAGTCGACAGGACAACTTCTACTCCCCACAGGTTTTATACAGCCTTACAGTGACGAGTCAGACAGGGCAAAATGCATAACGAAAGGAGTGGTGTTTCAAAGCAAAAGATATGCAGCCTTTTGCCGTGGTGGAGGGTGCGGGATTTTGTTGTATGATTAAAACACTCGAGCAAAATAAAATCCCCTCCCGCAAACACGAAAGAACATGGTAATTCCTGCACTTTATGAAGAGACCCGACGAGGAATTGTTAGAGTTGTCTGACAAAGCCTAAATAGCGCTTACTAGTGATGGATGGACCTCCAGGGCTACTGAAAGTTTCCTGACTGTGGCTGCCCATTACATTACATTAGTGACAGTGAATAACTATTTGTTCTTAGCATTTGTTAAAGATAACTTTCTTTGCCAAATAAATGAAAAGCATGTTGGAACGAGCAATGTCTCCTCTCTTGCAGTGCCAGAATCTTACCTACTTTTAACCTAAGACTGTCACAATGATGTATCAAATGTCAGACTGCCTCACTCTTTCAGTTTTAACCTGACTATACATGACATAATTGATTTTCCTAACAATCAGCGCATACCGAATTGAACCGAAAACCATGACCACAAAACCGTGATATGAACCGAACCGTGGATTTTGTGAACCGTTCCACCCCTAATAAAAATACAATATAAATAAGGCATTTTGCAAACATATTATCTCTCAGCCTCAGAGTGCCATCTCTTGCTTATCTATTGTCAGCCGCTTTGCAAAACGACCTCCAACTTCAATTGTCAACTACAATGTTGCCATGTAGGTATTGTGCTCCCGGCTATCCTCATAAACCTTCAGCAAGTGGCTTGCATTTTTCCAGTCCTTTAGTCCTTCCTTATTAAGTCTGTATTCTTTTGGAGAAAACATTTAGCAGCAGAAAAAGTGCAAGCTATCATTCTTGTTTAAGTACATCAGCCAGCTTCTTTTGATTTTTTCGGCATTGACTAAGACTCTGTTACAAAAGTCATGTTGACACTCTCCCATCTGTATGTTTGTTTTTGGGAAATGTGTAAATGCTTTTTTATTTGATATTGTCCTCTGTGAACTAACTCTCATCTCACTTTGTCAGGTAGAAGAGATGGCCAGTCAGCCTTTAGTCCTGATGCTCTGTCACTCTGCTGTGCTGAGGTAGAGGGACAGGAGCACCTGATGCTGTGTCTCTTGGGTGGTGGTGAAATTTTAAATTTTAAAAGTGCATCTGAAGAGAGAAGAGAAGTATATGTGACCACTGCATGTTACATTTTAATAATAATAATAAAAAAACAGATGCTTGATGTGTGCTATACATAAGACTAATAAAGACTAATAATGAAAATGTGATGAGATTCATTCAACTTTATTGTCACTGTAATGCAATTCAGTCTAACCAGAGTGCAAGTGCAGTGTATATATACATTTCGCCTATGAATAATAAGCTGAGGTGTGGAGTATTAAGAGTAATACACTTTAACTGCACGTTAACACTGACATAAACTTTAACAAACATAAATTGTGACACAATGAACCAAAGGCTTACAACGACCCTATTACAAAGGGGATGGAAAACTAATAGCATTTTAACTGACATAAAAGCAGGAAAACACAGCCAACAGGTAAAATAACACCTGAACAGGCCTAACGTTAACTTTCCAAATGTTCCTGATGAATTTAAGGTGGTGTAACATTAACACATGTCGACTCAGCTATTTATTGATTATTAAACAATGCTGCTATCGTCCGAAGTAAGCTAGCAAGCTAACACTCTGCTCCACCAACGGTAACTACGATCATTAAACTATTAATTTCCTTTTGCTTCATCACATTGACGTTACTGCACCTTTATCTTCTTCATGTTTTTCTTCCTCTTCTTTCCTTCTTTTCCTTCACTGGTCACCGGATGGTTTCAGTCTTTTGGACCTTGTAATTCCACTGCAGCATCAATACATCTCTCTCTTGGTCTTGGGGTCTCGGTCCGGTCAGATTCAGGCAGCTGGCTTCTCAACCCACCTCACAGAGGACAGGTACAGTGCAACATGAGTCCTATAGAACTCAACAGTGAGGTTCCGCAAGTGAAAATGCCATTCATATTCTGCATAGAGATTTTGATTATTAGCCATACTGTCGTAACTATCCAAAGTAGACTTACCACGAGCTACTAGATTGTGAAACAATGGCATATGATCCTGTAGAAGCCACAAGTCTGTATGATATCAACCTTGTTTTAAGAAAAACACGTTTTATTCACGATGTCATGGAAAAGTACTGCACAACCCACAATCCTATAGTGTAACAGCGACGTATCTGATTGGTGGAGCTCGCTGTTACCATGAAAATGTTTACCGAACCCACGAATTTCATGTTCGTTAGTTACTGCTAACACTGATCTCTACAATCTTTTACCAGAGAGCTGCCATGATTTCACTTTCTGACCTACTGTGTTTCTTTAGAGATGAGGAGTTTCGAAAGGGTTCACCCAAACATAAAATTTGCGAGTTCGGTAAACATTTCCATGGTAGCACATTTGGGAACATTATGGGATAAGTAGTTCCTTTACTCTGAAGATAATTATGTACACAGTCATTTTTTTCTTTGTGCCGAATTAAATGATTTATGGTCACGATTCATCTCGTAGCTGATTGGCTTGGTTCCAGGCCTAAAACTCTTTATATAAGGATTTTATGAAACGTCAATGGAGTAAATGAATGGCAAATTCACTTCTGAAACCGGAGCCGTTAAAAAAGTGGGCGGTCACTGTTAAGCTCTACAGAGACCCTCTCTTAACCCTCCTGTTATGTTCATTTGTCAGGAACAACAATGATGTTCCCGGGTCAATTTGACCCGGTGCATGTTTGATTATCCAAAAGATGTCGAAAACCAAAAAAAATCCTAATAAGCATTGTTAATATTTCATTACTAACTCCATTACTAACTATTCTATCAATATTTAGTGCAATGGTGTTCCTTACCTCTCACAAGTAATGGTTCAATTAGGATAATTCACTCGAGTTTCATAAAAAAATACATGTTCAAACTTTTTTTTTTATGTTTCACCACTTTATTACTTTTGAAAGACCAACCTATAAAACACAATAGTTTTACATAACATTGAAACATAACATTTCAATTTTGTTTTCCATACACACACTGTTTGTGAACCAGAAATGAACAAAATAACAAGCAATAGCAATATGAACAAAGTGTGTGTGTTTATGTGTATGTGTGTGTGTGTGTGTGTACATCTAAAAGCACACGAGTGACATGTCATCACACTGTGCTTTGTGAATTTTGCACATTTTGCACAGGTCATGCTTGTCTTGACATCATCAGATGGCCTGCAGACCTGGCACCTCTTCCTCTTTCTTTTTCCCCCTAGAAACAAGAGGACCATGATTACTTTATGACAGCTACTACTTTTTGCTGATCCCAAGACACACAAAACACGCTCTCATACACTTATACACACAAATGCACTCACGTACACACACACACACACACACACACACACACACACACACACACACACACACTTACCTCACACACTGGTGTACAAGGTGCGGTCCTCTCCTGGATCTCCCTCACTGTGGCTGCAGCGGCTGGGGTCCTTGGCAGGTGCTGCCTTCGTTGGATGTGCTATGTCACAAGTAGGGGTGGGCAGATCGATCCAAATATCGATAGTTTCGATACCAAAGTGAGTATTGGTATCGGATCGATACCAGCGCGATGAGATCGATATTTTTGTTGTAGTTTCTCTTCTATAAGTTCAGCAAATCACTTTATTTCTTCACAGAGTTTGTGTGATCGCAGCGTCTCTCTCAGTCCTGATGTGCATGCATCGATACATACATCGATCATGTTATAAAAGATAACCAATGGCCAACGCGCAGTCATCCGCTTGGTGCTGTAGGACCCTGTTACTTTGTCCAAGTTGTCAGCCCCCCCCTTTGGTGACATTGTAATCCGGGATCATGCTTGGTTTCTGGTCCTCTCTTGTGCTGATTTCAGCATTTTTGTGCAGAGTGCTCATGAGCACAACTACACTTTCTCACACTCGCATCTGCAGTTTCTCACACTCTCGTTGAGAGAATAGGGAGAAAGAGAGGATGGGGGAATTTGTTTGGGTGTGTGTGTGTGTGTGTCTGTCTCTGTCTGTGTCTGTGTCTGTGTGTGATTGGGGTGAAACATGTCTCACAGTTGCAAATAAAGAAATAGTCTGATATTTGTGACACCCTTTTTACCTCCAGTTAGACTGCTGGGTCAAATTGACCCGAACAGTATCTATGTGATATAAACATGCAGGGGGTGGTTGCAAATATGTGAGATGCACCATTTCCATTTTATATGTTGATTACACTAATTAAGGCAAGCAGAAGAAGTTTCATTCTGAAAAAATACTTTTAACTATTTTTCCTAGATCTTCAAACTTTAAAACGGGTCAATTTGACCCGCAACATAACAGGAGGGTTAAGGCACTCTAAGTGCAACGAGCCAGGAACCGAGAAAAAGGCCTCTCCGTTATTTAATAGTCTTTGTTATGAAGTGATGTTGCTGTGGGCTTATATAATATTTCGAAATAATAGTAGTAATGGCACTGGTAAAAAGTATATACTTTTTTTATTTTCTAATATATATTTTTTTTTTCGGCACCCTCCATTGGATGACAGCGCCCCTAGCATTTGCCTATGCTGCCTATGCTCAGCAGCCTTTGCCTTCACATCCTGCTTCACCTGCTGCCACTGGACCTCATAACCTCATGAGAAAATCGATCTCATTCATTATTTAATTTCATACATCATCCGTAAAGACCTTAATAATAGGGTAGAATAACCTTTCTGGCAGCGTTGACATAAACTGAAAATGTATAGCTTTATGAAAATAAAATTCATTGCAGACATATTTTATGGGATTGTAGCTTTAGCTATTAATGTATGCCCTTATTTGAAAGATGATTCTCATAAACAACTGTGAACTGCAGGTTAAAGTGAATGTCTTGCCAAAATGCAACTTAGGCTTTTTTTGTGAATGTATACGTGATCTACGTGAAACTTGCCACGTACACTCTTCAGCTGGACCTGATCTAAAGTTATCAAAAGCATTTTGCTCGGTCAAAAAATGCACAAATCATTAACGAACAAATTTCTGTAGCTAGCTATGAAAATGCAAACTGTTTGATATCTTGGTCAAACTAAATGCTATTAACACCAAACTGTAGATCCTTGGTTGCCATGAGATTGGGAAGGGATGAGCCGAATTTGGCGAAGTTTGGCAATTAGGGGGCGCTAAAAATATGGGAAGTTTATATCTCTTGAATGGCTACACTGATTTTTTACCAAATTTGGTCGGTATGATGTAGGGCCAATCCTGAGGCCATATCTTGAAGGTGGTCATTACTGGTCAATGTGGGCGTGGCTTAGTACAACAAATCCAAATCGGCACACATTAAGCCTTTTGCACTTCCAGTGTACTTCCCATTGCAGCGAATACAACGGCTCAGACGCTGGCCTGTGTCTTCACTTTTGCCCCGAGCCCGTAGTCCTTTGGGCCAACTTCTGTGGGCTCTGCGGTGCGCGGGGGGGCTTGGCCCCCGTTCATAACTGGTTGCAGTTCTAGTTACCATATACATTTCAAAGCGCTCAGCATCATAGTTTGGCTGAAATTAATGTTTGTTGTTTATCTTTGAATAAGCCACGCCCACCTTGACCAGTCATGACCACCTTCAATTTATGTCGTCAGGCTTGGCCCTACCTCATACCGACAAATTTTGTAAAAATCGATGTAGCTGTTCAAGAGATATAAACGTCCCATATTTTTAGCGCCCCCTAGTGGCCAAACTTCGCAAATTTGGCTCATCCCTTCCCAGTGTCATGGCAACCAAGCATCTCAAATTTGGTGTTAATAGCAATTAGTTTTACCGAGATATCAAACAGTTTACATGTTTATAGTTAACTACAGAAGTTTGTTCGGGAATAATGAGCGCATTTTTTTGACCGAGCAAAATTCTTTTGATAATTTTAGATCAGGTCCAGCTGAAGAGTGTATGTGCCACGTTTCACGCAGATCGGACAAAATCCCAAGGAGGAGTTCGAAGAAGTAGGTTTTCCAGTTTTTGCGATTTAGCGAAAAAACTTTCTAGACGGAAGTGGGCGTGGCCGATTGCAAAGTGATTCAGCTCCATTCAGGGAATCTGGGGATACAAGGTTTTTGAATGTGCGACATACGGTGTGGGAGTTATAGGCAAAAACGCGTTGGCCTAGGTTATAGCGCCGAATGCTGGCGGATATATTTGGTTTTTGTGTCTGAGATATTTGCATGAGTCTGGACCAACCCTCCAAATTGCACCACCCTCGCTTGCACGGTTTAGCCTGCAGCAGCACTTTTAGCGGAGAAAAATTAAAAATAAAAAACTTTACAATTACAATAGGGTTCCTAGCACCACTGGTCCTAGGAAACACGTATGCTTGCATACGCGTTCCCTCTGCCCCTCGGGCTTGGCCCCCTAATAACGATTTTGATGCTGTCACTAATTTGCCTGTAGCACTCCCATTGAAAATGAGTTTAACCCGAAAACGAAAATACAGTAAATCTTAAAGCGCCTCTTTCGTTGTAATTATGCTTTTACACAAAGGTTTGACTGATATACATTCACAAAAAAAGCCTAGGTTGCATTTTGGCGAGAGTTTCACTTTAAAACATCAGAGCTCCGCTGGTTGCGGCATATGGTCAGACTTCAAATATCACTTGTCTCATGTTGCTGTAATTGCAAAAGTAGAATTCTGTAAGAATGTATATTTTTATTTATATGATCTTTGAAAAAAGCCATGACGTGAATTCATTGTTACCTAACACTGTTCTCTTCTCCTCCTTTTTTTGTGTTCTCTTGTTGATTTACTGTAGTGTGAGCAGGTCAGTTGTATTGGCAATTTATTGGTCATTAGTTGTGATGTTGGCAGGTCTCGCACCTCTTAATACTAGGTGGTCGTCTCCCCCTACTTCTGCCTCCCTCGTGGTCAAACCCAGGAGTTTGTCTGAGAAAACACATCTCAGCTTCCTATTTCAATATTTCCAGATGTGTTCTTAATTAAATAAATAAAAATAAAAATGTTTCAGTCTCACACGAATTGTGTCAAAATCGTAAGTTCGCAGACAAAATTAGTCCTTTCTTGTATTGTGGTGATTTACAGTGCGTCAAAAGCTTAATGAAGAGTGCAATACATTAATTATTAGGGGGCCAAGCCCGAGGAGCGGTGCTAGGAACCCTATTGTAATTGTAAAGATTTATATTTTTATTTTTCTCCGGCTAAAAGTGGTGCTGCAGGCTAAACCGTGCAAGGGAGAGCGGTGTAATTTGGAGGGTTGCTCCAGACTCCTGCGAATATCTCAGACACAAAAAACTACATATATCCGCCTGCAGTGGGCGCTATAACCTAGGCCAACACATTTTTGCCTATAACTCCCAAACACATGTCGCACATTCAAAAACCTTAATGGAATGGAGAATGGAGAACCCTGAATGGAGCTGAATCACTTTGCGATGGCCACGCCCACTTGTGCCTAGTAAGTTTTTTCGCAAAATCGCAAAAACTGGAAAACCTACTTTTTCAAACTCCTCCTTGGGATTTTGTCCGATCTGTGTGAAACTTGGCACGTAAACTCTTCAGCTGGACCTGATCTAAAGTTATCAAAAGAATTCTGCTTGGTCAAAAAATGCGCAAATTATTAAGGATCAGATTTCTGTAGCTAGCTATAAAAATGTAAACTGTCTGATATCTCGGTCAAACTAAATGCTATTAACACCAAATTTGAGATGCTTGGTTGCCATGACACTGGGAAGGGATGAGCCGAATTTGGCGAAGTTTGGTCATTAGGGGGTGCTAAAAATATGGGAAGTTTATATCTCTTGAACGGCTAGACCCGTTTTTACGAAGTTTGGTTGGTATGATGTAGGGCCAATCCTGAGCCCATATTTTGAAGGTGGTCATGACTGGTCAATGTAGGCGTGGCTTATTACAAGATAAACAACAAACATTAATTTCAGCCAAACTATTATGCTGAGAGCTTTGAAATGTATATGGTACATAAAGAATAGGACACAGTTCTTCCATAACAAAAATTGCACATGTACTCCACTAGGTGGCCCTATAATGGATGCAATCGCGTTTTTGCCTGTAACTTCCACATTTTAAATAACACATTCACAAACCTTATATCCATATGTTTCCTGAAAAGAGCTGGGTTTTCTGACATAGGACACACCCACCTCTGCTGTACATTTTCTTCGCCAAATTGCCACATATGCAAAACCTACTTTTCCGAACTCCTCCGTGGGATTTTGTCCGATCTGCATTAAACTTGGCACGTACACTCTTCAGCTGGACCTGGTCTAAAGTTATCAAAAGAGTCTTGCTCGGTCAAAAAATGAGCAAATTATTAACGATCAAATTTCTGTAGCTAGCTATAAAAATGTGAACTGTTTGATATCTCGGTCAAACTAAATGCTATGAACGGCTACACCGATTTTTAGGACATTTGCTCCGTATGATGTAGGGCCAATCCTGAAACCATATCTTGAAGGTGGTCATGACTGATCAATATGGGTGTGGCTTAGTACCTCAAATCCAAATCGGCACACATTCAGCCTTTTACACCTCCAGTGCACTTCCCATTACAGCGAATACCACGGCTCAGACGTTGGCCTATGTCCTCACCTTTCCTGCGAGCCCGTCATCCTTTGGGGCCAACTTCCGTGGGCTCTGCAGTGCGCAGGGTCCGAGTCGCGCTGGGGGGCTTGGCCCCCGTTCATAACTGACTGCAGTTCTAGTTTACTAATGTAATTACTAAAATAGGGTACTGTTTATATTACTGCATATTGTCAGCTTTGTCATGTTCTATGCTACCAGCTGTTATTGAAAATCAAGCAAGTGAGTGACCTAATTTCTTTTGTTATAGACTGCATTAAAAAACAAGGGGTCTCCAAAGAACTCAGCGATGACTTTCAAATGCATAAGCTGCATGTTCGAGAGTAGAACCTTTGAAGAATGTTAACATACATAATCCTGAGAACTAAGCTTAGCACTGAGCACATTTATTAATCACAATACCAATTAGGAATAGACCAAAACAAGTGTTTTACAATTGTACCTGTTTTTATCCAACAGAACAGGACTGGGACAGTGGTGGCCTAAGGATTAAAGAAATGAGCATGTGACCAGAGGGTCTCAGTTCAAATTCCTGGACAGACAAGATAAATCTGGGTGGGGAAAGTAAATGTGAAAAGGTAGCATCTCCCCCTTATTACCACCTCTGAGGTGCCCTTGAGCAAGGGCCTCAACACTAACCACTCCAGTGGAGTTGCTAATTGGCCAGCAGATCAGACTGTGGTTGTATTGAACGAAAGCAAGGTTTGTGCAGCTTCTGGCTGTGAATGTGATCATTGTGTTCCTGAAAAAAGCAAACATTTCTCTGTGAACCCTACCTGAATAAATAAAAAGGTTAAAAAACTGACACAGTGCACTCTCAGAAGCCTTTTGTTTGTACCTAGCCAGAATACAGAGCATTCATTGCAATGAAACTATTAAACATAGGTATAACTAACTTGTCGTTTAATGCTGTATTTGTTTTCTGTTTTTTTTTGTTATTTCTTAATTTAGTTTCAATCTCAAAAGACTAGTAGGGTGGCAAAAAAGTCAAATTAAACAAAAACTAAAAAGAATTATAGCTGCTGCGCAGCGATGGGTCGGGTCCGGGCTATTTTTGGCAAATTTAGGCAATTCTGAGCAACAAACAGGAGAATAGGAAGTCAAGACAGTTGACAACAATGTTCATTTTGGACCACTTGAGGCTTGAACTCACAACTTCTGGAACCAAAGACTGTCATCTATCGCTCTGAGCTAATTGGCAAGTGGCAACACAACAGTGGCTTCACCTATTGAGTAAGCCATTCACTGTTGTGCAGGCAGATTTGAAACCACTGTAAAAAATTCAGTTATCAAGACAAAAATCTGAAATTACACATATTGCAGCATGAAGATGTTGTAATTTGTTTTTAAAAATGATTAATTTGCTCCATAAGTGAATAACTGATCTTTAAAAATGATGCTTGCATTGACTGCAATTATTACATTAGAACAGAATTCAAAATGTTCTCAAAAGTTCAGTTTTTTAGGTACATTTCTGATATTTGTCAAACATCATCTACCATGACTCTAAATAATGTTCAAATTTTTTCATGAACATTGAAGATTTATTTATCAATTTGCAGGTTACAGTAGTGATCACAGTCAAACATGTTCATGCACTTTAGGCAAAATTGTGGGAGGAGATTTTATAGGTTTTTATAAGTTTTACAGTTTGAAAAAAAACAGAGTGATGGCCTTCATAATTTTGAATAGGTTTAAATGTACAAAAGTTTCTTTAGTATTGGGGCTACAGTTTGATGAAAGTGTGAAGTTCTAGCAGGTTGATTTCTTATGAATTTTCAATGTTTTGAACTTTAGATGCTTGCTGTAGCGCCACCATCAGGACTATTGGCTTGGGTTTACAGGTGAGGTAATCTGGGATGAGACTGGGCCTTTATGCAAATTTTGGCCCATGGTCCGGTCCAAGCTATTTGTTTTTTTTTTCATTTAGAGCAGTGTTTTTCAACCCTGTTCCTCGGGGAACACTGTCCTGCATGTTTTAGATGTTTCCTGCTTCAACACACCTGATTTAAATTATCGGCCAATCATCAAGCTCTGCAGAAGCCTGACGAGGAGGCAATCATTTGAATCAGGTGTGTTGGAGCAGGAAACATGAAACATGCAGGGCAGTGTTCCCCGAGGAACAGGTTGAAAAACACTGATTTAGAGGCTTGCTGTGATGCCACCATCAGGACAAATGTCTTGTGTTTCATATTGAGGACATCTGACATTTTGATCTGTCATCATCATCATGATCCTTACCAGGTCTCGAACCAACAATCTCTGACTCCAAGAACCAGCTCCTAACTGTGTAGCAGTTAGGAACAGACTTGCTGTGTAGCTTCATTTGTCGACTCAGGGAGTCACTGTCCGAGCAGCTGTCGTCAAGTCAGATTTCAAAAATGGTCAAAATGTCAGAAATTCTGTTACCTGAACAAAAATCTGATAATACATAAATTGTATCTTTACATGGAAATGTTGGTGAATTGTTTTTAACTCTAAGTGTTTTGCTTCATAAAAGAAAATTTGATGTTTAAAAATGCCACTCTTACATTGACTCCAGTTGTTCCCATGAGAGCAGAATTCAAAATGTTCTCAAAAATTCAGTTTTTGAGATAAAATTCTGATATTTGCCAAACTTCATCAACCATAACTCCAAAATATTCTAAATTTTTTTCAGGAAGATTGAAAATGTATTTAGCAAGAATTTGATAGTATATGTTTACAGTACTGTTTGCAGTCAAACATTTTGATGCACTGTATGCTTAATTTTTGATAAATCAAAAATCCGAGAAACAAGTTTTGTGGAGGACGGTCTGAAGATGCTCTCTAGCAACTTTGGTGACAATTGAGCAAAAATTGTGGGAGGAGATAGGTTTTATAAGTGTTACAGGTTTTGAAAAAAACTGAGTGATGGACTTCATAATTTGAATGAGTTTGAGTGGACTAAAGTTTCAGCAGTATTGGGGCTACAATTTGGTGAAAGTTTCGAAACTGTAGCATGTACTGTTGATTTTGTAGGTATTTTTAAAGTTTTTAAATTCAAACGCTTATTGTCCCCCCCCCCTTAGGAGGAATATTGACATGTCCTTGGAATTAAGTAAATCTGGCATGGGGCCGGACATTTCTGTAAAGTTTGGTGAGTTTTCGCCCATGGGAAGTATGACTTCCTTGGAAGAAAGAAAGAAAGAAAGAAAGAATTCCTACAAATACAATAGGGTCCTTGGCAGCTTAGCTGCCCGGACCCTAAAAATGATAGTATTCTATGTACTGAAATCAGTCATTAAATTAAAGAATAGAATAGAATAAACTTCATTGTCCAGCCGAGGCAGGAAATGTACTTTGCTCTCACCTAGGAAAATCTTAAAACAAACACAACACAAATGTGGTTAACCACATTAATCGCATTAAGGATGAGGAACCCTTATAGAGCTTTGTCTTTGCTTGGGGTTTTAGGCTGAGGGGAGCAGCTCAACCTGGTAGAGTGGATGCATTTTGTTGTAAATGATGGAACGAGGCTTTCCTGTGTACTGCCATTCTGTAAATCCAGTATCATCTAGTTGCGTCTGTTGGCAGCCTACTGTCTTCCCTGCTGTCTTAACAACCCTAGTCAGTTTTTTGCTATTTACTAAAGCCAAGCCCCCATAGGAAACAGAGATATTAAAATCAAGGATACCCCCCTTTCAAACTGACCTTAAACCCCTTCAGGTTCCTTATTAAGACAGTTTCTGACTGCTGTCCTTATATAAAATCAACAATGTCTGTGAAACTCAATTTGTCGTCTATATATGTCCCCAGATACTTAAAATAGTCCCAGTGTTTGGTCACACAGTATCAGTGATGAGAGTAGATGGTTGGTTTGCAACAAGTCACTTTGTTTTTTAAACATTAATTAACAATGAGCTAGATTTGCACCACTGTTGTAGATTTCAAACCAGAGCAAAACCTGAGCACAAAAATAAAATACATTCAAAAAAGCAATTTTAGAGCTACATTGAATTTTAAGAGACAATTCGAAAGGTGAGTACTGTCTACGTCTAGACCACCAGGGTAACAATGTCACATGTCAAAACAATGTCCTTTTCCTGAATTTGAGAAGATCAGATTGTTCCTATTTGAGGATCTAAGGCTGATAGATGAAAGAAAGCAAGGTTTCATCCAGTGAAGCACTAATCTATGTTAGACGCAAACAATGCTGGATAAAATATAGCTGCATAACGTGCATGAAAAAAAACCCAGCTCCTAATGATTCATTCATGCTTTCACTTTAATTGAAAGGAGTCGTGATAATTCTATACCCATGGGTCTGTGACACTCATTTCTCAGACTTGATCAGGAAATCAGACTGTTGTAAAGACATGCAAATTGTCCAACAACACTGGTAACTAAACAAGTACCCCAGAACACAAACACACCTTGCATTAAATCATTGGACCACCCGGGTCTGAGCAGACCACCAGACTGATCAGTCCCATGGCTGCATGTTTTTGATCAGTAAGTCTGGGAAAATGCATATAACCTGGTAAAAGTTGGACACACAGACACGCACACACACACCCACACACACACACCCACACATGGTTGGCCATAACACTGTCACATACACAGCTACACACAGACAGACATATGGACAATAATGGAGCCTTGGGTTTTATGTTTTATGTCCAGCTGTGCAGCTGTGAGTGTGTGTGTGTGTATGTGTGTGTGTGTGTGTGTTTGTGTTTCTGTGTGCACCTTGTGTGGCTGACTGAGGGAGAAACACAGTGGGGGAGTAGATGGGGATTAACATGGGGGGAACCCCAGAAACATGGACAGGCCTAATTAATTAGAGTTTAGCTGATGCAGACTACAGGTCATTGATAAAAAAGATTTCCACTGAAGAAACTTATAGTAACACATCTGAAATATTTGCATTATATATAGTGTTTTGCAGTAGGCACAACACCATTTATAATGGTGTTGTGATGGAGTATAAATGAGAAAGGCGCAAGGGGTGGATGAGATTCGCCTTGACATGCTGAAGACTGTGCACATTGATGGAACCACTACCCCAGTGGCCAACTGGACATCTTCAAGAGGGAGGACTGAAGTCTTATTGACAAACCGGTCTATATGTGTTTTGTAGACTCGGAGAAGGCCTTAGACCGTATCCCCCGGGGAGAACTGTGGGGGGTATTGTGGGAGTATGGGGTACTGGGCTCATTGCTACAGGAGATCCGGTTGGGGGTCAGCACTTCTAACTCTGAGGCTATGGTTCCTTGTACACTCTGGTTGGGGGTGTTCTCCTGCTGCAAGTGAAGGAGTTTAAGGATCTCTGGATCTTGAGGTGGACAGGCAGTTTGGTGTGGCGCCAGCTGTTACTGCTGGTGCTTCTAAGCCTGCTGGCTTCATGACCTGACCCCAGTCAACCTGTTAAGAACTAACATCCATTTTGGGTCCGTGCTCGAAAATGATATGCCCATAATTAGCAGAGTGTATCTCTGCAACTACAAGGTCTATTTGAATAATCATAATCAAGCTATCATAATAAAGGGAACACTTATGGAAAAAAAATAAACAAATTAGTAAGGTTTTAGTACAGAGTACCCAGGCGGAAACTTCAAATGTGCCATTTTGGCATATTTTGGCACATGTTCTTTCCCCTCCTGTCTGAAAGTTTGTCGTGTTCATCTCGTCTGTCTACGTCAGCATACAAGTCAACAGGCTCTGCTAGACATCTGCAAAAGCAAGATTTGCAATGTTTTGGATTATTCAAAAGGGATGCTAAGAGAACTCGGATTACTCCATCAGCCTGCGATCCCACCGCACTCGTCTGCTACTCCTGCATCCTTTCCAGTTGCATCACTGTGTGGGTCGGGAGCTGCACTGACTACAACAGGAGAGCCCTGCAGCGCATAGTGAACACAGCTGGAAGCTCCCTGCAAGACATATACACCACCCGCCTCACCCGCAAAGCAACCACAATTGTGAGCAATGCAAGCCACCCCGCACACAATCTGTTCAGCCTCCTGCCCTCTGGGAGAAGGTATAGGAGCCTCCGTTCCCACACCACCAGACTTACCAACAGCTTTATCCACCAGGCTGTTAGGATGTTAAACTCTCTCCCCTCTCTACCCCCAGCTGCATCCACCAGGCTGTCAGGAAGCTAAAAAAAGACTCTCTCCTCATACTCTTGTATGTCTTGTACATGTGAAGAATTGACAATAAAGCTGACTTTGACTATTGGCACTATCTGTATGATTAAAAATGTACCACGTGCTAAACTTTATATTTCATTTATATGTTATCAAGTTGGGCTCCGCTTGGGCTGAACAGGTTAAGCGTAAAACATGGATGGATGTCCTGTTTAGGATGACAAATTTGGATTCATGTTACTGTACAGTTTTAAAAAATAAATAAATGGAAAGTCATTTCAAACACATTTTACGACAAAAAATATTCAAATTTTTCACCTGTTATGAAAATGTTCAACAATTGTTAGGGCTGAGGATAAGACAAAGGGCACAACTATGCGCTGTGGCAAGGTGCTGATCCTGCTCCTGGAGGCAACTGAGTGCACGATAGAGCATTCTTGTCTCTCATTTTCCTCTTTCTCCCCCACTAACAGTAATGGAAAGCTCTAGGTTAAATAAATAGACTAAATGAAAAAATATATGAAATGATCCAAATGGTCCTCCATAACAATTAACTGTGATAAATAGTTATGTGTTGGTCTATTCAGGAGTGTCATAGCCTCGTGTTTGGCTGGATTGTGTGGGAAAAAAGGAGCCCCAAGTTCCAGAATTTAATCTATTTAAAAGCACTTCAAGCACATGGCCAGTTGAGCTGAAAGCATATTCACTAGGTGTGCCTGTTGCTGGGAATACACTCTTAAGTATTGTACTTAAGCCAGCCTGAAGAGATAATGGCAATCAAATAACAAGCACATCTTACTTTCCTGGCACTCGCTGACAGTGAAGTGGCTCTCCAGGTAATGCTGCTTTACCCCTCATTGCCCACCTCCCCATGATTTTCGGCGTATAGCATCATGAATGGACATCTTTGACATAACATCCACACTTTTGTTTCTTTACATTCTGTTGATAATGTTGGCGAGTTTTTTTCATGTATTAGTTTTTTTTTCTCCTACTGGTAACATTGTGAAAACTCTTCACAGACAGTGAAACACAAGCCTATATTGACCAAACCTCAAATCAATTTTCATTGCTTTCACACAAAAAAATGCGCTTGTCACCACATTGTCAAAATCCATGAACTCTCTCTCATTTATAATCCTCCATCTGCCAAACACCATATATATGCAGCTGTATTTTAAATGCTAATACCCTTTGTTCAAAATTGGCAGAATATTTGCAATACAGTGTTCCTCAATTGCAATACACACAAAAAACAGAAGTAATGCTGAAAATTTGAAGCTGTGTTATCAGGCTGCAAATCTCTTAACACAATGTTTTAACTCAAATCAAAATTCAAAAATCTCATTTTTTGCTAAACTGTTAAAACAAATCAAAACAAAATTTGCTGTCACAAAAACATCTCACTGTAAAGCATCTGTCTGTCTTTCTGTGGTTCCCATATCTCGAGAAGTGTTCAAACTTGGCAGGTTTGTTGCTGAGTACCCAAGAAAGTGCAGTGACCAATACCATTGGTGCAATTTGGACAATTTTTTTTTCAATATTTAGATAGTATCAATAAACTGAGAACTCCATTCCGTACAGCAGTGGGGGAGGGGCTGAGGGCTCAACTCAAAGTCACTGACATAACAGACAATACACACACTACTTTAGTTAGAGCTTGCTTTAGACAGCCTCAAGCATGCTAGCTCCTGTCAGCTCCAGCACCAAAGTCAGCTATCTACCAGTCTGCTAGGCCACTGCCTGCTTATGATACAGAGTCGGCTAGCCTCCAGCCAATGACCAGTCAATTAAGACAAAACCAGCCAGTTCCGAGCCTTAGTATGCCCTGCACTCTTAGATGTCACTGTAGATTTAGCAGCACAGTACTGTTAAAACCAACAGTACAATACCACACTTCTTCATTACAGTAAAATACCTCAGTTTATATTGCATTCTGGGTCATTTTGATTAAGCAGGAATATATTACAGTATATTTTAGGCTTGCTGTAACCTTGCTGTAACCTGGCTATAATATGCCATGGCAATAATACAGGATTACTGTAAATAGCGAAAGTGCGGCAGCGGCACCCGACATCCCATCACACGGAACACCCAGTTCGTAATCACCAGCAGATACTGGAGAAGGAGAAGTGCTACCCGAAGTTCTGTAAGTTCGGTTTATTTTACGATTTTCATGCAAACCATTATCATGAGATTTTAGGATTTTACACTCTAGTGTACCGCAACATCGTTTTTTTAGTGTGGGATGAGACTGCAAAATTAACTTTAGCCAGCTAACATTAGCTGCTAACGTTAACCCTAGCCAGCTAACGTTAGCTAACTAACCCAGTGAGCACCATTTCAACGTTGATTTCTAGTTGAAAACTGGGTGATATTCGGTCTGAATCAAGGGCATAACCATGGTATAGATATTGGGGGGGTCCAAATGAGAGCCCTTTCCCTGATTTTTTTTTAAAGTACATTTCCCACAATTCTATGATATTTTATATATGAAAATTGGCACATTTAGAAGTTTTGAGGACAGCATTGACCATTTGTATTCACATGTAAAGGAATATTCTGTGAAATTACATGGATTCCTACAGAATCAAGATAAAGCTTCTCGTTAAATTCCCATTAAGTGAAAATCAATGTTTTTATCTGAAAGGTTTTGCTCTATATCTCACCTATATGCCAGTATCAGGCCCAATGTTACTAGTTTTATTTACTGCTGACATGTAGGCCTAGGTTAAAACTAATGTTATCGAGCTGTTTAAGTTCTCATTCAAATTCTCACCTGATCATCTGTGTCTCCAGAGCATGTCCCTGCCTTGCCACTGCTTTCACCGTGCCTCTCCCTCTCCTTGTGTCTCTGTGCTGCCTACATTGTGACCAGATACCATTATTTTACCAGAAGAACAATGGCTGACCTTGATGATCATTTTAATTTGATACATTGATTTTTCTGCTTGTGTTACTAGTTTATTTGCTTTAGCTATATAGTAAGTGCATAAATAACAGTGTACAATGTACAGTAGTGTAGCCCCTTTCATGCACTGCTATTCTGAACTTGTCTGGACATTACCTGGAGGAGCTGTATGTGTAACAAATGAGAGCAGTAACAGGGATGAGTTGATGTAGGAGATTTTCTTTATTGAAAAAAAGGTTTAAGCCCCAACAAATAGCTTTAAATTACGTAAATGAACATGGCATTAATGCAAGAATATGAATGTACTCCTGTCACATAACTCCACTTACATGACAACTTGACTTGAAAAAGAAGTCAATCTTCTGCTGCCTATTCCTTTTTGGCATTCATGATCATGTTGAATAATATCAAAATCCGTGGATGTTTCTAAAAAACTATCTGTCAGTTACCATTAACTTTACCTGGCTTACCTGGTGTGGCGTAACTTAAGAAGATCTGAAAGTAGAATAGTTAGGGTGCCAGATATAACTACATAAATTATAGTTATATCAAATGTATTACTTTAGGGTTTACGGTCTCACTAAGGTCACACACCACAAAAGGTTTAAGGAATAGGTTTAAATCAAATCATGTAATGTCCACTCCAAATACACATTCCAATAATTATTAATGCTTTAACAATATTTCAGGACAAAATAAATTCCTTCAACCAAACCAAAACACTCCAGTCAATTTCAAAATTCATCCTGGGTCACATGAAAAAGGGTCAGCACCAACACAAAACAATTCATTCAATTTAAATGCCCTTCTTCTGTTTTAAACCATTGAAAAAAAATCCATTTATAACCATCCAGAAATGTAGGGTGAATGGGAATGTGTGTGTGTGTGTGCGTGCGTGTGTGTGTGTGTGTGTCCAGGTGGTTACTTGGATAGGAGGGGGGGTAAGGGAGAGTCCAGACTGGGAGAAGCTTTCCCAGGTTGAAGAAAGGGTAAGGGTCTGTGGGATAGTGAGTAATGGCACGGTGGTGTATGCAGGGATAGTGGCAGTCTCTGGGCAAAGGGAAACAGTGAGATTCACAAGGAGCAATTATCCACAGTTAATATCCGGAGCTGTCATTCACATTAATCCAGAGCAAAAAGGTAGTTCAAAAAGTTGTCCAAACCCGCTCTGACAATTCAGGAAGACGAGGTCCTTCGGCTTTCTTCAGTTCCATGCGCTTTTCTCCCAAAATCTCACCCCTTTTCCAGCCACTCTTTTGTTCCTCTGCTCCCCCGCTCCTCTTCTTCTCCCACACTCCCCTGTTGTTGTTTTTTTTGGATGGCCTGATTCTCCCAGGTGTGTCCCAATCATATGGATTTTACCACACCCTCTTTTGGTCTGAATGTCTAAGATCTTTTTGCCCTCTTTTCAACCGGCTAAAATGCGGTTACAACATCAATGTGTCACAAAACACAAATTTGTTTAATCATTTTGATAATTTGTTGAGTTGTAGAAAGAGAGACAGTATTGATTGCTGTGAAGGTTTTTCTCCAAAGTCCAAAGACAAAACATTTACTTTTGAACCAGTTTTGAACGTCTTTTCACCGGTGACCATAGTCGTTTCGTCTTTTCAACGGAAAAATGCTCACTGGGAATGTTGCAATCTCCTGCCACGCCAAATAATTTTCTAGCTAACCCTGTGACTGTAGTGTGGATAGCAAGTGGCTAACCTCTCAAAAAAACCTTAAAATCTATATGTGGCGGTCAATGGTGATATTGTGGCGGGCGGCCACAAATGAATCAATGTATGGGAAACACTGTGGGGTTAGAGAGTTTGGCTAATTGGGTTTGATTATAGCCTTTGACTTCAACTATTTATTCCTAAGGTTACTTTTATCACGGTTAATGATCTATTGGCCAACAAAGACATGCAAAGTGCATGCCATGGCAAAAGTAAGTTAGTATGTATTCAGCAAGGTCAAGCATAATGTAATTTCCTAACCTAGATGTATTGTTAGAGTGTATGAAATACACAGTGTATTAGCCTATACATCCCCAAAAAGTAACACATCATGGAATCAAATACAATTTGCACACTTGTAGTTCTACACTACAAGTGTGGTCCATTGTCTTTGCACCCTGAGGAGGGCATCCCTGCCGCAAGGCGTTGGTGCGGTTTATGAGTTTTCTGTAAGTATTAGCCATAATAATACAGGTTTTTAAACTTTAACATTTTTTGTATTTGTTTTGCTGCACAAATTTCTTTCACCATTTCTCTCGGTACTGTGGCTAACATGTTTTGTCCTACTTGTCTTTGTGTGTTTTCTTTGTTACAGTGTGTGATCTGAGTTTCACCATTGCCGTCCAGTTTTGATCATCGGTGAGGGGTCTTCACCGGGTTACCAGGAGGCTACTGCATGTACATTGGAGCTTGTTCAGAGGCAAGTGAATTTCTGTCTGTGTTACACTTCTGTATTATAGTTAAATCAGGTGTGCAACAGAAGAGTTGGAGCTAAAAGTTGCAGGACAGGAGGAATTTGAGGACTAGGTTGAGTGCATTAGTCTTCTTTATAAACATATTTATTGACTGGTCTGACATTGCTTACAGGTTTCTGGTCAGGATCAACCCTGAGGATGGCAAGAAGTGCTCTGCCAGACAGGGTGTGAGCAAGAAGACTGGGAGGGTGGTGCAGAGGAAGGTGAAGGTTTGAATGGAGGACTTCAAACTGAGGGCCAGTGGTAGGCAGCCAGTGGCCTGTTGGACACCACCCACATGCACTTCATTAAAGGTTCAGTAGGTAACTTTTCTAAAAATAACATTTGTCATATTTGCTGAAATTGTCACTTTCTCATTTTATAGCTAAACAGTTCACTAAAATATGTTTCTGAAAACATCTGAGGTGAGAAATAGGCGATGCAGTAACAGAATCTTGATTCATATTTGATCAGCGTTGCCTAGTTTTACAGTTTGACATTGACACTGCATTAGAGACTGCTCGGCTCTGATTGGTTGTTTTCCTCATGCCATTAGGAGCACCAGGAGGAGGCAGAGGGACATGTGTTTTTCACAGATTATCTGATTCATATAGTACTGTCAGGATACAGTGACAGTTTAAGCAAATATGACAAAAAGTTATTTTTTATAAAAGGTACCAACTGAACCTTTTAATAGCTCATCTAGTTAAGGTATTGGGACACTTGCTGTTGTTTGTAAGGTTCATGAAGTCCTCTCCTAGTACAGTGGTTCCTAACCCAGTCCTGATGTTCCCCTGTCTTGCGCATGTTTTTGTTTCAGCTTTATTCTTCTGATCTGTTTCTGTTGCTCAACCTGCATTAGACCTTAATTAGCATTAGATGTAATTAGATGTGCAAGAGTAGAGCTGGAACAGAACAGGACAGGGTAACTTGAGGACTGGGTGGGGAACCACTGTCCTAGGGCATTAAAAAAGCTTTCATGTCTGTGTTTTTTGTTCATGATAAAAAAAAAAAACTCCAGAAGCCTGTGGTTAAAATGTAAAAGTTGTTTGAAAAAAAATAAATCTGTAATTTGTAAACACGTTGGAGGAAATCAACAAATTGGACTTGCACTGTTCTCTGGGCTGAATGTTGTCAGGAACAAAATGTTAATGAAATGAATAATGTTAATGACATTATTGAAAATTAATTCAAAAAAGTTTTTAAAAGTTGTATTGATTGAATAAAACAATATTTTTATTAAGAACATTGTTTGGTTGCCTTTTGATTTAAATGTTATTCTGAAGCATAATATTACATTATTAGTAACATTTGAGATTATTATATAATTTAAATATATACTATCATTGTTGGTACTAATAATAATTATTAGTAATTATTATGATTAGTAATAAATAGCAGTGATATCAATATTAATATAACTGCAGATATTAGAACAGGGGTACTCAAATACAAATCTTAAAGGGCCACAAAGATTTTTTCAATGACTTAAAGGTCCATGTATTGAGGTCAGTCAGGCCACATGCATTAATACTGTGTAATATATATATATATATATATATATATATATATATATTCAAAACAATATGTTCTTTTCATTCAAAGCAACAACAAAAATACAAACTAAAATTAAAAGTCATTTCCATTTTGACAAATAGATGTGACATAATGCCGTTCCAAATTGGAAATCTTCATCACAGCTATAGACTCCTGGCATATTAAGCAGTGCTGGTTGGAGGGAGAATGAATACAAATTTTTCAATCCACTTGAATCGCAGATTTTTACTGTCCACTTTTCTTTTAGCAGTGAACTTGGAACACGCCATTTTCGTGCAATATAGGCTCCTACTGCCGGCAAAATGTCGATATGCGAACTGCTCCAAAAACGAAAGTGAAAGTTAAATATTGTGCTCTCAGCAGTGAGTGAACCAGCTGTCTGTGTATCGTTGGCATGGAGAAAAGTCCTGGTATACACATGCCGACCGAACCAAAACACATGGTGAAGGAATAATAGTTCGGGGGCCACAAATACGCGGCCGCGGGCCGGATGTGGCCTGGGGGCCGCCTATTGAGGACCACTGCCCTAGAGTCACCTCCTGGTAGGCCCTCCAGGAGGAAGTGAGGCTCCTGCCAATGCCATACCTCTCTGCCACCTAACTCCTTGTCCTCACCACTGCCCAATCCACACGTACCAAAACAATCTTTTTTCTCCCGTCTTCCTTGTCATCGCTTCAAGAATATTTGCGTCCAAACGGATCCATTGGAAACGACTCATCGCGCTGTAGTTCATATTCCAGGCCTATCGATGGCGCTTGAAATTCACCAAAAACGGAGAAGAAGAGCATGCGCATAAAGCTTGCGCACTGTATACAAACAAGACAAGAGAAGGGAAAACCGAGCACAAGAAGAAGACGAAAATGGCTAGTCGGTTGTCCATGATCTTTTTTCGCTCAGCGTAGTGTCAGAGCAGCATAATATTTTGCCCTAGTAACCCTAATACGCTTAATATCCTCTGCAGCACAAACACAAGCATGTAGTCCACCATTGTTGTTGTTGTTGTTACGAGACGTCGCGGGTTAAGAGGTCGAAGGCTAGAGGTCGAGGGGTGGGGCAATGGTGTCATCGACACGCAAAGTATGTGGATTCGCCGCCCAAACGAGAATGCAAGGGAAGCTTTTTCGGATTTTCCCACCCTGAGACCAGGTTTCAAAAAAGTGCGTTTACAGGCACTGCGTTTACAGGATCCATGTGGGTCCGTGTATCTTTTGGTCATTCGATTTTCCTGTCAGAAACGGGTATTAAAAAACAAAAAACGAGTGGTTAGTTGATTTTCGTTTTAAAATACAAAAATTAAAATTGAAATAAGAGGCGATTTTCCTTTTTAATGGTCAAAAGGGGTTGAGTGAAATTTAAAAAATGATTCGATTTTTTTTTCGATTTCGATCATTTTCTATTTCATATAACAAAAAATAAAATTACTTGAAAACAGAAATGGAAAAAAGGCTTTGTTTTTTTTTTTTTTTTTCCTTCTCCTTGAACCGGCACCTTATCGTGGTGGAGGGGTTTGAGTACCCGAATGATCCTAGGAGCTATGTTGTCCAGGGCTTAATGCCCCTGGTAGGGTCTCCCAAGGCAAACAGGTTCTAGGTGACGGGTCAGACTAAGATCGGTTCAAAAGCCCTAATGACAGACAGAAAATCAAGGAAGTTTACGTCGCCCGGATTGGCGTTACCGGGGCCCCACCCTGGAGCCAGGCCTGGGGTTGGGGCTCGCAGGTGAGCGCCTGGTGGCCAGGTCTTTGCCCACGGGACCCGGCCGGGCCCAGCCCGAAAGAGCGACGTGGGCCCGCCCTCTGGTGAGCTCACCACTCGCCGGAGGGTTCAGACGGGGCCGGTGCAGAGGGATTTGGGTGGCAGTCGTGGGCGGGGGCCCCGGCGACCCAATCCCCGGACGGTGACTCTAGCCATGGGGACATGGAATGTCACCTCACTGGGGGGGAAAGAGCCTGAGCTGGTGCGGGAGGTTGAGCGGTACCGGCTAGAAATAGTCGGGCTCACCTCCACGCACAGTCTGGGCTCTGGAACCCAACTCCTTGAGAGAGGCTGGACTCTCTTCTATTCTGGAGTTGTCCGCGGTGAGAGGCGGCGAGCTGGTGTGGGCTTGCTTATAGCTCCCCAGCTCAGCCGCCATGTGTTGGAGTTTACCCCAGTGAAAGAGAGGGTCGCTTCCCTGCGCCTTCGGGTCGGGGATAGGTCTCTCACTGTTGTCTCGGCTTATGGGCCGAACAGCAGTGTAGAGTACCCGGCCTTCTTGGAGTCCCTGGGAGGGGTACTGAAGAGTGCTCCAACCGGGGACTCCGTTGTTTTACTGGGGGACTTCAACGCTCACGTGGGCAGCGACAGTGTTACCTGGAGGGGTGTGACTGGGAGGAACGGCCTCCCTGATCTGAACCCGAGTGGTGTTTTGTTACTGGACTTCTGTGCTAGTCACAGTTTGTCCATAACGAACACCTTGTTCAAGCATAAGGGTGTCCATATGTGCACGTGGCACCAGGACACCCTAGGCCGGAGGTCAATGATCGACTTTGTGGTCGTGTCATCTGACCTCCGGCCGTATGTCTGGGACACTCGGGTGAAGAGAGGGGCTGAGCTGTCAACTGATCACCACCTGGTGGTGAGTTGGATCCGTTGGCAGGGGAGGAAGCTGGACAGACCTGGCAGACCCAAACGTATCGTGAGGGTCTGCTGGGAAAGTCTGGCGGAACCCTCTGTCAGGGAGGTCTTCAACTCCCACCTCCGGGAGAGCTTTAGCCAGATCTCGAGGGAGGCTGGGGACATTGAGTCCGAATGGACCATGTTCTCCACCTCCATTGTTTACGCGGCTGTCCGGAGCTGTGGCCGTAAGGTCTCCAGTGCCTGTCGTGGCGGCAATCCCCGAACCCGGTGGTGGACTCCGGAAGTAAGGGATGCTGTCAAGCTGAAGAAGGAGTCCTATCGAGCCTGGTTGGCCCGGGGGTCTCCTGAGGCAGCTGACGGGTAACGGCAGGCCAAGCGAGCGGCAGCACGGACAGTCGCAGAAGCAAAAACTCGGGTCTGGGAAAAGTTCGGGGAGGCCATGGAGGAGGACTATCGGTCGGCCTCGAAGAAATTCTGGCAAACCATCCGGCGCCTCAAGGAGGGGGAAGCAGTCCTCCACCAACGCTGTTTACAGTGGAGGTGGGGAGCTGTTGACCACGACTGGGGACATTGTCGGACGGTGGAAGGAATACTTCGAGGATCTCCTCAATCCCACTGACACGCCTTCCATAGAGGAAGCAGATACTGGGGTCTCAGAGGTGGATTCATTCATCACCCAAGCTGAAGTAAAGCTTGGGTGATGGGTGATTTGGCCGAAAGAATAAGATCCCGCATACAAGCGGCCGAAACGAGTTTCCTCCACAGGGTGGCAGGGTGCTCCCTTAGAGATAGGGTGAGGAGCTCTGTCACCCGGGAGGAGCTCAGAGTAGAGCCGCTGCTCCTCCTCATCGAGAGGAGCCAGCTGAGGTGGCTCGGGCATCTGTTTCGGATGCCCCCGGGACGCCTCCCTCGGGAGGTGTTCCTGGCATGTCCCACCGGGAGGAGACCCCGAGGAAGACCCAGGACACACTGGTGTGACTATGTCACCCAGCTGGCCTGGGAACGCCTTGGGATCCTCCCGGAAGAGCTGGAGGAAGTGTCCGGGGAGAGGGAAGTCTGGGCGTCCCTGCTCAGGCAGCTGCCCCTGCGACCCGGCCCCGGATAAGCAGAAGAAAATGGATGGATGGATGGATGGCTTGTTTTTTCATATTCTGAGACTGGAGGTTGTCATTTACAGGACGGTGTTGTGCAGAACAAACAGTAGGCTACGGCGGGGTAATCTACCGTAACACATGGACATGGAACTGCGGTCAAGCCGGCCGTCACGCTCCGTGGTCAAATCAGCCGCACTTAAATTTCGAGTAGTCTGGGCTATTCGAGTATTCTCAGCAGTATGGTAAATGCGGAGAAACAGCGTATTTACTGTCGGTTTTCAAAACAAAGGTATTATTAACAGTAAGCTATTATCCGAACCTACATTTAAAATACAACATGCTACATTAAACCCACAAACGCAATAAAAATCTGCAGCATTTAATGTAGGCTAATAAACCCACAAATGTAATACATTTTACACAAACGTAAGAGCCGCTGCCTACTACAAACGTAACATGCTATTTCCTACACATGTAATAAATATTACGTTTGCAATGATTTATTTATGGGGACGTGAAAATCTTTATTGTAATAACTTCCCACAAATGTAATAATACAATGAATAATGGTCGGGTGGTTGTTGTTTGTTTGTTTGCCTATACACCTACTAATACTACTGACCGTGGGTGCAAAATCCAGCTGCTGACTGTCCGCTGTCACACATCGGATCCCCCCGTGACCAAAGTGTCAGTTGGACTTCAGAAGGGCCAGAAGTCAACACTACTAGAACGGCCGTAAGCGGTCATTTGGACCGCTAGATTTAACCTCTATGTCATGTAAATACCCAACTGAGTGATGAATGCATTCATTATGTCATGATATTTTTTTAAAAAACGAAATAACCCCAAAATGACTTATTTGACTATGAAACATTTTAACACTTCATATATAGGCTAATAAAACAACAATAATAATAATCGAAAAAGCTGGAAACGAGCTGATCTAAAACAAACAAAGAGCTGTTGTTTGTTGGTCACAGTCAGATTACCTCCGCTCTCCTCACAGTTACCACACACGGGGGTTGTGGCATTTCAAGTGTCCGATGTTTGGTTCCGTTTGCAGCTCTTTCGGACTGGCACTGCCTCCGTGTCCGTGTCAGCGAAGATGGCCAGTGGCGGTCTTCTATAACATCCTCGACCTGGCTGGGATTAATGCCCGCATCTTATTCAAGGAGTGGTCAAAGTGATCGTAACGGCTCTTTTTTTTTGTTTTAGATCAGCTCGTTTCCAGCTTTTTCGATTATTATTATTTATTTTATTATGTATTAAGTGTTAAAATAAAATGTATCATAATCAAATAAGTTACTTTTAATTGTTAATGTTCTTGTTCTGAGTTTTCTCTATTAAAATTTTGTGTAAATAGCAATAATTACGGTTTACTATGATATCGATAATGTATAAATAAACTTGTTAAAATGTACACTTTGGTGTTATTTCGTTTTTTAAAAAAATATCATGACACAATGAATGCATTCATCACTCAGTTGGGTATTTACATGAGACATTATAGGGTTTAAATCCAGCGGTCCAAATGACCGCTTATGGGCGTTATAGTATGTTGAACTTATAGAAATGTTGAATTCCGGCTCTTCTGAAGCCCAACTGACACTTTGGTCCAATCAGAAACATATAATTTGACCCGATCTAACTCTAGGGTCGTGGAAAGCGTGCTGTTATACATTAACCAAGATATCGACCATTGAGAATAATTGGATCAGATCTGACTGGAATTAACCTGGTAAACTGATTCTATTCACCCGCCAGCACACAAATTCACCCGAATTTGGCGGGTGGTGGGTTTATTTTCCATCCTTGCTATAAACGCTGCAATGGCGCTAAACAGGAGGGGGGAAGAATAACACTGATGTTTAATTTGCAACAAATTATTCTGACTCTGCCCATTTATGCCATGAGGAAAGCCAGGCCAGCTTCTGCGCAATTTGCGCTGGCGACAATGTCGCATTTGTGGCTGCTGGCCATTCGACATGCAACCACATAAAAACATTTCACCATTAGGCAACTATATTTGATTTTTATGTATTTATTTTTTTTCAAGGCACAGAGAACCGGGGCTATTCCCAAAACATCCGGGGCTATAGCCCCGAATGCCCAGGTCTAACGACGCGCCTGGGTATATTTGACTTCTACACATCTAAGACTACAACTGTACTTGATTTCAAGCATTTTTACTGCACCTAAATATGGGACTCTTATTTTGGCATTTCTCCACACTGGTGCAGTAAAGATACTTGATATTAAGTGTTTCTTATTTATCATGGGCGCATGAAACACTTTAATGTAACATGATGTATTTTAAATGTAGGTTCGTATAGCTTACTGTTCATAATACCTTTATTTTGAAAACCGAAAGTAAATACGCTGTTTCTCCGCATTTTCCATACTGCTGAGAATACTTATACACTGGAAATTTAAGTGTGGCTGATTTGACCACGGAGCGTGATGGCCGGCTTGACCGCAGTTCCATGTCCATTTGTCAAGGTAGACTACCCCTCCGTAGCCTACTGTTTGTTCTGGATAGCACCGTCCTGTAAATGACAACATCCGGTCTCAGAATATGAAAAAACAGGCCTTTTTTCCGTTTCTGTTCTGGATTGATTTTATTTTTTGTTATATGAAATAGAAAATGAAAATCGAATCATTTTTTAAATTTCGCTCAACCCCTTTTGACCATGAAAAAGAAAATCGCCTTGTATTTCATTTTTAATTTTTGTATTTTAAAACGAAAATGAAATAACCACTCGTTTTTTTTTAAATACCCGTTTCTGACAGGAAAATCGAATGACCAAAAGATACACGGAACCATGTGGACGATCGGCCAAAATGATGCAAAACGTGCGTTTACACACAGAAGCGTTTCCATGTGGATGGCCCCTAAGAGCCACTGAGCTTCAGCTGCCTGGCATACCTGAGCCCTAGCTGCCCAGCACCGGGAAGTCCAGCTGCCTCCCAGCTAGCAATTCATTGTTCAAAAAACGTTCTGAGAATGTTACCGAAAATGTTACCGAGAATGTTCTTGTAATGTTTTCAGCGGGAAGTTTTCATTAAGTTCCCAGAATGTTCGAGGATAACGTTCTCTAAAAACATTCCAAAAATGTTTTGTGATAATCTCCTTAAAATGTTCAATGACAGCAATTGCTTGAAAGTTATGCCCTAATGTTCTTGAAAACGTTCTCAGCGGGAAGTTTTCGTTAAGTTCCCAGAATGTTCGAGGATAACTTTCTCTAAAAACATTCCAAAAATGTTTTGTGATAATCTCCTTTAAATGTTCAATGGCAGCATTGCTTGAACGTTACGCCCTAATGTTCCAGCGTTATCAAAAAATCAACTTGCATTTATATAGTGCTTTTTCTTGTACTTGCCATATTCTCCCATTCACACAGTGATGGCAGTGGCTGCCGTGCAAGGTGCCAACTGCACATCAGGAGCAATTCAGGATTCAGTATTTTCCTCAAGGCCACTTCAACACGCAGCTCAACCCAGCCCGGGGGAGCTGGGATTTGAACCAGTGACCTTCTGATCACCACACAATCTGCTCTACCCGCTGAGCTACAGCCACCCCACACATCTCATTCTAAATGTCCCTGAATGTTTGAGGATAACATTCTCTAAACAAATTCTAAAAATTTTTTGTTATAACCTCCTTAAAATGTTCAGTGAAAACATTGCTTGAACGTTATGCCCCAATGTTCTTGAAAACCTTCTCAGCGGGAAGTTTTCTTTAAGTTCCAAGAATGTTTGAGGATAATGTTCTCTAAAAACATTACAAACATGTTTAGTGATAACCTCCTTAGAATGTTTACTAAAAGCCCTGTTAGAACATTGTGCCCAAATGTTCTTAAAAGATTTTTTAGATGAAAGTTTTTAATGTTCCTGGAGTGATACTATTTTAGAAGTGGAAAAAATCTATAAATGTGACAACATTCCCACTTCATCTTAAGACAAAAATGTCCTCACTAGGAGCACTGATCATTTCCTTAACTATTGGAATTGGACTATTAACACATGTAAATGTTTGATAACATCAATATTCAAAAGTCTTCAAACAGAATTATTTGTTTATATTCTTTTTGCTGAACCAAGGGTTAGGGTTATGCTTTTTCAATTGCATTTTCAATTGCATTTTCCCCACTAGACATTCTGCTAGAACCAAAATAACCAAAAAATTAAAACAAAAACTGACAAAGCCTCCAGACATGTACACTTTAAACCTAAACGTTAAACTTAACTTTTGGCTACAACAATAATGTAAAACGTACTGTAAAACACTTGTGTTGATCTGACATAGTCATGAATTTATCCCTAATTTTGTCACCCAGATTGTCCGTACTGGCATTTTACATGCAATATTACGTCTTTCAATCCCAGGGGAGGGATCCAACTCTGTTGCTCTTCCTGAGGTTTCCTCCATTCCTCACCCTGTAGGAAATCCGTCCCATGTAGCCTGTGTTGTAGAATATATATTGTAAAGCCCCTTGAGGTAATTTTGTGATTTGTGATATTGGGCATAAAATGATTTTTCCTGAATATCCTTGACTCACTGATTGTGATTGCTTGTGATTGTCACAAGTTAGAATCCATTCATCCATCCATTACACTTGGATGTTCTCACCAATTTAAAGGTAGGCCTACTAGGCCTATGTGGCAACCTAGCCAATTTATCAGCCCTGGGTAGGCTGGGAGTATGGATGGATTAGCGACGTCATTGTGGTGTGGTTGGTCGTGTCTTGGCTTGCATTGGCTTTTCTGAGGCAACTTTGGCCCCGTCCACACTGGCAAAAACGATCTTTTTTTTCTCCGTCTTCCTCGTCATCATTTCAAGAATATTTGCGTCCACACGGCTCCACTGAAAACGACCAAAAACGCTGTAGTTTATATTCCAGGCTCATAGATGGTGCTTGACATTCACCAAAAACGGAGAAGAAGACACGGACTATGCACATTAAGCTTGCTCGCTATAAACAAACAGACAGTAGACGGAGAAACCGAACACAGCAAGAAGAAGATGAAAATGGCTAGTGCAAGAAAACCAGAATTGTTTGTGAGGACCGGTAATGAGGTCGAACTGCTTGCTGTGACTCACACTCAACTACAAGGCATGTAAGTTGCAAGAAAGGTTCAATATCTTCTGCGGCACGAACACTAGCATGTAGTCCGCTATTGTTGTTGTTGTTGTTATGAGACGTCGCGGGGTGGGGCGAAGGCGTCATGGTTTTGGAAAGTATGCGGATTCGCCGTCCACATGAAAACGGGAGGGCTGTGTTTTCGGATTTCTCCACCCTGAGACCCGTTTTCAAAAAAATGCGTTTTCAGGCGCTGCGTTTTCAGGATCCGTATGGACGGTCGGCCAAAACAATGCAATACGTGTGTGTTTTCGCAAAACAAAAAAGTTCTGTCTTCTGTTATCTAAGGCCTTAAAAACATCCTGAAAACATTTTCCAAATGTTGCTTTGACAGTGTTCTTCCGCTGATATTGTGTATCATTGTGGGAATGTTTTATTAAAAAACGTTCTGTAATTGGAGGCCTTAAAGACATGCCAGACTCTGAAAACAGAGAACTGAGAATATTTTTCCTTTGTTATCATCTAACATTGTGGGAATGTTTGAAAGAAAATTCTATAATCTGTAAACTGAACAAGGTCACCAAAACATTGCAGACAAAATGAATCCGTGTATCATTCATTCTTTTCATATTCAATTTAGATTCCAAAATCGAAAAATGAAAAAACGGTTTGTTATCTCCTTATTCGTTTATGAATCTACCAAAAAACAAATAATGGTTCATTTTTTGTACTTTCAATTTATTGCTCAGATCAAAAATTGGAAATGTACGGAAGCGTATTGCATTCACTTGAAAAAAAAAAATTGGTTTGTTTTTCTGAGTAATTTATTTTCTGCTCTGTTTTTTGGAGTAATTTATTTTTTGGCTTGTTTTTCGGACTAATTTTTTCTCTGTTTTTCAGAGTAATTTATTTTTTGGTTTGTTTTTCGGAGTAATTTTTTTTCTGTTTTTCAGAGTAATTTATTTGTATGGTTGGTTTTTTGGAGTAATTTTTTTCTGATTTTCTGAATATTTTTTTTTCAGAGTTTAGAGAGCATTTGAAACAAGAGACACATTCATTCCTCGATTTAATGGAAACAAATAGACCGGCTTGTTTAGTTTTAATACTTTGATCTGGGTTTAAGACACTGGGAGATAGTCCTGTCTTTAAGTCATAGAGATGGTATTACCATTAGTTTGTCGACAGGCACCTGATATAGAGAACTTTGCGGTTGTTCATAAGGAAAGCCCATTCAGATCTGCTAGACATAGCAATGTTTCTCCAGGATCAGTTGGACAGATATGGCTCCACGGATACAATACATGCATTTGAAATCAGGAGCAGGAGTCACTATATGTCCATTGGAGTCACTTGCAGGTTGGAAGTTCTAGCGGGAGTTCAAAGTATCTCGATAATTAAGAAAAAAAAATTACTCTGAAAAACAGAAGAAAATTACTCTGAAAAACAGAAAAAAAAATTACTCAGAAAAACAGAAAAAAATTACTCAAAAAAACAAACCAAAAAATAAATTACTCAGAAAAACCAGAGTTTTTTTTTTTTTTTTCAAGTGAATGCAATGCACCGTAGAAATGAAATAACGGGCCACGGAAAAATTTTGATTTTGATATTTAATTTGTCTGATTTGTGTGAACCGGACCAAGGTACGTTTTAACCATTTGTTTTTTTGGTATAAATGACACATTGAGAAACCAGAAACAGGTCATATTTTCGTTTTTCTAATTTTGGGCAAACAATAGAAATCACCAATTCGGCTCGATTTCTTGTTTTTTTGTTTGTACTGACAAAACAAATTTACCACTCAATATTTCGTTTCCATTGGTGGGCGTGGCTTCGTCACCCCATTGCCTCTGATTGGCTAGTGTGCTCTGTCAGTTATATTTGTGCTGTGCTCTTCAAAATAAAGGTTCTGGCGTACGTCTCGGCCTTTAGACAGCGCAATATTAACACAAATATGTTGCAAAAGACAGACGAGACTACGTTATGATCACAGACCACATTGACGGTCTTTAGCTTCATTATTATGGTCTTACTGAGCGGTGCCGCACATGATTTTGTTTTATGACCTTCAATGACAATAAAATATTTTTTCATATCAAATGAACAACCTTTCATCCATTTTTGAAATGTTCTGCTGGTGCATGGGTTATAAAGTAATGCAAGAGAAAACGATAGTCTCAATAAATAAATAAATAAATAAATAAATAAATAAGATAAAGTAATGCAAGGCAAGGCAAGTTTATTTGTATAGCACAATTTAGACACGAGGCAACTCAAAGTGCTTTACAGGCGCATACAAACTACATTAAAATGCATACAAATTTCATTTAAAAAAACATTAAAAATTGCATTAAAAAGACATACCTCGGATCAAACCACACAGTGTAAACCACACAGGTTAAACCACACAGGTTAAAACACACAGATCCAACCACACAGCTTAAATGCAATAGCATATTGCATTGACTGTTAATGTGCAGCTGACGCGCAGCAACGGTCAAACGATAATACATAAACGATGCAGAACCAAAACGACACAAACCCTAAAACACATGCAATAGAGAAATGCTGCATATTGAGTTAACAAAACCGAAGTGTCAACACAACGGAAGTATTAATCTTTTTGAACTGTTATTGCTATATTATTGTAAAAGACTATAACCAAATATTTAAACCACGTACCTTTTTATGTCACCTCTCTAAAAGCTTTGCTCCACTCTCGTCAGGTACAATGTACAGACTGTAACGCCCGCCAATGTAATAATGTCCACAAATGTAATACATTTTCCACAGACGTAATAGCCGCTGCCTACTACAAATGTAACACGCTATTTCCCACAAATGTAATAACTATTACGTTTGCAGGGATTTATTACGTTTGTTGGGAAGTGAAAATCTTTATCGTAATAACTTCCCAGAAATGTAATTATACAATGATTGTGGTTGTTGTTTTTTTGTTACACCTACTAATACTGACCGTGGGTGCAAAATCCAGCTGCTGACTCTCCGCTCCACTATCACACAACGGACCCCCCCACTCTCTTTTTTTTTGAATGTATATGTGCAAGAACTTTGTTAAATTAAAAAATGCAATACTGCTGTTACATGACTTTTCCTAAAAGTGTCTGTATTTTGATTTTGAATAGTTTTTTTTAATATATAACTTACACAAAAGACAAAGAAAATATATATTTTACCTATTTTGGCCATAAGCGGTCGTATTGACCACACATCATTTTGCGGGGTCTCATTAACAACGAGACCCCGTATTTATTGTGCTTCTTTGCGAATTTACTTGCAAGTTAATTAATCTATAGTTGTATTACAAAGCCTGGTTGGCACCATGCGCAAACATAAACGGGAGTTTCCCCTCCGTGAAACAGCGAGCGGAGCTGTTCAACACAGTCTGGTGATGCGACTCTGACTGTGTACCAGGAAAAGCCGAGGAAGAATGTCTGCATCCTGAGCACCGTGCACACGGGTGTGGGCACCTTTAGTGGGACGAAGACAAAACCAGAGTCTGTATTGTACTAAACACACTGTTGGGTTGTTCATGCTGGGTCAAACTGGCTGTAGGGGTTAATTCACAGTTAAACAGCTGGTTGGGTTAATTTGACCCAACTGCAGAGTCATTTATTTTCCCGCTCATCCTTTGTTGAACTCTCTGGATCCTTTGACTGTGGTCAGAGCAGAGATCCACACAGCTCGTGATGGACAGGATTTATGGTAAGTTACTATACCTAACATTATATGTTTAATAAGCTGCGGTAACGACATGATTTTAAGATAATCTCATTGTAAAAATAAATATAATCTTTGATCATGGTGGTGGTGGTGGTGGTGGGGGGGGGGTAGTGTTTTTTATTCCGTGACATTTATAAACTACCTAAATGCAAACACTAGCTAATGCAAGTTAACTTCTTTAACAATGGCTATAATGTTAGCTGATAATCACATTAACATTTGCAGCCTTTTTTAAAATTAAATGTGTGGCGGTTTCACGGCGTATATTGCCTTTAACGTTAACGTTAACTCACTGTGCATTTTAGGTCCGTTAGCTAGCTAATGTTTCGTTAACAATAGCTAGCTAGCTAGCTAAGGTCTTGTTAATGTTCGTTAGCGCCTGTTACATATTTAATATTAAATGTAACAATGGCTCCACCGACTAAGCGTCCCATGGATTAAAGTTCTCCGTCGCGACGACAGATTTCAAACTTCACAGAGGCGATTTATGAGATCAATGTAGATTGGAGGAGAACAAGTGTTGGTTGCTTAGCTAGCAAGGACTCTTCGCGCTGCTACGTTACCAATTGAATTTAGTCAACACATGAGAACTCGTCTGACACAGAGAGTCTCGTGTTGTGTGCTACATGTGTGAAATATCAATTGTAGTCTGGACTTTGACTGCAGTGTATCTGTGTAAACAGCTTCATCTCTCTGTCCTCTCCGACATCGTGAGTTACCATGGTTACAAGAATGCCCTGAAACTTTATAATGATGATAAGTTTGACTGTACAAAATCATGAATGTAGCCTGATTGTAGCTCAATGCTGAAATCTTGTATTATAACATATAGAACTCATATAAAGCCTCAGAGCTTCTTTTATTATTAACATGTTGATAATCAGAGAAGCTCTGAGGCTTTATATGCTATGGCGCCGTACTAGGTGGCAGCCTGTTGCAGCAGCTCCCGTGGGCTTCCAAGTTTTTTTTGTATTTCTGTTTTGATTTTCGATGTGATTTTTGGCAATTCTTCTCAAGAGACAGTGAGAAGATGGACACTTCCTTTTTTTAAAACTATTTTGTCTTTTTGAACAAGACGGACGAGCTTGTGGCACTTTTATGTTTATTATGCTAACCCTAGCAACGGAGGGACAGGAGCGCATCATTGAGCGCATTGTTTACACACGCGACCAGCTGATTGCGCTGTGTAAACCTGCACTGCTGTGTGAACCTGCACTGCTACCCGGAGCCAGACCTGAGGTCCTGAAGGAGCTGCGGAGGAGACGCCGTGGCTGCAGAGCCGGAGTGAAGAGGAGGGGGAAGAAGAGGAGACACAGACTGGCTGTACCGGCGATCGTCATGGGAAACGTGAGGTCTCTGGGGAACAAGACTGACGAGCTCGCCGCGCTGATAAAGGCTCAGAGGGAATATCGTGAGTGCAGTATATTGTGTTTCACGGAGACATGGCTTCACTCAAACATCCTGGACCACAGCGTGGCGATTCCCGGCTTCAGCACTGTTCGAGCGGACAGGGATGTGATAAGCAGCGGAAAGAAGAAAGGAGGAGGGATTGTACTGTATGTGAGTGAGAGGTGGTGTAATCCCGGACATGTTCACGTGAAGGAACGTCTCTGTACCCCGGACATTGAACTGTTGACTGTGGGGATGAGGCCTTATTATTTGCCCCGGGAATTCACGTACGCCGTCATTATCGTCATTAAGGAGGACACTGAAAAAACTGTTTTCCATCATGGATAATCCTCTCCACCCTCTCCAACTCACACTGGTCAGACAGCGGAGCACCTTCTCCGGAAGGCTGCTTCAGTTTCGCTGTCGTAGCAACAGATACAGGAAATCTTTCCTGCCACAAGCCATCACTTTATACAACAACTCTCTCACCTCTGCCTGATAGAGAACTCTGGTCTCTCTACTGTTTTGTTGTATATATTATTATTGTTTATTGTTTATAGCACACTGTGCACTGTATATATACACTATGTATATATTGGATTCTATTTATGTTATGTACGAAGTGTTTTATTTGTGGACCCACAACTGCTGTAACAAAATAATTTCCCAGTCTGGGATCATTAAAGTATTTCTATCTATCTATCTATCTATCTATCTATCTATCTATCTATCTATCTATCTATCTATCTATCTATGTGTTCTTTCTGTCATCACTAACATACCGCAGTATGTTAGTGATGACAGAAAGGAGATAACTCGCCATCAGACTGACAAGAATGCAAAAGTTGCTGTTTTTATGTTGTATTTTTCTGTTAAACGATAGAAGCTAACTTTAACAATATTATTATTAATAATAATGATTAATGATGATGATGACAAGAAGTAGAAAAATAGTGTTAAAAAAATAGAGTCTAATAAGGGGCTCTGGTGTGATTGTATACCTTTCAGAAGGTACTGCAGTGTCATTTCAGAGACTTTCAAAATTTTAAATTTTAAATCCGATAGACAGAGATGTCTTCTGTGGTTTTTAATCAGTTTTTTGCCATGTTGAAAACAGTTGTTGTTGTTAGTTGTTCACTGGCAGCCAAGAAGCTGTGTTACTGACTTGTCCAGTGAATGTTATAACTAATGTGTAGATTCTGTTTCTCCTCTTTTGGATAGTATTGTAAGTCAACATATTCTGATAGCCCAGGTTTTCGTGGAAAACTTGACTGAAAACTTGATTGTGTATTACAGGGCTGAGGTTATACAAGCTTTATTATACAAGGAGACCAAGCGAACCAAAAATAGAGAGAAAAAAGTCACCAGGGGGTTAAGATAGGAGAATGCCAGAAATTGGTATCTATAAGTTATTCTGTAAAAAATGTTAAGTCATTGTAAAAACTCAGAACATTTTTGTTAAAATTCTAATTTACTTAAACTGAAATTTCATTCTAGGGATGTGACTGCGTTTTGGTGATGGACAGTTTCGTGAAACAAAAGCTAACTGAGTGACAGCTTGACAGCCTTTTAGACACCTTTAAAGGTAAGTTAATTTTTATTGAGACAATGTTGAGATATTAATATTAAGTGACAGGAAGTAAAAATGACTATTTATCTAGCTACATCTAATATGCAATATGAATTGTGTTGTAGCCACATGTTTGGGGGTTTTAAGCACAAGCCTTATCCATTTTTTTTTATACAATTACAGCTTCCTCATAATTCAAATTGGCTAGGTAATTTGAATAAATAATATGTACCATATGCTGCCACAAGGTGGCCATATTTGATCAATCTGCCTTTGGAGGCCTGGGACTCCCATGGTGCTAAATGTGTTATTTTTTAATTTTATTTTTATACATAAGATCATCACAAAACTTTGTGCAGTTATAGTTCACATTTGGCAGCATTTTAAAAGTTATTCCAAGATGGCGACTTTATGAACCTCTGAAATATTATTTTTTTTAAATAAATCACATGATAAAAATTACTCGATAAATAATATGCCTCGTTAACAGCACAGCATCTGGACAGATCAGTGCAGCACACACCGCAGCATACAGTTATATCTTACTTAATATCATTCATATCCCACCTGTAGAGATATTGCTTTAATTGTTCACACAGCTTCGTTGAAAAACGCACAAATACATTTTTTGTTCAGTAAATACGACATACTTTTTAAAAGGGAAAATGTCTTAATTTATAATTTTCATGCATTAAAAAAAAAAAAATGGAGGGCATGTCCCAAAACACTTTGCACTTTTTTCCGCACAACTCGGACACCGGTAAAAAAAAGTTCCGTCAAACATTTTTTTCTCACCAGCACCCATGCCTAGCTGTCTTCCCATATCAATTTCTGTTTGAATTTCAGACCAGGAAGTGGATGAGGAGAGTTTCCTCTTATTAGATGACTGTGCCATCGCCTGCCTCATACCGAAAATAGGACAGCGCGTGAAATTCCAAAAACACCTTAAGGAACTTGTGAGTAAAATGCAGCAGTAGGTCTTATCTGAAGTAGGTAAGTTTCTGTTTTTCCACCACCACACTATTGTGTTTCAGACCTTCTCCACCACCACACTTGTGTGTATCAGACCTGACCTTTTATGTATTTTTAATACTCTCACAAGTCTCACAGTGGTTGGTGTACTGTAAAAACTGCCATTCTACAAATGTAGTTAATAATGGCATACACATGCTTCCGCTGCAGACAGGTAATACCTGGTCATGTGAAGGGTCTGTTTGCTCATTTGAGGGCAGTTCATGGCATAAATAATGCTGCAACATTCTTTCAGTGCTGTGAAAATGGTTGCAGGCGGACTTTTGGTTACATTCTGTCTTTCAGAAGACATCTTCTACAGCACTCTGTCCCAGAACAGCATAACAGCTCTGAACAGCCTTCCAGGGGGGCCACAAGAACAACTGCGCAGGGTCCCGCAGTTCCAAGAGATGCAGAAATGCAGAATGCCGAAATTTCAGATCCTTTAGAGGCTCCAACAGAAGATCATGAAGGTGATGATTATTGGGATGATTTGGAACCAGAAACCGTAACAGAGCGAATAGCTCTATTTTTGGCAACCCTTAAGTCGAAATCAGCACAAACCTACAGCACTGTCAGCTTTGTTGTCCAGCAGACATCAAGCTTGATTTCAGACATTGTAGGTTCACTTCAGAGGAAGAATTTGTCTCTATTTGGGAGATTAGGTCATAAAGATGATCCAAGGGTCCAAGAACTTGCCCATGATTTTGAAGAGGCAGCATGTCCATTCAAAGGTTTAGAATCGGACTTTAAACAGATGCAGCATTTTGCAAAGTCAGGCAACTTCATTCACCCTGTAGAGGAGACTTTCCCTGGAGTATCCTATGTGCAGAGAAGGGATTCTGCTACTGGGACAGTTCGACAGGTTGCAGTTCAAGATGTCTTTAATCGTGTCCCACTGAAACCTCTCTTGAGTAAACTGCTTGAGATGCCTGGCATTTTGGATGCCATCTTTACCTGGCAGCAGAAAAGAGAAAATGGAGTCCTTTTAGACTTCTATGATGGTGACTATTGCAAACACCATCCACTCTTCTCCAGCAACGTGTCTGTTCCACTTCTTTTGTACAATGATGACTGTGAAACAGTCAACCCACTTGGTTCAAAGGTTGTGGTGCACAAGCTGGGGTTCCTTTACCTCACAATCAAGAGTCTGCCCCCAGAGTTTCAGAGTGTTCTGCTCCCAGTCATAGAGGAACTTAAGGATCTTGAGGTCAATGGTATCTCCCTCAACACACCTAGCTTCAAGGGTGAAATGCGGTTTTCAGTTGCCCAGTTGTGTGGGGACAATCTTGGCTTAAATGCCATTCTTGGATTTACTGAGAGCTTCTCAAGTAATTACTTCTGTCGCATGTGCAAGGCACAAAAGACCACTACAAGGGTACAGACAAGAGAAGACATTACCCTGATGAGAAATGAAACAGACCATGCTGAAGATGTTCGTCATGCTAACCTGTCAGAGATGGGTGTCAAGAGAGACAGTAGTCTGAATAATCTGTCCAACTTCAATGTGACACACAACAAAGTTGCGGACATCATGCATGACTTGTTGGAAGGGGTGGGACCATATGAATTGAAATTGGTACTCACTTCACTGATTGAGGACAAACACCTCACCCTTGAAAAACTCAACTTCCGAATCACGAGTTTTGATTATGGCTTCCCTGATCTGAAGAACAAGCCATCTCTGATTGGAAAGCATGACCTTAAAAATCCTGAAAGAGCAATGCATCAGTCTGCAGCCCAAACATGATGTCTCCTCAGGTTGTTACCGTGTATGATTGGGGACCTCATACCTGAAGAAAACAAGCACTGGGAGCTCTTGCTCCTCCTTCTGGCATGCATGGAATTTATTTTCTCTCCATCTCTTACACCAGAAGCTACAACTTACTTGGCTGCTATCATTGATGAGCATCACTCTCTGTTCCTTGAGTTGTACCCCAATTTGCATCTTCGTCCGAAGCACCACCTCATGGTGCACTATCCAAATGCAATTCTGAAGTTGGGACCCCTGATCCAGTTTTGGGTCTATGCAATTTGAAGCCAAACATAGCTTCTTTAAGCGCATCAGCCAGGTCACCTGTAACTTCAAGAACATTTGCAAGACTATGGCATTTTTGCTACTCCCTCCTCTCTGGTTCTGTGTTCAAAACTGAAACAGAAGTTGGCCCAGGTCACAGCACTTTGCTTGCTGTAATGGATGGTTTTGGTGATGTACAAAGTGGCCTTGAAGATATCCCACCTTTTACAGAAACGTTCATTCCAGCTTGGATAAAGGTAAATGGTACACAGTACAAGCCTGGCGTGACGGTATTTCTGTCTTACGACGCTGATGGTGAGCCACAGTTTGGTCTAGTGAAAAATATTCTAGTCTTGGATCACTCAGTCAAGCTTGTTGTCCAGAAGTGGGATACAGTAGGTTTCGAGAGGCATTTTTTTGCCTATGGCGTAACAGCAACCACTAATGTCTTTGCTGTTGATCAGAGTTCTCTCCTGGACCATCACACTCTCTATGCAGTGAAGTCCTACAGAGATAATGACAGTTGCTTGTATGTTTCACTGAGATACAGAGTCTTTTAAGATTCTGTATTCTGGTCATCTGACATTTGTGTACCCTTTCTTCAAGAAGCTTGCTTTTATGCTCAACAATTATCTCTGTTTTCCATTTTAACCTCCTCTCCGTTATAGACAGCTTCTTGTACAACAGTCGAGTTTAGCCATTTTGAAAAGGTAAGTATGGTTAGGTAAGTATTCAGGTTAGTGTTCATTCAGAGTCTAGGCAGGCTGATTGTCAACAAATCACACACAGCAAGCCAGCCATTCTTATCCTGAACACTCATACAGATGTTGTCAGTTACTCTGCCTGATCACACCTAGTCAGGTTGAAGCTGGATGGTGCTATGCTGACAATTTTACGATATCACAAAAATAATTATAAGAATTATAACAAGGTAAATTGGCCTGCCCATCGAGGTGCAACATAAACTAACCTGAGTGTGAGGGAGCTGTCAATCAAACCTTGTATAGGGTATATGCAGGAATCCTAAAGTTAAATTTAATACAATTTAAGACATTTTAAGACCCTTTCCATACATTTTAAGACCACATTGCCACTTCGAGTTCTATCTAGTTACATCAGCGACACACTTCAACTTACATTTACTACACATTGATTGCAAGATAGCACAATTAAACAGTCTTAGTCTGTGGTAACTCCTTGGACCACTGTATCAATGACACATAATTCAGATACGATAGAATGAATTGACCTAACCGCAGTATGGATTACTATGGACAAATCTCAGTTTAAACCTGTTCAGTCTCACCACTGAGAAGACTGCAGAAGGCCCAAAGAACAACAGGTACCAAAATATTTAGAGCCCAGGTGCACCACTGTGGTTCACTAATGATTTCAGGACTTTTTAGTACTTTTTAATGGCCTTCCTCTTCGTTAAATTAATATCAACTTTTAATACTTGTAGTAACTAACCTAACCTGTAGTATGTCCACAGCCACACAGCCGTGAGAAGAAGTGTTATCAGCCAGAGTAACTGAAAACACCTGTCTGAGTGTTCAGGGCCTTTAAAAACAGGACACCATCTTTTTTACTAGGCAGTGTGTGTCAGTATATTCAGCACCATAGTGGTAAGAATTCAGCACTGAATTGTGAATGACTTTGTACAGTTGTGTTATCTGTGTTTTGTTTGTAAGTGCAAGAAGATTTTTGCAATTACATACTAACTAACTAACTAACTATGACTCTCTAGGTTGCCATTTCCACAAACCCTAACCCTACTTCTGCAGAGGGTTCAGTGGAATCAGTGGAGATGGGAATGTTGGAACAGACACAGACAAATCCCCTCACTGTGACTTTGCAGCTTCATCCAGCATTTGTAAGTATTGACTTTCTAAGAAAACATGAAAATACAATGCTAATAAAACTAAAATACTTAATTTATTCAGCAATTAATTAACTTAGATTATACCATGGTCTGGGGGAATACTCGATTCTGATTGGCTGAAGGGTGTCCATTAACCCCTGATATATGGACACCTACTAAGTAGTTCCAATCAAATTGTCTGTTTACTGTTCTAAATCAATGCGCTAGCTGGCATTTCAAATCTAAATATTTCATTTAAAGCGTTTATAGGCTATTTGCCAGATTTTGGAAGGCACTCCTGAGGGGAAATCAATATTGAAGAGTCTGGATGAAGTGAAATTTATCACAAGCAAGCAGAGAAAGCTACTTGTAAGACTCCTTGTAACCCACCTGCTGGAAAACCATGGCAAAATGTGAGTGAACTGCATATACATTTTCCTGTGAACATAACCATGTGCTACCAAGTGCTTACAACACACATCCACATATTATTATTTACTTACTCTTAGGCGTTGTTTTTGGTTGGAATGATCCGGGTTTAGCACTAGCTAGCAACACTGTTTCCCTCGCTGGCCCACTCGACAGCAGTGCAAATAATCTTCCAGCTCCTTTTCTACCATATTGCTCCTTCTTTGACAAACTTAATCAACTACTGTTGTCTACTTAACAGGCCATCCTCAGACACCAAGAAAGCACTTGCCATGGTGTTGGTGTATGAATGTCCATGTCTTAAGGATGACACAGGCAGTGGTTATGTAAGTTCCTCCAGCTATGCATAAAAGGAGCAATCAGTCATTTTTTGCACAAAAAAGTAAATCCATAAAAAGGAATATTTATGTTTTCAAGTATATTTTTCATAGTGCACGCTCACATAAAGTGATTGCTCAGATTGTTTAGTAGGCTTAGCCTTACACATTATGGGTGCCACTGTGTACAGGGGTAAACATACACAAATTTGGAAAATTGGAACTATAGTAGAAAAAAACAACTTAATAATCATGCTATATATGAGGAAAAAAAACAAACTATTAGCCAATCCGATAGCTGTCAGTATTGAGTTCCATGAATAGTGAAATTTGATGATTTCGAAAACAAACAATATTTAGAAAAAGACAACTTTCAAGGATAATTGTTGATTGCTGCTTGAAATCCCTTGTAGCCATCTTTTTGGGGTATACACCTCACTCATCCTGGCCACTTTAATCTGAATTTAATCTAATGTAACAGGGAGCTTGGTACACACCTGGACGAAAACACCGACCTGCTACAGGTTTCCTGGAGGAACGTTTGAGAAACGTCAGAAAGCGTATGAGAAAATTGAACCGACCATCTCACCAGGAACCACGAGAGGACTATACCGTCTCTACACCAGGTAATGGATCATAATTTCCATTTCATTTACAGTTTCCATTGCCATTATATTTCAGTAGGGGTTTAGCTGTTTGAGGGGGTAAATCCACACTGTGATATTACACATATTTTTTGCATTAAAATCACCTCTTACAAAGTCAGAGTCATCATGGTAAGTGTCTTTCCACTATACAAGTCACATCCAACCTGTTGTGATTGCCTTGTTTGAGCTTTTTTAATTTTCGGTGCCGGCCTGACAGTAAACTCCTCTGACCTCCACTTCACCTTCTCTCCCCTTCATTCAAATCTCCTCTCTCAGATAAGGTGAGCAGGTGTAACATACAACAGCATCAAGGTTGAAAAGCACTAAAATGGCTTGTTCCAAGCCGAAAACAAACAAAAAGCTTCAGTTCATTGAAAAGTTCCTAAACAAAGTAATCCAAGTAATTTAACAGAAGCCATGCAAGATTTATTTGAACCAAAAACGCACTTTGTCTTTAGCTTCAGTTTGGACAGATTTTTTTAGTGGTCAGTAATCACTTTGTGCAGCTTTAAACAATTAGATAGCATTCCTTTTAAAGGCACGTAAAACAACATAGAGCACAATTAGGTCCGGCCCACACTGGGGGGGGAGACAATTCATTGCTATCCACTGACTTTGAATTGTGTGAAGGTGCCTCCATGTCAATTCAGTCTGCTAGCAAATAAAAGCAATATGCCTAAGTTGCTGTGTGTCGTTCAACAGAATCTGTTTTGCCTCTTGAAAAACTTCAAGAGATGATTGACTGGTTGAAGGTCCACAAGTATCCAGTCTCTGATGTTGAAACATTAATGAAGGAAACAGCGATACACAGAGGCAAATGGATTCGAAGCAATGGGTCTAAAAGCATCTCGGAAATCTTGAAGGAATTCCCCAGGCTTGTAGACAATCCTGGCATGGTAAGACTTCTTTTTTTCAGCTGGGAAAAAAATGCTTTGGTAGACAGACACAGTCCTTATTAATAGGCTGATATTTATACCAAAATAGGCTATATATATATATATCATGATTTATTGGGAGAAACTGAGCAGTTGTAAAATCAGATATTCAGCACTATATACGATATAGCCCAAATTGAATCATACGTTGTTGCATAACCACATTTTCATGTCAGTTTGACCTTAGAATGTTTTACTATTCTGGGTCACCCCTAGTTTATACAGTATGTATTTAGTTGTATGTGTCAGTATGTATTATATAAGAGAATTCCAGACAGAAAATCCCAGACAGTCTTCTGTTGCCGAACTGACATAACTCATCTACCTGTTGAACTGACTGGCTTGTGTAACATAATGTATGTCTAACTGATTGATCTGTCAAGTGGACCCTAACCTGATTCGTTCAAACACAATTGTTGTAGTTAAGTTTGTTTTCCATGTTTTCATTAAAATTTTATCAGATATCACAAGACTTTCAGCAGATTCATCCTGAGGCAGCGGGAAAACTTTTCGAAAACTGGGCTGCCATGAGTGACAGAATCCTTGCCTATGCCCAGCGAGAGGGAAAACTGCACTCAGTACTACATGACATGACACAAGGTAAGATATTTTTTTTTAGTAATATTTCCTAATCCATAACCTTTATATGTATTTCAGGCTTCTCTAACACGGCATCAATTGGTTAATACAACTTTGCTGTTTGCCTTAGTATTAAGAAACTCGTCACTAAAAATTAGGCTCTAGTTGACCTACTTTACACTAAAGTTGCCCCCTCCCAGGTCTATTACTATTCTCCCAGACTTTTTGTCATCTTGGCTTGTGCAATTTTGATATGCCTACAGTAACCTGTTGATACAATATTTGGGTGAATAATTCATTTTTAAGTTAAATAAATCTTCAGTTTTCTCTTCATAGTAGGCCAGATTGATGCATATATTTGTTTGACTGTCTCTACCCACGCAATGTTCATACCTTTTTCAACCCTAACCTGTTTGCATGCCTTTATTTAAGTGTTAATGTAAGACTGTCTGTTATGGTCAAATTGTTTATCTACAGGTGACAGTGCCTTGAAGCTATTGCCAACCTTGCTTCCCTCTTCCATCTTCAAGCAAGGAGGAAAGGTCTTCAGACCCACAATTGAGGAGTCTTGCCGGTCGTTCATCAACATGCAACCTGTAAGTTTTGCTTTAGTTTTTCTACTTCAATAAGGGTGAATGTTAGCACTGCTTGATATCTATGAAGGTCATTTAAGGCCAGAAAGTTTGAAAGCAAAAAATAACAAATGTGAAGGTAAGCCAATTTGGATTTAACTGTGAACGTACAAAACCAAAACGTAAATGAGACAAAAAATAATTATAAAATCCAAAGGAGAAACAAGACCATTGAAATCAGTTGTCCTGTTTTGATTATGTAACACGGTCAAGCTTTTTTTTTGCTACCGTTTCAGCCCTTGGTTGCATACTGTGGTTTTCAGAGCCAAAACATGACAACGAGAACACTGAAAGAATCAAACCATGTAAGCAAGGAAGGAGAGTGAAAAAAGCCTGACTGTGCAACATAATAAAAACATGACAACTGATTTCACTTGTCTTGTTTCCCCTTAGTGATTACTGGAGTTTGGTAGCCAAGTATTTATTTTGGAGCTGCTTTTTATGACAGTACTGCCTAATACTCTTAAACACGGGCTTGACTTAAGTTTTGTATCATATAGGCGTAGCCCTCTAAGAGCTGTCACTATTGGGTTTATCCTTGAAAGTGACTGATGTGTAATTCACAGGTTGGGACCAACATCATAGAATATCTCCAGACCTCTGAGACATATCAACCGTTTTCGCACATTTTGTGCCTTGGAGATGACACCAACATCTGTCAGACCTTCACTGTTGTCGCAGGCCACGCCATCGAGACCGACTCATTGCTGGAGGCAGTAGATACGGAGCCCCCCTGGTGACATTGAATAAAAAAAAAAATAATGCGTGGCCACGAGTTATTATCTCGTGGCCACACATTAACTATCTCGTGGCCACGAGATAGTAACGCGTGGCCACGAGATAGTAATGCGTGGCCACGCATTTTTTTTTTTTATTCAATGTCACCAGGGGGGCTTTTGGCCACGAGATAATAAGTCGTGGCCACACATTAACTATCTCGTGGCCATACGTTATTATCTCGTGGCCACGAGATAATAACACGTGGCCATGAGATAGTAATGCGTGGCCACGCATTATTTTTTTTTTTATTCAATGTCACCAGGGGGGCTCTGTAAGTAGATGTTGGGTTTAAGTCGTTTTATGTTCTGGACATCAATTATACAAAGCAGTGCCGGCCAACCTGGGAGTTTCTCCAGCATGCTGCATATAATATTGATGGACACAAGTCGCCGTCCGTGAAGTTTTTGAGGACAACAGTGTTTTCACACACTTAGGTTTGTATATAGTCCTAATTGTGCAAACACTGTGTTCACTGTTGCTTGCTTGTTGTTGTAAGCTGTTCGTTAAATGTGTTTTTTATGTAAAGCCCCTGTGTGTGTATATATGGGGGGGTTCAGGTTTTACATGTTGTGTCTGACGGTACGTCTGATTTCTTGAGGCGGTCACATCAGATTTCTGTTGTTCTTATAATTCTAGTTAATGACAATCAATTACAATCAATAACTACAGAAACAGTCTTCTGTCTGATGGTCTCGTCGGCTTCAGTAACAAGCTGAGACCGACTCAGGATCAGCTGGGATAAAAACAATCTGGCTTCAGTTCAGAGACACTCAGACAAACTTTACATTCCCAAACGTCCATTAGGAGTCCAAAGATGTTTTTTATTTTAATTCACATACTTGCAATGTGATGATTAAATAACCTGATGTCAAGTATTTATCTGTTTATCTGTATTACCCTCATATCTTCAAGGCATCAGCCTGTGTCCAGATGATACTGTAGTTAACTTCTGATGTATTGTCATTCAGTATTATATTATTGAAATATTATAACAGTATTTTATTGATCTTTATCAACACATTGTGGATATTTAATCAGATGCACTGCAGGTTTACAGATGGTTGTATGTGGAACCGTTCAAAGAGTTAATATGATACAAATCTCTCTGAGCATGAACGACAGGACGGAGAACAATTTAAATACATTTACACTCCTGATTTTTAAAAGGAGAGAAGAAATGATTGTAAAATGTGACGAAACAAAGGTGCTATTTTTTATTTTATTCATTTCTTTATCTATTTACTCTGTTGTTATTTGTTTGGATTTTCTGGATTTTGAAAAGTGTTTTGTTTGCTGACTTTAGCTGCGATCCCACTGTCAAACACCGCTGTCATAAATACAAATCCTAGTTCTTTAACAATGTTATGTGCTGGAAACTTATATCTTCAAGCAAACGTATGATTTTACCCTCTCAGTGAAGTTGGTGCAGGAACAAGTAGCAGAGACACCATTCATCCTGTTAAAAGACGTTGATCCATTGACATGATTTTAAAGCTGTTATTTGAAGTTACACAGTGCATTCATTTTTTTTTCAATAAATAAAATGTATCAAATGTCACTGAATTACATTGGCCTTTTTGAATGTGTTTTATGAATGTGACATTATTATTATTTAATATTAAAGCAGCAAGGCAATGAGGTATGAAACAACCCAGTGTATGGGTAGTGTTTAACCCAGCAATAGAGTCAATTTCATCGACTAGGTTGGGTCAAATAAACAGCATTCTGGAATAACCCAGTATATGGTTACATTTAACCCAGCAATAGAATTAATTTCACCCACTAGGTTGGGTCAAATAAACAACCCAACATCTGGGTTACATGGTAAAACCCAGCACTTGGGTCAAAACAACCCAGCGCGTGTTCTGTCCCATAGTGACCCAGGACCTGGGTTATGGTTGGGTTATTTTTTAACCCAGCACTTTTTTGTGTGTGTGCTTAACATAAAATGGTGTGGTTGTGTACTTATTTTTTTAAAGTTCCGTGAACTTATTCCAGTATTTTTGAATATTGGAAACTTTAAGTCATGTTAACTGAAAATAATTGAGTTGAGCTAAATCAGCACTTTAATTTAACTGTTATCAAAAGGTACAAGTAGCAAGTCATCTAACCTTTAAGTTCTGGAGAATTTTGACGTTTGAGTTCATCAACTCAAAAAAATTGAAGCAATTGATTGCCTCAGCTCTTTTGAGTTCTGGTAACTTCTTCGGGTTTACAGTGCGCGTGTGGTAACTGTGCGAGGAGAGCGGAGGCAATCTGTGTATACTGTGACCTGTGATCACAACAGCTCTTTGTATTTGTTTTAGATCAGCTCATTTCCAGCTTTTTCCATTATTATTATTGTTATCATTATTATTATTATTATTATTATTATTATTATTATTATTAAAATAAATGTTAAAATAAAATGTTTCATAATCAAATAAGTTATTTTTAATTGTTAATTTTCTTGTTCTGATTTTTCTCTATTAAAATCTTGTGTAAATATATGCAACAATTACGGTTTACTATGTGCGATGATATGAATATTGATAAATGTATAATTAATTGTGTAAAAATGTACATATTGGTGTTATTTTGCTTTTAAAAAAATATCATGACAATGAATGCATTCGTCACTCAGTTGGTTTTAATATCAACTGTTTAATATCAGTTGATATTAAACAGTTTAATATCTTGAGTTTAATATCTAGCGGTCACAATGACCGCTTACGGCCGTTCTAGTAGTGTTGGAGTTCAGACCCTTCTAGTGTTAACAAGAAGCATTTTGCTTATGCAAAAAAAAATCTGTTTAAACTAGATATATTTTATTGGGGTTTGTGTCGTTTTGGTTCTGCATCGTTTCTTTGTTTGCAGGATTTTGTTGTTGCAGCATTTTGTTGTTGCAGCATTTTGTTGTTGAATGTGTTTTGTGTGTCTTTGGTTCTGCATAGTTTATGTATTTGCAACGTTTGGCTGTTGCTGCCCGTTTGCCCTTGTCGGCCACGGTGGCACTCTGATTGGCTAGTGTGCTCTATCATAGAGCACACTAGCCAATTAGAGGCAATAGGGTGCCGAAGCCCCGCCCACCAACGGAAACGAAATATTGAGTGGTAAAATTTGTTTTGTACAGAGCCCCCCTGGTGACATTGAATAAAAAAAAAATAATGCGTGGCCACGCATTACTATCTCGTGGCCACGAGATAATAATGCGTGGCCACGAGATAGTTAATGCGCGGCCACGAGCCCCCCCGGTGACATTGAATAAAAAAAAAAAAAAAATGCGTGGCCACGCATTACTATCTCGTGGCCACGCGTTACTATCTCGTGGCAACGAGATAGTTAATGTGTTTTTGTGCGCATTATTATTATTTTTTATTCAATGTCACCAGGGGGGCTCCGTAGTTTTGTCAGTATGAACAAAAAAAACAAGAAATCGAGCCGAATTGGTGATTTCTGTTTTTTGCCCAAAATAAAAAAAAAAAAACGAAAATACGACCTGTTTCTGGTTTCTCAATGTGTCATTCATACCAAAGAAACAAACGGTTAAAACGTACCTTGGTAATTGGTCCGTTACACACCTGTTTCGTTCCTCTGAACAAGATGAAACTCTCCATGATTGATCCTCAGTATGGTTTTGAAGGCTAAACTTCTAAGTGCAACACACGAAGAAAGACAATAACTTCCGGTTCACACAAACCGTACAAATTAAATATCAAAATCAAAATTTTTCCGTGGCCTGGGTCCGTGTATGTCATTTCCTATTTTTGATCTGAGCAATAAATCGAAAGTACAAAAAATAAACCGTTATTTGTTTTTTGGTATCAGATTCATAAACGAATAAGGAAATAAACCGTTTTTTCATTTTTCGATTTTGGAATCTAAATTGAATATGAAAAGAACGAATGATACACGGATTCCCTCATAATATCCTGAAAACATTTGGTAAATGTTGCTTTCGGAATGTTCTTCCTTTGTTTTCATGTAACATTCTCGGAATGTTTTATGGAAGAACATTCTATAATATGTTACCTCACCCACATACCCAAAACATCCCGAGAATGTTACAGCTAAAACTTCCTTTCTTCGTTAACATATCACATTACAAGAACGTTTTAGAAAAATTTGGGATTGTAGGCCTTGATAATATTTTGAAAACATTTTCCGCACGTTGCTTTGACAATGTTCTTCCTTTGTTATCGTATAACATTGTGGGAAAGTTTTATAAAACCGTTCTGTCATCGGAGGCCTTAAAAACATGCCAAAACATTTTCTAAATGTTGCCTTAAGGTTGTTCTTCCTTTGCTATTTTGTAACATTATGGGAATGTTTTATAGAAGAACATTCTATAATCTGTTACTTCAACAACATCACCGAAACATCTTCAGAATGTTGCACTAAAACATTCTTCCTTTCTTAACATTTAACGTTATAGGAACATTATTTGAAATGATAAACATCCTTAAAATGTTCTTTGAACATTAGATAAAAACGTTTTTTAAAAACATGATAAGAACTTGTAGGGAATGTTAGCCAATGTTGTGGGAACATTCCCTGCTAGCTGGGCTAATGCCCTGTAGGTCTTGCTGCATGAGGAACGCACCTTGTCACAACATATTCTATGTTTTATAAGTACAAATTTATGTGTGGGAAATTGTGTACACATGTTTAAACATCTGGCCCCAGAAGGCTTTGCTGCCAGTTGCCAGCCCAACCTCCAGCCTGACTATCAGGGCTGATCTGCCCAATATCCAAAGCTTTGTCAGTATTTTCTCCTTCAGCATTCAAGAGAAACTCCAGCATCTTCCCTGTTTTCCCATTGGTTCACTTCATTCCCCTCACCTGAGCTTCTCTGCCTAACTCATGCACCTCATATCTTCGTTGGTTTAGTTTGTATTCAAGTCCAGTTGTCAGTTTAGTCTTTCTGGCACTGTCTGCTAAGTTTGCCTGTTCCTGATGCTTGTTTTGAATAAAAATTTCTACTTCACTTTTCCTGTGAGCCTGCCATCTACTGTATTTGTGTCCACCTTAATGCTTTTTGTGACAATGAGACTAGTATATTGTTACTCTCTCACTTGTAGTAGAGCACAGCAAAACATGGGAAGGCAGCAACCTGTGGTGCCAAGCTAATTTGCATTTCTAGGGGTTCTTGTTACTAGCCACATGCTGTTACACCAGATTGGGCCATCACATCCAAACACCTATCCAACCCTAGTCCATAAAGTTTTGCATTATAATTGAGTTGGTCTGCTGCCATCTGGCAGTACAGTGTGTATTGTACACTGCTTCATCACCAGATAACAGAGCAGCTCTTCTCTCAAGTTGTTGTTTTCAGCATTAAAGGTAATGTTTAAGTTAAGTGTTCCCTATCATGGCCTGCCCTTCTGTACGGCAGGAGGATGGTTTCAGTCCTTCAGACAGATGAAGAATAACCAAACTGGAATTTCTTTCTGTAGCGCAGTCTGCTGTGGGAAGATGAATGCAGATGTAGTGGGAAGTAAATGGAACAACACTGACACACAGAGGTGCATAAGAGCTATTACAGTAGAAGGATAACAAGCTTGCAGCCAACAAGTGGCTTGAAGAGGTATGTGTAAATTTGCATCACATCAGTCATCAGGTCCTCTAAAATACTACCCTACTACTATCATTCATTGTATTCAACATGATATTAGCTTCAATATACTATACAATTTCATATACCATATAAACACAAAAATAAAGTTGTGACAGTACCAGACATGACATTTTGGATATTATTTCTTAATTCTTAAAACAGTTATAATACAGACCAGTTTACTGTTCATAAAACTTCTAATCGTCTGGTGTCCTGCTGGCCCCTGATTTAATAGCCAGCCATATCGCACTTTTTAATCAACTTAGTGGCAGTGAATGGCCTCTTAGCTTTAGCAAGGGTCCATGAAACGTGCAGTGATACAGCTGTTGAGCTCCCTTGTGCTGATTGTCTATCGGTGACAGGCGATCTTTCACTCAGACGACTATGGAGTAAGATAGCTGTCAAAAAGACGTGTGCATGATTCTCACATTCGTATTCGTAATGTTAAACATTTGTGCGCAAATAAAATTGTTGTACACAAAATTCTACTGTCACATACGTGAGTCTGAGAAATTGTTTGGGTTGGGATTGTTTTTATGTGAGTATGAATCTAAAAGCTGTGAGTGCAAAGTGTTGTGAGTACGACTCTAATTTCTACGACTACGAAGTCTTCAATGTGAACACGAATTCAAGTTTTTGGGTACGAGTAGAAAATTGCTGAAATGACGTCACGTAGGTCACAGGCAGGTAACAGGGGAAAATAATCGAGCCCTGATCACTCCAAACGGTGCACTGTACCTGCCCTCTGTGAGGAGGGCGGGTCAGGAGGCGAGCTGCCGGAATCTGACCGCACTGAGACCCCCAAGCAGAGAGAGATTTACTGATACTGTAGCAAAACCACAAGGTCCAAAAGACTGAAACCATCCGGCGCCCAGTGAAGGAAAAGAAGGAAAGAAGAGGAAGACGTGAAGAAGATACAGGTATAGTAACGTCAATGTGATGAAATGAATGAAATTAATAGTTTAATGATCGTAGTTACGGTTGTTGGAGCAGAGTGTTAGCTTGCTAGCTTATTTCGGACGATAGCAGCATTGTTTAATAATCAATAAATAGCTGAGTCGACGTGTGTTAATGTTACTCCACCTTAAATTCATCAGGGACTTTTGGAAAGTTAACGTTAGCCTGTTCAGGTGTTATTTAACCTGTTGGCTGTGTTTCCTGCTTGTATGTCAGTTAAAATGCTGTTAGTTTTCCATTCCCTTTGTAACAGGGTAGTTGTAAGCCTTTGGTTTATTGTGTCACAGTTTATGTTTGTTAAAGTTTACATCAGTGTCAAAGTGTATTACTGTTAATACTCTAAACCTCAGCTTTCCCATGTCATTCACGATATATATATATATATATATATATATATATATATATATATATATATATATATATATATATATACTTAAAAGCAGCACTCACTGCAAACTCCTCATCTCTGCTATCACTGACGGTGGCGGACATTTGTTTCGCCATCGCCCTGATCATTTTGCGGGACACTCTCTAATTGCGTGCCCGTTTGCTGATAACTCATCCCCGTTTATCTCACGCTCCTTGCTAGCTTTCTGCCTCCCTCCAGCAGGCAGCCTGGCCCTGCTGCTGTCCTCCTCGGACAGACGCTGAAGCTCCGTTTCTCTCACTCTCTTGGGGTCGACAGAGAAACGTCTAGCGGCTGCTTTTCCCGAGTTTTCCTCTGAATATATCATGACAGAAGGTTTGAATTTCAAGTCGTACTTTTTATTGTTTTGCTGCACCGAAGCCATGGCAATCATCAGTGTGATACTGACTGACAGAAAGTAGCACACTGCGTGAAAAAGGTGAAGAAGAAAAACGTGCAGTGTCAGTGGACACCACTTGCAAGCCAAACAGACGGCAGATGCAGAGAGCCCGTCGCCCCCCCTCACCAAAAGCAGACAACCCTGGATTTATTTTCCTGCATGATTTGAAGTGTTGAATAAACATTTTCATAATGCAAGCATATTTGACCTTTCTTATGTTGTTAAAAGAATTAAGAACATGAAAAAAATACATTGAGGTACATTTAGAACAGAAAAAAATGTGCCAAAAAATTAATTAATAATTAATTTGCGATTAATCGCGAGTTAACTATGGACAAAATGCGATTATTCGCGATTTAAAAAATTGATCGTTTGACAGCCCTAATATATATATATATGTGTATATATATATATGTATATATATATATATGTATATATATATATGTATATATATATATATACACATACATATACTGCAGTTGTACTCTGATTAGACTGAATTGCATTGCAATGACAATAAACTGAATAAATCTCATCACATGTTCATTATTAGTCTATATTAGTCTTATGTATAGCACATTTTTCTATTAAAATGTAACATGCAGTGGTCACATATTCTTCTCTTCTCTCCTCAGATGCACTTTTAACATATTTCACCAGAAGCCCAGTGACACAGCATCAGGACTGAAGGCTGCACGAACAGACCTGCTGACTGGACATCTCTTCTAACTAATTCAAATAAAAAAGCAGTTACACATTTTCCAAAAACAAAGATGGGAGAGTGTCAACATGACTTTTGTAACAGAGTCTTAGTCAATGGGGAAAAAATCAAAAGAAGCTGGCTGATGTACTCAAACAGAAATGATAGCTTGCACTGCTTCTGCTGCTAAATTTTTCCTCCAAAAGAATACAGACTTAATAAGGAAGGACTAAAGGACTGGAACAATGCAAGCCACTTGCTGAAGGTTCATGAGGATGAAGATAGGAGCACAATACCCACATGGCAACATGGAAGGAGTTGGAGGTCGTTTTGCAAAGCGGCTGACAATAGATAAGAGAGAGATGGCACTCTGAGGCTGAGAGATAATATGTTTGCACAATGCCTTATTAATATCGTATTTTTATCACTTGTTTCTTTCTTCAGTTTTTATTTGGTGTGATATTTCTGACTTAAAAGAAATAAAATCTTGACTACATACATGCAGTTTCTGTGTGGGTGTATGGACATTGACAGATAAAGTCAATAACGTGTATATCCAATATTTATTTAATAAAATTGTACCATTTAAAATAATATACAGTTCATGGACTTACAGACTTACTGCTTTAGCTTGCAAGCTAAATTGACATAAATTTGTCCATCGTATAAGTCCGGTTTCTTTTCCTTTTTGCTAACCCTCCTCTCGGTCATGGGCATTTGTCTACAAGGAAGCCGGCGGGAAACCAATCAGTGGATCGATGGATTATCATACACACATTATGACGTGTATATTTGCGTAGTCTTATCTGTCATAAACAAGAGATTATTGGTTACGGAGCGCTTCTGTGTCGCGGTGCTGCAGTGACGAGAGCTGACACCAGGTCAGAGGCTCCATTCTCCATGTAACAAGTCGTTTATTTAACCAGCACTGTTATTCTGAAGCTGCTTAATTAAGGTAAAAAAAAAGAAAGAACCATAAGGCAAATGTCCCGCATAGTTCATTTTTAGCCTCTTTCCATCTGCGCTCCTCTGATCAGAGCAGCGTCCCTAGCAACTGTCTGTTATACAGAAATTGATACAATTTATAAATCAATAAAAGTCGTATTTTGATCAACATTATGTCTCAAAGTGATTATTTCATATTTTGCAGGTCAGTGCTAATTAACTAGCACAAGCAAACTTCTAATGCTACAGCAAGACTAGCACTAACTTAGCGTCACTGGCATGTCGCTAGCTTGCAAGCTAAAGCAGTAAGTCCATGAACTGTATATTATTTTAAATAGTACAGTTTTATGAATAAATACTGGATATACACGCTATTGACTTTACCTGTGATGCTTCACCTAACTGGCAGCTCCACCCGGTCCACTGCTGTCAGCCAATTTTGGCTTTGACGCATGCGCGTTTGGAGTAATCGGGGTTCGATTATTTTCCCCTGTGACCTGCCTGTGACCTACGTGACGTCATTTCAACACTTTTCTACTCCTACCCAAAAACTTGAATTCGTGTTCACAGTGAAGACTTCGTAGTCGTAGAAATTAGAGTCGTACTCACAACGTTTTGCATTCACAGCTTTTAGATTCATACTCACATAAAAACAATCCTAACCCAAACAATTTCTCAGACTCTCGTACGTGACAGTAGAATTTTGTGTACAACAATTTTATTTGCACACAAATGTTTAACATAACGAATACAAATGTGAGAATCATGCAAACGTCTTTTTGACAACTATCTTACTCCATAGACGACAATCATCTTTATTGGCTTTAGCATTCACAATGTATGTTCTTCAAATCTGTTATGGTTGTGAATGCTGGATGTATTCACAACATATCTTCTTCTACACATTTTTTTTATTTTTCAGTATGCCATGTATTTCGGCACCTAACGCCCTCCACAGTTTTCAACATAAAAACTTCAATCAAACATCAAAACGTTGATCTCAATTCGGACATTCCTGTTAAAATGAATGGGGGAATAATGTTATAAAATCCCACATTTTTATGTTTGTTCACACTTTTGAAGCATTTTCAAAACTTAAATACACATTGATACATTTAGCTAGAAACTCCATTCAAACTTTTGAACAAGTCACAAGGCTTTAAAGTATGAAACCTCTATTCATTTTTTCAATATCTTTTATAATTTTTTTGAGTTGGAATTTTTTTTGTAGCTCCTCTTTAGATTTCATAATGGGTGTGTTTTGCGGTAATTGACAGCACCCGTAATGCTACACACACCAAACTCTTCTCCCTTCCTGCCTTTTTCAGTTATTTTCTTGTTTTTTCCTTTGTACATTCCACAATTTTCACTTCACATACACAATTTAAACCAAAAATGTAGGAAATCTTACCTTCCTTCAGATGATTTGCTCATTTGAGAAATAGGACTTACACTTTTGGCTGTATAAGCTTTCAAGCAAAAGGACTCAAGCCAACTTCCTCATAAGATCCAATGTTATTTCGAGCATACATTTCTGGAGCAAAGCAGATAGCATCAGTTCTGCAATTTGCTGTCACTCCCTCATTTTTTAATCTACAAAAACAAAATCTACATCAAGACATTCAACTTCTCCTGTTACTCATGGTGTGACAAATCTATGCAATCACAGTGGTAGTAGCATCAGTTTGTTTCCTATTAAATTAATTGAGCTCAGTGACACAGCTAATGCTATTTATGCTCTGTTGGTAGTCTCACTGGTCTTATTACTACTACTACGACCACTAATACTATAGCTTTTACCAAGAGTGAATGCCTTTATACTACTACTAATGCTTCTATTATTATTATAGATTTTACTTCTAATTTCGATATGATTTGTGTACAATTTGTGCCAATTTTAAGTTTAAAATCTGTCTCGGTCGGTCTGTCTCTCTCTCTACTTCTTTCTGTCTTTCTCTCACAGACACACAGACACACAGACACATACAGTTTGCCTTTAATCAACTCCGCCTTATCTCTCTGCTTTCCGTCTTTCATCTATTCTCTTGATCCACTTTGTCATCTTCTCCCCTCATCATCCTCTTCTTCCCGATTCTTCCACTTGTTCTTCCCATTCCTTCTTCTCTGCACATTATTAAATCCCATGAATTTGAACCACTTTCAGGTCTACCACTTCTGTACAACAAAAAATTGTAATTTTAAGAATTTCAGCTTTTTCAAAGAATTCATGGTTTTCTGTTTTTTAAACTTTTAAAGTTTGATGCTGTTTTCAACATTTACTGTGAAGCTAATCTAAGAAATTCTTTTTAAAAAATCGTTCAAATGTAAAACATGCTCTTAATGGACACCTAGCTCCTACACCTTTTTGTGCATTTTATGCTCTTATATTCTTATATATTGTGCTTTTTGAACTTGTTCTTTTCTTCATTACAATATTGGGCATTTTCAGGTACGTCATTTGAACTTCCAGCTTAAAAATAGTAAGCTTTTTCAAGCAAAGATTTACAACGGAAGTAAACAGAGAAAACACTGCAAGTGATGGCAGCAGTTGCAGATATGCCACACATTTTTCATTTTCCTTTTTGACAACAAAGCATTTTCTCAGTTTTAACAGAATTGTATATATTTAATACTATATACCCCTTTTTCATAAAAATGAGAATATGCCATTATAAAATGAAAACTGTAATGCAAATGAAATTTCTCCAATAACACTGTTAATGTGGAAGTCAGAATGATGAAATGTCATACAACTTATGTTTGTAATGATTTATTGAATTGATTTACAATTGATTTAGTCTGTGTATAGTCTTATATATATTTTTAATGTCTTATTCAGTTGTTATAGGCCATTTTGGAATTCTACACATGTAACATGAGGTGTTACCAGTGATATTAATCTAAAGCATTGATGTCTAATACACAGCGTAGGGGTATTGGGGCAAACACCGAAAGGTTTAATTTACATTAAGCACAATGTCCTGTATCAGACAGAAACATACATGCAGTGCCTACATAGTATTAAAGGGGACTCAAGTCAACAACCTCTAGCTTTTGTTGTTTTGGAGATATACACTTACTCCCAGGGACCCCAGCAGTCTATACAGTTCTGAAAATATGGCTCTGAAATGTTAGAAATATCTTTTTTACTACTATACTGTATATTTCAGTATATCAATTTGCCATGTTATGCAATATTAGTTTGGTGGCAAATGACAGGATTCAAATCACTTTATTTTCACCCTCTTCTTTAGCTTTTACAGATAGACAGACCAGTAGACAACATTAAAGAACAGGAAGGAAAAGGGAAACAGGGCTCTTGCATAGAGGTCAACGCGTTTGGCAGCAGCAGGTATGACAGGTTTTGGAGGTGGGGGTTTCTTGTTGGCTTTGTTCTGGGATTTCAGGGCCCCTGTCACTTCAACTGGTTTGCCATAGCAGTCAAAGTTGGATAGTTCAAAGTCTCGAGGTAAAGACCCCACGATGCTGAAATCATTGGAGCGAAGGTCCGACTTGGAGGTGCAAACTTTCTTACAACGGGTTTCTACCACCTGTTAAAAGACAGAGAGACTGAATAAAGTACACTGCACAAAAACATTAACGAAACAGTTTAATCACACGCCAGATCTTGATGAATAGGGATCTCCGGCGCGTTGCCGTCATGGCAAGCAAAAAGTGTCAATCCCCGAGTGCGACCTCGTATCTCTGCCCCTAGCACTACCGTTCAAAATTAACGTGCCCGAAAATCCAACTCCGGTAAATCTTAAAAGTGCGTCTTTCGTCGTAATTATTCTTTTACACAAAGGTTTGACTCACATTCAATCGCAAATAAAGCCTCGGTTGCTTTTTGGTGACAGTTTCACTTTAACTGGTGTAATTTCAAGTATAGTTTATCATGGAAATGTATTGTGACATTTCTTAACAGAGATTATCCCTATTCAAGCTATGACTATGCTGAAATGGGGCTCAGCCTACTGCACTGTTGTAATTAAAGGGTAAGTTCAAGATGCTGCCTCCAGCTGATCAATGACAACTCACGCTAACTGCAGAGGGAGGAGGACTGATTATTTCCTGTGTAGCCACACGCATTTTAAAATCCCCCTTACTGTACACATACTTATCAAAGTGTCATCCTCCTTGCTCAATAACAGCAAAATCTTGCCTTGTCTCAACCCAACTTAACCCTCTAAGACCCACTGTTGTAATATTACAACGTTACCTTTAGCCCCCCAAAAAAACAGTCTGTTATATTTTATCTTGTTTTTTACCACATTAACATAGTCATTGGGTCCTATTGTTCAGTCTCACGATGCTATTGGATAGTACATTTGTTTATAAGTCCCGCCTCATGGCCATGAACTCACACAACCTCACATGGTTTCCTGCGGACAACATTGCTTTGTTTCATTGGACTAAATTCATCAGATTCAAGTGAGTAAAATGTCTTTTATATATTTTTTTGTTGTTATTACAATGTATAGAACATGTACATATGTAGTTTTTGTAGAATAGATTCATCAAATTTCATTTAAAGCTTGTTATATATTTGTTGTAATATTACAACTGGTAGTCAAAATAGCAGGCTTGTTGCGGTGGGAGCAAACAGGTTGTATTCCCTCCACTACACCACTGCCTGAAACAGAGTGTTTTCTTTATACATGGACAGTATACATACTACCCTTGTGTTGTGTTCTGGTCAAATTTGACTGATTTAAAAGTTTTATCTCTAAAAAAATGTAGTTAATTTGATCAGACTGACCGAAAATTCCACGACTTTGTCCACAAAGAGGATATCAACAGACAATTCAGTTCTGGGAAAGGTGAAAATGTTCCTGAATGTTTGGTGTGGATGTAAGTGGGGGAGTACATGTTTCCCTTTTAGTATGATAATTAGAGAGCATTACAAGCGGTATTGTCATGTCAAGGCAGTATTGTGTGACTAAATGGCTGGTGATTGGGATGCACATTTCTTTTAGCATGATAAGTAGAGCCATTTACATTTACATTTAGGGCATTCACCAGATGCTTTTGTCCAAAGCAACTTACAATAAGCAGTCAGTATTGTCTACCTGGAAAATATTTGGGAATTCATTACATGGGAAAAGCCAGGCAGGTGCGCCTGCCCAACTGTGACCTTGAAGACGAGAAGAGCTTGAAGAAAAAGGGGAGAGGAAGCGATGACGTCAGAGTGGAGGGAAATAACATCATCTGTGCTATCAAATTGTCTGACAACAGGAGTCATCACACTTGTGTCATCCTTTGCTGGACCTGAACCTGTGCAGAAGATTCAATGCTGGGACAAAGCCAGCCGAACCTACACTGAAGTTGAGAGGCCTTACATTGTTGGTGCCTACAACAAGTACGTGGGAGTTGTGGATTTGTTGGACTCATTTACAGCCCAATAGAGGTCCCCCATCACATCCCATCACTGGTACATGTACATCTTCTGGCACACCATCATCCTCTCTCAAGATGTCTATCACAGAGACAATGAACAGAAGACGGTTTCGGGCATAGCGAGCATCCTCTCTCATCCTGGTTAACATGACGCTCTAAACTCCAAATAGAGGACGACCAGGATCAGGAAGCTCTCTGACTCCTCAGAAGAGACCATCCAAGAGAAGTGTACACCTCCCATTGGATTTACGCAAGGACCTAGTTGCACATTTCCCATTGAAGACAGGGAGATGAAGCTGCAGACACTGTACAGTTACTGATACAGTAACACACAATGCAGCAAGTGTGATGTTCACCTTTGCTTTACAGAGAACAATTTTGTTTTTAGGACTTTCACTATGAATGAAAATCAGCCATGAAAAGAAAAAAGGAATGAAGAAGTTGCTAGAAGAAGCTTTTTATTTTTTACTTTTTTAAATTATTTTTTTTCTTAATAAAAATATGACTAATATGTGATTATTATTGTTATAGACCTTTATGGGGCTAAGTAAGCAATCAACCCTGCAAATGAACCCTTAGTTGTTCTGAATTGTTGTTCAGAGAACATGAGTGCATATACAGAAATTCTGCTCCCACCTAAGCCCAACGTTGCAATATTACAACATTTTTCTAAAAACGTACATAAACATTTTTTTTATAAAAACTCTTTCATTTATGCATCAGAGAACTCCTACAACAACATCTGAAGGGTCCAAAATTTTTTTTTTTAGGTTTTTCTATATTTGGGTCTTACAGGGTTAAACAGTGTACATGAGACATCATAACAGTATTAACTTTTGTAAAGTAAACTTCTTTGTGTTCTTACAATATAAATGATCACGCTATAATGTGAAACTTTTCATGTTCTTACGATAGAAATTATCATGATATAATGTGAAACTTTTTTTTGGCCTTTATATGTCTTTATTGACAGGACAGGTTGAGATATGGCACAAAATAGGATGAAAAAGAGGGGGAGTGACACGCAGGGAAGGGCCCAAGGCTGAGACTCGAACCCGGGGCTGCTGCAGCGAGGACAAAGCCTCTGTACATGGGACACCTGCTCAACCAACGGAGCTCAACAGTTACCCAAATGATCACATTCTTACAAAATAAATTATCACCTTATAACATGAAACTTTTCACATTCTTACAATTTGTAAACAGGTTTTAACGTGAAACTTTTCACGTTACAATAAAATAAAAACAATAAAAACAATAAAATTTCCCGTTATACAGTAACAGTGTTTTTCTCTGTTTTCCTTGTGTGGCAGCAATAAACTTACATAAATAATAATGTATTCATTCATGGGTGGCTGTAGTTCAGGTAGAGCAGGTCGTCTAGTAATCGGAAGGTCACTTGTTCGAATCCCACCTCCCCCAGCTGCATGTCGAAGTGTCCTTGAGCAAGATACTAAACCCCAAGTTGCTCCAGATGAGCAGTTGGCAACTTGTATGAATATACATGCTATAGAAATGCAAGTCCATATACCAATCAATAACTAATTAATATCGCTACCATTTTTATCTAGAACAAATTCAATGAATGTGCTGTCCAATCTATTCACAATTTACTCTAACGTGTTTGTTTGTATTTTCTTTAGTTGTTGTATGCTTTTGATTTTGCTTGGTACATACTCCTTTTTTCAATAGTCATATGAGTTTATATATTAGTATGGATTTTAACAAATTTGTGCAAAAATCCAGGAGAAAGAATTCTGTGTGTTTAAATATCTCAAATATTTCTCACTTTTGAGTTTTTTCCTCTTCCTCTGTTTGTACTTTTTAACTGTTATTATCTACTTCTCTTTGGAGCTTTCTCCCCTGCCAACAGCAAAGAGGCGTACAACTCATCCCCCTCCCTCCCATGGGAAGATCTAACCACAACCTGGTGCATCTCCTGCCTGTTTCCAAGCCCCTGGGTAACAGGCAACCAGCAGATACCCGCACAGTTAAGGCATGGACTGAGGAGTCTGAAGAGGCTCTGAGGGACTGCATTGACTCAACTGTGTGGGAAGAACTGTGCGTTTCTCGTGGGGAGGACATTGAGAAAACTTCTGTGTTGATAACACTTTAGAACCAGAACTGTACGGTGGTTTTCAAACCGCAAACTCTGGATTAATCTTGACATAAAGGCTTTCCTTAAGGAGAAAAAGCGGGCCTTTAAGTGAGGCAACAAGGGGGAGCTGAAGGCTGTGCAGAAGGAGCTGAGGAAGAAGAGCAGAGAAGCTACAGGAAGAAGATGGAGGACCAGCTGCAACCTGTAAATCTAAACATTGGCTTTAATAAATGGTATTAAGTGTACTTAACTCAGTTTTTATAAACATGTTGCTAACACTCATTTTGAATAAGTTACTTGTACTTTGGGGTTGAAAAACGATCCAAACTCAGTATGCTCAAGTTGTATTCATTTAGAAAAACCAAGTCCTGGGAACTTGTGCCTTTTCAAGAGTAAATGTACTTAGTTACATGTAACTATGTGCATTTACTCTCATACTTAAACACCCTACATATTAGAGGTGTTGGCACTTCAAGTATTTTTTCTTGTTAATTTACTTCCTATTTCTACTGCCTTACACTTCAGAGGAAAATGCTCCTCTAATTTTTTACTTCATTTCTTTTCTTGCTTTTACATAACATTATTGGTACAATGTTATTGTTTACAACAAACAAATATCATATAATCTGTAGTTTTATCGTAAATTAAACAATTCAAAACTGTGGATCTAAACAGAAGTCTGTCAGTCAGCGAGCAGGGCTGGCAGTGCCACAATGTGCCACTGCTCCTCCCCTCCCCCCTCCCCCAAACGTTTCAACGTTTACACATGCGCACTGACTGCACAGGTCATCAACCACCTGCCTCTTGGCGTGTCGCGCGGTACTGGACGTGATGTCGTTGGACTTCGACATGCAGCAACCGCCAACATCTCAATTTTTGGATTTATCATTCTGCTGCTGCTGGGAACATTGATTTGGTGAGTCCATGCTTGACTAAAAGGGGAACTATTCAAGTCTGTTCGCTTTTCTGCTGTTTCGCTAACCACGCTTTTCTGCTGTTTCGCTAACCGTCCTCCCGGCCAATGCATTTGTTTTCGATGAAACCGGCGAGAACATTAACATAACATTATCTATCATGTACGATGTTACGACGTGTGTCTCTGTGTAGTCTTATCCGTGATAAACAAGAGATTAGGGGTTACAGGCCGCATTTGTGTAGCAGTGCTAACGTTACTAAGTCTAGAGCTTGGGGTGGGTGAGGGGGGGTTATTTTCTTAGAAGTTAGCTTGGAGATACGAGGACATACTCGCAACCCACGACGTCAGTGAAATTAGGTGCTTTTGTTGTTATCGCTAACATACTTGAGGTGAAACCATGCGGGTGCATGGTGGGTCACGTTCACTTGGTGCATCAGACGACTGAATACGCTGTAGTGCATATAACAGGCTGTTGTGGCGCTGTGACGCTGCCACACATTGAAAAACAGAGAAGAAGATGGGAAACTTCCCCGCTGTATTTAAACCTTAGACATTATAAGTCGATTATGTTGATTGGGAGTCGTGTCAGTGCAAATATGAGAATCGATGATGATTTTTATGGTCGCGTGCAGTGTCCGGTTACAAGATAGAGTTTTTTTTGCGTGCCGTTATGAAGCGCTGTTGAGTCCTGACGCAACGACTTTATTTCCGGGTCCACCGGCGTTATCGAGTCCATCGCAATGGCGATGGTCATGGTCCCATGAAAAACAATGAAAACCGGACATTTTCAATGTAAACACAGTTAACGCTAAGTAGCCGCTCGGCTACGGGCTACTGGGCTACAGTACACAGTACAGTACGACTACAGACAATCCATCACTTCCGATGCTGATTTTTGAGGGGGGGGGGAATGAGATCTACAAAAGTCACTGAATACTGTAATGACTCGACTACTCCTAATGACGAAGCTCCAGTAAACTATTACTATATTGTATTTGACTGTATGTTACAATCCATGTGTAAATAATTCTTGAGTTAAACAAGTTTTCTTTGCTTACATGATGGTTTTGCCTTACTACCTGAATACCAGAGACTTTTTTGACACAGGCATGAAAATCACTGACCTTTCAGCGAAATTCACCATTTTGAAACCAAAATAGGTGACCTACGTGAATCGTGTAGATCCGATGAGAAAATATTTTTTTTTGAAGTGGGGGGGCGGGCATGGAGGTGTACCAGAGATTATCAGTGAACTGCGAACATGTGCGCGCCTTGAATTCCATAAAAACAACTTTTATAAAATCCCTACGACTCATTTTCAAGACCTGTCGATGATGCTGAGGTGAGGCGACTGACTGGAGGCTGAACGTAATATAAAGTACGTTGCATTCTCTGTCAGAAAGACAACAAATTTGTCTTCAAAATAAGAGCTTTACATTGCACCCCATTAGAGTTTAGAACTGGGTTCTTAGCGGGGGGCTTTTAGTTTGAAAGTAGCGACCGTTAGTAGCTTGTCGCTACAACGACAAGCTAACACAACCAAACAGCTACAGAGACCGAGGAGACGCTAACATCTCCTGGATCTCAGCGGCTGTCCAGTTGCTCATATTGATGTCCGCAGATGAAGTGATGGACTGACTGCTGTGATCAGCTGTTTCTTGGTTTTAAGAATCTCCGGCTGTGGGTCGCACAACAGTGCACGTCATCGACACCTCCGCCCAACTCACGCAATAGCCGGCACATCGACGTCTCGTATTTAGATAGCCTCTGAGGTGTACCCTCCGAGGCGGTAAATTGGCGGACCAGAAAAGACCTCCAATTTACCGCCTTCTGTCTAAATCCGCTGTCCTAGCCGCAAAAAGTACAGCCGAATTGGCAGCTTGCTGCCCAGTATAAAAACGGCTATTAACTATTCAAACAAGGGCAGCCATGCACTGCAGGCACACTGTCAAACAGAAGTGCACAAGAAGAAGGTGCAGGTCATAGCATCAACACGTGTAGCCAGCACCTTTCTTCCAAGCAGAGAGACAGCAACTTCTTCAAAACCCATATTCATCTTGTCAAAACACATGCTTTAAGGACTTGCTTTTTTTATTCTACGGCAGATTGCGCCGTAGTAGCAGATTGCGTAAAGTTGTGCTGTTCCGCATGTCAGGAGAGAAGTTGTCTCATTTCTTATATAGCATAATGTGACCATGTATAGATAGATACTATTATACATTCATGATGTCTTGTAATTCTGCTTGATTTTTCTCTCAAAATGCATCAGATTGATGCTTTTTAATATGAAATTTTCAAAAATTTCTTCCAGGGGACCATGCTGCCGGACCCCCTGAGAGGGGTCATATCCTTCTCACCTTTTTCACCCCTGATGCGTTTTCATGCCTGTGACATTATGTGCATGGTATTTATTTCAGTATAGTAGTCATAGTAATTGTATTTTAATGTGAAGCACTTGAAATGTGAACTTGTTTTCACAGATTTCTGTTGATTGCTTCTCCTACTGGCTCAGCTTGATCCAAGGTGAGGATTCTCATTGTCTCTCTCTCTCTCCCCCCCTCTCTCTCTCTGTTTATTTCTCAGGCTACAATTACATGTTCTAATCATTTTCTAATTTTCTTTCATTTCATATTTATCAAGCAGATCAAACCCCAGCCTGGCCTTCAGTTCCCCTGCAGTGGACACATCTGGAGTATTGCTTCTTCTACTGGCTCAGCTTGATCCAAGGTGAGGATTCTCATTCTCTCTCTCTCTCTCTCTCTCTCTCTCTCTCCCCCTCTCTCTCTCTATGTTTATTTCTCAGGCTACAATTACATGTTCTAATCATTTTCTAATTTTCTTTCATTTCATATTTATCAAGCAGATCAAACCCCAGTCGGCCTTCAGTCCCCCTGCAGTGGACACATCTGGAGTATTGCTTCTTCTACTGGCTCAGCCTGATCCAAGGTGAGGATTTTCATTCTCTCTCTCTCTCTCTCTCCCTCTCTCTCTCTCTGTTTATCTCTCTGTTTATTTCTCAGGCTACAATTACATGTTCTAATCATTTTCTAATTTTCTTTCATTTCATATTTATCAAGCAGATCAAATCCCAGCCTGGCCTTCAGTTCCCCTGCGGTGGAACTGAAGTGAACTGTTTAAGAGTGAAGTGAAAACATAATCATCATTTCATTGTTTAATTGATACTCAGACCTGTTCAGTGCTTTTACGATAGTGCCTTCTTGTGATGCAGGTGTTAAATGTTGTGTAAAAAGAAATGTGATATGTTGGATAATGTGGCCAGCAAATAATCCATCAAAAATTGTGAGCACCAAATCTGCATACTGTTGATTCTGTGCACCTTTGAAATAAATTGAATGCAGATGACATTCTTTTTCGCAGTATTTTTTTCTTTAAAATTAAGTGATGATAACAAAGTTATTTTAAGTACTGTAGACTCAGAATTGACAAGTTTATTTCAGTATAATCAGCCAACTGATTATATCTTACAGTGCAGGTGTCTGGAAAAGCCTTAAAACCATCTCAGGACAGAGGAAGACTAGACTCTCAGGCTGCCATGGATCAGATGTGGGTGAACAACATAAACTTATTCTTAAATAGGTTTGACTAGACACCCCAGCAAAGTCATCTGTGCTGCCCCCCACCTCTTTTACCTCCTCGTTTACTGCCCCATTCTCACATCTACCTCCCTTTCCACTGCATTCATCTTGCAGACAGCCCCCACTGCCCCCCCTGACATTCACCCACCTCCCCCACCCGACACTCAGCCCCCCTGCTCCAATCTGTCCCTCTCCACTATCCAGGTGAGAAATGAACTGAGGAAGGTGAAGCCTAAAGAAGGCTACGAGTATAGACGGGATCAGATCCAGGCTCCTCAAGTCCTGTGCAGACCAGCTGAGCAGGATTGTGGAATATAAATTCAACATGAGCTTGAAACTGGGAAAAGTGCCACTGCTGTGGAAAACCTCCTGCTTGGTACCAAAGATTCCTCACCCAAAGGACATCAAAAGCTACACACTAGTTGTTCTCACTTCACACCTGATGAAGACCCTGGAGTGGCTAGTCCTTGCCCATCTTCACCCTCTGGTGGGTCCTTTTATGGACCCACTGCAGTTTGCCTATCAACCTGGCATTGGAGTGAATGACGCCATCATCTTCCTCCTGGACAAATCACTATCTCACCTGGAGAAGCCTGGAAGCACTGTACGGATCATGTTCATTTCTCCAGTGCTTTCATCACCATACAACCTGCACTTTTTCGGGACAAGCTGGAGCTCACGCGGGTGGACCAACACGTCACGTCCTGGATCCTCGACTACCTCATCAACCAGCCACAGTATGTGAGGACTCGGAACTCTGTGTTGGACACCTTTGTCTGCAGTACGGTGGCCCCACAGGGAACAGTCCTGGCCCCTTTCCTGTTCACCTTGTACACTACAGACTTCTCCCACCAAACACCCCACCGCCATCTACAAAAGTTCTCTGAAGACTCTGCTATCGTCGGCCTTATCAGGGACAGGGATGAACAAAGCCTACAGAGAACTTATGAAGGACAGCGTTCTCCAACTAAACGCCGGGAAGTTCAAAGATCTGGTGGTGGATTTCTGCAGGCACACACAACTCTGCAAACAGGTGAACATCCAGGGAACGGACATTGAGATGGTGACATCTTACAAGTACCTTGGGAGTTTACCTGGACATAAACTGGACTGGACTGATCACACTGCAGCAACATGTAAGAAAGGTCACAGCAGACTCTATCTGCTGAGGAAGCTCAGGTCCTTTGGAGTGCAGGGGGCACTCCTGACAATTTCTATGACTCTGTGGTGGCATCAGCCATTTTCTATGGAATAGTCTGCTGGAGAAGCAGCACCTCGGCAGCAGGTAGGAGGAGACTTGAAAAACTTATCAAGAAGGCCAGCTCCATCCCCGGATACCCTCTTGGCCCAGTGCAGGTAAAGAGAAAGCAGGATGATGGATAAGCTGTCATCGCTGCTGGTGAAGGGGTCCCACCTCCTGCAGGTAACTATCACAGGACTGGGCAGCTCCTGAAGGAGAGGTATTGCAGATCCTTCCTTTCTGCTGCTGTCAGACTTTATGACCAGCATTGCACCCAGTAGACTCTAAAACTCTATACACAACTCAACTCATTTCTCGTTTTTGGTTTGCACTATCTGGTCAATTTTTGAATAGCCATATTTATTATTTCTAAATAACAATACACTGCCACACTGTTTATAATTACATGTTCATTTTGTTTATGTTCATTTATTATGTTTGTATGTTTATGAGTCTGTTCACTTTCTTAACTTTTTTTTTTAAAGTAAAATAGTAAAAAGTTCGTATTTAAAGAAATTTCCCCATTTGCAGGGCCATAGCGGAATTCTGCTTCTGGTTCTCTTAAAGGATGCATGTGATGCATCATTTGACTAATGTGTGTGACAGAAATACTGGTCTATTTAACTGATTGTGTTTACCTGCAAAGTGTTGACATGTATGGGTGTTCCACCGGTCCCATTCACTGTGTTGCTAGTCTTATTTGGAGGCTTCTTTCCTTCTTTTTCTTTCAAAGCTTTTTCCTTCGTAGCCATTTTGGCCTTCTCCTCTTCAATCAGTTTGGGACTGTTCAGCATCACCTACCGAGGAAGAAAGATGAAAACATACAGAGAGAGAAAGAGAGATTGAAATAGAGAGGCCATCAATAGAGATGATGGATTTAGTTGATTTTAATGGACACGATGTATAGCATATAAAAGTGATGTAGAGTAATATACACAATCCTCCTTAATGGCAGTCAAAAAATTGTAAGGTGATTGTTTAAAGAAAGCTGTGCCATCATGTTCTCTCACTCTTCAAAATAAAAGTGTAGGCACTTGAGGTGGGAGTCACTAGCCCTTTTCACACAGAGGTGCCGCATTATCGCTGCATTATGTGTTGTGATTGAGATCACAACACATAATGCAGCGTTAATGCGTTGTGATTGAGATCCTGACCCACCAAACATCTTGGAAAGTGACAAAGTTACGTTTTCCGCTCTAAATTACATAATTAAGTAATCACCAACAGTAAACTGGACACTGTTGGACTCTCTCACTAGCAGGGAGGGAGGCTGTTTTCTGGGGGAATGTTCACTGAAGTCTCAACACAAACACTTGGTGAGTTAAAGTTTTTTGTGTGACAGATGCTGTTTTTCAGCCAGAAATGTGACAAAGAGGTCAGTAGGACAGATGTTTCTCCATGTATAACTGGGTATTTTTTTCCTCATATAAGTTGCCAAAGACAGTTGAGGTATCTGGACTGCAACACATTCTGGCCTTTAATTCAACTCAGTTTAAATTTAGCCTGTTCCTCCTCATTGTGTAAGTTAAGGAATGGAGAAGGTACAGGGCTCACAGCTCCAATGGACCTTGGAGCCAGTATTCAGCTGCATTCAGATGGACCCTCAACCCACCACAGTGACCAATTAGAAGTAGGCAGGTACAGCCCAAGGGACTTTAAAAGGCTCTCGCAAGGAGAGAAGGTTAGGTGGTACTTGGTAGATGTCCTAAGATCGAATGCTCGATAGGATTTCTGATAGGGCAGAGGGCAAAGCGTTTGGCTTTACTTTGCCATAGATTTGAGAATACCAGATTGTGGCCGCATCTGGCTCTGGCTTGAGATCTGTTTCAATAAAGATTGCTCTATCATTCCACCCAGCCTTGCCTCCACACAATTATTTTGTCATCAAAAGGATCCCTGCGCCAATTCCCCTTCACCTCATAGGAAGATGATAGGAAGAAGGCTCTGTATTTGTATTTGACTTGTATTGTCATGAATCTTATTAAGCCCCCCACACACCGCCCAGACGTCCAACTGCCTCGTCTGACCCGTTCGGCACAAAAGTTGCATTGAAACACACCACCTCGATGTGCTGCCAGCTCCATAGTAGCGTGTACGCTCTGCGCTTGCGCGAGATGCAATAAGCGGCTGGCGCTTTTGTTGTGAGTTGAAAACGAGAGGCTTATGCACGCAACTCTCTTCACTTTCGATCAAAACGAAACTTAGCTATTTCAGATTAAAACAGCTGCATACTAAACATACAGCGAGGCATTACCAAATGAACACAAATTAATTTGTCCTCAACAGACATAATAACAGCCAGTCGCGTGCCAGTACTGCAAAACATGAAAACGGGGAATGACGGAACGGAGTCCATAGAAAAGCAAAGCGCACACAGTATTCCACCCTCCCACACACCAAGCTGATTCGCTAGCACACCGCCAATCAGAACAGCCATTCAGCTGGCACACAACCAATTAGAGAATCCAATGGCTCAGACGTCCGACAGCCCTCCTCCTCAGACTTCGCATGCTGAGTCGGAGCAGACAACGTCCGAACGACTCCGAAAGCTTCTGACGCAGCTGAACACACCGAACAGAAATGTTTCCGACCTCGTCTGAGTCTCTCCAAACGTTTCAGACGTCCAACAGTTGGGCCAGTGTGTTGCTGCCTTTAGTGTTAACAGCAGCAGCAGTAAAGTGTTACAGTAGCCCCATTCACACTGCCATTTAAATGGGGCTACTGTAACACTTTACAAAGATGTCAAACTATTGCATGATCTATACATTCAACCCAGAGTTTTTAGTTATGTTTGAGTTTGTACACATCATCAGCTTGCCTACAGAGATGCTGTTCAAGACTTCCGATCTCTTAAAGTTTTCCCCACTCTGAGTACGTGTCCTCCCAGGTTATGTATGTAAGGGGAACAGCATGAGTAATTAATTACAAAGCCACAGGAACACAGCGGCTTACCAGGAACCTCATAGGAAGATGACTCTGTATTTGTATTTGACTTTTATTGTCATGAACGTTATTAGTGTTAACAGTAGCTGACTTCAGCTAATGTTGTGGTATAGCTGACTTAAGTTGATATAAGTGTCCTTCTGCTCCAAAGTCTCCATCTCGGTCATTTTTGGTATCAGCGGTCAAAAGAAAAAATAGGCTGTCTCTCCTTCAAGAGATGACAATATCCTCCCGCTGTTTTTAATAGATTTTTCACTCAACTATGTGATCAAACAGAGGACAAAAGCTGTTGCACCAATATGCCTGCAAGCTGAAGTTCTCCTCCAAGAAGAAAGTGCCTGGCTAGCCCCAGGAGGAGCACTACACTATCCAGCCCTTGCCAGCCAAAACGGCCAAGAAGGTCCTACCTCCACACAGTCCTGTCCTCCGGAGGTGAATAAGATGACTACCATTTGTGGTTGAAGACCAACAACTGTGTACAAAGGTCAGCAGCATTTGTTTCCAACTCCTGTCATATACAACTTAATACAGCCTCACCAGTTGTGGTAGGCCCTTCCTTTCCTAATTAAAGGAAAATCACCATGTCCATCTAAATATTTTTCCACTTTTATCTGTGAGCTTACTGAGCAGCTCTCTGAAACGTTGCCTCATTTTGATATATTGCTAGGTCAGGTGTTGTATCTGCTGCCGAACCGGTCTTTCTCACAGAAAAGGTTATAATCTTGATCTTGTACTATCTCATGGTATAGATAGTCCAAACATAACATGCATAGATCCCTTTTTCTCTGAACAGTGTCTAGATGTTTCACATTAGGTTACCTATTATTGTAATTTTCTGCTGCTAAATTTAATCACACTGACCTATCTTTTTCTGCAGTGCGTTGCTAAATAATTGTAATAATTCATGTTCTGCCATACTAGATCAAATTGTCCCACTCGAAAACAAAAAAATTCAAGTTGCCTCTCGATGCATTGGATTAGTTACAATATCCAAGAGCTTAAGCTAAAATGCCATTGCTAATTCCTTTGGGAAGGACAGCCTTTTCCAGTTGGGTAAGCTTTTCACCCAGTATGTTGTTAACATTGTGAGCCATGTCATTGATTCTTCTATGGACAAGATTCCAGATGCCATTTCCTGGTCTACGTGGTGGCAGAGGGACAGCTCCAGCTAGACCCACCTGAGATTTAAGCCCTGGAAGAGTGGCCTACACCAAACTGCTGCAAGCAGCTCGAGCACCTTGACCTACCACAAGAACCTAGCCTAACTACGCTCCGTCGGACACCTCTACTCACGCCCAGCCTGCTGGTCCCCACTCCTCTGTAGGTTTGACTTCACTCTCTATCAACCTGGATCTTGCAACACCAAGCCTGACGGACTCTAGCATCACTACACCCTGGAATCTGCACCCATCGATCCTGTGCCCATCCTGCCTTCACCTTGCATTGTTGGTGCTGCTACGTCCGAGAGGCTCAGTGAACTCTACCAAGTCCCAGTAACGCCCTTGCTAATCGTCCATCCTCTGGATCTCACCCTCAGTCCGATGGACTCCAATGGTCTGCATTTGGCAGACTTGCATCGACCTGTCCCTCCAAGATGACTCAGGTAAACTGGCTCCCTGTTATGTTGGTCCATAACAGAGCTAGCATTTTTCCAGGCTTACCTGCAGATCCAAAATACACAGCCCAGAAAAATAGTCACACTCTCTTTCGTCTTCCACCTTTAGCTTCGATTATGGCAATGGTGATGCATTGTTTTGATCAGCTAATGCAATGTCACAACATTTATTTCCATCCTCATAAATTTTCACCAAGATCTTGTATTGATGATGGGAGAGTCGGGCTGCTGCGTAAAGTCTTCTCCAGCACATCCCAAATATTCTCAGTGGGGTGAGGGTCTGGACCCTGTAAGGCCCACCAATGTAATAATGTCCACAAACGTAATAAACCACAAATGTAATAAAAATCTGCTGCATTTAATGCAACTCTGGATGGAAATAAACCCACAAATGTAATACATTTTCCACAAACGTAATAGCCCCGCTGCCTACTTCAAATCTAACATGCGAATTCCCACAAATGTAATAACTATTACGTTTGCAGGGATTTATTACGTTTGTGGGGATGTGAAAATCTTTATTGTAATAACTTCCCAAAGATGTAATAATACAATGAATAATGGTCGTTGTGGTTGTTGTTTGCCTATACACCTACTAATACTTCTGACCGTGGGTGCAAAATCCAGCTGCTGACTCTCCAATCCGCAATCACACAACAGACCCCCCACAAGAGGATTATTGACAGAGGAGATTGTGGTTGACAGAAGGAGGTAGCTAGCTTGAAAAAAATAATTTCACTAAGGAAAACATCGCCTGACATATACTTTAAAATTCCCATTGGGAATAAAAATCTGAAGAAATCTGGATTTATTGCTCATTTGTAAACACAACACTTACCAGTCTATAGGCAAGAATCTAAAGGTTAATTAATTCAATTCAATTCAAATTTGCTTTATTGGCATGAATGCCACAACAACAATATTGCTAAAGCACCAAGAACCATGAAAAGAGTATCTAGCACAGTACAGTTATACTTGCTGTGTGTGTGTGTGTGTATGAATGTGTGTGTGTGTCAGGGATGGAAATTAGCACCCGCCACCATCCACAGAATGCCGGTTAATTTGTGTGCTTGGTGAATTTAATCAGTTTACCAGCCACTGTGGCGGGTCCTATGGAGCTAGAACAGTCTCAATATTATTCACAAATAAATGCAGATGGATTTGTATCCAAAAAGCTGGATCCGTGTCTGTGCCAGAGTAATTTGTATCCATAAAGCTGGGTCCGTATCTGTGCCTCTAATTTGCAACTTGTATATCATCATTTGTTCATCAACTTAGTATTTTTCAGTGGAAATATATTTGTGAATTTCCACCTATTTGTGTGGATACTTTTGAGGCTCTTCTACCGTGCTGTTTTCACACAAAATCCACAAATGCATGGCACAGGTGACTCATAAAATGTCACTTGACTCAATTCACAAATAAACGCAGAGTGATTAATATCTGTAAATCTAATCCGTATCTGAGACAAAAGGATTTGTATCTGTACATCTGGATCCGTGTCTCAGCCAAAAGGATTTGAAGCTGTAAATTTGAATCTGTGTCTCAGCCAAAAGGATTTGTATCTGTAAATTTGACTCCGTGTCTCAGTCAAAAGAATTTGTATCTGTAAATTTGAATCCGTGTCTCAGTCAAAAAGATTTGTATCTGTAAATTTGAATCCGTGTCTCAGCCAAAAGGATTTGTATCTGTAAATCTGAATCTGTATCTGTGCCATCTAATTTGTATATCATCATCCGCATATCAATTTAGTATTTTTCAGTGGAAATATATTTGTGAATCTTTTGCTGTGGATGTTTTTGGGACTGGATTTCCACGCCATTTTGTGTCACACAATTCACAACTTGTGTGTGTCTTCCAGTAGATGGCGCTAATGCAACATTGATAGACGCTGTTATACTAAACAGAAGAAGAAGACCAAACCAAGTGCTGCCACTGGTTGCCTGCTTGATGAAGGGGCAACAGCAGCATGGCTAGCTAACTAGCTGCTTCCATGCTTCCATTCACACTTTATTGATTATGAAAAGTCACTCAGAGTCATAACTTATATACACACTTATATATATATTAAAAAATAATAATAATCAAAAAAGCTAATCTATCTAGCTGATCTAAAACAAAAACAAAAATAAAGCTGCAAGCAGCGATGAACGGGCCCTCGCAGTCCATGCGCATTGGGGCATGCTGCTGTCAGAGCGTGCCACATACCCGGCCCCACTTCCCGATTATTGTGCATGCATCTCTTAACTGTCCATGTTTCAGACAGTGCAGGAAGGTGTTAGATGTCATTACCTGTGTCCAACATGTTGCGCTGTGATTATGACTGTATATTGGCCTATGTGTTCAGGGCTGTACTGTCATCAAACATGTGAAGTTTGGTTCAGATACGAATGAGGAAATTGTTCCTTTATGATTTGGTGGCCTGCTGCTGTCGATCCCTGAGTCTGACCTAACAGGCAGGAGAGTAATGGTGGACCGCTATTCAAGCCTGCCTGTTAGGTCACACTCGGGGATCAACACTTTTTGTCTGCCATGACGGCAACGCGCCGGAGATCCAGCTCCTACAGTGAGTGGTTCTAAAACTTTCTTTTTAGTAAACTCTGCATACGCAAACATTGTTCTCAATGCTCGTGTTCATGTGTAGAGACCCTGGTGATACTACGAGCAAAGTTTCATGTTGTGTCGAGCCTTCTTAGTGTGTTAAAAATAGCGATTTTGATGCTAGTGCTAAAGTGCCCCTGCACTCCATTGAAAATTAGCTTGACTCATATTCAATCATAAATTAAGCCTTGGTTGCTTTTTGGCGAGAGCATCACTTTAAATAATGTACGCTGAAGTCAGAAGAACTTCCTGCAATTTACATAAATACAAAATGAAGTACAGGTGAAAAATCCCTCAAACTAATTTGTGGTCAGTTATGTTTTGATAATTGATTTGCAGTCCACACTCGTCGGGCAGTGGCGCTGTCTGAGGGTGCACAAACCTTTTAGTTGCATGTCATCTTGTAGTGTATGATATGGAGAAAAAAACCTATAAATGTCATGTAAATAGGATGATGTTTGTCTGAATTCCTGTGTCCAGTAGGTGGTGCTATGGATATGACACAGTATTGATGCATGGAGGTATTCAGGGCGATATCGTGTACATGTGTGATGAATTTGGTGTACATGGGAAATTGTATGTTGAAGTTATATCGGGACTTGATGCTTCGTGGCGAGGCATGAAAATCGTACCATGACACCCACCATGTTTGACGTAGGCAAAAACTTTTGATAGCTTTTCATCTTCAAGGTTTGAGGATGATACTGAGTGAATTGGAAGTCTGTGGTGTTCAATCTATAAGAGGAGTTTGTTAAAGTATGAGGCATGGAAATGGATCAAAATGGGGGTGAAATCGGAACTTTGAATCAAAATGGCCGACTTCCTGTTGGAGTGACAGTTTGGTACCCAACATGTTTTTTGTGCGTCTGGTCATGATACATATGCATACCAAATGTCATTCATGTATGTGCATGTAGGAGGCGGGCCTTGGATTTTTAATATTCCAGGGGGCGCTATAGAGTCCAATGGTAACACCTTTCGTCAGCTATCACCAGGAGGGCATTGGCAATAATTGTACCAAGTTTTGTATTAATCCGACCTACCGATGTGGAGATATAAAATACTCCAATTTAAAGAGCGCCACCTCGTGGTAATCGGCCAAGATTTTGCAGAGAGCCTTAGGGGCTCATGGGGAAGTAGTAAACTGAGTTTGTTATTAGGGCCCGAGCAGGGAACCTCTGAGGTCCGAATTGTTTTTCTAAGGATTATTTATTAGGGGGCCAAGCCCAGGGGGCCGAGGGAACGCGTATGCAAGCATACGCGTTTCCTAGGACCAGCGGTGCTATGAACCCTATTGTAATTTTTTTCTCCGGCTAAAAGTGATGCTGCAGGCTAAACCGTGCAAGGGAGGGCGGTGCAATTTGGAGGGTTGGTCCAGACTCCTGCACATATCTCAGACACAAAAAACTACATATGTCTGCCTGCAAGGGGCGCTATAACCTAGGCCAATGCGTTTTTGCATATAACTCCCACACCGTATGTTGCACATTCAAAAATCTTTTATCCCCAGATACAAAGAAAGTTTTTTCGCAAAATCGCTAAAACTGGAAAACCTATTTTTTTCGAACTCCTCATTGGGATTTGGTCCGATCTGCGTGAAACTTGGCACGTACACTCTTCAGCTGGACCTCATCTAAAGTTATCAAAAGAATTTTGCTCGGTCAAAAAATGCGCAAATTATTAACGAACCCATTTCTGTAGCTAGCTAGAAAAATGTAAACTCTTTGATATCTCTGTCAAACTAGATGCTATTAACACCAAATTTGAGATCCTTGGTTGCCATTACACTGGGAAGGGATGAGCCGAATTTGGCGATATCTTAAAGGTGGTCATGACTGGTCAATGTGGGCGTGGCTTATTAACAGATAAACAACAAACATTGATTACAACCAAACTATTATGCTGAGAGCTTTGAAATTTTTATGGTACAGATAGAATAGGACACAGTTCTTCCATAACCAAAAGTTGGTGCAAATCGGCCAATAGGTGCCGCTCTCATCGCAGTCACATTATTGTGAATGGAAAGTAAATGGGGAAATCTTCAAATCTTCTTCAAAACTCTTTGACCTTTAACCTCTCCTTTTCCCTCATGCTTTGAGCTACAGACACCATTCCACCTTTTAAAGAGTCAGAAGACCTTGAACTATTTGGCATGTATACAGCTTTTTTAAATCTTGTACGGTTTTGAAATCATCACAGTTTTAGTTTTAAGGATTTTAAGGCCATCTTCTGATTTTATAATGGGTGTGTATTGCATGAGCTAGAGTGCGTGACATCAATGCTAGAGTGGAGAGCAGCTAATAAAAAATATTTTGGCGATAACCATTACATTTTTTTCAAAAAATGGCAGGAGTTTGGGAGGCGTTTTCCCATTCATTCTTATGGGGACATTTTCTACTTTGCCTCTGCTACTGCTCCAGCATATGTGCAGCCACAGAAACTGTAAGAAAGCCCGACAGATAAAGGTGCAACAGCACCCTCTACTGGTGCAAAGACAACTAGCAGTGAACAAGTCAGGACATGCTCAGTCACACTGAAATGCAGCAGACCAGTCAGTGAGCACACCCTGTGAAGCTGCATGGACTTTCTGTGTGTTTCTCTAATGATGTGTGCGTTCTTGAGGAAATGTAAGTGGTTTCTGCTTGTAGTTATGGATAATTTGATCGCTATTGCAGTTTGTGTTATTTTACATGGAAATATGGTGTGTGAGTTTGAGTTAGCTCAGTAGCCTGTGTAATAGTAGTTAGCTGCACTTTGCTTGCACTGCAGCTACATTTGGATTGTGAGGACTAAATGATGAATATTTCGTTTGTAATGCCGATTTTGCAACTCAATCAATTTATTGTGATTGTGACCACGCTTGTTTGAGTTTAAAGGTCGAATTATTTACTGTGGTTAACAGTCAGTATATAAAGCTATCATGCTGTTTAGCAGTCTATAGGGTCAAACACTGTACTCCTCTCATTATTTGTTCTTTATGTAGATTGCAGGGAGTTCTTCTGATTTCAGCATACATTGTTTAATACCATCAGGAGGAGCAGCGCACCAAACCATAGGAAAATTGCGTCAATGGAAGTTGTTGTGTTGACAAGCCCGGCGGCAGCATGCATCGACAGCAGCATGCCATGGCACACGTCGACTCCAATGGCCCGTTCATCGCTGCTTGCAGCTTTAAAGTTATTTAATAACTTGAGTATTGTTTGGAATATCAAAATTATTTTAAGAACTTTTTGTCAGGAGTGTCCACAGATGATGTGTGCAAAGTTTGGTGCAAATCGGTGAAATTGCTTGGGAGGAGTTCGAAAAAGTATGTTTGCGGCATATTTGCGAATTTGCGCCAAAAACAGTTGAATGTGTGATAAAGTATAGGGGAGTTATCCATGATTATAGCACCACCTAGTGGTAGAAATTCAGGACTACAGCAGCTTCAAAACATTTTTGGCAGGTGTGACCTATATTCCAAGTTTGGTGAGTTTTTGAGTATGTTCAGGCAGTGAAAAATGCGATAAGTTGGGACAAAAAAGTCATCACTACAAAAACAATAGGGACCTCGCAGGTCGAGACCTGCTCGGGCCCTAAAAAGAGCCGTTGCAATCAGTGGTCACAGTCTACGCAGATTACCTCCACTCTCCTCGTGCAATTACCACACACAAGGCTTGTGGCATTTCAAGTGTTCAACGTTTTGTTCTGTTTGCAGCTCTTTCGGACCTGGCACTGCCTCCGTTTCCATGTCTGCTGCTGCGGTGGTTGCTTCCGCTGCTGCCCACCTTGTGCCGACGGCCGTGCTGCAACCCATGTATTCTGCCCTCAGCTCCTCTGCCAGTTGATGCAGGAATTTTCCTCCGGGCTATGCTGCTGCTGGTGCACTCCTTGAACAAGATGTGAGCATTGATCCCAGCCAGGTCGAGGATGTTATAGAGACCGCCACTGGCCATCTTCACGTACCACCTTTGATGGAGTACGCCCTCACCATCTGGTCCGGGATGTCCACGCCATACTTGGTGTTGTTATAGTACATCACAGACTCTGGTTTTGCCCTCGCCCCACTAAAGGTGCCGACACCTGTGTCCACGGTGCTCAGGATGCAGACATTCTTCCTCGGCTTTCCTTGGTACACAGTCAGAGTCGCATCACCACACTTAGCACCTTTGTGTGGAACAGCTCTAATTGCTGTTTCATGGAGGGGGGGAACTCCCGTTTTTGTTTGCCCATGGTGCCAACCAGGCTATATAATACAACTATGTAATAATTAACTTACAAGTAAATTCGCAAAGAAGCACAGCTGGAGACCACTAACTTAGTTAGAGACAAGAGAGACAATGAAAGTAGCAAACCGCGCGAAAAATTAAACAATGAAACCCTGCGAAATGATCTGCGGTCAATATCACCACTTATGGCCGAAATAGGTAAAACATGTCATAATTTCTTTGTCTTTTGTGTAATTTATATAAAAACTATTCTAAATTAAAATACAGACACTTTTAGGAAAAGTTAGGTAACAGCAGTATTGCATTTTTTCATTCAACAACGTTATTGCACATATACATTTGAAAACGGTCAAAATGACCGTCTTGGCCGTTCTAGTGCTAGCAAGCCTTCATTTGGACTCTTCACTGCTACTAATTATTAGGAAACCTCAAGAGTGCACCTCTGATACCTTAGAAATGGACTCTGATGAGGTGGGACTGTCAAGTTTACTTTAATAAGCATGATTGGAATGGCTGATCTTCTGTTTTGAATGTGTGATGGTTTATGTGTATCCAGCCTGGACACTATGTAATTGTGTGAGTGAAACTATAGTCTGTATATATTGTGCGTTTTATGGCTGACATTTGTGGGAAATCACGTGTTACGTTTGTAGTGGGCAGCGGCTATTACGTTTGTGGAAAATACATTACATTTGTTATTATTACATTAAATGCTGCAGATTTTTATTACATTTGTGGGTTTATTACATTTGCGGACGTAATTACATTGGCGGCCGTTACAGACCCTATGGTGGTCACTCCATGTGTGAAAATGATGTCACACAGAACAAAAAAATCCCTAAACAAAACACAACTTAGTTTTCTGCAAACTTCAGACCTTTAGAGAATTGGGTGGTTTATCAGTCTGTGAGTGGAAGATGCATTTTCAGTTATTTAGTCACTTCCTCTGGATTTTTGAAGATGCGTTTGTTTCCTTCAATGGCTCCATCACACTGGCAAAGAGCACTTGGCAAAACCAAAATATTACCCAAATTGGACAAATCCCAAGGGACGGAGATACGATACCACTCCATGAGTGAAAATGTCTATTTCTACAATATTTATGGCTTATATCTGCCCCCCAAAAAACGTACATCTCAAGAAATCATTCTGGGATCCAAAAATGTCCTTAATAAGCAAACTTTGGGATGATGCTATTGGACGAGGAACTGTTTAAGTTATTAATTTTAGCCCTCAATGACAGCATAAACTCAACCAAGTTAAAATCGGAACCAGACATTGGGATGAAATATTGAAGGACTTTTACGTCCAGCTGCGTGAGATACCATAAAAATTAAACAAATGAAGATTATACAAAGCGCCATCATTACAACACATATGAACAAACAAAAACAAAAAAAATGACCCACATGCTTCTGAACTGTGCTGGCATGGTTGTGGCAGCCTTGGTACTCTCAACACCCAGATATATGTATTGTTGGAAATATGGTGTACAATATACAGGCAAGAACTGCACATGTTGTTGCAGTAGTCTTTTTTGTCTGTAAAGAGGACAAATTCACCAACTGGACTGTTAAAACATACATAACTGGCTGATGGACTTTATTAACAGTGGAGAGTGTAGCCTCAACCCTCAGTGACCATTAGGATTAGGTGCTTAATGGAATGTGATAAGAGAAGAGCTGAGTAACAGAATAATAACCTGACTCTGAAGTGTGTAGTTACAGTACAGGTCAAAAGTTTGGACACACCTTCTCATTTAATGAGAAACCATCTCAACTGGGTTTAGGTCAGGTGATTGAGGAGACCAGGTCATCGGATATAATCATCCACTCAACTTTTATGCAACCCATGTCTTTCTGCAAGACATGGCAAAAAAAAAATCTCAAATTTGAACACACCAGACCAGACTAATGTCCATTCCTTTCTTGGCCCTTCTTGTTGTTCTTTCTCAGTAGTGGTGTCTTTGCAGCAGTTCAGCCATGAAGACCTGATTCACCTCCGTCTCCTCTAACAACAGTTGATGTTGAGATGTGTCTGCTACTTGAAATCTGTGAAGCATTTATAAGGGCTCTAATCTGAGGTGCTGTTAATTTCGGTCAATTTCGATTTAAAGTCGAAATCGTGAAACCCTTACAAATTAACTCTTGACAAGTCACACCTTTTAACTGAAAACCATTCCAGGTGACGACCACATGAATCTGATTGACAGAATGCCAGAAGTGTGCAAAGCTGTCATCAAAGCAAAAGGAGGCTACTTTGAAGAAAATGAAACATAAATCATATTCTGGTTTGTTTAACGCTTTTCTGTTTACTACATAATTCCATAATTGTTCTTTGTTTGTGTGGATACCTTTAATATTGATCTACAATGTATAAAAGAATAAAACATATAGAAAAACCATGCATGAGAAGGTGTGTCTAAACTTTTGTCTGGTACACTATATGTGCGTATGTTTGATATAGACTACGATAAATGGACTTGCATTTCTATAGCACTTTTCCAGTCTACTGACTGCTCAAAGCATTTTACAACACTTGTCTCATTTACCCATTCACACACAAATTCATACACTGATGGCTGAGGCTGCCATGCAAGGTGCCAACTGCTGATCAGGAGATTCATTCTTGAATCTCTTGTGTGTGATCAATTAAAAGAGTTTCTAACCTCAAATGATCTTCTTCCAAAACTGCAATCAGGCCTCAGGAAAAAGCACAGTACCATTACTGCAGCTACAAAAGTGATCAATGATATACTTGTTGCCTTTGATAAAAAAACAGTACTGTGCCTCACTTTTCATTGACCTGTCTAAAGCTTTCGACACTGTGGACCATGCTATTTTAAAGCATAGGCTTCTTTGTTTGGGTCTGTCAGCTCATGTAGTCTCCTGGTTCACAAATTATTTGAGTGACAGGACTCAGTGTATTAAAGCCGGACTATGCAACAGCAGTTTCCAGACCAGATTCCTTCGCCGTTTTCTAGCTTTGCACCAGTTTTGTGCATACGCTTTTCGCTGCAGGGCTCCCCCTACAGCTTCGGCGCAGATACACTGTCGAAAAGACTTGTTGACGAGCCTCCCCCGCCCACCTAGCTGCTACTACGTTACCATGTGCATCTGTTTTCTAAGAAGCCGGCCGGCTAAACAGCGAGTCACGTCTGGCGCTTAATGCACTTCGTGCTCTGTGTTCAGCCGGACATATCGCAAATACAGGCGACAAACCATGCGACATTCAAAGACCGAACTAGATATCTAAATACCAACAAGAACCTGGATTCAGAACGCAAACAAATGTGTTTGGTAGCAAGTGACAGCTACACTAAACACCCGCTAACTATCGAGCGAGCCATCAAGAAACCAAGCTAAACACATGCAGGGCTCACAGTAAAACAGTCAAGTAATAACGTTGTTCAAAAGACTATCAAGTCACGTTGCAAAGACAAAGTTCATCCACTCACAATTTCAACAGCAACACGGCCAAGTCGGCGCCTGTTTTGGACTCCTCAAAAGCTCGTCCTATGTTTACTCGTGTCTGGTCTCTTTTTTTTGTCAAGCTCCTTTTTCTTCTTCTTCTGTTCCTCCGACTGTGGCTTCTTGGGTCTCTTTATAGTCGACTGATACATGAGGAATACAACAATTGCCTTGCAACTGGCAGTTTATATCTACCTGGTTCCATGTTTGGGGGTGTGTTTGCCGTAAAGCAGTTTCGAAACTACAATCTGACTACATTTTCGAGGGGCGGCGGGATACTTCCGCCGGCTCACTTCCGGATTGACTTCGGACCGGTGGCAGCAAGTTGCATGTTCCGTTTCTCCGCCCAGAAGCGCTAGGGGGAGTCGTAGCAATGACCAAACGACCCAGAAAGTGTCAAAGAACATTCAGAATGACTTTCAGCCTGCATAGTTAGGGTAATTTTTGCTAATATTGTTGCATAGTGCCCCTTTAATATGATGGTCTATGCTCTGAAGTTGTGTGTGTCCACAAGGGGGTGCCACAGGGTTCAATATTGGGACCCCTCTTGTTCATTATGTATATTAATGACTTGGGAAAAAATGTCTCAGATGCTAACATGCATTTTTATGCAGACGACACAATTATTTACTGTTTTGGATCAACTCCTGCTAAAGTTGAATCTCTGCAGAAAACTTTTGACGTGGTCCAGCGCACACTCCTGCAGCTAAAACTAGTCATCAATACTGACAAGACTAAACTAATGTTATTTTCTAACACTAAGAAAGTACTTCAAACTATCCCCACAGTGTCCACTCTTGAGGGAAATGTCATAGAGGTGGTTCGTATATACAAATACCTTGGTGTCTTGCTTGATGACTCTCACCTTCAAGCCTCATATTGACAATCTGGTGAAGAAACGGAAACTTAAATTGGGTTTTTTCTTCCGAAGTAAATTTTGTTTTTCTTTTGAGGTGAAAAAGCGGCTTGTCACTGCAACTTTTCTATCCGTTCTAGATTACGGAGACTTGGTGTATATGAATGCCTCAGCTAAATGTCTAAGCAAGATTGACGCTGTTTATCATGCTTCTCTGAGGTTCATTGCTAACTGTGGAGCACGGACCCATCATTGTGAACTGTACTCCCGAGTGGGATGGTCTTCCTTGTCCACCAGGAGGCGGAGACACTGGTGTATTTTTATTTACAAGGCCATGCTTGGGCATTTACCGTCCTACATCTGTAGCTTATTAACACAGAGAAGTGTTGATTCCTACGGTTTGCGCTCAAGCAACCAGTTGTTGCTGTCTGTTCCATTTTTCCGGACAGAGCTGGAAAAAGGGGCTTTCGCCTACTCTGCTCCTTCAACATGGAATATGTTGCAAAAAGAATGGAAAATAACTGAACTGATTTCGTTGAACGCTTTTAAATCCAAGCTGAGAGCACTTGAGACGATCTCCTTTACCTGTAACTGTTTTTTATAATTTTAATTTACTTGTAACTGTTTTTTACAATCTAAATTGTCGTCTATTTGTTGTGTAGGCTGAATGTGATTGTGTAACTTTTTACTGCCTCTTGGCCAGGACTCCCTTGAAAAAGAGGTTATTAATCTCAGTGGGATTTTTTTCCTGGATAAATAAAGGTTAAATAAAAAAGGAGCTCTTTGGGGTTCAGTATCTTGCTCAAGGACACTTTGACATGCAGCTGGGGGACTGTAAGTGCAGACAGACCCATACATCAAACAGAAGAGTGTAGAGGTCCCATTTGGCCCTAACAGTTTTTATTAATGAAAAGCAATATATTTACTTTCTCTGGCAGCAGCCAAGACCTCTCTGGACAGAGTGTGTCTCCAACTGTCGAATAATTATGACACTGCCGCCGTCGACAGGTGATGACGCAGCGCCTCGTTGGCGCACTCTTATTATGTCGGCGAGGGCCAAGCGCTCGAAGGTTTGGGCTCACTTTATCAAAGTGAATGAAAACCCGGCTTGATGCAATTTTTTTCAGAGAGAAGTTGCGTCCAAGGGGGGTAACACTAGCAACATCACCAAACACTTGGACCACGTGCATAGTATGAAGCTAAAGGAGTGCGGCGTGTTTGATTGCTATAACAAAGCAAGTGAAGTTAGCGGCCCGACTAACGCTAAAGACTGCAGCGCCGTGCCAGCAGCACCTGGTTTCGTTTCTGCGACGTCAAGTCACGGTAAGTTTACTGTTAGTTTGTAGTCATTACAGTTGGGTAGAGGATGAAAAACCATCCATGTCAAAAAACGATAAATAATCATCAAAAAAAAAGTACCAACAACAGTACCGTTTGTCCAGAATCTTAACAATACCCTGGTACGGACCCAATTAGGAACCTGTACCAAAAAGTACCGGTCCTCGGTATACATCCCTAGTTTTCAGTGAAGAGTTTGGCCGCAGCGGGGACGCAAATATTGATTATTTGCCACCAACATGTTGCTGGAACTTTAGTGTACATGGTGAAATTTGCAAACTTCTCTCATTTGAGTCTCTGCCTGAATACATTTACTGAGTTTTTGTTATCTTTAACTAATAGACTAAAATGATTCTATGTTTCAAAATCAGTACTATTTTCAATTTAAAGGCTCTGCCATAGGATCACCATTAGCTACAAATTACGCTAATCTGTTAATGGGGAGTTCGACTTTATTTATAACAAGTCACTATTCTCAGTTTATTAAAAGCTATTGGAGTACATAGATGACTAATTTTTGTTTGGAGTGGAAATGCAAAGATTTAAAGGAGTTCCATACTTTGATTAAATCAAGCATGGAGTCTATAAAATTCACAATGCATTATGAGCTTGAGCATACTTAATTTTTGGATGTTTTGATGAAAGAGACAGTAATTGTCTTCAGACCGAAGTGTATAAAAAGGAGACTGACATAAGTACTTTTGGTTTTAAAGAGGAGTCTTTCATAAATCAGCTACTGAGATTAAGATGCATTAGTAATTCTGATGAATCTTTAGAGCAGCATGCCAAAGATCTGAGTCATAACCACAGTTATGTGGCAGTGAGAATGCCACAGAGAGGTGGTAAAAAGGACAGAATCCTTGTCCAGAGAAGCCTATTGGATACACTTCCTTGACATTCTGATTTCAAAGGGACTGAATGAGGAGATTTGGATGGATATTCTGTAGTGAGATTTTGTTTTGTTTGTATGAGACTGTGTGGTCCTGCTCTCCTTCAAAAGGATATAGCTCACAATTTTGGGATATATGTGTTGTGCAGTCTTGAATAACCTATAATTAGCCCACCTTTGTAGTTTTACTGTGAATTTGCCAGAATACACGCTGGAGAAGGTCTTGCCTGAAATGTCTGAGTGACAAGAATAAACAGTTTGATGGGAGTGCTGTCCTTACTGGATTTTGTTGTGATGGTTCTGTAACATTTTTGAACATTGTGTGTATTACAGATTAATAAATGCCCCCAGCCCATCTCTAAGTGATACTTTCTGATAGGGATGTCCCGATCAGGTTTTTTTTAGACCAATCCAAGCTGTTCCTTAATAGTTCTTTTTATTTTGTTGAAACAAAGTATATACTTTCATGGCTCTTTCTTATTCTGCATATGCTATCGCAACATTGGCCTACCATCTTCTTTGCATTAGCAAGTAAGTCTGTGACACTGCACTGTGACAGCAGACCATTGTGTACAGTCGGCTGTCCAATAACTCTCTTTTTAGTAAACTGTCTTATCTCGAGCCTTCTTAGTGTTTTAAAAATAGCGATTTTTATGCTATCGTAAAAGTGCCCCAAGCACTCTCATTGGAAATGAGCTTGACCCTAAAACAAAAATGTGGTAAATCTTAAAAGTGCCTCTTTCGTCGTAATTATGCTTTTACACGAAGGTTTGACTCATATACATTCACAAAAAAAGCCTAGGTTGCATTTTGGAGAGAGTTTTACTTTAATTGTGACCAGGGGCGCCATATAGGGGGGAAAAGTTAGGACAATTCCAAGGGGCCCCAGAAATAGGTAAAAATAATAATAATCATAATAATCATAATAATAAAAAAAACTAATATAAAATTATTAAACCATCATCATTGAGTATGTATTTCAAATATAATAATAAAATTAATGATCTCTTTGTTTTTACTTGTTTTTGGCAGTAAAAGTTAATTATCCTCATTGACCAAAAAGTAAACATCCATATTGACCGACCACCCCCCTCTATCTGCATGGAATGGTTTGGTCCTGCCTTAGCACACTTATTATCAGTTAAGGTGTTTAGTTGCAGTCAGTAGATGTGCCAGAACTACAGTGATCACAATGTTGGCTAAATCAAAATCTGGTTTTCAAAGAAGGAAAGAGAGTAAAGACAAAGGAAAGGGTGTCAATCTGTGACCCAGTTTTTCACCAGTAAAGGTGGGTATCCTTCAGTCTCTGAGTGGTATTAACCTGTTGGCTTAATGTCCATAGTGAAAACGCTAGCTCGCTACAGACCAGTGTTAGCCTACATTTCATCAACATTTAATCAGTGCAGGGAAACTTTTAGCAAGATATTCATATTAAATCATTGTCTCTGCTCCTTTTAGCAGACTTAACAACAGATGAGTCAGCAGCAGCCCAGTCTCCCCATACCTGTCCCCCTCCCTGTCCCAGTGAAGAAGCTGAGCAACACTGTGTTCAATGACGTGCCAGTTAGCATCACTGCAGGGAGTCTGTGGCGATTTCTCTGTCTCTCTTGCTCTTTTTACCATTACAAAAAAGAAAATGAAATATAGTATAGTATAGTATATAGCATAGTATATAGAGCAGGGGTCACCAACGCAGTGCCCGCGGGCACCAGGTAGCCCCCAAGGACCACATGAGTAGCCCACAGTCCTGTTCTAAAAATTAAAAAATGAATATTGATATTATCTGTTTTCCACCTTGTTAAGTCATTGTTGTTAATTATTGTGAGAAATCATTAACGTGATCAGTGTCTTCACATTAGTGAGTATCATTAATCATTAATAATCATATATAACTAAAGGCAAACTGAGCACATTTGTGACTTCGTTCATACAAAGTCACAAATGTGCTCAGTACCCATGAAGTAGCTCTCAGTTTCAAAAAGGTTGGTGACCCCTGATATAGAGTATAATTAAAAGAAATATGTCATTTGAATGATACGTCAAGTGCATCAGCAGCAGCAGCAGCAGCAGCAGCATCATCATCATCATCTGTGTCTGTCAGCCCCCTATAAAAAAAAAATAGCCTATAATCCATATTTCTTTCAGAATGATTTTTATGTATTAAAAACAGGTCTGAAATAAAAAGAGCATGTATGATATAGTTCAAATTCAGCTATCAATAAAGTAGAATGTTTGGGCAGTAGTTTGGGACTCTCACCTTCCTGCTTTGCAGTAGGAACAGAGGAGAACATTTCTGGTGCATGCAGACTGTGGGACTCAATACAACTCTCAATACAATCAGAGAAATGTTTATATTTTCTGGAAATCAGAAGATTAAATTGCAACAACCATATAGCCTCATATATGTATTTTTCACCCCAAATCCAAAGCCACCACCTGTAAGTCTACAGCTGTGGAGATAAATCAGACCTGCATGCAGGACGACAAGGGAGACAGTGAGCAGTAACCAAGTGACTGTCATGTTGTTCTTTTCACAAATATGGCAAATGATAGTCAAAAATATCATTAAAATGCATAGTTTTATATAAAACATAATATGGACATAATATATGAGTCTGAGCTATCTCAAGGAACTTAAATATACATTTGTGTTTCAGAAGCTGTTCTGGGACTTGATGGACAGAAAGCCAGTTCAAATGTATTGAGTCTAAAGAACAGTATCTTGTGAAGTTTCTTTTCAGGACACTATCAGATTTTATCCCTATAAAAGTGATAGTGTAGCAGGAAAGGGAAAACAAGACTTCAGGTTGTTTCTCTGTCAAGTTGATTTGGTTTAAATGCAAGAAATCCGGTCGTGACACTTGGCAAAGCAAAGATGATGTTTAAGGAAAACACATTTTAGCCCAAAGAGGGAATTGGGAATGTGCAAAATGTGTGTATGGGTACAAAGAGCATACCTGACCAACATTGTGTATTTGACAAGTTGGGAGTACGAGTCTGTTGGCTGTGCCACCAATGTTGCTTTCTCCATAATCCTACACTCTTTGGCCAGGTAGGGTCCAACCCAGTGATGGAGATGTCCTGTAATTGTAGAGTTGTACATATGTATGTCTGTTTACAATTAACAACTGACCTGCACGACAGCGTATTCCACCAGTGATGAAAATCCAAAAAGGAGACAGGCAATGAGCCAGATATCAATGGCTTTTACATAGGAAACCTTTGGTAGCTCTGATGCCAAGGACATACTCTCACTGGACAGAGAGAGTACTGATAAAATACCTAGAAACAAACAGATGTTAATACATTAATGTTACACATATAAACATTTATTTCCAGGTAAGTAACATTTGTGTTCATTTAAATTTACTTAGGTCCTAGCCACATGTACACAGGTATATTTTCTAAATACTGCTTTCAGTGCGTTTTGGCCATTCAGGTCACTGAAAACGGACCTATTGGAAAACTCTTTCCAGGGTTGAAAAAACTCAAAAACTATGTTTTCAGTATTTATGTGTATATGGGCAGAGAATTTTGGGAGCCATGGCGCAGATACCCACATTCATCAGTATATGTAGGATAACTGAGAAATATGAATTCTCAGTATGTGTTATGATATTGTATGAGTACTTACATTTGTACAGTGACGGAATGGTTGTTACATCTTTTGTTATGTCTAAAAAGACTAAAATGGACATAGATGATACAGTGGTGGAAAAGAGAGACACAAATGGCTGCTCCCATTTTCAGTTTTGTTAGAATGGACGGAAAATTAATTTTGAAATGCTGATAAATCACTCATCTGGACAGAGATGTCTTTAAAGAAACAACAACCTGTGTACATGTAGGCTAGGCCTTGGAGAGAAAGCAAAATAGGACAAGAAGTGGTTGGTCAGTAGCAATGATGTGCTTAGTGTGATAATGTCACAATGCAACTTTCAATCAACTTCATTGTGGGATGGCGAGATAAGGGAAGGGTGGTAGACAGAATTTAAATGGACAGATTAATGGATAAACAGCATATACACTTGAATTAAAAAAACAGTATCAAATTAAATATTCACAATAATTTCTGCATTAGGTTGCATTTTATTGGACAGTCTAAATTCAGTAATAGTGTAATCGGTTGTGAAGACCAGTGTCAACATTTTAAATCATAATATATAACATACAGTACATGACAATACATGGATATAGCAGACACTTTTGTCAAAATTGACTGACAGTATATGCTATTAAAGCACATAACTACTGCAGTGAACAAGTGATGGGCTACGTCTTTGAAAAAAATGGATCTATCTATAGGTTCCCTCTCATTCAGTGGTAGAATAACAAAGACAGCACAAGTACAAATACCTCATTTACTAAAGCACTGGTTCAGGTTTTCCCAAGGCTGACAACAAATACTGCCTGAACTTGCTGTGTAGTTTAACTTACAGGCAGTGGCAGTTCTACACTGGGGCCTACAGGGGCCAGTGCCCCTATAAAAATGTCCCTGGCCTCCGCTGCGGCCCCCCCTGAGCTGACTGAATAATAAAATTAAAACAAAATAAATTGATCAAGTTATTATGATTTTTATGGAAAAGCAGAACTAATGTGACTCAGCGTTCTACACAGATTAATTAGACTAATGCATCCAAACACTGTGTTTTCCTGCTCATGTAGGGGTTGAGGGCAATGAGGATGCAGATATACTCGCAAAACAAGCACTCAGGTCACAAACAGTGAACAATATCCCACTAGGGAAAGCAGAAGGAAAGACAATCATTAAAACACAAATGCAAAAGGATTGACACAAAGACACTCAGGTGGGGAAAGGAGGAGTGGTGGGCGGGAGCAGGAAGGAGGAGGCGCTCATTACCTGCCTGAGATTAGGGCACACAGAGCTTAATAGCACGCTACACAGAATTAGTAAACATCCTACTGGTAAATGTAGTTTGTGTGATCATCCTGAATCTGTGCAGCATGTTCTATTGGAATGCAAGGGATATGAGAGACAGAGGAGAGAACTAAAAGCAGCACTGCAAAAGGAAAAAGTGAGCTTCATGGTAGGGAACATGTTGCAAAGATCAGAAAGCATTGGGAGGTATGTGAGTAAGTACTTGAGGGAAAGAGGTTTCATGGATAGGGTTTAAAATATATATATATATATATATATATATATATATATATATATATATATATATATATATATATATATATATAGATAGATAGATAGATAGATGGATAGATATCTATATATATAAAATGTTCGCCTTTTTTTTTCTCTGTCATCTAATGTACCACACTCCAGTCTGGTAGGTGGCGGCAATGCACCTATATGCCAGCCGCCAATCAAATCTACAAGAAGAAACACTGTGTTGCCGGGTGCGAGATGAGAATTAGAACGGCAGCAACAAGTTTTGAGGAGAGGAGCCATAATATCTTGGTGCAAAAGGCAAAGGTAAGCAAAACAATTTCATCTTGTAAAGTGATTTGTTGCACGTAACCGTGTTACTGTTGTTCCTCACTCCAATAAGAAAATCAAGTTTGTAAATGTCTGGTCTGTTTAAGCAAACTCACCGAAGCATAAGCAAAGAAGTTATCCGAATGTCAACGTTATCCTAGCTAGTTCTACACAATGTTGTGATGTTAACCATGTAACTTTATCAGTCTTGGCTGTTGCATTTCGATAAATAATATTTGTATTTAGTAAAGTAATCAACAGTATCTGCCCGTGTTAAGTAGGGAGGGATGGTTACTTGTGAAATGAGACGTATGCCTCTACGTTGTGTTTCTTCTTATAGTTGTCATGGAATGAGGAAGGGACATTGCAGCCTTTTTTGCCCCAGTAAATAAAAAAGTGAGAGAAACATATCAAGGTTTTTAGAGAGCTGAGAAGCTGGAAGAGGGAGAGCCAGATGAGTTGGTGGAGGTTGGAGAGAAGGCAGGTGATGAAAGTGAGGGCACTGACACAGAGAGGGACACTCCAGAGGGTGAGGAGGAAAAAGAGGGTGAGGAGTGACAAAACATACAGGGACGGAGAGAGGAACAGCCGGAGGGACAGCAAGTGGATCCATGTGGATCAAGTAATGCACCATTAGGTTTGTGATGTAGAAAAGGTGTTCTTGTACATGCCATTCGCAAAGCAGTGTCATTACAATTCATAGTACAGTGTGTCCATAAAATGGTACTTTCTGCCATAAATTCTTGTTTGCATTATTGATATGTGATTCTTATGTTAGATTTTTTTTAAATAAATGCATACAACGGTAAATAAATGTTGTTTTATTGTTGTGCCCTATGTTTGATGTGCATCTTTCCACAGATATCAGCAATTCCAAGAACGATGTAGCAGTGCAGCCCAAGATGAACATATCCCCAACAACTTTGATAGGGGACAGGAGATGGAGCTTTAGGCCAAACTGGTATGACGGGGCCAGGGGTCCATGCCCACCTTTTGCAGAATTTGTCCTACTGTATTTAATTTCTAATTTTTGATGGCCCTCCCTCATTATTTCAATCGATGCACTCTTTATGTACAAAATAAACTTTTGTATGATTTTAATGTGAAGTAAAATTAGAGTATTTAATCTTTAAATATCATTTGTTTCCGTTTTTTAATGTGCCCCTCTGATTAAACACTGGCCCCACCCTGGCCCCCCAGTAAAATTTGTCTAGAACTGCCACTGCTTACAGGTAATGGGGTCTGCCTGAAAATTCAAACACTGACAAGTATCAGTGTATATAAACATGTCATCCAATATGGTATCAAATGTATAAGCAGGTCATACTGTATGATAATACAGCTAATCTATTATTGAAAATCTGTGTGACCTTTAACCAAAATCTTCACAGGTTAATATTTCACGTTTCCAATACAATACAACAGATTTTTTTATACTGAACAAAGCAGCTCACTTAAGTGTTAATATTTCATCAACAAGGGGAGGAGTTGGCCTTTGGTCTTCATTTCCTCTATAATGCTCTTCTTCTCAGGGGTAATGTGGGTTGCAAACCTCTTGGCAAAGGACCGCAGGGTCTCAGTTGCAGGATCATACTTTAGGGTCTTGAAGGTTTCAGGATCCACAATGTTGAGCTCTGCAATTGCAGCAGTCATCTTGATGGTTCCCGGGTCCACGCCATTGATTCTGAAGGCTTCAGTCATGGTGCGGACTTTGCTTAAGCTTTTCAAGACTTTTTTATATCTGCTGATAACCTCAGCTGGCACTTTCACGCACAAACAATGGCTTAAGGTCAGCTGAAATTGCTCAAACTGGTCACTTCTCTTTTGATAAACGTATGAAGCATATTCCAGGAATGGGACAATCTGCTCATCTCCTGATATGATTCCACGCACAATATGTGGTTCAGAATTCAATACAAAAATTATACTCTGTAAGATCTGTTTAGTTGGTAAGTCTTACGGTTCAGAATTATGTTTACTTCTGAGAGAAAAATCTTTCTAGCAATACTTTTGATGTTGAATAATAATTAGTGACTAGCAAATGTTTAGGGAGGCAGCAACTACCACCGGCTACACTGACCTGGAAGAGTACACGGCATCAGTTACTGGCTTCATCAGCAAGTGCATTGATGATGTCACTGTCATCAAGACCATCACCACACGCTCAAACCAGAAGCCATGGATGACTGCAGAGGTAGGTGCACCGCTGAGAGCCAGACACATAGCCTTCAGAGCAGGAGATAAGGAGGCTCTGAGCACAGCGAGGGCAGTACTGGCTATGAGGGATGCTAAACGAGCGCATGCCCAGAAAATCCAGGGCCACTTCAGAGAGAGACATACGGCAGCTGTGGCAGGGCATACAAGCCATCACCAACTACAGGACAACAACACCGGCCTGTGACAGTGATGCCTCCCTGCCCGATGCGCTGAATGTGTTCTACGCTCGGTTTGAAGCAGAAAATGATGTGGTGGCGAGGAAGAACACCCCCCTTCCTGGCGAACAAGTGCTACATCTGACCAAGGCTGAGGTGAGAAAGATCCTACAAAGAGTCAACCCGAATAAGGCTGCTGGCCCAGACAACATTCCCGGGAGTTGCTCATGCTCAAAGGATGTGCAGACCAACTGGCAGATGTTCTCACAGACATCTTTAACATCTCCCTGAGCAGTGCCACCATTCCATCGTGCTTTAAAACCACCACCATTATCCCTGTGCCCAAAGTCACCTGTGTCCCGCCTCAATGACCACCGCCCCATCGCACTCACCCCTACCATCATGAAGTGCTTTAAGAGACTGGTCCTGGGGCACGTAAAGAACCTTCTGCCCCCCACCCTAGACCCCCTGCAGTTCGCGTATCGAACCAACCACTCCACCGATGACGCCATCACCACTACCCTCCACCTAGCACTCACCCATCTGGATAAAAAGGACACTTACGTCAGAATGCTGTTCATAGATTATAGTTCAGCATTCAACACAATCATCCCCCAGCACCTGACTAGGAAGCTGAGCTTGCTGGGCCTGAACACATCCCTCTTCAACTGGATCCTGGACTTTCTGACGGGGAGACCTCAGACAGTCCGGATCGGAAATAACACCTCCAGCACCACCACACTGAGCACAGGGGCACCTCAAGGCTGTGTGCTCAGTCACACTCCTGACCCATGACTGCACAGCACTACACGGCTCGAACCACATCATCAAGTTTGCCGACGATTAGGGACGCAACTAACGATTATTTTGGTTGTCGACTAATCTATTGATTATTTTTTCGAGTAGTCGATTAGTGACGATTATTTTGGCAGCATCTGTTTCGACTTTCGTTTTACCTCATACTCTCAGTGCAAATTAAAAACCCATGAAACATGCATTTGAAAACATTATATTTTCAAACACAACTGGATTTTTAATATATCAATTGAACTAATTAAAACTAATACAGTTTTTAATTGATTACATATCTTACAAATGAATTATTATTGTGTTATAAATCATTGCATTAAGTGGAGGTTTACTATTCAGTGTTTTATCCAATTTCTATCATTACTGTTTTGTACTGATTTAATATCCTACACATGAATTATTACTGATATTGTTGCTGTCAAACAAAAATCTCTTATTTGCAAATTTGACTTATTTTTTCCTAATTAATTTTACTGGCCACCGTTCACATCTGTACACATTATTAACCAATGAATGTATTCAAAGAGCTTGTCTCCAGCTGGCCTCTTGTCTGATGATACATGGGGCAGCATGGGTTCACAACAACCGCACTTGTTGCAATTCGAGATCTGTTGGATTTTTAATAACTATGAATTTTAATAAATCACGTTTTGGTTGCACACTAATGGATGAATATGCCTAAAAAAATGCAAATCCGTTTCAGTTTGATCTGCTTGTAGGTTTGTAGGCTACTACAGAGTAGAGTTAAGATTCTGTGGCCCAGCCTGTTTTTTTTAATTATTTTTTTTAATAACTCAAAATAATGACTGTATTTCCAGCTACAAAACGCGCATCTCTGTCCTCCCTCCATTGTTGTTTGTGTCTCTGCGTGGCGTTCCACGTGAGTTGTCCTCATGCCGAAAATGTGACTTGTCGCACACGTGACATCACTCCCCGAGACGCAAGAAGAAAGCAAAAATATATATTTTTACTAAGGAAAATGACAAAATAACAGTAATGCACAATGACTTGAATAAGTAAATTCAATCTGATTTGGAAATATTAACATGGTAGAGTACTCGTTACTGAGAAAACTGGTCAGCTCATAATTACAGCTTATGTGTCTGGCCGGGACTCAACATGCATGGGCTCGGATCGGGTTGGGCTTGATTTTTTAGGCCCAATCTAAGCTCTACTACAGAGTCATATATTGAAGATATAGGAGGTTACCACTCGAAAATGTTCCCACACTTTGGATGTATTTGATCTTGCTTTCCTGCTCTCCTCAACATGTTCCGCCATCATTCATATTCTTCTTCTGCTGCTGCTTCTGCAGAACCGTCTTCTTCTTCTACACCACACTGTGGTGCGCATTCTAGGAGAGGTGCTAGAGCGATTTGCTCTGGCAAAAATTTCGCGTGGACAACATTTTTTTGTCGATGTTATCGATTATGTCGATTATGTTATCGTTGCAGCCCTATCGACGATACGACCGTGGTGGGTCTCATTGACAAGAATGATGAGTCATCATACAGAGAGGAGGTGGAACAACTGATAGCCTGTTGCAAAGTCAACAACCTATCCCTAAATATAGACAAAACCAAAGAGATGGTTGTTGACTTCTGGAGAGCACAGAGGGACCACAAACCACTGAACATCCTTGGCTCCCCAGTGAAGATCGTGAGGAACACAAAATTCCTCGGTGTCCACCTGGCGTAGAACTTAACCTGGTCCCTAAACACCGGCTCCACCGTGAAGAAAGCCCAGCAGCGTCTCCACTTTCTGAGAAAGCTGAGGAAAGCCCACCTCCTACCCCCCATTCTCACCACTTTTTACAGAGGGACTATAGAGAGCATCCTGGGTACTTGCATTACTGCCTGATTCGGAAACTGCACCAGACTGGACCACAAGAACCTGCAGCGAGTGGTGAGGATGCCTGAAAAGATCATCGGAGTCACTCTCCCCTCCATCTCAGACATTTACACCACACGCTGTATCCGTAAAGCAACCAGCATTGTGAAAGATCCCACTCACCCCTCACATAGACTGTTCTCCCCTCTTCCATCTGGCAGAAGGTACCATAGCATACGGTCTGTCACTACCAGACTACAAAACAGCTTCTTCCCCCAGGCCATACGACTCCTCAACGCTCAGAGACTGAACTGATCACCTCTGTTGCCCTTTTGTATGCTGTCCTACGTTACGTTGTATGTGTCTGATGCACTATTGCACCTCATGTAAATAATAATAATAACAATAATAAGAATAATAATAACATTAATAATCATATAGTCACACAAGTATTTTTGCACTTGAGAGCAGCTAAATGAATTATTTTTTTAAAAAAAAGCATTTGGTATTGTTGTTGTTGTTTGTTTGCACTGTTTGTTTCTTGGGAAACGTTATTTCATTGCACCATGTACTGTGTATATGGCTGGAATGACAATAAACCCCTCTTGAATCTTGAATCTTGATATTTATACTACCAGTCAAAAGTTTTCACACACTAAATGTACTGTTACCTCTGAGAAAAAGACTATTATCATGGACATGAAGGCCAAAGGCTAACTCCTTCCCTTGTTAAAGTATTGAAATGCAAGTGAGTGGACTTCCGGGGGCACGGAGTGAGATGGCAGGGTAGAGCAGAGCTCCAGAGACGATTAAACAATAAATCCCCCCAAAACTAAGAAAGGACTGAAAATACAACTTCTACACTGATACAAAATGAGTGGGGGACGAAAACAGAGAAGCTCAAGGAAAAAAATGACATCCAAAGACCAAGAAGAGGACTTTGAAGACGAGTTAGCTGATGATGAAGCCTATGAAAAAAAAATATTAAATTAATCTCAACCCTATAGAGAGGTTTGTTGTCATGTAGGAAGACTTCCTCTCTTTATATCAAAGAAAAATGGGAAAAAGAGTTGAAGGAACAAATAACTGAGGAGGAATGGTTTAATATCTGTAAAACACAGTGCACGGCCACTAGCTCCAGGAGTTGGAGAGAATTCAATTGGAAAAATATGGTCAGATTTGTTATAACTCCAAACATTAGGAAGGAAACTGTAGGTAACCAGCAACCATGCTGGAGAGTATGTGGACACATGGACGTAGCCCATATGCATATTTTTTGGTCCTGCCAAAAGATAATAGGATATTGGGATAAAATATGGCGGGGTTTAAGAAAAATAATTGGATACGAGATACCCAAGTAATAGAACACAGCAAGAGGACACCACCATCACCACTGGACAATAAGGACACTGTTATGTGAATAATTGCTTTTTGGAGTGAATAAAACCTGACACTGTTATTGCTGAAAGTAAATTTCAATAAAAAATAAGTTTAAAAAAAATTCTGTTATATTGTATTGGAAAAGTGAAATATTTATGCACAGGGGAAATAAATCACTTGATGCAGTAATTATAGAGCAAGTTTAGGCTGTGAAAGTGCAATGTTTGTACAGTTCAGTACATTTGTTCTAAGCTTTGACAAGTGTAGTTTAGCTGATAAAGAGCAAGTTCATGTTGAGCTGTGCAGGTTTTATATTTCTATGTTATGCAGTTTGATTTTTTTGTAAAGGGTCACACAGATTTTCAACAATAGAGTAACTGTATTTATCATACAGTATTACCTGCTTATATATTTGATACCATATTGTATGACATGTTTATATACACTGATACTTGTCAGTGTTTGAATTTTCAGGCAGACCCTATTAACTGTAAGTTAAACTACACAGCAAGTTCAGGCAGTATTTGTTGTCAGCCTTGGGAAAACCTGAACCATTGATTTAATAAATGAGGTATTTGTACTTGTGCTGTCTTTGTTATTCTACCACTGAATGAGAGGGAACCTATAGATAGATCCTTTTATTTCAAAGGTGTAACCCATCACTTATATTAACTAAGTGTGAAAAGGAGGCAACTTTAGATTAGGGAACATGTGTTGGTTGATAAGTGTTCAACTACTAGTGAATTAGTAATGATCAAGATGTCACTTTAGTATGGGGAACATATTCTAAGTAACAAAGACTTAATTTAGAGTTTAGAGTTGGACACTATTAACACTTGTAGTTTTGTGTTTTGTTATGTAAGAACAGACCATATTCATTAAGTGTTATTAAGGGAGAATAACTATTTTTGTGGTACTATTGCCTTATAAAGTCTATAATAAGAAAAGCATATTGAGATCGTAATTCATATACAACAACTTCCTTACTTATTACTAATAAGCAATACTTCTGAGGTTATTGAGGGAAACTCTTAGTTAATGGCTTACTGGTTGTATAATAAGGCCATGCAAAATAAAGCATTAATAAGTACTTAATAATGACTAATTAAGAGCCAGTATGTTAATAATTTGCATGCTAATAAGCAACTAATTAATGGTGAATAGGTGTACCTTAATATAAAGTGTCACCGATTTTCATATGTGATCACACCCGAGCACAGCCATTAATTATAACTATAAAAAAATAGCAGTCTTTTTGCTGACAGTCTTATTTGCTGTTGCAAGTCATTTATAATCATCAGAGGAATCATGAGACTGTTTCAAAAACTCTTAAAGCTGGGGTTGGTAAAATAGAAAAACCATCAAGCCTAGCCTAGTATCCAGACAATAAATCCCGCCTACTGCACTCAGGCCTCTTTCCAAAGCCACTCCCTCAAAACCATGAATGCACACTGGCTGACAACTGCCGAATACCGCTGACAGAATCCGGCTCCTCACAAGTGGTCAGAAGCATCGTTATCATCTCTAGTTACCTCATGTCTGATTCGCCTGTATACACTAAATATTATCGTATTGAACGTAAACAACCAAAATAACCATTGCTAGTACTGATAGCTGTCAAGGTAGCTTGCATGTTAGAGCTTCTACGATGAGACTATTGTTTACTCTGATGACAAGGACATGCCAGAAAGAAGTACATCATCACGTCAGAGATGATGATAGGCGGGCAACCGGCAGTTTCCGAGGAAGTTGGAGGCAAAGGCCGTGGACATGGGAGGGCAACAGGTCAAGGAGCAGATGTTCTCAGAAAAGATGACATACAGTAGAAGATGTTCAAGCTCAAAGGACTGCGCATGAGTATCTCAAGTAGAACATCATTCGGGCTTTTTTGACAAAGTAGTTTTAGACAATTTGAATTCGTGTTTTGGTGAATAACAATAAACACAGTAAGTAGAAAAATGCAAAGAAAGATAAAGGGCTGGTACTTCGAGTCAAAAGCATGAACAGATGCAAAATGAAAAAACATGTCATATGAACTGGGACATCTGTACAGTTTTATCTTGGAACGTCTGAAGTATTCACCGTTCTGTTCCATTAAAATATCTAATCCTGTTGCTCATCTATTGCTTTACAGGGCAGAATTTCGAGGGCTGTGTTTTGGGGCTATGGAACTATTCCTCTTGAAAATGATAATTGTCTTTTTTCTTTACACTTCCAGTATAAACAAACAACCCATTACGGGTCTTACACTACGTAATGCACTTATAATAAAAACTGAATTAGGCAAGACTCTTGTTAATTGAATTTTCTGGAACACATGTAAATAAATAACAATCCAAAAATAGCATACCTTTTATCATTGAGACAATGCACAGTACAATTAGCATAAACAACTAGATAAAGGAAAGGACGTCCAGAGGTTTCTTGACTGATTCTAAACACAGACCAGTGTTGGCCACAGTGCCAGCCCTGAGTAATTTGGTGCCCTAGGCAAGATCTTGCCCCCTTGCATGGCAGTCAATTTCACAATCAATTTTCAAACACTCACAGAGAAAGTGCATGTATGTATTCAGGATTTTATTCCTTTTAAGTCAAAAATATCACACCAAATAAAAACAAGTGAAGAAAGAAACAAGTGATAAAAATACAATATAAATAAGGCATTGCGCAAACATATTATCTCTCAGCCTCAGCAAGTGCCATCTCTTGCTTATCTATTGTCAGCCGCTTTGCAAAATAAAATGACCTCCAACTCCTTCCATGTTGCCATGTGGGTATTGTGCTCCTGGCTGTCCTCATGAACCTTCACCAAGTGGCTTGCATTTTTCCAGGCCTTTAGTCCTTTATTAAGTCTGTATTCTTTTGGAGACAACATTTAGCAGCAGAAGCAGGGCAAGCTATCATTCCTGTTTGAGTACATCAGCCAGCTTCTTTTGATTTTTTTCAGCATTGACTAAGACTCTGTTACAAAAGTCATGTTGACACTCTCCCATCTTTGTTTTTGGGAAATGTGTAACTGCTTTTTTATTTGACCTGGTCCTCTGTGAACTAACTCTCATCTCACTGTGTCAGTTAGAAGAGATGGCCAGTCAGCAGGGTCTATTGGTGCAGCCTTTAGTCCTGATGCTGTGTCACCCTGCTGTGCTGAGGTAGAGGAACAGGATCACCTGATGCTGTGTCACTGGGGTGGTGGTGAAATATTTTGAAAGTGCATCTGAAGAGAGAAGAGAAGTATATGAAGTATATAAAAACAGATGCTTGATGTGTGCTATACATAAGACTAATATAGACTAATAATGAAAATGTGATGAGATTCATTCAACTTTATTGTCATTGCAATGCAATTTAGTCTAACCAGAGTGCAAGTGCAGTGTATATATTTCGCCTATGAATAATATGGGAAAGCTGAGGTGTGGAGTATTAACAGTAATACACTTTAACACTGATGTGAACTTTAACAAACATAAACTGTGACACAATAAGCCAAAGGCTTACAACGACCCTATTACAAAGGGGATGGAAAACTAATAGCATTTTAATTGACATACAAGCAGGAAAACACAGCCAACAGGTAAAATAACACCTGAACAGGCCTAACGTTAACTTTCCAAATGGTTCTTATGAATTCAAGGTGGAGTAACATTAACACAGGTCGACTCAGCTATTTATTGATTATTAACAACGCTGTTATCGTCTGAAGTAAGCTAGCAAGCTAACACTCTGCTCTAACAACCGTAACTACGATCATTAAACTATTAATTTCCTTTCGCTTCATCATATTGACGTTACTGTACCTGCATCTTCTTCACGTTTTTCTTCCTCTTCTTTCCTTCCTTTCCTTCACTGGTGTGCCAGATGGTTTCAGTCTTTTGGACTTTGTAATTCCGCTACAGTGTCAGTAAATCTCTCTCTTGGTCTTGGGGTCTCAGTGCGGTCAGTTTCAGGCAGCTTGCCTCTCGACCCGCCTCCCTCACAGAGGGCAGGTACAGTGCAACGAGCCAGGAACCCAGAAAAAAAGGCCTCTCCGTTATTCAATAGTCTTTGCTACGACCTTATGTTGCTGCAGGCTTATATAATATTTTGAAATAATAGTAGTAATGGCACTGGTAAAAATAATATTTTTTAAAATTTTCTATTTATTTAGCCTATTTTTTTCTCACCCCGTTTTCGGCGCCCCCTACGGATGACGGCGCCCCTAGCATTTGCCTATACTGCCTATGCCCAGGGCCGGCTCTGGTTGGCCAACAGGTTAGGCTGCTGATGTCGATGCTGTCTCAATCCTTTACTGTTTTGGAAGTGATTGTCCTGTGGAAAGAATAGCACAATTACATATCTGACAGTAAATACAGCTTTTCAAGGACCTTCAAATATATGACTTTACAACTGTACTTGTCCAACTCCTCAACTCCTGTGACTGACAAGTCCTTATCCCTGCAAAAATTATAACAATTACAGAAAACTGGATAAGGACGGTGAACTAAATGTGTTTACAGGACATGAAGTTACATCTGAATGTGTTTAAGGGGCGTAACAATTTAATTGATTCTCCCAAAGACAACATAGTAAGAAAAGTAAGAAAAAAAGTAAAAATTCAAGACTGGGTTTAGGTGGGTGATGGGAAGCTTATGTAGTACATAGCAAGATATTATTTGAAGGGACTGGTAGGTGCATTGTGTGTTTCCTACATTCTACTGTGGTCAGCTGACAGTCAGATCATGATTTAAAATACAAAGTCTTATTTCTAAAAAAAAAAAGAAAAAAGATGTCTCAAGTAGTAGGCTAACATATGACTGTTAGAACTAGTGCTTGAACATTTTTCGTATTGTATCCCTGCTAAGGAGCACATTCATGCAGATGAAGCAAACCAACTTGATTTAAAGAAGTAAACATGTATAAATGAAATGTATTCAGCAAAGATACATATTACATGAATAACAGTGGTCTGATCGATGTTGCTATCGGCATCAAGTTACACTCACCTGTTAGAGAGAGACTCTGTGGAAACATTAGGGCATGGTTCTGCCTTGAACTGTTGTTTTGAGGGGCTGGAAGTTGATGCGATCCTCTCATAACTACAGAACACAGAAATAGGCTACATCAGCACATTTGTAAAATCTCCAGTTCAAAGTCTATATGAATGAACGTCACATAAATACCATCTAACAACATCTGCTTAAAAATACAATAAAAACTATATTCACAGATATATGCAATCACCCCATGACCTCTGAGCAGTGGACTTGGCCTTTCACATGCATAGCACACAAGAATTAGTCTACCTCTCACATACAGCTGGTCCAAACAGCCCAGGGTAGCAGTTCATGTCTAATGTATATATATGCATGTATAACACGGCTATATGGCTTAGATCCATAGTACATGGAAACATTGACCTGGCCATAGGTAGCTAGCTGCAAGCTTACAATGCTATCTAAAGTAGCATTGGGCTAATACATATGACAGCAACATTAGGAGCTAAAGTTAGCTACATTGACTACATAATGCTGAGTAATAATATATTTCCCCATCCGAAACAAACCAGGACATTACCTGTCCAACAGAGACACAGCTACCACAGAGTTTTCAGGCCTTCGACTCCATCAGTTGTTCCCATCGTTGAAACAGCCACTCCAATGTTGACTCTCCTTTCACCTTTTGAGCTATCCATTTTATAGTTTCATTGCTGCCTGGATGTTAAGAGATTGTATAGAAGTGTAATAAACAATGCTTCTGAACAAAAATACCAACCCCAGCTTTAAAAATGTCCTTGTAGTCACTTGAATGTGAATTTGGAACTTTGGAACTAACTAATAATTTATAAATAATTATTAGTTAGTTTGAATTTATGTCTATGTGAGAGGTGAAAAAAGCACTTTCATAAATCCTGAACTTTATACATACACACACACTGACAAATTAGCTAATTTATTCATATTATTTTGATAATAGGTATCCATTATAACTATTTTTGAAATAGTACAAGTAGTTTGCAGTAGTTTCCTGAAATAGCCAAAAGAAACTAGTTTACTCTAGATCAGCCAACCCTTATTAGTGGCCTGAGGGCATGATCCCTCTCGTAAGAGCCAAATGTCTGGCCTGCGCTGACCCAGTCCCACTATGCACCCCCAGGCTATTAACAACTACACAACGATACATAAAACACAATAATAAATCATCAGAGCCAGCCGCTCCATAATAAAAACGTGTCTTACCGTCACGCAGTCATCCATATCTATCTATATGCTCTCTGAGATTTCTCTCTTTTTCTCCGCTCTCTCCTTGTGTCGCTTGATGCCTCGATTCATTTTTTTGCTAGCTTAAACTCAGTCAACTTCCAACCTCCAACTTCACACAACCACACTCAGACGGTCTACTCGATTCAGTCTTGAAATTCCCAGAAGGAATTGCTTCATTTTAACTTTTGCAAACAACTATTCAAATAAAAAAAATGCAGGTAGATTTGTTTTATTTCAAACCATGCATGTTTTTGAATATCTGAATAAGACATTTCGCTACAAAAGAATGCAGAGTGATATAAAAGTCTGCGACTGTAGAAGGTAACCATGACTGTGATATAGACCCACGTATGTGGCCCATAAATACAGCTTAGCTTAGAATGTTCATTAGTGAAAAGAATTAGGAGAAATTTGGATTGCTGTTGGCATAGGAATGTTATTGATTCTTGAAAAGGCTGGTAAAAATGAGCTTGGGGCCGCTCTGTGATTGGTCAGTCGGCCTGCGAGCGGCCGCAGTGGCATTTGCCCACAATCCCCAATGGCCAGTCCATCCCTGGTTGCCACCTATCGGTCTGGACATGGAACAACAGTCGATTATAAGCAAGAGAAAAAAAAACTGTGCAATTGATATGTCTGACAAAGTTTTAGGTCATGATGAGAAGAACAAGTAAACGTTTGTGGAGCTATTAAAGCACGCTTTTATGTAAGGGAGGGACGTTTTGTAAATGCTATCAAGAGCCAGGACTGAAACAGACTCTCTAGTGCATATCTTGGACAGTGCCTAAGAATTGCCACAACAGAATAGGTTTGCTATTCCATCATCCAATCGCTCTCACTTCTCTTACTGATCGGTGAATGATTGTGATGTGTGCTTGACTGTAAGTCATTCATTTGAAGCTCTACAGCTGCTCCTGCGCTTCAAGCATCACCTTCCACTCATTGCACGGCTGTCATTTAAAGATTTCTTGTATAGTTGCTGAGTTTGCTGTTCTCAAATTAAATCGACCAACCTGAATGTCTTTTGAAATTTGGGGTTCTTCTGGAGCTTTTTGAGTGGTGCTGTGGGCTGACACAATGAATACATAGCAGCTGAACAGTGCTGCATTAAGTGGACGGTGCCTACTTGTGTAAGTCTGAAAGTAGATGGCAAGATTGATGCTGTCATCATGATGCAGGAGGATAAAGAGCATGTCATGGATACTCACTTCTACTGAGTTGAAGCTCAGCATGACAGCATGATGCAGGCAGAGCATGACTTGGCTGGCTGACCTCAAACTTGAAATGGCACATAACATCCCAATGTATGTACCTTATATTCTTACCATTTTGGATTAAGGTCCCTGAGATCCATGCTCCACAGGAGGGATCAAGGAGGGGACAGACAGCTAGATAATGAGCTACCTGCATCCTGCTGTCAAGCTGGTCTTCAAGTTGGTATTAGTGAGGACCAAGGACACCAGCATCTTCTTCATCCTCTTGAATCACAACGCCATAAATATAATCATCTACATTGACTCTAGCATTGGCAGGCACTTGCAGCTGTTCAGTGCCTCACAGGTGGCCCTGGTCAGCTTTATAGTTTGCATTACAATTGCAGTGTATGCTGCCATGATTCACTGTGAGTTCTTGCAGGGATGAAGACCTACTTGCTCTTTCTCTCTATAACGTTGCTCTAAAAAGAAGAAAGGAGTACCACCTTTGACGAAAAAAAAAATCTGCTAATGTAATAGTGCTTATAGCCATAAATTACACATTTAATCAGGTCATTGTCATAAACAATTTATATTTTACAATTTATAATTACCAATTATTGCTTTTAAAAAAATGTTTAAAAACAGTATAGATTCAAAACAGGATTAAATAACCAAATACTATTTGTTGAGTAGCAACAACATCGTTTATAAGATCAAAGTCACGACACACATTCAATGAAATCTAATTGAAAACAAATCTAAAAAATAGATATTTTAATACATCATAATACAGAGATGATGTAGAACACACATACATCACTCATTATTATTAATTCCTCCTGTCCTCCTCTAGGACCTTAAGTGATTCATACTGGTGCGCCGTGTGGACAGAGCAGACTAAAATATTGCTGCTCTTCATGTTTCCTGATTGTTGAACAGGTGTACTGATAAAGTACTAGCTGTTTACATGCAAAGGTTTTATTAAAGTATCACGTGCATTAGTAGTAGTGAACGCTGGACCTAACTGAACTTACACCAATGTTGCTGTCTTTATTCATTTAGCTATATTTTAGCCCTAGGCCCCATTACTTACCGTGTTTAAGTGCTTGGGGTGGGTAAAACATTTTTTTTTTCCCATAACAATCTAGATTCTCATTAAAAAATCATAATACTTAATGTTGATTAATAGCGTGATGTTGACAGAAAGAAAAAAGGCAAACCTGCAAGGGTAGATATATACTATAACTGCATAAATGTATACAACTGCAATAAAGAAACAAGAAAACGGCTCATGTCACCTGTCACGGTCCGTTAACAAGTCTAGTACAAGGTTTAAGTTATTTACAAGGAAAAAAGGTTTGCAAGGTCAAAAACTGTATACATACAGACTTATTTTGTATAACATATCATAATATACAATGTTATTCTAGTGCAAGGCTACAATAAGTCATCAAGAGTAAGGAGGAAAAAAATGCACCAACTGTTTTGCACTAAGTCTATCCCTATAAAAATGTGCACAAACTGCAGTTTGAGTTTTTGTATTATTATGGGGCTGTCAAGTTATTCTATTATTATGACCCTCAGTCTGTCCAGTAGTTTGGGAAATTAGGAAGCGATGCAGCAGCAAAGTTTTGGATGGCAAGTAGAAACAAACCGCCTTGAGCAGAAATGGATAAAGAATAGGGTGACTGGCAAATTCTGCTTCAAAGCCCTGCCAGATGGTTCTCAAGAAAATTATTTGCATTTACTGTCAATGTGAATTGAGGTACCACAAGAGCATTTTGAGTCTCACATACCACTTGCTGGCCAAGCACTCAGCTGATGCAGAGAGCCCTCCTCCCCCTTGGCAAAGGCAGACTACGCTGGATAGTTTGCAAGGGAGCGCCTGGATAACTCTACATGAGACAACATTTCACCAGTGATAGCTCAATTGGTGGCTACAGCTTGCAGACCAATTAACATTGTTGTGGGTGAGGGTCTGCTTGAAATAATTTTCATTGCATCCAATGACTGCAAGTTTAAATTGCCTTCAAGAGCCAACACTGTAACCAAGATACACCAAAGATTGTTGCAAAAATAATAAATGCATAAAAGCATGTTGATAAGAGTACAGTAATTAGAGTATTTAAAATGAGAAAAATAGCCCTTTAAGGTACATTAAGAACAGACAAAAATGTGCTATGAATTTGGGATTAATGGCAAGTATGGGTAATCGCGTGATTAATCGCCATTAAATATTTTAATTGATGACAGTAGTTCTTGAATGATGAAGTGGCCCTCCTATAAGATGACATTAACCAGAGGTGGCAAAAGTACTCACATTTGGTACTTAAGTAGAAGTATAGATACTTGTATAAAAAATTACTTTAGCAATAGTAGAAGTACTGATTCAGCTCCTTTACTCAAGCAAAAGTAAGAAAGTACAGGCTCTAAAATCTACTTGAGTTCATAAGTAAAAAGAACAAATTAATTGTTGCCATTGATGATACACAATACCTCTTTTGATAACTCAACAAAACGAAAAGTTTTCCAAAAAAGGATAGTTTTTTCTTTTATTAACAACCTGTACAGTTCTGGTACAGAGAAAAAAAATAAATCACTGGACACTGTCTGTTTGCTGCAAGTTAAATTTCAGACAGAATAATCAAGACTGAATTGACCAGAGGTCCTGCATGAGCACCTAGATAATTCAGCTTTATAACAGCTTTGGTACACCCAATACCAAGATGTTACTTTTAACAGAATTTGTATCTTTTAACAATGTATATAGAAAAACTAGCCAGGCTTACTTAACACCAATGTGCAAATAAGTTTTCCATTTCAGCAACAGAACTTAAAACATTATGATCAACATGGAAACTAGTTTAATCAAGTTGTTTTTCTTTGTGAGATATTCACTCATCTTTACAGGAATCCCAAAATCTTTTAGCCTCAGCAGAAGCTGGTTCTCAAAGTTCTTTGAATCAAGGCATGCCCTTTTGGGTCTGAAAATCAGTCCTGCAGTGCTAAAAAGCCTCTCGCAGGCAGCTAGGGCATGTAGAGGTGTGTTGAGCTTTAGTGACACATTGCAGACTGCTGGGAAAGATTTCAGGACATCCATGGTATCATCCGGGCAGGCCAGGTAGGATTCTAGCTTGGTTTCCCACAGTTTACGCTGCTTGGATGGGCCTTCATCTAAGGTCAACTTCCTCTTCAAAGTAGGTGCAGTGAGGTTTTTGTATCTCTCTAAGTGACTCAAGTGCTTTCTGTAGGAGTGACAATACACACATAAGACACAGACGTACACAAAGACAAGAGAAAAGTGGTTCACCTGACAGATTTGTTATGTAAATGTTTAACGTTGTCTTTGTGCAGAGTTGACGTAGATGATTAACAACTACTGGCACACAGGGAACGTTAGCGTTCAGACCGTTCGGCTTTATAGCCTTTTCTGACAAAAAATGTATTTATTCTAACCCAAATCACCATTCAACCCCTAAACCTACCCAAGAGGGGCTTTCTGGCAGAGAGCCCTGAAGAGTAACGTCTCACAACAGTGGCAAAACGGCAATTAATTGAGGATTATTGGGTTGTTGTTTTTTTTAAACCGAGCGCTAGCTAGTGTTAGCTCTATACTATTAAAACAATGTGTTCCCATAGCATTGCTAACGTTGTAAACTGACCTACAAGAAATGCTAAATGAGCTAATGATAACAACTGAAAATACACCTTACCTGTATGTGTTTATTCAGAAGCTCGTGGTTTTTGGGTTGGCACAGGACACAACGCATTCGCCATGAATCATTTTTGGAGCCGACAACCTCAAACAGTTCTCTTAAATAAGGTCATGGAAGAGGAATGTCTTGCTTCTCCGAATATGATGCATCATCGTTCCCTGATTCACTTTCTTCCTCCATGTTGCTGCTGCAAGTTTTCTCTCTAACATAATCTGTAACTCACGGCGTTTCTCTCCGTGGTTGACTTTCCCTCTCTAGGTAGTTACTTCTTATACGTCGTGTCGTTATCCGTGGAGGTTGAAAAAGTAACAAGCCTGTTTTGACAATGTAAGGAGTACAAAAAAATGTTTTTAAAAGTAGGGAGTAAAAGTAAAAAGTCCTCAGAAAAATAAATACTCAAATAATGTACAGATGCCTGAAAAATCTACTGAAGTACAGTCATAATGTATTTTTTTCTTCATTACTTGCCACCTCTGACATTAACCCTAACCTACTTTAGGTGCTTACTAAATAACTGTCCACTATCAGCTATTCATTTTTTTAACCGTCATTGTTGTTGTTTTGTATTTCTGTTTTAATCTTGTTAGCTATTTGTTTGTATTCTTGATGCCTCTGTTCAGTAATCAGTAAAGAGTGCCAAGGCTCCTCTTCCTTCCAAAACTATCCCCTAGACTATAAACCTTTTCAACTCGTGTGTCTTCTAATTCTCTTTTGCTGTTTTGGCTCATCCTCTTGTCCCCACTGGTTCTTAACCTGACTCTTGGCTTTGTTGTCTTTTTTTGATCCTATAATCTGCCATTTGCCTGTTGTTTTACCAATAAAGAGTGGCTGTATGTCATTGTTTTGACACACAAAACAAAAAAAATGACTTCACTACACACTAAACATACTACAATACACACTTACTACACATTTCAAACACGCTAAATGTCACACATCTCTCGACTCTCCAAACTTGCTGTCGCTATCACCAAAGCTATCGCTGTCTCTCTTTCGCCACCATCACTGCAGACTGACTTTCTCCTCTTCCTCAGCAACCAAATGCCATGCGTTGCCATATAAATAATGTTATTTTCTTTTTCAGGAAAGGGGATGTCATGTGTTTTGTTGCTTGCAAGCACTTTCTGCTTGCGAACACTTTCCTTAGAATAGCCCGTTTTTACCGTTTCTTCCTGCACCAAACGTGACAACAGTATTCGGGAAAAAGCATGGTGTAAATTATTTTTCATAAGTCTGGTTTTACTTGGCCTATAAACACAATTTAAAAACTGATATATAGTTTGAAGTCCGCACTTCGTCTGCGTCTTGCTGCTACATCATCTGATTGGTCAAGTGATTTGGACACTCTGTCGCCCCTGAAGGGTTAAGAAAGTTCGCTATGTGGGGTTTATTTTGTGGAGGTTATAGAAGACTCTCTTCTTTCTTGGAAACAAGCAGCTGTCTTACATGACAAACATCTAGTACGAGTCACCATTTTCTTGGCAGTCTTGGGCAAAAATAAATAAATATAGCAAATGAAACACAGTTGCAATATTCTAAAAGGTGTGGTTCAGCTACAAGCAGGGGCGCCGCCAGGGATTTTGGGCCCCATGAAAAGAAATCTAATTGGGCCCTTGTATAGGCCGGCGAAAAAATGTGATGCCGTTTTATATAAAACTGTGCATTTTAATGATATTTTTGACTATCATTCCCATATTTGTGAAAAGAACAACATGACAGTTACTTGGTTACTGCTCACTGTCTCCCTTGTAATCCTACATGCAGGTCTAATTTATCTCCACAACTGTAGACTCTCAGGTGGTGGCATTGGATTTGGGGTGAAAAAATGCATATATGCTCCTATATGGTTGTTGCGATTTAATCTTCTGATTTCCAGAAAATATAAACATCTCTCTGATTGTACTGAGAGTTGTATTTAGTCACACAGTCCGCATGCACCAGAAATGTTCTCCTCTGTTCCTACTGCAAAGCAGGTAGGTGAGAGTCCCAAACTACTGACCAAACATTCTATTTTAGTGATGGCTGAATTTGAACTATATTATATATACACATACATATGCTCTTTTATTTCAGAACTGTTTTTAATACATGAAAATTATTTTGAAAATATAGCCGCAAGCGGCAATCCGCGGGTTCTGACCCCTTTCGCCCCAAACCGGCCACCCTGACCCTCGTCCCCCGCAGTCGATCACATTGTCCGCCGTGTTCCTCAAAGCTCTGTGCAACACATAGCCATGATAAGCCCCAGATTTCTCCTAATAGGGTTTTCAGCTACATTGGTAGGCTACTTTGGTAGGCAGATTCCCAGTCCAGTCATGAACCTACCCACCAAGTTTTGTGATGATAGGGCAAAGTATGTGCGAGTTATGGCCAATCATTTCTAAGCCCCGCCCATTGCAAAAACACATGAGTCCCTGGTGGCCATGTTTTTTTACCAATCTGGCTCATTTATAAAAGAAATTTGTCTTTTCATCCCCCGAAGGTGTATACCAAATTTGGTGTTGATAGAGTCAATCTTTCAAAAGTTCTATTCATTTTACTGTTTTTCAGATTATGCAACTTAGCAAAAAATCTGTAATAGCGGCTTTCGTGGTGCGAGATGCTTTTTATAGAGTCCTATCAGGAGGACGTGTATGAGAAATTTCAAGTCAATAGCACTTATGGCTTTGCGGGAAAAACCTTTCTAAGTTTACATCCTATGTTATAGCGACCCCATCTGACGCATTGGGATCAAATTTTTGGAGCAGCATTTTATACTCAACGTACCAAGTTTCGTGTCTCTGGGTCCTTCCAGCTCGCCATAAATGAATAAAACGCAACCAATGATGGTTAATGACGAATAGGCCACGCCCACTTTCACCTATCAACATGGCACTCAAGATATTAGTCAATACTCTAACCCCTTCGGGGTTAGAACCCTAATAATAATAATAAACCGGCACAATCTTAGAAGGGTTCTACCCCTTCCGGGTTAGAACCCTAATAAACCGGCACAATTTTAGAAAGGTTCTACCCCTTCCGGGTTAGAACCCTAATAATATACCGGCACAACTTTAGAAGGGTTCTACCCCTTCGGGGTTAGAACCCTAATAAACTGGCACAATCTTAGAAGGGCTCTACCCCTTCGGGGTTAGAACCCTAATAAATATGGATTATAAGCAATTTTTATTTTATAACTCTCTTTTAACCCTCTGAAAATGATAGTGGATCATCTGGCATTAACACTACTGTCTTCTGAAGGCCGCCACGGGCTCAGTTTTTAAGATTTTTTCAAGGAAATCTTGAAATTGAAATTAATCCGCTGATACCAAACATGTCATGCTAGCACTGGGAAAGGATGTGAAATGATTACTTGTAATAATAACTTTCAGTCAGCACTTAATGAGGGATGAGATGAGGATGAGGAACCTGCTGCTGCTGAAACTGAGAAACTAGATTAATGTCTGTCTGAATGCCTTCAATCTTTAAAACTGCTGACATTAGCTTTAACTATTTTTAAACTGTGCTAGCTGTGAACTGTGCTCACCCTTCTTTTGAAAGAAATGTTGAGGAATTGTCTTCCCTCTCCTTGCTTTCTTTCCCTTTCTGCCTTTTCCTTTCGTTTAAGGCTCCCTGATTTTGCTTTCTTGGGGAGAGACATGTCCTGATAAGCAGCAGCCACTCCGCTCGTTAAGCTGTTTGGAGATGCATCCTCCGGCACCTGCAGCTGCAGGGGTGGACTGAACCATTATGTATTGTGAGGGGTGAGAGGGGCCTCAGCCTGCACTGTTTTTTTTTATACAGAGTAAAGTCTCTCATCCGATTTATTCTGCCAATTTTAAGTTAGTTATGACACTAATTACTTAGAAATAAAAAAATAAAATGAAAACATTTTTTTTATTTTAGGCCTTTCCAGGGCCCCCTCCCCCATTGGGGCCCTGGTAATCAGTGCCACTCCCCCCCCCGCCCCCCCCCCGTCCCCGTTCGACACCCCTGCATGTAAGCGTTCATGGATTGTCATGAGTATGAAAAGATGTAAATACAGTATATAAAGTGTGTATTTATGGCACTCACCCAGAGGCACCCTTGCAGCTGATGCATCAGGGTTGATCCAGAATGATAACCAGGATAATACAACAATCAACAGAGTTGGAGCGTAAACTCCCATCATGTAGAAACCAACCTGCCGACGCAATGTAAAAATCACTTCCACGCAGGTGTAGTATCCTAGAAAAAGACAACAAAGGAGAAAATATGGATTGCTCAAAAATATTTTCTTCTGTAAACAACATTTACAGAGGATGAAAATTAGTGGGAGACTTAAGTAATTTAAGTATTTAAGTAAAAAATGTCATAGTTCAGAAGAAAACCAAAGGTGCATATTAAGTGTTTTGTTTTCACAGTTTGATTTCCTGAAAGTCGAGCTCAGGAATGTATTTCAGACAATTTATTTAATGACAGCAAAACTTTTCCCTTTAAATTTGTATATATAAATCTCAAAGTAAACTGTACATTGTCATTAAAGACTACATTGTCACAGTGTTGCCTCAGTTGCTTGAACTAAAATGTGTTTTCAATGTGATATAATTATGTATATCAAGCTATTCCACTTGCAGACTCAAACAGTTCAAATAGTATGGGGGGGGGTTACGTATTGGTGTAGTATGCTCAAGGGTGTGTGTGTGTGTGTGTGTGTGTGTGTGTGTGTTACATGAATGAGGGTGCGGGGAGTGGGGATGTTAAGGGGGTTTGTTTCATTTTCTTTTCTTTTAATGCAAAGCACTTTGGGTTGCATTTTTATGTATGAAAGGTACTATATAAATAAAGTTGATTTGATTTGATTTGATTCATTAATAATCACTGGAGCACCACCCAAGAATCAGGGGTCAATAATCAAACAATATGCCTTTAGTATCAAGGCCTGATGTTTATCAAGAATTGTTAATATTACAGAAATATCAATAATTAGAGAAATAAAATGTGTAAATCCAAGCACTGGCTGTCTCAATCAGCTGTTATTACAACATTAAACTGTGTGAAACAATCACAGAAAACTGTTAAGTTATTATCAAAAGTGTTTATTAAAGCTTGTCCTCATACCACAACAAACTTACTTTAACAAACAACAGTTGCTAACTACAACTAGCACTTCTGCAAAACAACATTAGCAAGCACAGATATATGAATGGGTGGAGATCTGGGTGTGTGTGTGTGTGTGTGTGTGAATATGGCCAACAGGGGGTCTCTTGCAAAGACTACAAAAATGGCTGAATGTGGCTCCGGAAGTCATGTTCGTCAGACTACAAAAATGGAAAATAAAAAAATGGAATTAAGAGATGATTATTCTGATTTTGCTGAATCATGCACTTTGACTTCAATATGGCAGAAGTGAATACGTCAACCAAAGGTAGTCACTTAATGAAAGTGCGAGATTTTAACAGCAATGGTTACAGCACTGTTTGCTTTGTGTGCACTATCATTGCACACAAGATTAATTTGGAGGGATAGTGACCCATTGTTTTCAAAAAAAGTAGCTGTGCATACAGTGAGTTATACCATAGGGAGGACTCGGCATTCCTTTCACAACAAATGTAAGCAACATGCTATAAACTATATGTCTCTGCCCAAACAAAAATCAGAATCCTCATCTCTTAATAGCTGGGTTTCAGCCACGTGATTATGATGACACAGGAAGGTGGCACACACACAGATCTCATCCCATGTTGTTTTGTAGAAGTGCTAGTTGTAGTTAGCAACTGTTGTTACTTGGGTTGTTCACTGTGGCTAGCATGTATCCCATCCAACTCAAAACTCCAACTCGTTTTGGGTGCGAGGGCGGGGTCAGCTGATGTGTCCTAACAGCGAGTGATGGAAGGCTGTCCTCCCATTAGTGGAAGCAAACAGCAGGCTTCAAAATTGAAGGATTGGACCTCAGTGGTTCTGTCACTTTCTCAAGAAAGTGTTCCTCCTTCTTCAGGCAGTGAGGAATGACTGGGTTGTACAGCGGATCCAAAAAGTAATAAAGAATATTCTAACAAAAAAAGAACCTAGAACTGCAAGCAGTTATGAACGGGGGCCAAGCCACCACAGCCCACGGAAGTTGGCCCCAAAGGATGACGGGCTAGGGGCAAAAGTGAGGACACAGGCCAACCTCTGAGCCGTTGTATTCGCTGTAATGGGAAGTGCACCGGAAGTGCAAAAGGCTGAATGTGTGCCGATTTGGATTTGTTGTACTAAATCATGCCCACGTTGACCAGTCATGACCATCTTCAAGATATGGCTTAGGATTGGCCCTACATCATCCCGACCAAATTTCATAAAAATCGGTGTAGCTGTTCAAGAGATATAAACTTCCCATGTTTGTTGTTTATCTTGTAATAAGCCACGCCCACATTGACCACTCATGACCACCTTCAAGATATGGCCTCAGGATTTGCCACGGTTTAGCCTGCAGCACCACTTTTAGCGAGAGAATAGAGAGTGGGTAAAAGTTTTGGGGTGGACATTACCTTGAATTACAGTTTGCCAGACCTTTGGGTGTTGGCTCAGTTCCTTTGTTCTAAAAATCATACTGGTTTGAGAGGGTCTTGCAGTCAGGTTTCTGGTTTTCCTTACAGGCCTCTCCTTTGTTTGCAATATGTGGATGAAGCCCAACATCCCCCCTTTTGGTTGGAAGGGTGGGGCAATGGCCACGGTCTAAGGAGCAGCTGTCTCTAACTTATTCTAGACCATTCAAGTCAAGGGTCGGCGTCGGACAGACCACCCTTGTAGTTTGACCAACAATACATCAACATTTATCTGAAAGCATAAAAACAAAAATGGAAACACAGAAGAAAAAGAAAGATAAGGGAATAAGAGGACATGTGGTTGTTAGCATTTTTTTTTTTTTTATAAAAATGATAATAATGATTTCTTTGGCATTTTTTTTATTAACTGTTTATAGCTGGATTATTGCACAAATACTATAATAAAACTGGTGTAAAGAGGCCTCACACAGAGCACCACTGTTGAAATCAATGGAGGATATTAATTGATTTATATTTAATTAATAATCACTGGAGAACCACCCTGAATTCATGGATCAATAATCAAATGATATGTTTTGAGCCTCAAGGCCAAAAGTTTATCAAGAATTGTCAATATAACAGAAATAGTAGGCGCAAATCTGAGCGCTGGCTGTCTCAACCAGCTGTTTTCATAACATTAAATTGTGCAAAATAATCAAGAAAACAGCTCAGTCCACAAACCACGAACGGGCTTACTTTAACAAACAACTGTTGCGAACTACAGCTGGCATTTCTACCAAACAACATAAGCAAGCACATATATAAGAATGGGTGGAGATCTGTATGTGTGTGTGTGTGTGTGTGTGTGTGAATATGGCCGACAGGGAGTCCCTAGCAAAGACTACAAAAATGGCCGAACATGGCATGGGAAGCCATGTTTGTCAGACTACAAAATTGGTGGACGAAAACAGCAATGGTTACACCACTGTTGGCTTTGGGTGCACACAAAATGAATTTGGAGGAATAGTAACCCACTGTGTCGGAAAGGTAGTCTTGCTACCACAAGGCGTCCACCTCTGAAGTCATAATAAGGAGATATCATGAGACACACATATCTTGTGTTATCGCGGGGTCATTAACCACAAGTATTCAACAAGTCACTCATGAGATTACATGTGTATGTCACCCCAAGTATGAATATATGGATGTGTATGTGTGTGTGTGAAGGTTAGTTAAAGGGAAAGAAGAAAGAAGAAAGGGAAAGAAGATAAGCCAAAGCCTAACAGACAACAAAGAATAACAAGACAGCCATGAGATGCACAACAGTCGTCTCTCCCTCAATCAGAGGCCGGCAAGTGAAATGAGGTTTGTTTATCATCCGCTAATCGGACAAAAACATAACGTTCTGTGTTCACATGGCGGCAAGACTACACAGGCTATCCACTGAGTGGATCAACGAAAATGAGGTCCTAGAGAGCGTAATAACACATATAATCAACTTACAGTGCGTTATACCATAGGTAGGACTCGGCAGTCCTTTCACAACAAACATAAGCAGCATGCTATGAACTATCTGTCTCTGCCCAAACAAAAGCCTCTTACTCGTTGTGACTAGCGTGTGTCCTCCTGTTAGTGGAAGCAAACAGTGGTACCGATCAAATTGAAGGATCGGAACTCGGAGGTTCCATCTCCCTCTGAAGAAGATGTTCTCTCTTCTGCAGGTGGTGTGGGTTGTACAGTGTTCCTCTATGGATCAAAAAAATAATAAAGAATATTCTAACAAATAAAACAAAAAGAAAAGCAGTCTCTGACTCATCCAGTGAGTTGGGAACTGTAACCTAGGTCAAAGCAAATTGGGTTTTTTTTCCGCCAAAACCACACCCTTGCGGTTACTGCTAAATAAAATTGGAGTCTCATCACAGCATCACGTCAGCAGGATCCCCTGACCTTAAAGCCCTGAGTGTCATCATGGCCGTCTTCCTGGAGTGTTATTGCTTGTGGCAACTTTGGTCCGATAGGGTACGTGTGAAAGTTGTGGGATGGACATTACCTTGAATTACAGTTTGCCAGACCTTTGGGTGTTGGCTTAGTTCCTTTGTTCTAAAAACCATACCGGTTTGAGAGGGCCTTATATTCAGAGAGCTCCCCAACACTGAGATATCAAAGCCTTGCATGATCCATTTTCAGACTTTAGAGACAATGGAAATTCTTTTTGAAAGGTGGTGGATTATAACTACAGGAAAACAGAGAAAAATGGCTAAAAAAGCATATTACACTAGCAACAGAGCAAGCTGAAATGGCCGGATAACCACTACTACTACTGGGACAATCAGCTAAGCTAAAGACAGAGCTGGCCCGGTTCATGGGAAATTTGATAGTTTAAATGAAAAGGAAATACAACAGACTAACATTGCCCCAACCTTGGCAGAACTGGAAATAATCTTACGAATCTGTCGTTAAAATTCAGGAATTTAGTAAATCCTTAAAAAAATTAATGACGATATCAGGAAGGCAGGAACTTAACAAGATAGCATGGCACAAAAAAACTTCATATAGGTAGGGAGGAGAGGGTTTCTAGATCATGGCTACGGACTGGAGATACTGAGAAAACGAACGACATATGCAAAGGCAAAATAAGAAAGAAATAAGAAATAAATATACACTTTCAGATGCCATTTCCTGCGAAAATATTTGTCATCTATGAGAGAGAAATGTGCACATACAACAAGGTGGAAGAGCCATCTAAGGACATGGCAGTGAGAGGTCATTTAGGTGTGTGTTGTCAAACTTATGGAAAATTGGATAGAGAAGATTAAACATCTAACTTGGCAAGCGAGTCAGCAAAACATTTACAAAAAGATCTGAATGTTTTCATTTTACTACCATTTAATGATTAAGGTGAGGTAAAGACAGCTTTCTTTCTGTTTATAAACGAGTACTTTGGACAGGCCTTGACTCCACTGTATTAAGTCCTCATGGCAAAAAGTCGAGGCTGCTTCTATGGAGCTGATAAGGACATATGGACCGAGCTAATACTAGTAATGAGGGTTGCCTGCCAGCAGGGGTCAGAAGATATCCCTCAGAACCGTCAGGCCAACAAGGCTCAGCTAGGGTTGAAAAGCAGGCCTCACAAAATAAGGTTAATTTGAAATGTTTTTGGAGAATTCCAAACTTTTGTTATACTTTGTTAACTCTTAATTTCTGTTTCTGTAGCTTTAGGAGTATCTATGAATAGAAGGGTAGGAAAAGAGAGCGAGCCACTGGATTTCATCTCTGCTTTTCGCGGATGATGTGGTCTTGTTGGCTCCTTCGAGCCAGGACCTCCAGCATGTCCTGGGGCGGTTTGCAGCAGAGTGTGAAGCGGCTGGTATGAGAATCAGCACCTCCAAGTCCGAGGCCATGGTTCTTGACCGGAAAAAGGTGGCTTGCTCTCTCCAGGTTGGGGGAGAGTTCCTGCCTCAAGTGGAGGAGTTTAAGTATCTTGGGGTCTTGTTCACGAGTGAGGTAAGGATGGAATGTGAGATTGACAGGCGGATCGGTGCAGCGGCCGCAGTAATGCGGTCGTTGTATCGGTCTGTCGTGGTGAAGAGAGAGCTGAGTCGAAAGGCGAAGCTCTCGATTTACCGGTCAATCTATTAGAGCTGTAACGATACACGTATCGAAGCCGAAATCGCGACACTCAGATCCACGAACCTGTCTCGCGCTGTGAGAAGGCAGAATCGCGACAAAACTTCCAGTCCAGATCCAGCCCTATGAGCTGTAAGTAACACCACATTAACACCGCAGCAGTCGTTCGCCAATTCTCCGCCGTTGTTCGTTCACACAGAGCGGAACAGCTGTAAACACGAACCGCTGCGTAATTCACACAGAAAGCCATTGCTGCGGCTCCTTAAGAGACGTGATGGTACACGTCATGATGATGACGTGTGTGTGTTTTTAAGGGGTTTCCCCGGTGTCTCCCCTGTCAAAACCCGGCTGTCTTCCGGGATAAAGTTCACTGAAGTCTCGGTCCGGAGGGCTGACCGTCACGGAGATTTTTTTTTCATCATAAACACTCAATGAATTAAAGTTTTTTTGCCGGTGACAGGTGCTGTTTATTGGGCAGAAATGTGACGAGGAGTCGGTAGGATCGGCGGGAGGAAGGACGCTTCTCCATGTACAGCTGCGCTATTTTTCCGTGTTGCCAAAGACAGTTACAGTTACTACGTTACCTTCGCTTGGTTCTGTAACGTTGCTTTGTGGGACATTTCTCTGTATTAAGTTGAATGAGGGACCTGTGCAGTTAACAGACAATCAGATAGACACGCCCTCCACAATACTGCGCCTCTGATATTATCAGACAAGTATAAACGTAAGTTATTGAAATGTTACATAAATAAAATGTTTGATTAAAAAAAAATAATCGAGGTTTGTATCGAACCGTGGGTCAAAAATCGTGATACAAACCGAATCGTGAGTTTGGTGTATCGTTACAGCCCTACAATCTACGTTCCTACCCTCACCTATGGTCATGAACTTTGGGTCATGACGAAAGAATAAGATCCCGGATACAAGCGGCCGAAATGAGTTTCCTCCGCAGGGTGGCAGGGTGCTCCCTTAGAGATAGGGTGAGGAGCTCTGTCACCCGGGAGGAGCTCGGAGTAGAGCCGCTCCTCCTCCACATCGAGAGGAGCCAGCTGAGGTGGCTCGGGCATCTGTTTCGGATGCCCCGGGACACCTCCCTCGGGAGGTGTTCGTGGAATGTCCCGCCAGGAGGAGACCCCGAGGAAGACCCAGGACATGCTGGAGTGACTATGTCACCCAGCTGGCCTGGGAACGCCTTGGGATCCTCCCGGAAGAGCTGGAGGAAGTGTCCAGGGAGAGGGAAGTCTTGGTGTCCCTGCTCAGGCAGCTGCCCCCGCGAACCAGCCTCGAATAAGTGGACGAAAATGGATGGATGGATGGATGGTCTCAAAATCCTGGAAAAACAACGGTTGCAGGCAGGCACATGACGCCGGCGCGGAGATGAGAGCATGCGCTGTCGGCGGGACGGGAGGATGCAAGCCGGGGAAGGAGAGGGTCGGTTCGGCCACACTGACCAGCGTCAACGGACTCTTCAGATATCCAGACTTTACCTGGTGACAGTTTCTGTAACTATCGGGGGTAAAGTGGACACTGCAGAGACGGGTGTTGGTGGTGATTTTTAACTCTCCACAGTAGCTCCTGACAAAATCGATCCACCATTTCCTTACGTCCTAAGGAAACTCAAGCTCAAGCGGCAGACAACAAATAATAAATATAGCCGCAAGCGGCAATCCGCGGGTTCTAGCCTCTTTTGCCCCAAACCGGCCACCCTGACCCTCATCCCCCGCGGTTGATGACATCCGCCGCCGTGTCCCTCAAAGATCTGTACAACACATAGGCATGATAAGCCCCAGATTTCTCCAAATTGGGTTTTCAGCTACATGCTAATGGCATTTATAGCGCCCCCTACAGGTTGAGCTCAAGATGCTTTGGTAGGCAGATTCCCAGTACAGGTGTGAACCTACCCACCAAGTTTTGTGATGATATGGCAAAGGGTGTGGGAGTTATGTTCAATAATTTCTAAGCCCCGCCCATTGTGAAGATACATTGGTCCGTAGCGGCCATGTTTTTTGACCAAGCTGGCTGAATTATAGTAGAAATGTGTCTGTCCATCCCCCGAAGCCGTATACCAAATTTGGTGTTGATAGAGTCAATCTTTCAAAAGTTCTATTCATTTTACTGTTTTTCACATTATGCTAATTAGCAAAAAATCTAAGTAGGCGGAGCTTCATGGTCCGATTGACTTTTTTGTAGAGCACATGGAACTATATTTGTGTGTCAAATTTCAAGTCAATTAGACGTACGGTGTGAGAGGCGTGGCCTTCCAAAAAACGCATTTTCAAGCCTTCGTTACAGCGCCACCATCTAGCTGACTGGGCTCATATTTTAATAAAAGTTGCTGCACATCATTTCCAATCATTGGGCCAAGTTTCAAGTTTCTTGCCCATTCCAGCTCACGGGAATTTGAGCTCAAGCGGCAGACAACAAATAATAATAATAATAATAATAAACCGACAAAATCTTAGAAAGGTTCTACCCCTTCGGGGTTAGAACCCTAATAATAATAATAAACCGGCACAATCTTAGAAGGGTTCTACCCCTTCGGGGTTAGAACCCTAATAATAATAATAATAATAAACCGGCACAATCTTAGAAGGGTTCTACCCCTTCGGGGTTAGAACCCTAATAAACCGGCACAATCTTAGAAGGGTTCTACCCCTTCGGGGTTAGAACCCTAAATGTAGCCGCAAGCGGCAATCCGCGGGTTCTAACCTCTTTTGCCCCAAACCGGCCACCCTGACCCTCATCCCCTGCAGTCGATGACATCGGCCGCCGTGTCCCTCAAAGCTCTGTGCAACACACAGGCATGATAATCCCCAGATTTCTTCAAATTGGCTTTTCAGCTACATGCTAATGGCATTTATAGCGCTCCCTACAGGTTGAGCTCAAGATGCTTTGGTAGGCAGATTCCCAGTACAGGTGTGAACGTACCCACCAAGTTTTGTGATGATATGGCAAAGGGTGTAGGAGTTATGTTCAATAATTTCTAAGTCCCGCCCATTGTGAAGATACATTGGTCCGTAGCGGCCATGTTTTTTGACCAAGCTGGTTCATTTATAGTAGAAATGTGTCTTGTCACCCCCCGAAGCCATATACCAAATGTGGTGTTGATAGAGTCAATATTTCAAAAGTTCTATTCATTTTACTGTTTTTCACATTATGCTAATTAGCAAAACATCTGTAATAGCGGCTTTCTTAGTGCAATAGGCTTTTTTGTAGAGGACCATCAGGAGGACATCTATGAAAAATTTCAAGTCAATAGCACTTATGGCTTGGCGGGGAGAGCCTTTCGAAGTTCACCCCCTATGTTATAGCGCCCCCATCTGACGGATCAGGATGAAATTTTCGGAGCAGCATGTGGACGTCATTTACACTCAACGTACCAAGTTTCGTGTCTCTGGGTCCTTCCAGCTCGCCATAAATGAATAAAACGCAAACAATGATGGTTAATGACGAATAGGCCACGCCCACTTTCACCAATCAACATGGCACTCAAGATATTAGTTAATACTCGCCCCTAGAGCATGCATACCAAATTTGGTGGAATTCCGTCAAATGGTCTTTGAGATACGCATGTGTAGCATTTATTGCGCCCCCTATAGGTTGAGCTCCACATGCTTTAGTTGGCAGATTCCCAGTACAGTTGTGAACCTACCCACCAAGTTTTGTGATGATAGGGCAAAGGGTGTGGGAGTTATGGCCAATCATGTCTAAGCCCCGCCATTGCGACAATACATTGGTTCGTGGCGGCCATGTTTTTTGACCAATCGGGCTCATTTATAGTCGAAATATGTCCTTCCATCTCCCGAAGCGGTATTCCAAATTTGGTATCAATACAGTCAATCTTTCAAAAGTTCTATTCATTTGACTGCTTTTCACATTATGCTAATTAGCAAAAAATCTAAGTAGGCGGAGCTTCATGGTCCAAGAGGCTTTTTTGTAGAGCACATGGAGCTGGACTTGTGTGTCAAATTTCAAGTCAATCGGACGTACAGTGTGAGGGGCGTGGCCTTCCCAAAAACGCATTTTCAAGCCTTAGTTACAGCGCCACCATCTGGCTGACTGGGCTCATATTTTAATAAAAGTTGATGCAAATCATTTCCAATCATTGAGCCAAGTTTCAAGTTTCTGGCCAATTCCAGCTCACGGGAATTTGAGCTCAAGTGGCAGACAACAAATAATAATAATAATAAATATAGCTTCAAGCGTCAATCCGCGGGTTCTAACCTCTTTTGGCCCAAACCGACCACCCTGACCCTCATCCCCTGCAGTCGATGACATCCACCGCCGTGTCCGTCAAGGATCTGTGCAACACACAGGCATGATAAGCCCCAGATTTCTTCAAATTGGGTTTTCAGCTACATGCTAATGGCATTTATAGCGCCCCCTATGGGCTGAGCTCAACATGCTTTGGTAGACAGATTACTAGTCCTGTTGTGAACCTACCCACCAAGTTTTGTGATGATCGTGCAAAGGGTGTGGGAATTATGGCCAATAATTCCTAAGCCCCGCCCATTGCGACAATACATTGGTCCGTGGCGGCCATGTTTTTTGACTAATCTAGCTCATTTATAGTAGAAATGTGTCTTGTCATCTCCTGAAGCCATATACCACATTTGTTGTTGATAGAGTCAATCTTTCAAAAGTTCTATTAATTTAACTGTTTTTCACATTATGCTAATTAGCAAAAAATCTAAGTGGGCGGAGCTACATGGTCCGATTGACTTTTTTGTAGAGCACATGGAGCTGGACTTGTGTGTCAAATTTCAAGTCAATCGGACTTACTGTGTGAGGGGCGTGGCCTTCCGAAAAACGAATTTTCAAGCCTTAATTACAGCGCCACCATCTGGCTGACTGGGCTCATATTTTAATAAAAGTCGATGCACATCATTTCCAATCATTGGGCCAAGTTTCAAGTTTCTGGCCCATTCCAGCTCACGGGAATTTGAGCTCAAGCGGCAGACAACAAAAAATAATAATAATAATAAACCGGCACAATCTTAGAAGGGTTCTACCCCTTCGGGGTTAGAACCCTAATAATAAACCGGCACAATCTTAGAAGGGTTCTACCCCTTCGGGGTTAGAACCCTAATAAACCGGCACAATCTTAGAAGGGTTCTACCACTTCGGGGTTAGAACCCTAATAATAATAATAAACCGGCACAATCTTAGAAGGGTTCTACCCCGAAGGGGTTAGAACCCTAATAATAATAATAAACCTGCACAATCTTGGAAGGGTTCTACAGCTTCGGGGTTAGAACCCTAATAATAATAATAAACCGGCACAATCTTAGAAGGGTTCTACCCCTTCGGGGTTAGAACCCTAATAATAATAATAATAAACCGGCACAATCTTAGAAGGGTTCTACCCCTTCGGGGTTAGAACCCTAATAAAAATCTTTACACTTACAATAGGGGTCCTAGCACCGCTGGTTCCCTTGGCCCCTCGGGCTTGGCCCCCTAATAATTATCATAAACCGGCACAATCTTAGTTTGTGAAAAAATGTCTTAGTACAGAAAAAATTTCAAAATACAAGGTGTTTTCGATTATGTGGAGCAAATAAGGCTTCCATGTATTCTGGGGCATGTATTAGTTTTTACTGGCAGGAGACATATAATTGAATAGAGAAAATAATGAACCTAAACTCCCCCTTACATTCAAGGTGTTTTACTTGGGGAAATTGAATGTGATATTTGGTCCCATTTTCAGGGAACTTAAAATAAATTAATTACTGAACCAAACCTCATGAATGTTTTTGTGACAAAGTAGCATGTGTTCCACTCATTCCATCACAGAAGAATGAGAGCTGTGGAAATCATTTAAACTCAAGAATGCCATGATAGACATTTTCTTTACAGGTGTATTTAAACTTCTGATGACAGTAGATATGTCATATGCATAAGTGTACAGGTTTGTTGCACTTCCCCTATATTGAATTTTCAGGAAACTGGTGATGAGTAAAATCTCAATTAAAAGAGGATACAGAAATTGATGTTTGGAAATTTGGTTCAGTTCTTTAAGGTTGGTGCAATAGCTGTCAAATGAACTTTGATGCAGACTAACAACCCATCCAAGAATTAATGAAGAAGAAGGTCTCAGCTTTGCTTCCAAATGAACTTTGATTAGGTTTTTTATTGGTGTGAAACCAAAATGGCCTGATCATAAGATTATATTGTAATAGATGTGATTTTAGCATAATTTGCAAAAGCTAAACAATATTAAATAAAAGAATCCAAACTCAGAATCCAAATTCTTTTATTTGTCCTGCAAACGGGGACATTTCTGTGTCAGAGCAGCCAAAGGAGAGTAATATTACAATAAAAAATAATTATAGTAAAATATGAACAATATAATACAAAGGTATGAAATAGAATAGACTTGTATATACATAATATTGTACAATTTGAACAGTGTAATTGTAAACAGTGTGGCAGTGTATTGTTAATAAATACTGAATATGGGTATTAAAATTGTCCAGTGCAAAAAAAAAGAGAAATGGGTTGTGTGTAGTGTTTGTATTGCAAAGTGCACGGTGAGGTCCACTGGGAGCAGTGCTGGTTGTAAAGTCTGAGAGCAGCAGGAAAGAGGGACCTCCGATACCTGTCCTTCACACACTTAAGGTGCAGTCTATTGCTGAAGGAGCTACTCAGTCCTGTGATTGCTACCTGCACGGGGTGGGACCTTTACCAGCAGCGATGACAGCTTATCCATCATCCTGCTCTCTCATCACCTGCACTCACTGCATGAAAAGTGGGATTTTCGTCAGTAAGCGGCACTGTAGATTGTCGTGGAAGTTCAGGTTTACGACTGCACACGGCAATTTGCAGACAACACCGAAAACTGCCATGAATTGTCGGAAATTGATGTGGGCCTTGCCTGGCAGTTGTCCCCCCACAACCCCCCTCCCCCTAATTCTAGGGGAGGCTTTAACATGTAAATGAAAATGCTGTGAGCTATACAAATGCAAATCAGGGTAGCAGGGGGAGTTTTACCCCAGGTGACATTTTTCTAAAAGGTATTAAAGGGATAGTTCGGGTTTTTTGATATGAATCTGTATGGCATCCCCGTCAGCAGTGTCGTGCATCAACACTGACTTACCCCCGACAGTGTCCTGTGCGCCGAGTTCTTGCCCGGTTTTGGTGCTGACGAAAGTAGTCCGGTAAGTTGTCTGAGGTCATGAAAATAAAGCCTTTTTCTTCTTAAAACAGATGTGTTCAAAAGAGTGATTCATTTGCATCACAAAACCATTGTCCACAAAAAAGTCAGACCTCATAATCGCTTGGTGCTATTTTCTCTCGATTCGATCACTGCGCGCTGCTGCCAGCCTGTTTCACTGTGTTTACTGCTCAGAAAGTTAACAACATGTCTGACTACAACACCGATGATCATGAAGACTTCGACTTTAGCACAGAGCCAAGGGGGTATCTTTATGAACCTGAATACACTGATGCAGAAATTCGCCATATCGAGTTAGAACGGGCAGAGAGAGAGGAAGGACAGAGAAGTGGTACAAGTTAAAGCTGGAGCCACAGTTGGAGCTGTAAGAGACCGGTTGACAGACAAATGCTCTTATATAGCTTATATAAGCTTATAAACTTATCGCTAGCTAGCTCTCATGTTAGCTCTCTCGCGTCGCTGTGGTTGTTGGTCCGAGCACGTAAAACACTGCGAAACAACTGAAAAAAGTGTTGGATCCGTGCACGGCTGTCAGCTAACGGCAGCGCGCGGTGATACGAATCGAGAGAAAATAGTGCCAAGCGATTATGAGGTCTGACTTTTTCGTGGACAACGGTTTTGTGATGGTATCACTCTTTTGAACACATTTGTTTTGAGAAGAAAAAGGCTTTATTTTCATGACCCCAGACAACTTGCCGGACTACTTTCGTCAGCACCAAAACCGGGCAAGAACTCGGCATAGAGGACACTGTCGGGGGTAAGTCAGTGTTGATGCACGACACTGCTGACGGGGATGCCATACAGATTCATATCAAAGAACCCGAACTATCCCTTTAACTTCATTTTAAGAAAATCTCTGGTATAGATAGATCAGATTCAGTATAGCAAAATTATAGACTCTTCAATTTTAACTTGAATTGATTCATTTAATGAAAGTATGCTAGATTAATTACTGTGTATGTCATTAGCAATGGCCAATGTTATGTAAAAAGATTTTTGCCACAAAGGTAAAACGTGCATTCCATGCAAACAACATCACAGTCTCCTAGAGACTACAGTGACTTTTTCTCTGGTCTTGCTTAAATGCACAGTGGATGTGTTAACCACACATCTCCCAGCAATGCGCTCAACAGGCAGAAATGATGCTGGGTATGACGTGTCTGTTCCCTGCAAGCTCCAAACTTCTATTGGCTTAGTTTTGCATTAATGAGTAGATACATAAATACATAGTTTTAGATAATAAATAGTTGACTCTCTATAATAAATAGACAGTATAGAATAATATTTTCTCTGATACGTACATAGTTCGTTTGATCTTCTCCTTCCCTTTACTGTTTTTACTTCAAATATAGTTGTCCCTGTATTGAGTTTGTGATTATTTTGTAAAGATTTCTCTATCAACTATCTATCTGTAGTGGAAACAGGAGAGAGGAAACTGTGTTAACAATGTTAAGGTTGGGGCATTGTGCACTAAACAAAACGCTGAAAATGATAGGGAAACATCAAACAAGCTTGTATGAGGGATGTCAGGAAGAGGAGTCAGTGGAGCATGTACTTCTACATTGTAGGAAGTATGGGGCACAGAGAGAGATGATGAGGAATAATCTGAGGGAAGTAGTCAGTAGCATAACATCATGGTGATAGGCCCCGATGCAAATATTTTTTTTGTGCCCCCCTCCCCTGCCCAAAACACAAGCGCACGCTCGTGTGCACTGCACGCACGCGCGCACACACACTCACGCGCTTGGACACACACACACAGCCACTCGAGAGAACCGCTATTGCAGGGGTGGATTGGCCATCAGGAGTACCAGGATTTTTCAATAATGGGCCGATGGACGGCTGTTTTTTTATTTTATTCTTATTTATTTATTTATTTATTTATTTATTTATTTATTTATTTATTTATTCATTCATTCATTCTTCTGCGCCCTGCCTTGGTAACTACCATAAATTACCGAATAATAGCCGGGTTTCAATTAACCGCAGGACCGCCTTTAAATGCCGGCTGCAGGTGTATATTTAGGTAAATAACTGCCGGTTCCAAATAAATGCCGGGTATAATTATTATTTTTTTTAAATCAAGGAAGAAGACGTGACCGCTTACACTGCACGTTTTTCTTCATTACCTTTTTCACGTATTGTGCTGCTTTCTGTCAGTCAGTATTACACTGATGATCGCCGTGGCTCCAGTGCAGCAAAAACATAAAAAGTACGACTTGAAATTCAAACTTTCCGTCATAAGATATGCAGAGGAAAACTCGGTAGAAGCAGCTGCTAGACGTTTCTCTGTCGACCAGAAGAAAGTGAGAGATTGGCAAAATAATCAACTGAACTTCAGCGTCTTTCCGAGGAGGACAGCAAAAGGGCCAGGCTGCCTGGTGGGGGTAGGAAGAAGGCTAGCGAGGAGCTTGAAATAAATATGCGGGAAGAGTTATCCGCAAACGGGCACGCCACGAGAGAGTGTCCCAGCAAAATGATCGAGGCGATGGCAAAACAAATGTACGCCATCGTGAGTGACAGCAGAGATGAGGAGTTTGCCGAGAGTGCTGGTTGGCTAAATCGTTTCCTCCACTGCAGCAACTTCATTTGCAGAATACGTACAACTATTGACCAGAAGGATGCCAGAGAATTCATGAGAAGCTGGCGAAGTTTGTGACATTTTCATCCCAGATTTTTGAGAGGAAAGAATTAAACGCCTGTCCCGAATTGCCCCCTGGTCCCAAATAAACGCCTGGTCTGTTCAGTGATTGAAACAAATAAACGCCCCAGCTATTATTTGGTATTCTACGGTATGATAACTCTCCCAACCTGGGAAGAGAGACATGCACCGGCTCGGCCCACAGTGCTCAGCTGCAGACACAGCAGAGAGGTGACGAGACGCGACTCATCATGACTGACAGGCATTAAGGCCACTCAGCGTTACCTTACCGACCCGCCCCCAGCTATTTCGTTCACAAAAACGGGCCTGTGGCAATCTGGACAGCTGTTTTTGTTTGTTTGTTTGTTTTTTTGTTTTTTCTTCCTTTGTGGGCCCCTGATGGCGTCTGGGCCCCGGTGCAGCTGCACCGGTTGCACCGCCGATACTTGCGCAACTGGAAATAGGGGTGCAAGAATTCACATTAAAAGGATTACTGAGTATGGGTGAGACAGCACAGGTCCGGGTACTGTTAGCTTTCTTAAGGGATACAGGGATTTTTCATAAAATATGATGGATAAGCAGGAATAGGGTGTTAGGATGACTGACTTGGATGTAGTTTAGGGTGTGTGTGTGTTTTATTTATTTATTTTTATTTGTTTTGGGGTTTTGTTTTGTTTTGTTTTTGAAGGGAATTAGATTGTAAGTCTATAGTTTGATCCACACTCCGGAGCAGAAGGTGGCGGTAATGCACCATTAAGCTGGATGCCAACCACCGTAAAACAAGAAGAAGAAGACTTTTGGAGCTGGTGCTAGCTACTTTCATTGGAAAAGAGTTGGCAACACTGCCGGCGAGAAGAAACTGCTGAATGCTATCAGTGGGCTGTCTCGTCAGCTTACTCTGCTTGCTGCCAATGTGAATGAGCAGTTCACCATAGTAAACTCCAGACTGCTGTCCATAGAGGATAGGTTGGCTGCTTTGGAGTCGAAAAACTGTGTGGTGGAGACTAACTCTAAAGAAGAGAAGACGGGTGCACAATCCCAAGATTGCAGTAAGAATATGTTCGGTGACTGTTAGCTAAGCTAAAAGTAGCCGAAAAGCAAAGCTTTTTTTAAGTAGCCCTAGCTAAAAGTAGCCTAGTAGCCTTGTAAAAGAACGAGAGAGCAGAACCAGTGTAAGTTGCTTTATAAAAGTGTATTTTTTTGGTCTTGTAATTTACAGGAAGCAGTAGGCCGTCTTCACAACTCAGAGACAAACTGTAGGCTGTAGAGCAAGGGAAATAGTCCACTAACGGCAAGTTAGTAGACTAGAGAATGTCTGGCCTGGCTTGAATATCCTCACTCGGTATTGGATGAAACCACTACTTTTAAACAAAAAAAATCACTCATGATTGGTTGGCAGATCTGTCACTATTGGTCACCCTGGGTCATTATAAATGTAAACCCCAATAATATAGTAATAATTTTTATATATATATATATATATATATATATATATATATATATATATATATATCATCAAGGACATGAATGAATTTATCGAGGAAAGGAACATTTGCCAGGAACATGCTGTTTATGCAACGAAAGACCTTTATTAACACAAACACACAACTATGTGCGAAGTGTAGGATATCAGCCCACACAACAAATGGGAAGCTCATGAGCCCAAAATCCTACAGCACTGTGAAGTGTCTGTTTGCTGCCTCGGAGCTGTAGGCAACTGGCGGCATTCTGTCTGAATTCGGTCCATTTTGCAGACGTCTGTGGTCCGTTGCCCTGTACTTCGGCATCGCCTCTAATCTTGACTGCAGCGTGGCACAGAGCTCGGTGAGCTCCTGGCTACGAAAGGACGGAGGTCGCACAATCCATCCAGACACCCCACCGTCTTCCTCATCAGACCTCAGGTCTATGGTGGCGCACTTCCAAAGGTCCACCTCATCCTCAGCTAGCACACTGTCTTGGTTCCAGCAGCTGTAAAAACAATCAATAAAGACAATCAGTACTGTGCGATGCACTACATATGGACAAAACACATCTATTAATGCACCTGAAAAATTCTCACACTAACCAAAAACGGATCTAACCTAATAAATCTTACCCTCTTTTTCTTCTTGATCAACTCCAAGCTAAACTCCTCACAGCTTCCGCATGCGATGCAAGATCTGGTTGTTTGTACCTGAAGCTCCTGTATACTGTCTCGCAATATGTCTTACAAGCAGCTGGAAAACAATTCAATGAGAGTGGTATGAGTAAAAAAAATGTAAGTCACAGTAAAATTAGACAAGGAAGAAGAAAACAGTAAAAGTTACTTACACACAATGGCGTCATTATTAGCATCATGTAAATCTAGACTTGCAGACAGAGCTCCGAGCTAATAGGAGGTCACGGCCTCGTTATGAGGCGAGGTTAGTCTGTGAAAACAAAATGCTCGCAGCAATAAGACTCCGTGTCCCTCTGCGGCAGCGAAGCGCAATCCGTCGGTGTCACTCTCCGTAGCTCCTACCGTCAGCGCAGGCCTCCTCTCGACAATGACCATACCATTAGCCTAGCTCCTGCTAGCTAGCTTAGCCATACTTGCTTCGTGTCCAATAAAATACAAACACTTCCGACTGCGATGGAGAGTCCAACTCACACACAGTCACAGCACGTCGTCCGACAACAGTTCACAGTCCGTTAGTGATAAAACACAACACTGACGATACACACACAGTCCACTGTAAGCTGCTCCACGCCATTAACTCTCAGGTCCTTCTTCCTCACGCTCCGGTCTACCCGGAAGTGTAAAAACTCTTAAAGGTCATGAACTCTCGCACGTAATAATATTTATTTTTTTAACTTATTTTAAAAACATTCAGAACCCATGAAATTATATTTTAAAGCCACACATTTAGACAGAAATTATATACATTTTAATATCCTTTTTATCTCAAAATATTTCTTATATAATATGCAAATGTTGACTTCTTAACAACTGGTGTTTTATCTTTAACTTGTTCCCAGCAGAGAAAAAAAAAAATAAATAATAATAATAATAATAATAATAATAATAATAATAATAATAATAATAATTTTGTGTATCTTTTTACATAACATTGGCCATTGCTAATGACATACACAGTAATTAATCTAGCATACTTTCATTAAATAAATCAATTCAAGCTAAAATGTAAGAGTCTATAATTAGGCTATACTGAGCCTGATCTATTTATACCAGAGATTTTCTTAAAATGAAGTTAATACGTTTTAGAAAAATGTCACCTGGGGTAAAACTCCCCCTACTACCCTGATTTGCATTTGTATAGCTCACAGCATTTTCATTTACATGTTAAAGCCTCCCCTAGAATTAGGGGGAGGGGGGTCATGGGAGGACAACTGCAAAGCAAGGCCCACGTCAATTTCTGACAATTCACAGCAGTTTTCGGTGTTGCTTGCAAATTGCTGTGTGCTGTTGTAAACCTGAACTTCCACAACAATCTACCATGCCGCTTACTAATGAAAATCCCACTTTTCATGCAGTGTACAATAAGAAACAAGAAAATGGCTCTTACACTATCATACACTGCCTGGCCATGTTAATCTGTTTGAGAAGGGGCAAATCATTGGCATGCATCAATCAGAGAAAACATCTAAGGAGATTGCAGAAACTACTAAAATTGGGTTAAGAACTTCCCAACACATTTTTAAAACCTAGAAAGGATAGTGGGGAACCATTGTATTCGAGGAAGAAATGTGGTTGGAAAAAAATCCTGATCGTTATCGGCGATCACTTAAACGTTTGATGAAATCAAATCGTAGAATAACAAGAGTAGAACTCAGGGGCTATGTTTAATAGTGAAAGTAAGAGCATTTCCACACAAACGATATGAAGGGAACGCAAGGGATTGGGACTGAACAGCTGTGTAGCCTTAAGAAAACCACTAATCAGTGAGCCTAATTGGAAAAAAAAGGCTTCAATTTCCTAGGGAGCATAAAGATTGGACTCTGGAGCAAAGGAAGTAGGTCATGTGGTCTGATGAGTCCAGATTTACCCTGTTCCAGAGTGATGGGCACATCAGGGTAAGAAGAGAGGCAGATGAAGTGGTGCACCAGAGCAGGTCAAAAGGCTTGCACAGCTGGAATCAAAACTAACTTCCTCACAAACCCCTGCACCAACCAGGCTGCCGTCAGTAGTGAGGAGTGACGGTGAAGCGGCCACATTCATGTGCTATCAATGTGTGAGGGCTGGACATGTGGCCAGAGTATGTAGAACTGTAATGCCTGACAGCACGAACACAAACCCCCAACGTCCCCATGCAGTCTCTCAGGAGGTGAGCACAACACAGACTGGACATTCTTTAAATGCTTGAGGCCTATGGTAGAGGGGGCAGCCATGGGCAGCCAATTAGGTCCCCAAACAGAAGAGGAAGGAGGAGGAGGAGGGAACCCCCCTGGTGGGCCCTCGGAATGAGGGGGATGTTGAGGTCAATGAGGAAATGTGTAGGGCTTTAATTGACTCCGGCTCACAAATGACCAGCATTACCTATGAGTTTTGGCGTAAGCACCCTGAATTGTGCCAGCAGAAGCTTCAGCCGCTCAATGTTCCAGTAGAAGGGGCAGGGGGCCAGGACGTCTCTCACCATGGTGTGCTACTCGTCAGACTGAAGGTTCTGGGCAAGGAATATGCCTGTGTACCAGCCTTTGTTGTCCCTGAAATAGAGTACAGGTCCATGGTTCCTTTACTGGTGGGGACGAATGTAATACGAGCCTCAAGACAACACTTTCAAGACACTTAAGGTCTACAGTTCCTCCAATGCATCAAAGATAGTCATCCAGAATGGCATGCTGCACTACTTGAGATGGACAAGACTGGGCCTGGTGATCTGGAAGGCAGAGCGAGCCCGGTTCTGTATTATGGGAAGAAAAGATTGGTGCCTGCAGGCAGATAGACTGTTGTGATGTGTAAGGTAATGAAGGGACCTCAGAAAATGTCATATACTGCCCTTGTTGAAGCCAAGCCCTCTCTGAAGCTTCCAGTGGGTCTCATTGTTGGCAGAGTCCTGGCTAATGTGACAAAGCAGTATGTTCCTGTCCGAGTGATGAACTTGTCCACGCAAACAGTTGTTATGAGGCCCAACACTCACCTGGCAGATGTCTTTTTGGTTCAGGAAGTACTGCAAACTGGGAAGGGAGGTAAGGAGAGGAGTCAGAATACCAAGATTGGAGTGCCTGGTGCATGTCAAATGCATGAGCAAGGAGTGAGTGGTAACAAAGTTCCCACAGCATGTTGTGTGGATTTGAGTGGAGCAGCCATGGATGGGGAAGAGCAGCGTTCTAGGCTCGAAGAGCTAGTGGAGAAGAACAGTGATGTCATCTCTAAGCATTCCTTGGATTATGGACACACAACGACTGTCCAGCATGAAATACCCCTGGTGGATCCAAAGACATTCGGACTCCCCTACCGCAAAATACCACCCGCCCAGTGGCAGGGGGTCAAGAAGGCTCTCATAGAGATGGAAGAGGCAGGTGTCATTGGCCAAAGCAAGAGCCCTTATGCTTCCCAGATGGTGGTGGTAGTTAAGAAGGATGGGTCCCTGAGAATATGCGTGGACTATAGGAAGCTGAACCTGTGTAGCCCGAGGGATGCTTTTCCATTGCCGAGGATAGAGGATGCACTTGAAGCATTGGGGCAGTCCAAGTACTTCTCTACCCTTGACCTCACCTCTGGGTACTGGCAGGTAGAAGTGGCAGAGCAGGATAAGCACAAAACAGCTTTCAGCACACCAATGGGGTTATACGAGGCCAACAGAATGCCATTTGGGTTGCAAAACGCCCCATCGACTTTTCAGAGGTTGATGACCTGCTGTTTTGGTGACCTAAATTACATCAATCTGCTCATCTACCTTGACGACATCATCATCTTCTCGAAGACCTTTGAGGAACATCTGGAAAGGCTTCAAGTGGTGTTCAACCGGCTGCGTGATAATGGGCTGAAGCTGAAGCCCTCCAAGTGTCATTTGATGAGGTTCAGTACCTAGGACACGTGGTGTCAGCTGAGGGTATCAGGACTGACCCGGAGAAGATAAGTACTGTGGCGGACTGGAAACACCCCACTAACCGCAAAGAAGTACAGCAGTTTCTGGGCTTCACAGGATACTACAGGCGGTTTGTGGGGGGCTATGCAAAGCTTGTTGCACCCCTATATCGTCTCACCTCGGGGGACCCGAGAAAGAAGAAAAGGGGGGTCAATGCCCCCCCCTCTGGCCCACCCCCCCAGTTTCATTGGACGGAAGAATGCGAGGCTGCTTTCCAAGGTTTGAAGCAGAAACTTACCACAGCCCCAGTCCTGGCATACCCAGACTACAACCTACCCTTCTTGTTACAGACTGATGCATCCGGGGAAGGACTTGGTGCAGTTCTCGCTCAGATCCAAGATGGGAAGGAGCGTGTTATCTCGTATGCCAGCAGAGGTTTGCATCCATCTGAAACGCGTTACCCTGCACACAAGCTGGAGTTTTTGGCTCTCAAGTGGGAGGCAACAGAGAAGTTTTATGACCATCTGTATGGGCACAAATTCTCTGTAATGACGGATAACAATCCACTAAAATATGTGATGACGACAGCAAAATTGGATGCAACTGGCCAGCACTGGGTGTCCCACCTGTCGATGCTTGACTTTGATATCCAATACCGGCAAGGGAAATGCAATGCCAACGCAGACGCTTTGTCCAGGCTATCCAGCCAGGAAGTCGCACAAGCCCTGCAGACCTTCCCACAGCGAGTTAAGTCCGGGAGCAGCAAGAGGAAGTCTCTGAGTTTAGATGAGGCAGAGGATAACACTGAGGCAGAGAATAACACTGCACGAGTACAGACAGATGTGTCTCAACCACCACAACCATGCAATCCTGATCCACTAACTGAGTCATATGATGGTATTGGGACAGACTTGCTGCCTGCAATGACAAAGCAGCAGGTCAGGATTGTCCAAAGAGATGACCCTGTGGTTGGACCAGTTCTGCACCATCGGTCCCTGAACACCAAGTCGAAGAGAAAGGATCGTGTGGAATGTGAGGCTTAGGTGTGCGTTCTCCTGAGGGAATGGAAGAGGTTGGTGGTCAAGGACGGCATCCTCTACCGCAAAGTCAAAGATGGGCAAAGAAAGTCAATTGAACAGTTGGTGCTGCCTGAGAAACTACGAATGTTCGCGAAGACAGCCCTCCATGACGATTCAGGACATTTAGGTTTGGACCACACATTTGCACTGATGAGGGAGCGCTTTTACTGGCCCAAGATGTTCCATGATATCAAGGCATGGTGTGAACAGTGTGGGAGGTGCTGCCTCAGGAAGACTCCCACAGCAGGTCTTAGAGCCCCCTGGTCAGTATCCACACAAGTGCACCAATGGAACTCGTCTGTATAGACTTTCTGACGTTGGACAGGTCCAGAGGTGGGATCGAGAATGTGCTGGTTGTAACTGATCACTTCTCTCGTTTTGCACAAGCTTACCTGACCAAGGATCAGAAGGCGTGCACAGTGGCAAAGGTGCTGTGGAGGAACTTCCTCTGCCGTTTTGGGTTTCCGGCTAAACTTCACGAGGATCAAGGACGCAACTTTGAGAGCGCTATAGTGAAGGAGCTGTGCAAGATCACCGGAATCACAAAGTCCCACACAAGCCCATATCATCCGCAGGGAAATGAAACCACGGAAAGATTTAATAGGACCCTGATGGATATGTTGAGGACACTGGATCCACAAGAGAAGTCCCGTTGGCATGAACACGTAGATGCAATGACACATGCCTATAACTGTACGCTTCATGACTCGACGGGATATACACCGTACTTTCTAATGTATGGCAGACATCCCAGGCTGCCTATTGACCTTGTCTTAGGGATTCCAGAGAGTGCAGAGCCATGTGGGTACAGTGACTATGTTCAAGCCCTTCTGGACTGCCTGAGCAACGCTTATGATAAGGCCAACCAGATGTCGAGGCATGCAAAAGAACAGCAGAGAAAACAGTATGACCGCAAGGCGAAGCCTCACGAATTCAAGCCTGGGGACAGGGTGCTTGTTAAGGTTTGTCACGTGGAAGGCAGGCAGAAGCTTGGAGATAGGTGGGAACGCCAGCAATACATTTTCATAAAGAAACAGCCTGACATACCTGTGTACGTGGTCCGGACTGAAGATGGAGACAGAGAGAGAGTGGTCCACCAAAATCTGCTTACCCAATGCATGTTCCTCCCCTTGGAGCCCAAGCAGGAGTTGTGTATGACGAGGGAAACAGATACGGAGGAAGGCACTGATCACGGTAATACAGAAGATATGGAAGATGTTCAGTTGGAGAGCCATGGGAACACTGCAAGTGAAACCCAGCCTAAGGAGATGTATGACGGAGGGAATGAAAGCAAACTGGAGGAAAGGGAGGAAAAAGGCAGGGGACAGACTTTAGGGAGTGGAACTGAACCAAGGGGGCGGGGGAGCCGGAAGGTGGCTTCCGAAGAGCCTGTACAAAACAGGAGAAACCCGCCAAGAGGCAGGCGCCCACCCAAGAAGTTGTCCTACCATTCAGTAGCTGTGAAACCTGTTTCTGATCAGTAAAATATCGAAATAGGACGAAGACTGTGACTGTGCTGTTAAGGGCTGAGCATGACACATGGCACATGTTGCACTTCACGCCTCACATCTTCTTGTCGCAATGTGTGTGTGTGTGTGTGTGTGTGTGTGTGGGGGGGGGGGGGTTGTATGAAATGGCTGGGACACCATCACAGAAAGAGGGGGTGAGTGTAAGGAGGTGAACTAATGTAAAGAGCCAGCAGAGGTTTCCTCATTATGTTAAGCAATGGTTAAAGGAGCCCCCAGAGGGCGCCACCCGTTTAGTCAGTTTTGGTGCTGCCTGTGGCTGCTTTTCTTTGTTGGTTGCCATCTTAGGTCACAACCTCTTGTCCTTTTCTGAAAGGTAAGCAGGGAGAACTCAGCTTCTCCAGTCTAAAGATAAAAAAAGTTATTGTTTTGCACTTTCCAGTTGATTTGTTCAGCAAAAATGAATGCTAAGAGTTATGTTAATGAGGGGAAGCCGTTCTGTGTGTAAGAGACAGCTGTGGATTTGGTTAAGTTTATTACCAATGCATGTGGTGGCCCATTAGCATGCTACAATTCCTCTGCTAGAAACATGATTTGGGTCCTTTTCGTATTATTGTTCTCTCACACGCATAGACACACATGCACACAGTCACACTCACTCGCTCATTCACACTCACACACACAGTCACATTCACTCGCTCCTTCACACCCATGCGCATACTCACGCGCAGACACACGCACACATAGTCACATTCACTCGCTCATTTACACACACACGTAGACACACACACACATAGTCACGCTCACTCACTCACTCACCCCCACACACACACACACCTGGTATCTACTGGTCATGTTATTACTGGTTACTGGAAAAGACCATGGGAGAAGTTTTATGGCAGTGTGACATATTTTGTATTGTAAGTGATAACCTCTTGTCCTTTTCTGAAAGTGAAGCTTTGACATAAAGACTGCTCAACCCAGATCCTATGCTTCCTCACCTGGTTCTTCTCTTCGTCTTCCACCGTACAAACGGAACAAAATACACAACGCAGAGACTTTATAGGAAGACCGAGGGCCTTGACCTATCAGTGCTAGAGGGAGCTGACATCAAGGGTTACATATATATATATATATATATATATATATACACATATGTATATATACATACATTTCAAAACAAAATGTCCTTTTTATTCAAAACAACAACAAAAATACGAGCTAAAATAAAACGTCATTTCCATTTGGAAATTGGAATCTCTAAGTGAGCACTCTTTTTGTTGTTGTGTCATAGATGTGCCAAGAATCCTGCTTGCAGCTTGATATGACGATTTAATTTTAGTTGTTCTTACCTCTGAATTTTGAGGAAATGTCAATTCAAAATTTCTATGCTTCGTCTCATAATATCATTTCAAATTGGAAATCTTCATCAGAGCTATAGTCTCCAGGCATATTAAGCGCATGGGTCTTGTGCTTGTTGGAGCGAGAATGAATGCAAAAGTTTTCAGTCCATTCATCTTCGAATTTTCACTGTCCACTTTTCTTGTAGCAATGAACTTGGAACACGCCATTTTCATGCAATCTAGAGGCCCCTACACCCGGCAAAATGTGAATATGCAAACTGCTCCAAAAACGAAAGTGAAAGTAAAAAATTGCGCTCGCAGCAAGTGACCCAGTAACCGATGGCGATTCGGGGGGGTGGCCTGGGGTGGCCGGGGCCACCCCTGAAAACTCATTGGCCACCCCTGTGGCCACCCCAGATCTGATGCGTAGTTGGTCAAGTTTGTCAACACAAGAAACAAGAGAAATGCTGTCAATCAATTATGACAGTTGATCAGCTGATTCAGGGCCAGTTTTACATTTTTAACTAACACAGTATAGGTCGTACTGAGGCTGTGAGAGCTGATTTCTGCTCAGTGGACGTTTGGCCATGCAGGTCTGATAGGTGAGCCATGCGCACGCTGCATCTGCTGCTGCTGCTGGTCCGGTCCGGTCCGGTCATTAATGAAACAGGAGGACGGTCACAGTTACGTCAACTGCTGGATAAAAATGCTGAAATCTGTCTATTGAGAGGTAATTTAATGTTCAGTTAGGTCATAGCTCACTCTGAATGTGTAGGAAAACTTTATCAAGCACTAAGTAGCAGTTAAAAGACGAACTAAACTGCGCTAGCTAGCTTAGCAGCCTGCAAACCAAGTGAAACATTTAACGTTAGCGTTTTTTTAAAATTATTGTTATTTGCATACCGCCATGAAATATGAACGGCTGTTTTCTGGACCGAAGACTGAGGGTTTTTTTTGCAGATGTGTGTGTTCAGTAGCGCTAATGTTATATTTTTGACCAGCCAGTGTGTGAAATATAGTGTGACAGTCTAGATTCAAGTAGCGATAACAAAAGAACAAGCTGTGATTTATTTATTTGCTCTGTGATTTAAGGTCTGTTTAAAGAGTATAAAGCACTTTTTGTCTGGATCATCTTCACAGTTCACATATTTTTAGATGTTTAAGTAGGCAGAGGTAGAGCAAATTGCATTCAAATGCCACAAACGTTTGAGATGCAATATGTGTTAGTTGTGATCGAAGATGTCGGTAGTTATGTAAAAACAAACCTTTGTAGATACTATAAATAGACATAATTAGCCACATTGTTGACACCTCCTTTCTTTTTGACATTTTAATGGAGTCAAAGCTGTTATTTAAGGGGTTCCAGAGCCCCACAAACACCTGTATTTTGCACAATGATTCTAACCCAATGTTGATGCTTGTAGTTATAGCTATTACTTCAAAGTGAATTGACTGACTGATTGATTGATTGAGTGACTGGATTACATTTCCCCCAGGGTTATTAAGAGAATAGCTATGAAGAGAAGTAGAGATATTCAGAGCTTCTTCTTCTTCAAAAAGGAAAGAGTCAGAGCCAGCCACAGCTTCTACCAGCAGCAGTGAACAGGCCCGGTCCAGTCAGCAGCCTCGGTACAGCAGTAGTGACCAAGAGCAGTCAGCTCCCCCTGCACAGGATGGTAGGTCATGCTCGGATAGATGGAATTTACCATGTAGACTCGCATTCAAGTTGTTTGTCACTCCACTCATACAATTACAACTGTCTGAAACATCACTACACAAGAAGTTGTAAAAGCAAAAGAACAATAATAAAATGTGCATAATACATAAACACACACACACGTATCTATGTATGTATGTACATATGTATGAATGTGTGAGTGTAAAAAATATATATATATACGTGTGTGTGTGTGTGTGTGTGTGTGTGTGTGTGTGGCAGAACCTCCAACCTATTGATGGCTCAGATTTCTCAGATATCTGTGTATTCCCACAGCTGACCAGACACACCCATGCAACTTTGTTCAATCATATTACTACCATTTAATATCTTTAACTCCCAGTAATATAACAAAAACTAATAGATCTAACACCATTTCATAGTTTAAACAAAACAATGATAAATATTTGTTGAATGTCAAATGTGTGTATACGGAATTTGTTAAATTAAACATAACATTATTGACTGCATTTTCGACTATGGTTGATTACATTACCAGGAGGGTAATATATTTACAAGTAAGATAGCATCTTTTCATATTTTGTTATAAAACTGAGTTAACTAATTTATAATAATAGAGTATAATGCAACAGTTAAGTTAGTAAAAGTGAATTGTTTTGCAGTCATAGTTGTAACTTGCTTATTTGCACAAATAGCACCTTTAGGGTAGTGGCAATGTAAATGATTTGTTGTAATTATATAATTAACAATTACTAACCTGTTCCTTGGTAGTACTTCGTGCAGTTTCCATACTTTATGTCCTCTTGTTTGATATCGAACTGAGGGAGAGCAATCTCATCCATCTGAACGGGGTCAGACTGCCACATGAACACAAGATCACTGGTGGTATAGCCAACTAAAACAAAACAAATGGAAAATATTCATGAATTATTTAATGCACAACAATAAAAAAAGACTACCTTCCATTTATTCAGATTTTTTTAAATGATCTTTAGCCCTTTTGCTGCATACTGGTGACAGAATGAAAATGAATAGTTATAAAACCATTAATAAGAATTTCAGAGTATACACGCATTAATCATTCGAGATAACAGAAACATATTTTACTGATGAGATAACGTAAATTCAATTTACTTTGCATTTTGCATAAACGGTTTATTATTATGGAAGAAGATCGTGCTTAAGATAAGAAGGTTGCTAGATACTCCTGCAACGTTCTTGCAGCCACACTATTTATTGGTCATTGATTTCAGCTCAGTTTTGTTAACAGCTAGATTCCACCAGATACGTGTCATCCGGCTCCGCCACAATTCAGCCGTATTCAGCACAGAGCAAAGGGGAAGTCACTCACCATAGCAACATCATAACATCCAGCTACTTTTTAAAATAAAACACTCCATGTTGACGCCAGCATCAAAAAAAAAAAAAAAAAGAGACAAATCCATGCACTTCTGCTAAACCTTTGGTTGGGAACACTGCATGTTATGGTCATGTCCCAATCCGATCATGTGATCGGAAATCGGGGCCGATCACGTGGTTTCCGACTCGATCGGAATTGTAAGTTACATCCCAATCAGGGATCGGACATGTATATTTATTCTCCTTATTTTTTATCAGATCTATAATATTTCAAAACAAATGGGAAAAATAACAGCTTAGTATTTACTACCGTTGTGTGATGGTACAGAGTCAGACTGTCTCAACTCCACACAGAAACATCGCATGCGACATGACATCACTTTGCTGCAGTAACACTATTGGTTGAATTTTGAACGTGGACCCAAGCCTGATTTTATTTTCTTTTTTTAAGTCCGAGCACAATTTTTGGCAGAACACAGACACGTGCTTAACGTTATTCTAACAAACCTGTGGATAAAATGTCTGCAGTGAGGACATAACTTAAATAAGAAAGCAAAAGTCGTCCAACGGCGACATGTAACATCTTTAATACGACCGCGCGCGCACGGGGGGGTAACAAAAGAGCTGCATTTAATACTACACATTTGATACGGCAAATAAAAAAACAAACACTCAAAGAATACAATGAGTTCACTCGAGCAATACAGGCAAAGACACTGAAGCAATACAGGCAAAGACACCGAAGCAACAAACACTTGTGGACGCTTTCGAAAGGACAGAAAATATCCTCGAGACAGCAACATGGCCAAAAATATTACAGAGAAGGTAATTAAATTAATTGCCCTGGATAAACAGCTCATCTCCGTGATAGAGGATCAGGGTTTTCTTCGTCACCTGGAGTTTTTGAATCCCCGGTATGCCCTACCATCTTGGCATTACATTACATTGACTCCACTTTCGAGTTTTGTGGGTCTCATACAGCAGAGGATGTAAAACAGGCAATTGAGGAGATGCTGAATGCGTGTAAAATAGACAAGCAATGCGTCCACGTAGGTTTACATGACAACGTAAGGAATATGAAAAAAGCAATGGATGATATGGAGGTACCAAGCGTGTGTTGCATCTCCCTCACACTTCAGCTGGCTGTACACGAGGGTCTGCTGTCACAGTGCAGCATCACAGACTCACCTGCTAACACAAGGAAGGTGGTCGGCCAATGTTGGAATAGCATATGCAGAATAAGAAAGAGCCATATGAAAGTATTTACTTTGTTTCAACAAAATAAAAAAAACTATTAAGGAATGCAGGTACTTTTTTTCTTAATGCAGCTGCAGTTAAAAAAAACCTGATTGGGACATCCCTACTTCATGTTGTTGTGTTTATAACGCATACCTATAACTGCGCTCGCGGGTATATATTCTCCCCTCCTCCTCTCACATCCTGCTCCAGTCTTTACAGCACATTGATCACAGACAAGAAAACTATGTAATTTCTTACAGAACTTCTGGGTCTTGCAACTCCAGCAATCCAGCAGTGTTGGATTAGGTGGGAGTTGCCGGAGAAAGAGACGGATGACGATGCCAAACCTAACCAGAGCTGGAATGCAACGGACATGCATCCAGTTGACTAATGTGATACTGTCCAATCATGGTGCATGGTCAAGAAACTGTTTTGTCCTAAACAGTGGAGTTTTTGAACATTAGTAACACTAAGAAGCAATGTCTTCACATCCTACCTCTGATTTCATGCTATTATAATATTATTATAATAATTTTGTGGACAACAAAGACAATAAAGACAATGACTGCTAGCAAAGCAAACATTAACATCATAACAAAGGTTTTGGAAGGAACTGTATTCCATGTTAGTTAGGCCCCAAGATTACACACAATGCAGTTTAGCAGGGAACTGGTTTACTTCAGTTTTACCGCTCTTGTTCACTGTGTTTCGAGCTGCAAAAGGCAGCTGTTTTAAATTAAAAAGCTCTAATAAGCCTTGCTCAGGGCACAGATCTACATCAACTTTGAAGGGGACAGCTACATGAAACTTTTCTCAAGAGCAGGTCCTGAGTGGGAAACCTAAATTAGTGTTCAATAGTGTGATGTTAAACTAACACTCCATCACTTTGCTGGCTGAGGAAAACTACAATCTGCAATTTCACATAGAAACTGAAAAAATGATGACTGGTGACTACCAGAAGTGTATTTTTAGTATATACATTGGAAAAGGCAAAGCAATGTTTAACATCAATTTAATGCAACTAGGGGAGGGTGGTATCCTGGTTTAATCCCCATCACTGGTTTCCGATTCTGCTATGACATTTTGCAATGCCTTCATTACCATCATAAGTGGTCTAGCCTATTAAGCAGCATTAATGTGCTTTGGTGTGGCTATGATAGCATGCAATTAGAGGGCATACTCGTAGAAGAAAGTTATATGCAGTAAAGCTGGATTCACATTAAACCCAGCATTCTGGTGAAAACCCAGGACCCCTCATTCATTTTGTGTGAGGGCTGTGGGTTTAGGCTCCTAGGGTGCCAGCATCAGGGTCTCCACAAAAAAAAAAAAAAGCAGCCGGCTGCAGCAAAGTTATTTTGACACTCAACTTTGAGATTCAACTTTTGAAAAAATGCAACCCATAGTCATGGCCACTGAAATGACCTGGCAATCAAGTGCCATGCTTATTCACTGAGTTTGGCCTTGGCCACAAATTATTGTTGTTTTTTCTTTCTTCATCTGAGTATGCCAACAATCGTAAGACCAGCATGTTTAATCTAGGGCCAGAGGCATGATCACAGTTCAAAGGCAGAGTAGAACTGGTCAGTAGCAGGGCATGCTATTTCGCAGGGCTAAATGCTACAGAGGGAACACAACAAACAATTATTTGTATAGCGCTATGTTTCACTTATGATCACTTGGTTAGTAGCATTACAAAATACCAGCATCTCCTGTCAGCAAATTGATAAGCAGGGGGTTCTCGACACGTCACATACACGGGCCTCCCACGCTAGCTGCAATGCCAAATTTGGTCTGAATACACTAACAACTGTTTTCCTCTCGACTGCTGACTTTGGTAACACAAACGTGCAAGGTAAACAAATTAACCCAATTTCTCCATGTTGTTTACAAGAACCAAGACATGTCTTCCTATCCTCCCACCATCCAATGGAGCCCCGTAGATTAACTATTTTTGATGGAAACGTCCCCACAACAAAAAACCCTTATATATGCACTAACCATTTTACTTTCTCAACAAGAGAGAAGAAGAATGATCCTTGATAATCATTCATTATTATTGATAGCCAAATTTAACCCATAACAATAATTGTTATTATTATAACTACTTTATGCTACTGGAGCTGTTGTCACACACTCACCAGCAGCAGTTAGGCAATCAGCGCCTGCTGATAAAACCCTGCCCTCCACACCATCTGCTGGCAAATGATTTCATCAGTTCGATGTGGTACATAGCTCCAGTTAGATTGTCGTTTTCCATGACTTCTAGTTGTTTCGCTCTCTAATCTATCTTGTGTTCTCTTTATCTTGTGTTCACCAGCACACCGACTTCCAGCGTTTCCAGCTCCAGCTGTCCAGCCCTCCACACCTCTGCAGCCAGCCTTAACTTCAACTCGCCACTCTACCACCAGCGCCACCATGAGCTGCCGCACCTCCACTTCCACACTGCCAGACAGGGACTCCACCGAGAACACTCTACACCTTCATTCGCTAAACCATTCTGAAATCAATAAATTACTTCATTACCTACTCCCAGCCTCATTGTTCACTTTTGGGTCCACACTGTACCGACTGAGTGTCACAGAATCATCTGGCCAAGATATGGACCAGCGGATCTGACTTCCCTCCGACAGGCCCTGAACACACAGGGTGCCCTCGTGGGAAGACATGAGCAGATGCTTCAGGGAGTAATTGAATCACTCCAGGCCCTAACTGCCAAAATTTCCCAGATCGGCCATCAAATCAACCTGCTCACCCCCCCAACCTGCCTCTTCCTCGGCTACACCTGCTGCTGTGAGTAATCCCCACAGTCAAAGTAGGGAGTAGTCCCCAGGCCAGAGAACCTTTTGTTCCCCCACCAGAACATAACCCTTGAGATCTAGACTCATCTGGTAGTATTTTGCTTCAATGCTCTCACATTTTCGACTTACAACCTATCAGTTACACATCAGATGAAGCTAAAATAGCTAATACCACAAATTTATTTAGAGGAAGAGCAGCTTAGTGGGGAACAGCTTTGTGGGAGGCGGGTTCAGGGGCTCTTGATTCTCGGGTTACGTTCACATTCTGCAGCTAATTATTCAATTGATTTCCCAATTTTGCAGCTGAAAGGGTTACAGGATTAGTTAGCATCTAGAAAAGAGCCAGCATCCCTAGAGCAGCTGATTTCCCTGGTAATCCATCTAGATAATCATTTAAGAGGAAGAGAGAGAAAGAAGGCATCCTCCAGCCGCAGACAAGCTAGCTCCACCCCCAGTCAGTTTTTTCACTCCATACCCATACCTCAGAGCTCCCCACGTCCCACTTGGATCGCCAGAACTCCTCCTGCTGTTCCGGAGGAACCCATGCAGGTGGGGAGGACCCGGTTAACCCCCGAGGAACAACAACGACAGTTCAACAAGCAACTCTGCATTTACTGTGGACAGCCCGTACACCTCATCTCCTCCTGCACCACGACCACCATTTCCAGCCCTACACCTCGCATCAACCTTCCAGCATCTTTCCAGTGATCACACGAATCGCTACCCATTCATGCTTTTGTGGACTCCGGTGCAGATGACAGTTTCATTGACCCCTCCCTGGTTGCTTACCCCATTGAAACCCTTGATGCCCCCAAGACTGTGAATGCATTAGATGAGCAGCGCCTGGCAACCATCACTCATCGCACTGCACCCATCTCATTAATCATTTCTGGCAATCATCTGGCAATCTCATCTCCCCCCTCTCCAGTTGTTGGGGCTCCTGCCTACACAATCCCTACATAGGGACAGTATTCAGCAAGGAACAAGCGCTGTCTCTGCCAAATCACCGCCCATATGACTGTGTCATTGATCTGCTCCCTCCCTGGTGCTCCTCTCCCTTCCAGCCACCTGTACAACCTGTCAAACCCCAAGAGAGCCAATGGAGGAATACATAAATAATTACCGAGGCCTCTGGCTTAATCCGACCTTCATCGTCCACCCTCAGGGCTGGCTTCTTCTATGTAGGGAAGAAGGATGGGAGTCTTCACCCCTGTATCGACTATAGTTAAAAATAAATGCTGCCTACCCCCAATTGACCCATCATTCGAGCCTTTGTGTCATGCCCGAGTTTTCAGCAAACAGGACCTTGGCAATGCCTACCACCTAGTCCGGCATTCAACAGCCCCCTGGGAAACTTTAAGTACCAAGTGATGCTGTCTGGGCCTTCTAATGCCCCTGCTGTTTTCCAAGCTCTAATGAATGACATTCTCAGAGACATGCTAAATCATTTTTGTATTCGTCTATTTGGATGATATCCTGATTTTCTCCGGAACACTGGAGGAAGCAAGTGAGGCTGGTGCTAAGACAACTCCTGGACACTAAACTTTACATGAAACCAGAGTATGTGAGTTTTTGAGTGGAAAGTGTGAGTTCCACTCAGCTGAAGTCAGCTTTTTGGGCTTCATGATAGCTCAAGGGAAGCTTCAGCCAGACCCCGCCAAGACACTCATGCCCCTGTCATCCCGACCAGGCCTGCCAGTTCGTGGTGGAGATGGACTTTAGAACTCTGGCTTAGGGGCCATCCTCTCCCAGCGTAACGCCTCTATTCACAAGCCTGCACGAGTGCCTTACGACGTTGGAAACAGAGAGCTCCCGGCAGTGGTCTTGGCGCTATAGGAGTTTCAATATTGGCCAGAAGGGACCATGGAGCCTTATCTCATTTGGACAGATCTTTAAACCTTGCAGACCTATGTTCTGTTAAAAGACTCAATTCCCGCCAGGCCCACTGCTATTCTTTAGCCATTTTCAGTGCACCCTCTCCTTTCATCCCAGCTCCAAGAATGGAAAACCTGATGCCCTTTCACGCCTGCTCTCAGGGGACGTCCCTCCTGCTGGCCCAGAGTCCATCGAGCCGTCTACTCAAGTCATCGGAGCTGGCACTTGAGAGATTGAAACCACAGACTGTGAGGCTTAAAGAAATCACACCGACCCTGGTGCTAGTCCACCAAATCGACTATTCGTGCCGGAGGAGTCCCCGGTGTTACAATGGGGCCATGCTTCCAGGTTCACCTGCCATCCCGGAGCTCAATAGACGTCACAGTTCCTTCACCTGCACTTCTGGTGGCCTGGTCCAGCACATGATGTAGGAGACTTTGTGGCTGCCTGTGTGGTGTGCGCCTGTAGTAAATCGTCCAATCGCTCACCTGCTGGTCGTCCTTGGTCCCATATAGCGGTGGATTTTGTAACTGGTCTACACACTGCCATCTTTCACCATTGTGGACCGCTTCTCCAAGATGGTTCACTAAATCCCCTTGGACAAGCTCCTATCCGTTACTGAGACCAATGAACTACTCATCCTTCTACTCATCAGTGCTTTTGGCACTACCTCCAGTCTATCCTCTGGTAACCAACCACAGTCTAATGGCCAGATAGAGATTGCCAATCAGGATCTGGAGACCGCTAATCACTGCATCACTGTCCAAAATCCCACTTCCTGGTCTTCCTTGCTCCCGGGGGTTGAGTAGGCGCACAATCACGATCAGGGTCCTGCAAGCTGGCTCCATGTTTTGTTGGTCCATTCAAGGTGGAGAAATGGATTAACCCCGCTGCCGTTGGGCCAATTTCAAAATATTAGAAACAATGATGGAGTGTTTATATATATATATATATATATATATATATATATATATATATATATATATATATATATATATGTGTGTGTGTGTGTGTGTATAAAGACTCCATTCTGATAGAGTGAAACAATGATAGAGTGTTTATATTATAAACATCATTGTTTCTAATATTTTGAAATTGGCCCATTCTTTATACTTTTCATGGGCTGTAATGTTACATTCAGAGTTTTATTTCATCTGTAGATATTCGTTCTCTGTTTATTTCAATATTTTCTTCACATTAATCACTTTCGTCTATTTCAGCCTACGAATGAACAAATTAATACTTTATTGACTTGACTTTGACACTCGCTGTGTGTGTGTGTGCGTGTGTGTGTGTGTACTCACAGCTCTCCAGTTGCATCTTACATAGCTGTGTGTCCATTGGGAAGAGTGTAAGATCCAAGGGGCAAGACAGCGTCACTGAAAGCCTACACACAGAAAAACACACATACATGAACACATACACACACACAGAAGCAAAAGGGTTCTCAAAGGAAAGAAACATCTCCTTAAAAGGATAATGCTTTTCAAAGTTTTAAATTCATCCCTTAGATCTATATTTTGTCTTCCAGTTTGAATCACCAGTATTGTCCTCAGATGTTGTAAGCCCTCAGAGACCCAAATATTTTTTTGTGAGACTATTACTCCATGTTCTGTATGTATTTATATTATTCAAATAATTTGCCATAAAATCTAAATGTTTCTAATTATAAATAAATCTACCCAGCACCACTGCAATCTGGTTTATATGGGACAGTCTACAGAACAAAGTGTTTCTATTAGGCTTCACAATTTTAGGTGTCAGCATGCTAACATGTTCCCAGCACAATGCTAAAATGCTAATATTAAGCAAGTTAAACAATATTCACCAGAGGTGTGGAAATTTTCTTGAATATAAGATGTGGACGTGGAAGATTCTGCATCCATGCAGAGAAAGAACATAATTGAGAGTTTGCAGCTTATGTTAATTGTTGATTGTCTGACCTCAGCTGGTCAATAAAGTTACCAGGTGATGTTGCTCTCAAGCTTTGAATTGTGGGTGGACATTAGGCTAACACTACTTATTTAGGAGGTATGTGAGGGGGAGGCAGAGATCATCTGAGAGTGATAAAAACGCACAGTATTTTTTGAAACAGACATCCAGAGCCAGTAGCGTAAACATCATAGTGATAGGCCCCAGTGCAAATATTTTTTGTGCCCCCCATCCTAAACACAAGTGGACGCTCGTGCGCACTGCATGCACGCACACACATGCTTGGACACACACGCACAGCCACTCGAGAGAACTGCTATTGCAGGGGGTGGACTAGCCATCGGGAGTACCGGGATTTTTCAATAATGGGCAGATGGACGGCCATTTTTTATTTTATTCTTATTTATTTTTTCTATTTTTTCATTTTTTATTATTTTTCTGCTGCGCCTTGCCTTGGTAACTACCGTAAATTACCAAATAATAGCTGGGTTTCAATTAACCGCAGGGTCCCCTTTAAAGGCCGGGTGCAGATGTATATTTTGGTAAATAACCGCTGGTTCCAAATAAATGCCGGGTCTAATTTATTTATGTTTTTAAATCAAGGAAGAAGAGGTGACCACTGACACTGCACGTTTTTCTTCTTCGCCTTTTTCACGTGTTGTGGTTGCTTTCTGTCAGTCAATATCACACTGATGATCGCCATGGCTCCGGTGCAGCAAAAAAAGGGTATATGAGTATATAAGTTTCTTGTCGTTATTATTCCATCTGTCTAATTGGATGTCACCCATGTAAATAGTATCACATCTGAGAGGAATACTACTATCAAATACATTGTTAACGTGCGTGTGTGAAATTGTGAAAATGTGCGCGTGCCCTGTGGTGTATGCAGCCTATTCCAGTCGCTCCTGCTTACTTTAACTTTGTTTTCAACTTTTTTCCTCTCTTCTTTATCTTACTTGTTCTGTTTTTACTTTAGTTATTTATTAAGCTACGTCCTCTCTAATCATGCTTGTGTGGAGAGTTTTTGTTGTTTTGCTTGTGGTGGAATCGCTCCTTTTACTCTGCCACTTGACCGTCGCTCAGCAACTCTGCATTGTTTACTCCTGGGATCAGCTGATGGAGCTGAAGCCAGCCAGCTTGGCTACGGTGTTGGAAGACATCCCTGCTGAACTTTGGAGGAAAACACACCGGGGATGCAGAGGGAAAGGATCGCTGCAGTGGAGGAAAGGAGCGAAACACCGGAGACTTATGGAGAGGAAGACATTCAAGCTGTGTCTCCCATCTCTCATCATGGGCAACATGAGATCACTGGGAAATAAAATGGACCAGCTTACAGCGCTAACCCGGAGTCATCAGGTATACTGGGAGTGTAGTCTGATGATTTTCTCGCAGTCATGGCTACACATGGATGTTCCTGACCACAATGTTTCCACCGAGGGTTTCCACACTGTCCGGGCTGACAGGGACTGCACTACGAGCGGTAAGCGTAAAGGAGGCGGGCTTGTTGTTTAGCCCCTCACACCCATCCCCCACTCCTCACACCTCCTCTGGCTCCATGCTATCTGCCTCCTCTCACTTTGGACTTCCAACTCTCCCCTTCCTCAACCTGCACTGTTTATACCTCTACATGTTATGAGACAGCTGAGCAAACTCCCCCCCCGGTAAAGCTGCAGGCCCTGATGGTGTCAGCCCACGGGTTCTCAGAGCCTGCGCCGTACAGCTCTGTGGAGTGCTTGATTGTGTCTTCAACATGAGCCTGAGCCTCCAGAGGGTCCCTGTGATATGGAAGACGTCCTGCCTCGTTTCAGTGCCAAAGGTCTCTCAGACTACCGACCGGTGGCACTGACGTCACATATCATGAAGACCCTGGAGAGACTCGTCCTGGAGCAGCTCAGGCCTATGGTCATGCCGCACCTGGATCCCCTCCAGTTCACCTACCAGCCCCAGATTGGAGTTGAGGATGCCCTCATTTACCTGCTGAACCGTGTCTACGCCTACCTGGACAAGCCGGGGAGCACTGTGAGGGTCATGTTCTTTGACTTCTCCAGTGCTTTCAATACCATCAGGCCTACGTTACTGGGTGACAAACTGACAGTGATGCTGGTGGAACCCCCCTGTGTCCTGGATTGAGGATTACCTCATTGGCCGACCACAATACGTGTGCTTACAGCATTGTGTGTCAGATACAGTGGTCAGCAACACCGGGGCCCCACAAGGGACTGTCCTCTCTCCTTTCCTCTTCACCCTTTACACCACGGACTTCAACTACCAGACAGAGTCTTGCCATCTTCAGAAGTTTTCTGATGACTTTGCTGTTGTTGGATGTATCAGCAAGGGTGAGGAGGCTGAGTACAGGGCTGTGGTCGATAACGTTGTTACATGGTGTGAGATGAACCACCTGCAACTCAACACAACAAAGACAAAAGAGCTGGTGGTGGATCTGAGGAGAACGAGGACACCAGTGACCCCAGTTTCCGTCCTGGGGCATAATGTGGACATCGTCGAACACTTCAAGTATCTGGGGGTGTTCATCGACAATAAACTTGACTGGACTAAGAACACCGAAGTCCTCTACAAGAAGGGATAGACCTCTATTTTCTGAGGAGGCTCCACTCCTTTAGCATCTGCCGGACAATGCTGAGAATGTTTTATGAGTCTGTGGTGGCCATTGCTATTCTGTGTGCTGGGGCAGCAGACTGAGAGTAGCTGATGCCAACAGACTCAACAAGCTGATCAGAAAGGCCAGTGACATTGTGGGGGCAGAGCTGGACACTTTGAAATCTGTGTCTGACAGGAGGATGTTGTCGAAGGTGCGGGCGATACTGCAGTATGGCTCTCGCCCTCTCCATAACGCTATGGTCAAACAGAGGAGCACCTTCAGTGAGAGACTCATTGCTCCTAAATGCACCACTGCGGCTCTTTAACCTGAGTCTACTGGTAGGGAGGGCCCCAGTCCTGTGGAAAACATCATGTCTTGTGCCGGTTCCCAAGGCTGGACGCCCGGCCGAGCTCAACGACTACAGACCGGTGGCCCTCATGTCACACATCATGAAGACCCTGGAGCGGCTGATCCTCCGTCACCTGAGACCACAGACCAAACACGCGCTTGACCCCCTGCAGTTCGGGTACCAGGAACACATCGGAGTGGAAGACGCTGTCCTCTACCTGCTACATCAGGCCTACTCCTACCTAGATGAGCCGGGGAGTCAAATGAGGATTATGTTCTTTGACTTCTCGAGCGCTTTTAACACCATCCAGCCCCTGCTGCTACGAGAGAAGCTTGGACTAATGGGAGTCGAACCTACGCTCACATCCTGGATCATTGACTATCTGACCACAGAAGACCACAGTATGTCAGTTTGGGGAGCTGTGTTTCTGGTTCGGTTGAGTGCAGCACTGGGGCTCCTCAGGGGACTGTGCTGGCTCCGTACCTGTTCACCCTGTACACATCGGACTTCAGCTACAACTCACAGTTCTGCCACATTCAGAAGTATTCTAATGACACAGCTATTGTGGCGTGTGTGAGGATGGGACAGGAGGCGGAGTACAGGGACCTTGCGGGAGCCTTCAGCAGCTGGTGTGTGAGGAACGGCCTTATCCTAAACACCAAGAAGACCAAGGAGATGGTCATCGACTTCCGCAGGTCTAAGTCACCACTGCAGCAGGTCAACATCAGGGGCGAGGACATTGAGGTGGTGCAGTCCTACAGGTACTTGGGAGTGCACCTGGACAGCAAGCTCGACTGGTCTGTAAACACTGAAGCGGTCTACAGGAAGGGCCAGAGCAGGCTCTTCTTCTTGAGGAGGCTCAGTCCTTCGATGTCTGTGGGGAGATGCTGCATATGTTTTACCAGTCGGTGGTTGCAAGTACCATCTTTTATGGTGCAGGCTCAGTGCCGGGTAGGTGCCTGGACTCACTGGGGGTCATGGTGAAGAGGAGGATGTGGACCAAGTTGTCTGACATCATGGACAATACCAACCACCCCCTCCACCACACCCTGATGGAGCAGAGCAGTAGCCACAGCGGGCGGCTAACTGCGCTGCGCTCGAGGACTGAGCGCCACAGGAGGTCCTTCGTCCCTACGGCCATTAGGCTGTTCAACAGTTCAGTAGTGGGCAGGGGCCGCTGACCTGACCTAGGCTCTGGTGCCAGGCCCAATCCACCCTCCCCTCCCCTCCCTCATCTATCTATCTATCTATCTATCTATCTATCTATCTATCTATCTATCTATCTATCTATCTATCTATCTATCTATCTATCTTGTTTCCATTCATGCTGTATTTCTATTTCTACTTTGCATGGAGCATTCGAACAAAAACAATTTCCCCCAGGGGATTAATAAAGTATTCTGAATCTGAATCTGAATCTGAATGTTTATGTATTTCTTGCCGGTAGGGGATAAGAACCTGGCAGCTCCAGAATATGTTGAAGTGGTTGGCATTGTTTTCCCCACAGAGCCTCCAACAACTGCTACCATCTCCAAAATTTGCTTTTTGCTGTGGAATAATAAAGAATTGTAAAATATTTTTCCAGCAGAATTCACGCCACATGGACGAACTAGTTGAACTCCATTGTATTGCACACACTCTTTGCCAACTCTCCTCGGAGATGTTAACATTACCCTCATTCTCCCATTTCATTTTTATATATAGTGAGTTATCTGATTTACATTAAAGAATACCTTTGTTCATTTTGGAGATGATATTGCTGCATGTCGTGGATTTAGATGCTGACAAAAATTGTATTAGGATACCTGATTCTTCTGTTTTCAAAGCTGTGTTCAAGTTCCGAATGAAAGCCCAGGGACCTTCCTGTTTTAAGTCTCCTAATTGCTGAGTTTAGTTCCTCTTTGCTTATTTCTGCAATCAGTTTTTGATTTTGCTCCTCAGTAGTGGAGGGTAGATTCACTGTAGCTAAGAAAGTGTCAATTTGGGGGTCATCATCTGTTTGGGTTTGGGAGTATAGTGTTTTATAGTACTTCTCAAAACTTTCTTTTATTCTATTTAAGCTTGTCTCAATTTTTCCTGATTCAGGGTTTCGAATCTTATGTATAGTGTATTCAGCTTGTTGTTTTCGTAATCTATAAGACAGAAGCTTCAAAGATTTTCTTCCTACTCAGGAACGTACGCATGATTATTGAGGGGCAGGGGCTCAAGGTCAGAAAAGGGCAGTATATGCACTCGCACAGCACGTGCCACATTTTTTTTCAGCCCTTAATATCACAATATGTAGATTAATTAATGTAAAATTAATAAACAAAGTACTTATAGAAAGCTAACTACTTAACTGTGTCCTGTGTAGCTGTGAGTGATATGCAATTGCCATTTCTTTTGTGTCAGCAAATTATTGTCAACATGAGTTTATTCACATTATCTTATTACTGAGGTTTAAAAAACATGCAATTCAGCTGCAATTCTTAAAAGGCAATGAAACACTGTTTTTTTATTAGGCTATTTATTGGAGGGCAAGCACAAACTAGAAATAGATGCTACACATCTAACAATGTGACAAAACCAAGAAATTACTATTGTGACTGTTAGTAGGAACAGCAATGTTTACAACAGTAAAGTCACAATAAACTCAATATCTGGAAGAAGCTGACGACAGCTGTCATATTAGATTATTCTTAACTCTCATTTACAAACAGATAGCTTAACATGGACAAATGGGCGCTCTTTAAAATATGACTCATATTTAAACACACCCCCACAAGGAAGTTATGTTAATGGATTTATAACTCATAAAGGTTCAAGTTGCTCCACTGTCACGTGTCATCTACGTGCGTGGTGGAGTCCTGCGGCTTCTCTCTCTCTGTCTCTCTCTCTCTCTCTCTCTCTCTCTCTCTCTCTCTCTTTAGATAGAAAAGGCGGCACATTAATATTAATAATATTCCTCCTTTTCCAAAAGCCGCCACTTGGCCACCACTGGGGTAGGCGTAAACATGTGACGTGACGTGAAGCACGGAGTTGGGCAGTGAACAGTGACAACGAATTTGTTTTCAAAATAAGAGATTTACATTGCACCCCATTGGAGTTTTGAACTGGGTTCTTAGTGGTGGGCTTTTAATTTGAAAGTAGCAACCATTAGTAGAGAGAGAGAGAGAGAGCGGAGCTGCAGCAGACAGAGAAGCGGCTTTAGGCTCAACACACACACAACACCATATTAAGAGGAAATGTGTACGGTAGATAACCGTGGTGTTTTTATACCGCCGACATCCCTTTGCACAACAGGAATTTATTTATTCATTAAAACACACGAAAAGGGCACTTTTTAATACGAGGCAAAAAGGACAGACGAGGGCTTGACAATTGTTTCTATATTTCTTTTTAATCTATCAACGGTGATGTGTTGTGGTTTCTCTCTTGTGACAAATGTACATATTGTAAGTCGCTTTGGACAAAACCGTCTGCTAAATGCCCTAAATGAAATTTAATTTAATACCATAGATCACGGCATACTGTCAGACTGACTTGAAAGTCAATTTGGCATCTCTGGCCTGGCTCTAGCTTGGCCAAAATCGTACCTGCCCAAAAGAACACAATGGGTTTCTCACAATAGTAGGCTACTTCATCAATTTTTACCAATGTGAAGTATGGTGTTCCCCAGGGTTCCGTTCTAGGCCCTTTGCTGTTCTCTTTATAATATATATATATATATATATTAGGGCTGTCAAAGTTAACGCGTTAATAATGCGTTAACGCAACGTCCTCTTAACGCCGTTAATTTTTTTAAAGCGCGATTAACGCTCAGTATAAAAAAAAAAAAAAACGCATTGTATGATTTACGGCCGTCGGCGGCACCCGTAGTCTTGATACAGAGGGTGGCAGAAGAAGAAGAAAGGGAATCAGAAGAAGAAGAAGCAGGGCTGGCGGTTCGTTAAAAACACGGCAGACTGAAAAGCAGCACTCGCTGCAAACTCCTCATCTCTGCTGTCACTCATGGAGGCGGACATTTGTTTCTCCCTCGCCCTGATCATTTTGCGGGACACTCTCTCATGGCGTGCCCGTTTGCTGATAACTCATCCCTGCATGTTTATCTCAGGCTCCTCGCTAGCCTTCTTCCTCCCTCCAGCAGGCAGCCTGGCCCTGCTGCTGTCCTCCTCGGACAGACGCTGAAGCTCCGTTTCTCTCACTCTCTTGGGGTCGACAGAGAAACGTCTAGCAGCTGCTTCTCCCGAGTTTTCCTCTGAATATATCACGACAGAAGCTTTGAATTTCAAGTTGTACTTTTTATTGTTTTGCTGCACTGGAGCCATGGCGATCATCAGTGAGATACTGACTGACAGAAAGTAGCACACTGCGTGAAAAAGGCGAAGAAGAAAAACGTGCAGTGTCAGTGGACACCACTTGCAAGCCAAACAGACGGCAGATGCAGAGAGCCCGTCGCCCCCCCTCGCCAAAAGGAGACAACCCTGGATTTATTTTCCTGCATGATTTGAAGTGTTGAATAAACATTTTCATAATGCACGCATATTTGACCTTTCTTATGTTGTTAAAAGTATTAAGAACATGAAAAAAATACATTTAGGTACATTTAGAACAGAAAAAAATGTGCCAAAAAAATTGCGATTAATTTGCGATTAATTGCGAGTTAACTATGGACAAAATGCAATTAATCGCGATTAAAAAATTTGATCATTTGACAGCCCTTATATATATATATATATATATATATATATATATTATATATATATATATATATATATATATATATATATATATATAAACATATTTTCACCTCTCTGCCAAATTATTCAGAGTTATGGAATACATTTCCACTGCTGTGCGGACGACACTCAGCTGTATGTGCCCATAAAAGCTGATGATAAAAATTAGAGACCTGCTTGTAAGCGGTGAATAAATGGATGTCAGAAAACTTGGGATAAAACTCAGATGCTGGTCATTGCCCCCGCTAGACAGATACACCATGTTGATAAGGTGACCATAACTTTCGACAAATGTGTTATTTCGACTAAGTTCAACTGTCAAGAATCTTGGTGTTACTTTTGATTCTACCCCAGGCCCAGACTGGCCATAGGGAGAACCGGGAGTATTCCTGAAGCGCCGGCCTTCGATTGGCCTGCTGGCCTGCGTCTCTGTCCCTCTTTTTTTTTTTTTTGACTGGCTGCCGGTCAGCCGGCATCGCGGCTATCTGACTTTTTTTCTAAGTCAGAGAGGCAGGCCAGGCCAATCAGAGGCCACTCAGGCCAGTAGCATGTGAGGAGGACAAGATGATTGGTTTGTTTCGATTAACACCCGCCCCAACAGTCCGTATCAACCACACAGGCAGCGTGTGGAGGAAGGGGTGTGTGACGTGTGTCTGGTACCTGCTGCGGTGTGTGTGTGTGTGTGTGTGTTGTGAGCGGACCGGGAGAGGAGACGAGGCTTCGACGATTAGATGATTGACCCCAACCCTGGTAAAAAAAAGGAGAAAAGGTGGTGCCGAGAGGGAGACAGAGAAAAAAAGAAAGGCGCTGGAAGATGACGCGGCCAAATGCCTCAAATTGACCAATTTATTCAGGCCCCCCCTCAGCCATGGTGCCATTAAAAAAAGATGCATCTGCAAGTAAGTATTGTAAAAAAAAAACACTGGTTCTTGTCAGTATGAGGTGCAGGGACCCCCAAGGGTCCTTGAGGCTGTACACTTTTACACAGTGTAAATATGTAGCCTACTAGGCCCTGGCCTTGAAATTAAAATAAGGATTGGGATTTTAAAATCACTAATTTACAAGCCACTTTTTTTTTATTTACTGTTTTTGAAATTATTTATGTGTGCAACAAATGGGATATAATCATTCCATTATTATGTATATGGTTAGTTTTAAAATATTTGGTGGGTCAATACCTCCACAGATGGGTCATGGCCTGAAAATGTCCATGTGTGTTGTAGTGACTATTATGCCTATATTGGAGTGCATATTTGTTTTGAATCAGCCAAAAACATACTAGTGTGTGTGTGTGTGTGTGCGTGTGCGTGTGCGTGTGCGTGCGTGCGTACCTGCGTGCATGTGTGCATGGGTGCCCATGCATGTAGGTGTGGGTGTGAACGTGCGTGTGTGGGCAAGGCCAGGGTGGCCTAGTTACATGACTGGCTCCTGGCCTGAAAAAGTCTCCCAGTCCAGCCCTGTTCTACCCTCTCTTTTGATCAGCACATCAAAGACATTTCCAAGATCGCTTTCTATATAGCTAAAATTAGGTCCTTCCTGTCCACAGCTGACGGAGAGATCCTGCAGAGAGCCTTTGTTTTGTCTAGGCTGGATTATTGCAATGCCTTCTCTTCTGCGTGAGAGTACTAAAATTCTCCAGATGGTTCAGAATGCTGCAGCTAGAGTCTTAACACATAGAAGAAACTTTGATCATATCACACCAATCCTAGCCTCACTGCACTGGCTCCCAGTACATATAAGATCAGATTTTAAGGTGCTGCTGATGACATACAAAACTGTACATGGCCTTGCCACATCGTACATGTCACATCTCATTATACCATATATTCCAACTCATGCATTATGCTCTCAAAATTCAGGGCTCCTGATGGTTCCCAGGTTATGAAGAAGTCAGCTGGCTGCAGGGCTTTTTCCTATCTGGCTCTCTTCCTGTGGAATAACCTCCCAGCTGACATCAGACAATCTTAAACTCAAAACTCACTTATTTGACTTTGTCGATTGCTATCTTCCTCAGTGGGTCTGTCTCAGTCTGTAAAATACTATAGGTAACTACCTATAGTATTAGATTTTACATTGTCATGCCAACGAGAGACAATCTGTTTATTCTGATTAACATCGCATTTCTCAAATTTTTGTTTTTGTTTTCTGTTCCCACAATCTGTAAGCTGTGTCGCTCTCTACACTCTCTATAGCTTCCTCCTCCTTCTCCTCCTCCTCCTCCTCCTCCTGACCACGGGTCCCTGGGACCTTCTACCTCTCCTGGCTCCTGCTGCATCAAAGTACAGACGAATCTCAATCGTGAGACCCTGGACTCTGCTGGATCATTGCTCTCCTCTGTTTCACTATCTCCTTATATTTATATTTCTGTAAATGTTGATGCCTCTTCACTCATATCTCTCTGTCTATTACTAGTTATCTTGTGTGGCCTGCCCTCTACCAGGTCACCAGGGTGGACAGGAGGTCATGTGGCTTGGGCACCACTTGGCGATGCCTTGTCCTGCTTAGTTGTCTCCTGGATCCACACACTTTACTTAAATAATTATTAATTGTATCAGATATTTTGTCAATGTAACTTGTAAACTGTGATTTGTTGTTCTGTTCTGAACATCCGACATCTATTGCATGTCTGTCCATCCTGGAAGAGGGAAGAGGGATCCCTCCTGTGTGGCTCTTCCTGGGGTTTATTCCATTCCATTCCATTTATTCCATTTTTTTTTACCCAGTTAAAACGGTCTTTTTTTTCTCCATCAGCATGGCAAGTTTTTCCTCACTGGAATCGAGGGTCAAAGGACAGAGGATGTCGTTCACTATATAGGTTGTATTGCATTGAGGCAATGTGATTGCGATTTTGGGCTATATACATAAAATTGATGTGATTTTATTTGATTTGACCAAGTTGCAGACATTGCCTTGGGAATTTGACAGTAACAGGAAGGGGTAAGATTTTTGCTCAGTTTAGTCGCTAGCCATGAGCTCCGCCAGCCAAGCTGAGGCATCAGTATTGTGGCTGTCAGCATCTAAAGAATGTCTCCTCAGTTTCAGCTGGAATGATGCAGGCGAGGAAAAAGGCAACCAGGATAGAGGAGTCAAATCTGGTAGTTAAGTTTCTAAAAATTGCTTGTGAAAGCAACGAGGCCCCTAACCACCAGGCTGAAAACAAAACCTCACTCAGCTAGGTTAGCAGCTGAAATAGGAGGACCAGTAGTAAACAGCCAACACTAAAACTTAAGATCTACGATCTATGAACCATCAGATTTAGATCTCAGATCTAAGTCTGATGGTTAAAATCATTTGCCCTATTGAAATATTCAATTAAGACCGCCAGGATCTAAACAGAAAAAAAACAAATAACACGTGATATAAGGCAAAACATAACGTCAAAGTAAACTAACAGTCTTAAATATGTGCCAGGTCCAGTAATAAAAGTAGACTTTTATTCTGGACAGAAGTGGTGGACCCAACAACTGATTAACCGACAACAAAGATACCAGTGGCTAAAGGCAAAAGCAGAGGGTCTAGGGGATTGATAAAAAAAATGACAAAGGTGTGTCCATACCTCATACTGATCAAGACATCTCCATTCCTGAAGATGAAGAGCAGAATGTTGTCCTGTGTAACATCATGGAAATTGGCGTTCTTCTCATTGGCAAAGAAAAGGTCTGGTTTCCACAAACACTGGAACATGTTTGGGTCGACAGTCAGTGCATCACTCTTAAAGTCAGTAGGAAGTCTTAAGCGTGGGTCATTCCATCTCTGACGAAGAAATATGTTCACTCTGTAGTCCTGTAGAGGGAGACATTTTATTAGTAATCGCCACTAGGATTGCTAATTCTTCTGCTGCGACGTCTACCGCTGATATTTTCCTGGGTTAGGGTTTCCTGCTATTTCAGGCACCAGCACTATGACAACACTGATAATATTAGCAATATTAATATGAAAATCTTTTGCCAGTCAGAAAGAGTTGGGTCAAATTGTGAAAACATTATTTCACATACCTCAGTGCTATCTAGCAATAGCTACGCTATACTGACAGAAATTCAGAATTTGAAAGAAAACATATATATTTTTTAAATTGAAAAATGTGTTTGCGGTGTGTGTATGAGTCACCATAGTGGTCTCCTGGATGGACCCAAAGCTATTAATGAAGATGTTGACCCTGGACTCAACTGGGATACCTGAAACACACACAGACAGGCAGACAGACAGACAGACAGATTTAGTCATTTACATTTGTTTCCATTCTGTCTGTGGTAGAAGTCTACAGCAGTGGGGCAAAATGGAATAGGTTCAATTTACAAGCACAAAAAGCAGCTGGCTAAGAAACTACTGCTCTGTCTGTCTCTCCATCTGTTGATCTATCTTCACTGCTTAATTTCAGTAGGCTCGCTATTGACAGCAGGTAGCTATACACAGACACAAATCCTAAATAAGCCATAACCCTTTGATCGTTGCACAGAACAAAAATAATCATATTCTACCATTAAGACACTAAGGGTGTTTTCAATTCAAGTGGACCAAAAAGTGGACCAACAGAAGAGAGACTCAGTTCTTTTTGTGTTAACACTGTCAGTTCAGTTGAGAGAGGTATCTGTTGTCATTCTGGTCCAGTCGGCTCTGAGAGGACTCAGGCCCCCTGAGTCCTCTCAGAGCTCCTTTCACACTAGAGTTCAAATGGAGTCAAATGGAGATCTTTAATCTTTAACTGCTTTGAATAATGTATTTTAATGACTGCTGCTTTGTTTTACTCACACTAGCTGTTCTTGTTAACTTTGATTGTATGATTTCATTATCATAATGTAATGCTCGCTCATTTCAACTCAAAAGATTAAAAAAAAATGATGTTGAAGATAAAGTAGTCTATTTTCAAGTGGTGTATTTGAATTTAAGTATCTTACAACCTTGAAACGATTAAAATTAGGCATTCACCAAAATCTTTACTGATAACTTATTTGCTGTTAATTTATTCTGTTTCCATTAGCCTTGTTTATCAAAATATTTGACACCGCCTAATGAATTTTACGTAATTCCAGTAAAAGTTAGTTAAACTAGCTTACATTTCTGTGAGGAGAGAGAAAGAGCTAAAGAACCAAAGGGCAGGCCAAAATCTTAAAGTGAAACTCTCACCAAATGCAACCTAAGCTTTTTTGTGTGAATGTATATGAGTCAAACCTTCATGTAAAAGCATAATTAGGGCGAAAGAGGCAATTTTAAGATTTACCGTATTTTCGTTTTCGGATCAAACTCATTTTAAATGGGAGTGCTTGGGGCAAATTAGCGATAGCATCAAAATGATCCTAGGATGGCAGGGCGTGAGTGGCAGCCTGTTAAGGCAGGAACACACCGGCCCAACCGTTGGACGTCTGAAGCGTTTGGAGAGACTTGGACGAGGTCGGGAACAAATATGTTTGGTGTGTTCAGCTGCGTCGGAAGCGTTCGGAGCCGCGTGGACGGTGTCTGCTCCGATTGAGCATGCGAAGTCTATGGAGGTGGGCTGCTAACCGGGGCAAGATGGCAGATCGGGTGCATCATAACTTCTGAGCACTGTCTGCTTGTCCCAACTTTTCAATAACTTCACCGTCCAACTGCCTTTACCAGATCTTTCAAGCTTTACACTATCTTGACAGTAATTGTTGACGAAGAATTGATCCATGAAAGCGTCTCCAGCCCACCGAAATACGGCTGCTACCCACCACAACTACACAGAAAAGATGGAAACATCAACCAAGAGCCTCAAAAGAAAAGACCCATTCTCTCCGGTAAAAAAACAACCGACCGCCAAAATGAGAGACTCAACTACTGACGAAGATACGAAGGTCGTCCTAGAAGCGATAAAAAAGCTCACTGATAAAGTGGATAGTCTCGACAACCAAATAAAACAGAACTCAGTTATGCTAGCTAGCATGGCTAAAGCGGTTGAGTTTAACGCGGCGGAGATCAAAGACTGCAAAACTCAGCTACAAACCACAAAGCGGGAGATATCGGTGATTAAAAAAGACAACGCTGAGTTAATGGAAAGAGTCTTGGAGATGGAAAGGTACAAGCGCCGTTGGAACCTCAGAATCCGAGGGATAAAAGACAATGATGGGGAAAATACACGAGAAATGGTTGCTAACTTGCTGATAAAAATCTCCCCTCCGTGGGCTCCGAACATCAACCACATCGTGGACTCGGCTCATCGACTGGGGAGACGAGAGGAAAACAAGACCAGGCTGGTCATCGTCCAATTCACACAGAGAATTACACCGGGACGCGCTGTGGAAGATGACCAAGGATTCCTCCATCTGCAAAGAACTGGGGATCGGATTCATCGAAGACCTCTGCAAGGCTGACAGGGAGGCTCGAGCGGCGCTGTGGCCGAAGATACAACAAGCACGGGCGGCTGGAAAACGAGCTTACTACAGAGGAGGAGACGAATACATCGATGGACACAGAATCACTTAATAAAAACACTTGAGGTATACTGGTAGTTAAAACCTAATAAGCATTAAACAGGGTCTTAATTTCCCCTGTGATAAAAGGTTGGATGGTTAAGTTAAAGTTATATTTTCTCTGATATTGAAGGGACACTGCCCACACATATCTTTGCAGGCTTTTTCTCATTTTTGACTTCTCTTCACTCAGTTGGACTTCTTACTGTTCACTAGCGGTTGCTAGTTGTGGTTTAAAATGAATGTTGATTTTTCCTGTATTTCCTTAAATGCTAGGGGCTTAAGAGATATCACTAAGAGAAAATCTATTTTTTTATTTTGTAAGGGCGAGAAAGCAAACTTTATTTTATTACAAGAAACACACTCAAAACCGGATGATGAAAAATTCTGGATTAATCAATGGGGAGATAAAATCATTTTTGACCATGGCTCCACAAGATCAGCTGGGCTGGCCATTCTTTTCTGTAACTCCTGGTAAATTGGTGGCCTCTAAATCTAGTAATAATGGTCACTGGCTAATCTGTGTTTTGAATATTGATGAACATTATAGTATTCTCGCTAATATCTATGGCTTTAACAACCCAGCTCAAAATAAATTATCACTTACAGAGCTTTCTGATAATATTAAAAATCTAAAACTCACCTACCCACACGCAAATGTAATTGTGGGAGGAGATTGCAACATGGTTTGTGATGAATATCTGGATATATACCCTTCTAAATGTCAATACAGCTCTCAGAATCCTGCCTTATCTCATTTCTGTGGCAATCATAACTTAGTAGACCCCTGGCGCCTTGTAAACCCTAACACTAAACAATACTCCTGGTTCAAACCTAATAATACATCAAAATCCAGAATCAACTTCTGGTTAATTTCTGCTTCAATGATGCATTGTGTCTCAGACTGCTGTATGTCAGCAGCTCCTCTATCTGATCACTTGGTTATTAAGTTGAGTTTTAAACCCCCTGGTGGCTGCTGCAGAAACAAGGGCTACTGGAAATTCAACTCATCCTTATTAAATTGTCAAGCATATTGTGATGGTATAAAATCTCTAATTGCTGAAGTGATGGCTGACAACACTATAATATCCTATGTTTCAAAGTGGGAGTTCTTAAAATTCAAATTTCGAGAATTTTCCATTCATTTTGGGAAATCATTTCACAAAAATAACAAACTAGCAGAACTTAATTTAATTAAAGAAATAAACATTCATTGTAATAAGGCATCACTAACTGACACTGATAAACAGAAATTACTAACTCTGCAAACAAAACGTGATGAGATTTATCTCAAAAAAGCAGAAGGGGCCTACATAAGATCCAGAGCGAAATGGATCGAAGATGGGGAAAGAAGTACAGCTTATTTCTGTCGATTGGAAAAAAGAAGGCAAGAGAGAAATTCAATTAAAACCTTATTGTTTCAAAACCAACTATGTACAGATCCAACCTTGATTACAAAGGAATTGACTTCCTTTTACAGTAAGTTGTACTCGTCTGCCTTCTCTGCAGTTGATTCAGACTCCTTTTTCAACCATATCAAAGATCTTATCCCCTGTATTGAAGATGATTTTGCAGAGTTACAGTTGAGGCCAAAATTATTAGCCCCCCAGGAATTATGGAACATTTTCCTAAAATTCTTGTCAATGTTTTCAGCATTGATAAAACTTGATATGATCAAACATTCACCAGTGCTATTTAATAGTTTTTGGTACATAAAATACGAATATAAAATACGTTTTTAGGCTTGCTTTATATCAAATATAGTGAAAAATGGGGTGGTCAAAAATATTAGCCCCCATGATGGTGTGGTCAATAATATTAACCCCACGTGAATGTATGCTTTCAAAACACACTTAATTAAACAATCAGCTTTCAAACCACACCTGTACAGTCAACTGGCTTCCTAACAACACCTGAGCATTCAATCAGCATAAAAGGACTCCAAGGAACAGGGCACTTGAACACATTATTGAGAGGCACTACTCTTACTCACCATGCCAAATTAAAAGGAAATCAGTCTTGAGCTCTGAAAGAAGATAGTGGAGGCTCTTGATAAGGGGGAAGGCTATACTGCCATTTCCAAGCGTTTCACAATGTCTAGAACCGCTGTACATTGCATCATTGCCAAGTACAAGTAGACAAATTCTGTAAGAAACAAACCTGGGTGTGGTCATAAGCGCAAGATTTCAAGAACTCTGGAGAGGAAAATAGTCAGAGATGTCAGCAAGAAGCCCCGGACATCTGCCAAGATGATTGTTGCTGATCTGGAGTTGATGTTTCAAGGAACACAGTTGTGAGGGCTCTTCATCGTGGTGGCCTTCAGGGCCATCGTCCCAGAAGATCCTTTTTACTCAAAGAGCAGCACATCATAGCCAGACTGAGGTTTGCCCATGAACATTCGAAAGGTAGAGATGAGTTTTGGAAGTCTGCTTTGGTCTTATGAGACTAAACTGGAACTGTTTGGGCAAATGGATGTTGCTTATGATTGGCGAAGAAAGGGAGAGGCCTTCAACCCTAAAAACACAGTTCCCACAGTTAAACATGGTGGTGGGAGCATCATGTTATGGGGCTGTTTTGCAGCCTCAGGCACAGGGAGCCTTGCTCAGATGCATGGCATCATGAAAAGAGAAAATTATGTTGAAATTTTGAGTGATAATAAGCAGAAATCTGCTCGTAGTCTAGCCTTAGGTTGTTGCTGGGTCTTCCAACAAGACAATGACCTAAAGCATACATCGAAATCTGTCCAACTGTACCTGAAGGATACCAAAACCAAGGTCCTGGAGTGGCCCACACAGAGCCCAGACCTCAATCCTATAGAGAATCTGTGGTGGGTGCTCAAAGTGAATGTCCATGCTCGGAAATCACGCAATTTGGACCAGCTGGAACAATTTCCAATGGAAGAATGGGCCAAAATCCCTCAGGAGACCTGTGCCAACCTAGTAAAGAACTAATACTAATGTTGTTGTCAGTTGTTGCTCAGAAACGGTACACTATTGACTATTAATGGCCAGGGGGCTAATAATTTTGGACCTCTCATTTTTGCCCTTTCTTGTTTCAACTCAGTGTATCAATGAAATATCCTAATCAAACTTAGTGGACATTTTGTCCTTGTTATTTTGGAAACAAATACACTATAAAGACTTGTTGTTAATGGTCATTTCCATGGAGAAATCAAGAGTTTTGTCTAATTTTATAAGGGGGGCTAATAATTTTGGCCTCAACTGTATGTGAAGCTGATATTACTATTTTTGAGCTGGATAAAGCTGTAGACAACCTGTCTTTAAATAAATCTCCTGGCTGTGATGGCCTTACATCTAATTTCTACCAACACTTTTGGGATCTGTTAAAAAATCCTTTTATTCTCATGTTAAAGGAAGCTACTGATAATTTGTCTTTTCCTCCCATTATGAAACAATGTATAATTACTTTAATCCCCAAACCCGGTAAAGACTCCAAAATATTGGATAATCTTAGACCTATCACGTTATTGAACACTGATTATAAAATTGTAACTCTTGCTTATGCCAATAGATGCCAATAGATTAAAGAGTAAACTAGATACAATTATAAGCGACTCCCAATCTGGATTTATGAAAGATAGATCCATTCACTACAACATCCGTTTGGTGATCGATCTCCTAGATTATAAACATTTAATAGATGATGATGGCTTTATTTTATTTCTTGATTTTTATAAAGCCTTCGACTCTATCGAACACCTCTTTATTTTTCAGTGTTTAAAGCTTTTAGGCTTTGGGAACCAATTTCGAGCCACCATAGAATCTCTTTATGATAAAGCAAATAGCTCCATTTCATTACCAGGAGGTACATCACCAAGATTTGCTATCAAACGTGGGGTCAAACAAGGCTGCCCTATCTCTCCATTCCTCTTTATAATTGCCACAGAAATGCTTTCTATTTTTATTAAAAATTCAGATATTGCTCCTTTAAATGTTATGGGGCTACCTGTTGTCATTAGCCAGCTTGATGACGACACAACCATCTTTATGAAACACCTAACTGAGACCCCCAAGATAATAGAAGCAATTAATACGTTTTCCAATGCCTCTGTGCTTAAACTTAATTTGAAGAAATGTGAGTTGATGCCAATTCATCAAAGTGATTCAACAGAAGCATACAACATTCCTATAAGATCCGTTGTCAAATATTTAGGAATACATATATCTAAAAACCCAACTGAAAGAGAAAATTTTAATGTGTGGGGAACAATAACTGAATGTCAAACTAAACTTAATTCCTGGTTGTTGAGAGACATCAGTTTACAGGGGCGAGTCTTTCTTACTAAGTTGGAAAGCATTTTGAGATGTATCTATCCAGCCTATTCGTTGGCCATCCCTAACAGAGCCATAAAGAAGGTCAACCAAATTAATTTTGATTATATTTGGAGAAAAAAAATGCACTATATTAAGAGAACAGAAATGACCAAAGAATACAAAGATGGGGGCCTACAAGCTATCGATTTTGATTTCATCAATGGAACACTGAAAATGAACTGGTTAAAATCTTTCCTGAATAATAAGAGCTTCTGGTATCATATCCCCAGAGAAAATTTCAAGAAGCTTGGTGGTATTGATTTTCTGTTCAAATGTGATTTCAATATTCAGAAACTTCCGGTCAAATTATCCCTGTTTCACAAGCAAGTCCTTTTATATTGGAAACTTTTGTACATCATAATTTTACCCCGCACAACACACCGATATGGAACAATAGATACATTACAATTAAAAACAAGTCGATGTATAAAAAGGACTGGATGGATAAAGGTATTTGGTCCTTAATTCATTTGATGGACGATGATGGGCTTGTGATGACATATGAACATTTTTGTCTTAAATATGATCTAGCAGTTGATCGTAACTCCTTTGCTTCCATAATGAGAGCCATCCCTGAGCCTACTTTAAATTTAATTCAAGGGATTGTTTCGAACTCAACTCATATTTCTCCTAATCTTCCACATCTCCTAGTTGGAAACTGTGATTTCGAGAGTATTAAAATTCCTAATAAAACAATTAGAAAGATGCTTGATGACATCACACACCCTTTACTGTCTTATCAAAACTCCATTAAACAAGTCTTCCCCAAAGATATCATACATTCTTTACGCACTAAATACTTAAAATTTCCCATAAATTCAAAAGCAAAAGAAATCCATTTTAAAATTTTAAATGGTGTGCACCCATCTGGTGAACTATTATGACAGAGATTTGGTTTTGAAACAAACAAATGTGAATTTTGTGATGATATTGAAACCTCTGATCATTTATTTTTTCAATGTATGTTTTCTGAAGCGCTCTGGACTGATATGCACAACTGGCTACACACGAAGATCCGACTTGAACCCTTTTCTCAAAAAGACATTATCTATGGAGTTGTTATGGACAATAATGAATGGGACTTTCTGGTAAACAATATACTCATCCTCGGAAAATTTTACATACACAAGTGTAAATACATGAAAGTGAAACCTAGGTTCTATGTGTTTCATAACGAGTTTCTCTTTTTCACCAATGCCCTTAACATAATGAAAAGTAAATATGCAATGAAACTTTTAAATTTATTTGAAAAATATGCTCTGCGACAAAAGCCCTAGCTAAAGTTGTTCACTTTATTTTATTATTTTTCATTTATTTATTTCTCATGAAAAGTCTGTATTCTGCACTCCTCAATGCACCTGCTCCTTTGGAATGTTAAAATTGATGCAAGCCATGTTGTTTGTACATGATTTTGTCAAATAAAAATAAATAAATAAATTAAAAAAAGTCTGAGGAGGTGGGCTGTCGGACGTCTGAGCCATTGGATTCTCTGATTGGTTGTGTGCCAGCTGAATGGCCGTTCTGATTGGCCGTGTGCAAGCGAATCAGCGCGGTGTGTGGGAGGGGCGGAATACTGTGTGCGCTTTGTTTTTCTATGGACTCCATTCCATCATTCCCTGTTTTCATGTTTTGCAGTACTGGCAAGAGACTAGTTGTTATGTCCGTTCAGGACGAATTACTTTGTGTTCGTTTGGTAATGCCTTGCTGCATGTTTAGTATGCAGCTGTTTTTGTCTGAAATATTAAGTTTCGTTTTGATCGAAGGTAAAGAGAGTTCCGTGCATAAGCCTCTCGTTTACAACTCACAACACAAGCGCCACCGGCTTATTGCATCTCGCGCAAGCGCAGAACGTACATGCTACTGTGGAGTAGGCAGCACGTCGAAGCGGTGTGTTCAATGCAACTTTTCTGCTGAACGGGTCTGACAAGAGTGGTCGGAGAGTGGTCAGATAAGGGAGTTGGACATCTGGGCGGTGTGCGGGGGCCTTTACAGCAGCTCTCGCTCACATTTTATATTTCTTTTTGTACTTTTTAACTGTTCTTTATTACTTTTCTTTGGAGCTCTCTCTTTCGGCAGTATGGAGACCAGACTCGCTTGATTCGTTCTGGTCTTAATACTTTTTCAATGTTTTCCGCTGTGTCCGGGGAGCCTGTACGCAGCCCTATTGTTTACAGTAGTGTGGCAAAATGGCCATTGCCGCTTTTCTTTTTCTTGTTAAATGCTCTTTCAAGAAGTTACTGGTGCTGCAGAATAAATCACCGTTTTTCTTCCTGCTTTAAGTGCCACCGGGCTGTAGGCAGGAATTCAATCAACTTGATTGCGGGGCGGTGCTGCGCACACCTATATGTAGATGAGTGCCTTCCTCATCAGATGTGTGTCTGCTTCCCTGTCATATGGAACCTGGTTTCCGCGTTGGAGGCATGGTCTGGTCTGGCGTGGTTGTTTTAGAAGCTGTTTGTGTCAGATCATGTTTCCTCACTGAGATCATAAGCTAAACACTGCATGAAAAGTGGGATTTTCGTCAGTATGCGGCACTGTAGATTGTCGTGGAATTTCAGGTTTGCTACAATTCACGGCAATTTGCAGGCAACACTGAAAACTGACGTAAATTGTCGGAAACTGACGTGGGCCTTGCTTGGCAGTTGTCCCCCCATGACCCCCCTCCCCCTGATTCTAGGGGAGGCTTTAACATGTAAATGAAAATGCTGGGAGCTATACAAATGCAAATCAGGGTAGCAGGGGGAGTTTTTCCCCAGGTGACATTTTCCTATAAGGTATTAACTTCATTTTAAGAAAATCTCTGGTATAAATAGATCAGGCCCAGTATAGCCTAATTATAGACTCTTACATTTTAGCTTGAATTGATTTGTTTAATTAAAATATGCTAGATTAATTACTGTGTATGTCATAAGCAATGGCCAATGTTATGTAAAAAGATTATTTACTCCTTTTTTTCTCTCTCCTGAGACCAAGTTAAAGATAAAGTGCCAGTTGTTAAGTTAAAATATGCATGACATATGAGATAAATAAGATATTGAAATATATAAATAATTTCTGTTTAAAATGTGTGACATTAAAATATAATTTCATGGGTTCTGAATGTTTAAAAGAAGTTAAAGTAATTCTTATTTCGTGTGAGAGTTCATGACCTCTAAGAGTTTTTACACTTCCGGGTTGACCGGAGCGTCAGTGACGAGGAAAAAGGAGCAGAGAGTTAATGGCGTAAGCAGCTAACAGTGGACTGTGTGTGTCCGTCAGTGTCGTGTTTTATCACTAACGGACTGTGAACTATATTCGGACGACGTGCCTTGAGTGTGTGAGCTGGACTCTCCATCGCAGTCGAAGTGTTTGTGTTTTATTGGACACGAAGCAAGTTCGGCTAAGCTAGCTAGCCGGAGCTAAGCTAGGCTAGCAGGAGCTCGGTTAGCGGCCCGGCCTTGTCGAGAGGAGGCCTGTGTTGACAGGAGGAGCTTTGCCGGGTCGCCGCGGAGAGTGTAGCCGACGGATGTCGTTTCGCTGCCGCAGAGGGACACGGAGGTTTATCGCTACGAGCATGTTGTTTTCACAGACTAACCTTGCATCACACCGAGGCGTATTAGCTCGGAGCTCTGTCTGCAAGTCCAGATTTACGTGATGCTGATAATGACGCCATCGTATGTAAGTAACGTTTACTGTTTTCTCCTTCATGGTTTAATTTTACAGTGACTTACGTTTTCATTATTCATACCACTTTTCATTTAATTGTTTTCCAGCTGCCTGTAAGAAAGTAACGTTACGCAGGAGCCTCAGGTACAAACAACCAGATCTTCCATCGCAGGCTGAAGCTGTGAGGAGTTCAGCTCGGAGTCGTTCGAGAACAAAGAGGGTAAGAGTTGTTAGATTAAATCCGTTTTTGGTCAATGTGACTATTATTCGGGTGCATTAATAGATGTCTTGCGTCCATACGCAGTGCATCGCGCAGTACTGATCGTCTTTATTGATTGTTTTTAAAGAGAGCTAGCTGAGGATGAGGTGGAGCTTTGAAAGTGCGCCGCCATGGACCTGATGTCTGAGGGGGAAGACGGCACAAGACGGCGGGTGTGTGGATGGAGCCGGGAGCTCACCGAGCTCTGTGCCGCGCTGCAGTCGAGATTATAGAGGCGATTCCGAAGTGCAGAGCGACAACCGACGTCTGCAAAATGGACCGAATTCAGACAGAAGGCCGGCAGTTACCGACAGCTCCGAGGCGGCAGACAGACATTTCACGGTGCTGCAGGATTTTAGGCTTCTAGTGAGCTTCCTGTTGTTGTATGGGCGGATTATATTTTGTACATAGTTGTGATGTGTTTGTGTTAATAAAGCTCTTTCTTTGAATAAACAACACCTTCCTGGCATTTTCCTTTCCTCAATAAATTCATTCATGTCTTTGATGAATATTATATATTATATGAATATATTTGATAAATAGAAAGTAATTAAATAAAATTATATATATATATATATATATATATATATATATATATATATATATATATAGGGGTGGGGTTTACGTTTATAATAAGTCAGGATGACCAATAGTGACAGATCTGCCAGCCAATCACGAATGATTTTTCGTGTTTAAAAGTAGTGGCTTCATCCAATACTGAGGGAGGATATTCAAGCCAGGCCACACATTCTGTGAGCAGGCGTGGTTTCGCTGCGATTCATATGCAAATTAGAGCCGTTCGCACCTCCGGGAGCTCCACTGACGTCATGGTTCGTTTCCGACAATTTGTGGCACAGCGAACGCGGCGTTTGCAGGCTGTAAATTGCCGTTAACTGCCGAAAATTAGGGAGATTTTCGGGCGTTTACGGGGACGAAAATCCCACTTTTCATGCAGTGAAACCTCTTTGCCATTCTTGCTACGCTGGCACATTTACGGTGTTGTTGGCATTATATCGGCATGCGTTTTCTTGCTTCGCAGCAGAGCTGGCCTGTCTGCCGGCTAGAGGGAGTGTGTTGGGAACGTGTGGCCCAGAGCCCGTGTGTAACGGCCTGTGCATAATGGCCCGTGTGCGCTCAGCGTTGCTTTGTTCAGGTAGGCCTGCTCATTGTCTGTCTGCCATATTTATGCTGTCTGTTATCCACAATTTAAATAACTTGGTGGCTCTGATTGCGGTGATAGCTGCTGCACGCCATCCCCGGTGTCTGTCACTCCCGTTGACGGGGCCGCTGCACGTGAAACGTTCCGGTATGTATTTGAATCTACTGTACCTTTCTCCTAGGAATTCGAGTGCAATTTCTTTTATAATTTAAGTGTGCTTTGTGCACTTGTAGGCCAAGTTGTATCACGGCAGGTGGTTCATCCCCAACCCTGAGCCTTCTGCTTGCTGGTGATCTCCGCTATTCTGTCTACGCTGCTCTGCTTTGCTCTGTCCTCTCAGTCTACTCTGAGCATAATGAAAGGAGAATTCAGATTTTTATTTAAATAGGACATGATCGTTGGGTTGTTTTGTACAGTGACACTTCATATATTATTTTTCATGTATTTCCTTGTTGTAACTTCCTGTGTTTAATTGTTGTGTTTATATTTTCCTTGTATTATTAATCTAGCCCATTAGTCCAGGTGTCTGTGTGGAGCACAGTTATACCCAGTGGTGACATCCCAGCTCTATTCTAATGTGGTGGTGGGGTGGCTCGTTGAAGCTAGTGTTGGTTTGCGCTGTGCCCCCCCTCCCTTCTCATGACTTGATTTTACTAATGTTTGCTGTCTTTCTTTCATTGACAGGAGCTGTTGGGCCTTTGCGGGTGGCTGACTGATTCCCCTTTGGTGGCGGTCCCCTTCACTTCCTTTTGCAGTAGTGTGCAGCGTGGTGTGATCCGATGGTGTGTGGGTTTTCACGTTTGGTGTGTCTCATTGGACCCCTTCCCCTCTCTCTCAGCTAGTCACCTTCACTGAGAGGCCCACAGCCCTGCTCACTAATACCCTTAATTTTGATTGTGATAGCGTAGTGTAGGCCCCCCTCATTCTCGTGGTAAGTCTGCCATTTGCCCCGCCTCTTACGTGGCTAGGCCCCCTCACTCTTCTCGCCAGCCAGAAAACTGAAGCCCACTGAGCTACAGAGCCACAGCTCAGATGGGGAAGCAATGGGCCTACAGGGAGAGACACTAGATCGATTGATGTCATCTTGCCCCCACATTGATCTTTCAATGGGAGGTGTCAGTCCAATGCTTGGTGGATACTGGGTCCATGGTATCCAGTGAGAGCTTCTTTTCAGAGCATTTTGCACCTTGGGGCTACGATCGGCTCCAGTCTTGTCATTGGTTGCAACTTCGGGCAGCTAATGGCCTCACAATTCCGTACATCAACTATTTTGAGCTGGATGTTGCACTGTGTGGCAAGGTGTTTCCTAATTGTGGGATCCTGGTGGTGAGAGATCCTCCTGGTGCATTGTCGTCGGTCCCTGGAATTTTGAGGATGAACGTCATCTGCCGCTGCTACCAAGAGCTCTTTGGAATGCATGGTCTCGCTCTTTTCAACCTGCCTTCAGTCACTCAGGCCCCGGATTCAGTGGTTGGGGCCCTGCAACAATATCACCAGTCCACAACCCAGTGTTCGCAAGACCTTTGTGGTACCGCCAGGGTTCGAGGTGCACGGGCATTGCGCATACCTGGTGGGGTCATGCAGTTTCTTGCCAGCACTTGCCCTAAACAGTTCTCGGGCCAGGCCGTGTTTTTCGAGCCCCCAGAGTCTGGCCTGCCCACTGGGCTGCTGGCTTCCTCCCGTCTGATCCAGGTTGTTCGTGGGATGGTCTACATTCCAGTGATCAATGTCGGGATGACTGAAATCCTTTTGTATCCCTAGTCCCTATGCCTCCCCAATTGTCTTAGTCAGGAAAAAGGATGGGAGTCTACGCATGTGTGTAGACTACTTCCTCCTGAACAGTAAGACAAGGAAGGATGCGTTTCCCCTCCCTCACATTGAAGAGAGTCTTGATGCCCTGTCTGGTGCCTGCACGTTTTCTACCTTGGACTTAGCCAGCGGGTATAACCAGGTTCCAATGACCGAGTAGGACAAGCCTAAAAAGACGTTCTGCCAGCCTTTTGGCCTCTTTGAATTGAACCGAATGCCTTTTGGGCTCTGCAATGCCCCAAGCACCTTTCAGTGGCTGATGCAAAGGATGTTTGGAAACCAGCAGTGTCAGTCCCTGTTCCTTTACCTGGATGACATTATTTTGTTTTCTTCTTCCATTGCCCAGTATTTGCAGCGCCTGGAAGTGGTGCTTGGTCGGCTCCAGAAAGAAGGCTTGAAAGCAAAATTAGAAAAGTGTGCCTTCTTTCAGAAAAGGGTCAGCTACCTTGGGCCTGTGATTTCTGGGGAGGGTGTTTCCACGGACCCTGCCAAGATCGAGGCAGTTGCCAAGTGGCAGCGACCCCACCATGTGTCAGAGCTTCGTTCCTTCTCGTTCCTCCTTCCTTCTTCGTTCCTTCTTCTTTGCCAGCTATTACAGGCGCTTTTGTGGAAGGGTTCGCCAAGATGGCAGGCCCCCTGCATAGATTGGTGGCGGCACTTGCAGGCAGCTGGTCTAAATGAGGGCAGAAACAAGATCTGGGTCCGGCATGGACGCCACAGTGTGAAGACAGCTTTGAGGCCTTGAAGGCAAAATTGGTCTCGGCCCCAGTGGCCTACACAGATTTTGCACGCCCCTTCATCCTGGAGCTTGACGCTAGCCATAGCGGTCTTGGAGCTGTTTTGTCTCAGGAGGCTGAGGGTGGGGTTGGGCCAGTAGCTTATGCCAGCCGAGGTCTCCGGCCAACCGAGCGCAACATGTCCAACTATAGTTCCATGAAATTGGAATTTCTTGCTCTCAAGTGGGCAATGACGGAGAAATTCCGTGAGTATCTGTTGGGGCATAAATGCGTGGTCTTCACTGACAACAATCCGTTAAGCCACCTCCACTCTGCCAAACTGGGGGCCACTGAGCACTGTTGGGCTGCCCAACTTGCTGCTTTCGACTTTAAGCTGAAATATCGGTCAGGTCGTAGCAACAGGAACGCTGATGCACTTTCCCGCCAATATGTCGGGGACCAGCTTGGCAGAGCAGGCACTTCCTGGTACGTCGGTCCCAATCTCAATTCAGCAAGCTCCCTGCCCAGATTCTATGGTGCCGGCGATCCAGTCTATGGTACCTGTCCTTTCGTCTCGCACACTTTCCGACACTCGCTCGTTGCAGGAGGGTGATCCCCTCCTAAAGGATGTCTTGGTCTTTTGGAGGAGGCAAGTGCGGCCACCCCCTGAAGAAAAGCGACAGGTCTCTAGACCTGTCTTGGTGCTACTGCGCCAATGGGACCGTCTGGTGGAGAGAGAAGGGGTGCTCTACCGTTGGGTTTTTCGCCCAGACGGGGGGGAGGAAAGTCTCCAACTTATCTTGCCTGCTCTCCTGAAACAAGAGACCCTAAAACTACTCCACCAGAAACACGGCCACCAGGGAATTGAACCAAACCACTGAGCTGGTCCGACTTGTCTTTCAAGCTCTCCCAACCCCTGGTAAATTTATGCAAAAAAAACAGCTGAAGACAAAATTGCTCTGACAAAACTGTCAGTATCTAATCAGCATGCCAGCTATTTGAACACCCACGGGATAACACCAGAGTTTAAGAGACGTATTTTGGAAAAGCTCAGAAACAGCTTGTTTTCATTAAATATCGATGAAGCCATTAACCAGAACATGGACAAAGTCCTCAATGTCCTCGTTCGTTTTTTTGATGAAGATGAGAATGGAGTAAAATCTCAACACCTGGCAAGCAGGAACATGAATATAGCCAATGCCTCAGCACTTATGCTGGAATTGAAAAATGTCCTGCAGTCATATGGTTTGGGGATGTAACAGGTCACTATGCTTCTGGACAATGACATTGCGAAGACACAAAAAACAAAAGGCAATTTTTTCAGAGTCTGCTCCATCTGCCTCCCAAGAGCTTGATCAGACCTATCAGTAACAGATTTCTGCAGATGCTGGAGGTACTCAACAGGCTGAATGAACACCTGAATGTACTAGAGGTGCACTACTACCATGTGCTGGATCCAGGTGAAGAACATAAATACAGGTAATACAAATGCAATTTATAGCAATTTATGCAAAGTATATTATTATATGTATTTAATTGTAGGCGTACTGCCTCTGTTTATCTGTAGTAAATGCATTGCTTATGGCCTGTAATGTGCAGCCTTTTAATCCACATATTTGAGTGGTTAGGTTTTATTTGGGAAGGAGCAAATCAGCAGCGAAACAATGTCCTTATATGTGTGTTGTGTATGTATGTGTGCACGTGTGTGTGCGTGTGTTTGTGTGCTACAGAAAGCTATTTAACTATGGAGTAAGATAGCTATCATAAAATTGTACTATTTAAAATAATATACAGTTCATGGACTTACAGCTTTAGCTTGCAAGCTAACGACATGCAGGTGACGCTAAGTTAGTGCTAATATTACTAGCATTAGAAATTGGCTTGTGCCAGTTAATTAGCACTGACCTGCAAAATATGAAATAATTAATTTGAGACATAATGTTGATCAAAATACGACTTTTATCAATTTCTACATTGTGTCAATTTCTGTATAACAGACCGTTGCTAGGGATGCCGCTCTGATCAGAAAAACACAGATGGAAAGAGCCTAAAAATGAACTATGCAGGATATTTGCCTTATGGTTAATTTTTGCCTTAATTAAACGGCTTCAGAGTAATAGTGCTGGTTAAATAAACGACTTGTAACTTGTTATATGGAGAATGGAGCCTCTGACCTGGTGTCCCAGCTCTCATGTCTGCAGAACCGCGACACAAAGGCACCCCCGTAACCCAAAATCTCTTGTTTATTACAGATACGACTACACAAATATACACGTCATAATGTTTGTATGATAATCCATCGATCCACTGATTGATTTCCCGCAGGCTTCCTTGTAGACAAATGCACATGACCGAGAGCAGGGTTAGCAAAGAGGTAAAGAAACCGAACTTATACGGTGGACAGATTAAGGTCAATTTAGCTTGCAAGCTAAAGCAGTGAGTCTGTAAGTCTTTGAACTGTATATTATTTTAAATAGTACAATTTTATGAAATAAATATTGGATATACGCGTTATTGGCTTTACCTGTGATGCTTCACCTGAGCTCCACCCGCAGTGCCAGCCCTGAGTAATTTGGTGCCCTAGGCAAGATCTTAGCTGGCACCCCATTGCATTGTAGTCAATTTCACAAGTGTGTAATGTGTAATAATAATAATAATAATAATAGATTTAATGTATATAGCGCCTTTCAGGGTACCCAAGGACACTTGACAAAGTGGAATAAACATATATGAAAACAAACAAAGCAAAGAATAAATGGAGCGCCTGTCAGTCAGCACGGAGGGAACAGCCGCGCCACTGTCAACACCGCCACCAGCACCGCAGGGAACAGCACCCTCCGTCCAGAAGCGAACTTGCGTCTGGAGGTCCCATGCACACAGCGAGGGCGACACAGGAGACCCAGAGATCCAGTCCCAGTGACAGAGCCCGGGCGAAGCGACAGCAGAAGTCCATGAGCTCCTGATCTGAATACCTGAAGACCCCACCAGCAACGGCAGAGTATCGACCATCCAACATCATCGTGAGCCGGGGGAGACCACAGCAGCAGAGGAGAGCGAGAACGGAGCCAGGCGGTGAACAACCCCGAGGCCGTGGCAGATGGAGGACCAGCAGAGCTATGATGGACATCCCATAGAGCATCGAGTACGTCTGCTTAAAAGTTAGCGTTGCTATGCTAACTGCTGATTGATGAGACTAACAACGGATCAACGGGGCTAACAGCTGATCAGGGGGGAAAAATTAGTCCATGGCGCCAGTTCTTCAGGTGTGCAGGCTTCAAAGGTAGTAGCACAGCCTCAGAGCTTGCAAAGACAACTTGGCCTTCTTCTTTTAACAGAAAAAAGCTTTGTCATGGATCGAGAAGCGGCGATACCCAAGCCAGCGTCCTCTCGCATCCGGGTTGCCATGTATATATATATACACACATACACATACATATATGTGTGTAGTCAAGATTGTATTTATTTTAAGTCAAAAATATCACACCAAATAAAAACTGAAGACAGAAACAAGTGATAATTAAAGCTGCAAGCAGCGTTGAACGGGCCCTCGCAGTCCACGCGCGTCGGGGCATGCCGCCGTCGATGCATGCTGCCGTCGGGGCATGCTCAAGTAACACCTTCCGCTGAGGAAGTCGTTGCTTTATAATTTGGTGGCCTACTATTGCCGGTGTGAAATAATGTACGCTGAAGTCAGTAAAACTGTGTGAACTGCTGTATGATTCCCCAGACAAAGACTCAGTCGATGATTCGCCTCTGGAGCTGGCTGAAGAGAATGTGCACACGAGGCATGATGCAATGAAATAGTTTCAGGAAGAAGCTGAAAGTATCATCCTCGAGTAGCCTTACAAACCTTCCAGCTTCTCGCACAGTGGTAGGCTCAAACTCCCCTAATGGTTTCAAAACACTGGATTATGTCACCTTTGTGCTAAAACAGTGTTCACTGCACAGATATGGAAGTTCCATCTTACTCTGTTTGCTCTTGGGAGTCTGTGTGCCACCACTCTGTCACAGACACTGGTTCTCTTGGGAGATCTTGAAAAAAATCCAGAGAATCCAGCCAGGTCAGAGAAGAACTGATTACCTGATGAGATGTGAGATGTCACCTGCTGCATGATGAAAGCTGAAGAGGAAGACATTGCAGCTTATGGGGGAGTTGCTGTTGTGCTTGTCACTCTGGGGCTTTAACAGCCAAAAGTCCTACATCTGACATAAGACCATCAGCTGAAAGCCAACAAGATTTCCTACATTTCTATGTATATACTGTCTATGTGAAGTAAAAGATGTGGGATCCAAATCAAGCTGAAGAGAACTTTTTCTCCAGCCAAGCTGAAAGTATCACCCTCCAGTAGCCTCACAAACTGTCCAGCTTCTCGCACAGTGGTAGGCTCAAACTCCCCTGATGATTTCAAAACACTGGATGATGTCACCTTTGTGCTAAAAACACAGTGTTCACGGCACAGATATGGAAGTTCCATCTTACTGTGATTGCTCTTGGGAGTCTGTATGCCACCACTCTTATCAGGCACACTGGTTCTTTTGAGAGATCTTGAAAAGAAAAAAAAAGCACAGAATCCAGCCAGGTCAGAGACGAACTGATTAACTAATGGGATGTTACATTTGATGATGATTTGATGATGAAAGCTGAAGAGGGAGAAAGATTTAGAAAGCTCAAAAGGCAGAAAAGCTGAAAAGTAAGAGGGCTGAAATAACTTAAAAAGGTGAACAGTTTCTGTGGCTGAACACATGCTGCAGCAATAGCACAGCCAAAGTTGTGCCCATAAAAATTGCATGGGAAAAGGCCTCCCAAACTCCTGCCATTTTTGAAAGAAATGTAATGGTTATCTGCAAAACATTTATATATTGAGTCACAGGAGACATTGCTGAACTCTGTGATGTTGTTTTTATTTCCGTAGAGTAAAAAATGAGGACTTCAGAGTGAGAGACCAAACAGGCTCTGTCTGCTCTCCTCCAGAAATGTAGACTCAAAATTAACATTGCGGCTTATGGGGAAGTTGTTCGAGTGCTTGTCGCTCTGGGGCTTCCACATCCAAAACTGTAAGTCCTACATCTTAAATAAGACCATCAGCTGAAAGCCAACAAGATTTCCTACATTTCTATGCATATATTGTCCATGTGAGGCAAAAGATGTGGAATCCAAATCAAGCTGAACAGAATTTTCTCTCCAGTTCCTCCAGCTGCTCTTCACTTGAGCGATGGTGTCACGCACTCTAGCTCACGCAATACACACCCATTGTAAAATGACAAAGACAAGCAAAAAATCCTTAAAACTAAAACTGTGATGATTTAAAAACCATACAAGATTTTAAAAAGCTGAATACAGGACTAATATTTCAAGGTCTTGAGACTCTTTTCTAAAGTTGGAATGGAGTCTGTAGCTCAAAGTATGAAGGACAAGGAGAGGTTGAAAGTGGATGAGTTTTGAAGAGGATTTGAAGATTTTCCCATTTAATTCCATGCAAACTAATTAGACTGCCACCAGATCGCCACCTATTGGCCGATTTGCACCAAATTTTACACAGACCCTCATCAGGCCATGGAACACAATTAGCAAAAGTGTTGTGGTAATGGGAATGTATTTGGGGAAGATATGGAACAATATCTGTTTTGAATGCAATGTGCAGGAATTTTTTGTTTTATGTTTTGGGCATTTTTTGGGCTATCAAAATTCTTTTAATAACTTTTTGTCAGGAGGGTCCACAGATGCTTCATGCAAAGTTTGGTGCAAATCGGTCAAATCGTCTAGGAGGAGTTCGAAAAAGTAGGTTTTTAATTTGGCTCGATTTTGCGAACGGAAAGTTACTACCAAAGTGGGCGTGGCCTACACCACACAATTCAGCTGAATTCAGGGAACATGTAGATATAAACTTTAACAATGTGCAACATATTATGCAGGATTTATGGGCCAAAAACGTTTTTTTTTTTCAAAATGGCGCCCCCTGCTGGTCATTTTTGGTTTGTGAGTTACAGGGGCCATTCTATAGCACCCCTATGAGTTTCATTTCCATAAGTGTTATCGTGTGGGCACAGTGCCAAATATTAAATTATACGGCCACCAGAGCGCCACCTAGTGGCGGATCGGTAAACCCTTTATCAGTTGTCCTCGGGAGGGCACTGAGAATAAATATACAAAGTTTCGAATTAATCCGATGAACCGTTGTGGAGATATAAAATACTTCAATTTAAAGAGTGCCACCTTGTGGTCTTCGCCTGAAATTTTGCACAGGTCCTCAGGAGCCTATGGGGAAGTAGTATTTTGAGTTTCATGTCATTCGGACACACCAATGTGAAGATATGCAACACTTCCTGTCTGTAACCAAATCTGCAGGAAGTTGTTAATTAATAACTTGAGTATCGTTTGATCTATCAAAATTCTTTTAATGACTTTTTGTCAGCAGGGTCCACAGATGCTGTGTGCCAAGTTTCGTGCAAATCGGTGAAATTGCCTGGGAGGAGTTCGAAAAAGTAGGTTTTTGACATTTTGCGACGTAGCGGAAAAAAAAGGGTAGGCGGAAATGGGCGTGGCCTATACCACGAGATTCAGCACAATTCACTGAACGCGTGGATATAAGGTTTTTGAATTTGTGCCAAAGTACATGGGAGTTATTAGCCAAAATGCGCTTTCCTTAATAACAGCGCCACCTAGTGGTGGAAATTCAGGACGACAATAGATTATAAAATTTTTCGCCAGGTGTGACTTATATTCCAAGTTTGGTGAGTTTTGGGGTATGTTCAGGCAGTGAAAAATGCGATCATTTTGGACGAAGGAAAATAAAAAGAAGAATAATCATTACGATTACAATAGGGACCTCGCAGGTTCCCTGCTCGGGCCCTAATAATAATCCTTTGAAAAACAATAGGGACCTCGCAGGTTCCCTGCTCGGGCCCTAATAATAATAATCATTTGAAAAACAATAGGGACCTCGCAGGTTCCCTGCTCGGGCCCTAATAATTTTTCCAATTACAATAGGGACCTCACAGGTCTGTGACCTGCTCGGGCCCTAATAATTTTTTCAATTACAATAGGGACCTCACAGGTCTTTGACCTGCTCAGGCCCTAATAATTTTTTCAATTACAATAGGGACCTCACAGGTCTTTGACCTGCTCGGGCCCTAATCATTTTTTCAATTACAATAGGGACCTCACAGGTCGATGACCTGCTCGGGCCCTAATTAAAACTGCAAGCAGTGATGAACGGGCCCTCGCAGTCCATGCGCGTCGGGGCATGCGGCCGTCAATGCATGCTGCCGCCTGGCTTGTCAACGCAACACCTTCTGTCGAGGACGTTTTTTTATGATTTGGTGGGCTGCTCCTCCTGCCGGTATTAAACAATGTATACTGAAATCAGAAGAACTCCCTGCAATCTACATAAAGAACAAATAATGAGAGACGTACAGTGTTCGACCCTATATACTGCTAAACAGCATGATAGCTTTAGTGTTCTGATCCTGGGCAAAGAACCAGGGATGGAGAGGGGGGAATCTGGAGGTCTGTAGCCCACACAGAGTGCTTTGATCCCTGGCAAAGAAGCAGGGATGGAGAGGGGGGAATCTGGAGACTTGAGGCTGAGCTCAAAGCATGAGGGACAAGGAGAGGTTGAAAGTCGATGAGTTTTGAAGGGGATTTGAAGATTTTTCCATTTACTTTCCATTGACACTAATTAGACTGCGACCAGAGTGCCACCTATTGGCCAATTCGCACCAAATTTTACACAGACCATCATTATGCCATGGTACATAATTATGAACATTTACGTGATAGTCAGACAGTATCTTATGAAGATATGCAAGATTGTCTGTATTCAACACAATATGCGGGAGTTTGCTGTTTTATATTTGGGGCATTTTATGGACTATCAAAATTCTTTTAATGACTTTTTGTCAGGAGGGTTCACAAATGCTACATTCAAAGTTTGGTGCATATCGGTCAAATCGTCTAGGAGGAGTTCGAAAACGCAGGTTTTTCACTTTTCATGATTTTGCGAAGGGAATGTTGCCGCAAAAGTGGGTGTGGTTTACACCACATAATTCAGCTGAATTGAGGGAACATGTAGATCTAAGGTTCAACAATGTGCGACACATTATGTGTGGGTTATGTGTCAAAAATGCTTTCACGTGGAAAATAGCGCCACCTGCTCGTCATTTTTGGTGTGTGAGTTACAGGGGCCATTCTAGACCACCCCTATGAACTTCATTTCCATAAGTGTTATGGTGTGGGCACAGTGCCAAATATAAAATTAAATTGGCACCACAGCGCCATCTACAGTCAAATTGGTAAACCCTTCATAAGCTCTCCTCAGGAGGACACTGACAATAACTATACAAAGTTTCGTGTCAATCCGATAAACAGATGCGGAGATATAAAATAGTTTAATTTAAAGAGCGCCACCTTATGGCCATCGCCTGAAATTTTGTACAGGGCCTCAGCGGCTTATGTTGAAGTAGTAACCTTAGTTTCATGTCATTAGACCATACCAATGTGGAGATATGCAACACTTCCTGTTTTGAACCAAATCTGCAGGAAGTTGATATTTAATAACATGAGTATTGTGTGGCCTATCAAAATTCTTTTCATAACTTTTTGTCAGGAGGGTCCACAGATACTGTGTGACAAGTTTCGTGCAAATCGGTGAAATCACCTGGGAGGAGTTCGAAAAAGTAGGTTTTCAACATTTCGTGACGTAGCGGAAAAAAACGGCACCAGAAAATGGGCGTGGCCTATACCACGAGATTCAGCACAATTCACTGAACGCGTGGATATAAGGTTTTTGAATGTGCGACAAAGTATATGGGAGTTATTAGCCAAAACGCACTTTCCTTAATAACAGCGCCACCTAGTGGTGGAAATTCAGGACGACAATAGATTATAACATTTTTCGCCAGGTGTGACTTATGTTCCAAGTTTGGTGAGTTTTGGGTTATGTTCAGGCAGTGAAAAATGCGATCATTTCGTCCGAAGGAAAAAAAATGAATAAATAATCCTTTGAAAAACAATAGGGTCCTCGCAGGTTCCCTGCTCGGGCCCTAATTAAAGCTGCAAGCAGCGTTGAACAGGCCCTCGCAATCCACGCGCGTCGAGGTATGCTGCTGTCGATGCATGCTGCTGTCGGGGAGTGCTCAAGCAACACCTTCTGTTGAGGAAGTCGTTAAAGCGGTTGCCTGCTACTGTCAGAATTAAGTAATGTACGCTGAAGCCAGAAAGACTGTGTGAACTGCTGCATGATTCCCTGGACAAAGACTGAGTCGATGATCCGCTTCTGGAGCTGGCTGAAGAGAATGTCCACACAAGGCATAATACAATTAAATAGTTTCAGGAAGAAGCTGAAAGTATCATCGTCCAGTAGCCTCACAAACCCTCCAGCATCCAGAGTGGTAGGCTTAAACTCCCCTGATGGTTTCAAAACACTGGATGATGTCACCTTTGTGCTCAAACACAGTGTTCAAAGCACAGACATGGAAGTCCCATTTTACTGTGCTTGCTCTTGGGAGTCTGTATGCCACCACTCTGTCATGCACACTGGTTCTCTTGGGAGATGTTGAAAAAAATCCAGAGAATCCAGCCATGTCAAAGAACTGATTAACTGATGGGATGTGAGATGTCACCTGCTGCATGATGAAAGATGAAGATGAAGAAAGATGAACATTTAAAAAGCTGAAAAGTCAGAAAAGCTGAGAAGTAAGAGGGCTGACAGAGCTTAAAAAGGTGAACAGTTTCAATGCTGGTCATATGCTGGAGCAGTAGCAGAGCCAAAGTTGAAAATGTCTCCATAAAAAGAATGGGAAAAATGCCTCCCAAACTCCTGCGATTTTTGAAAGAAAGCTAACTCAAAGTCACACAACATATTTCCATGTAAAATAACACAAACTGCAATTGTGATCAAATTATCCACAACTACAAGCAGAAACCAGTTCCTCAAGAACGCACACATCATTAGTGAAACACACAGAAAATCCATGCAGCTTCACACGGTCTGCTCACTGACTGGTCTGCTGCATTTCAGTGTGACTGAGCATGTCCTGACTTGTTCACTGCTAGTTGTCTTTGCACCAGTAGAGGGTGCTGTTGCACCTTTACCTGTAGAGCTTTCTTACATTTTCTGTGGCTGCACACATGCTGGAGCAATATCAGAGACAAAGTGGAAAATCTTCCCATAAGAATGAATGGGAAAACGCCTGCCAAACAATACACACCCATTATAAAATCAGAAGATGGCCTAAAAATCCTTAAATCTAAAACTGTGATGGCTTCAAAACCGTAAAAGAGTTTAAAAAGCTGGATACATGCCCAATAGTTCAAGGTCTTCTGACTCCTTAGAAGGTGGAATGGTGTCTCTAGCTCAAAGCATGAGGTAAAAAGAGAGGTTAAAAGTCAAAGAGTTTTGAAGAAGATTTGAAGATTTTCCCATTTACTTTCCATTCACAATAATTAGACTGCGACCAGAGCACCACCTATTGGCCGATTTACACCAAATTTTACACAGACCATCATTAGGCACACAATTGTTAGGAACACAATTAAGAACATTTATGTGATAATCAGACAGTACTTTGTAAAGATATGCAAGATTATCTGTTTTCAACACTATTCAACACTCAATATGGTAGTTTATGGACTATTAAAATTCTTTTGATAAATGTTTGACAGGAGGGTCTACAGATGCTACATACAAAGTTTGGTGCAAATTGGTCAAATCATCTAGGAGGAGTTTGAAAAAATAGGTTTTTCATTGTTTACAATTTTGCAATGGAAAGTTAATGCAAAAGTGGGCCTGGCCTACATCAAACAATTCAGCTCAATTCAGGGAACAAATAGGTATGAGGTTCAATAATGTGCAGCATATTAAGTGGGAGTTATGAGCGAAAAAGGCTTTTGCGTTGAAAATAGCGCCACCTGCTGGTCATTTTTGGTGAGTGTACACAGGGGGCATTCTACAGCACCTCTATGAATTTCATTTCCATAAGTGTTATGGTGTGGGCACAGGGCCACATGTAAAATTAAAGTGGCACCACAGCGCCATCTAACGTCGAATTGGTTAACCCTTCATAAGCTCTCCTCAGGAGGGCACTGACATTAACTAAACAAAGTTTCTTGTCAATCCGATGAACAGATGTGGAGATATAAAATAGTTTGCTTTAAAGAGCGCCACCTTGTGGAAAAAGACAGTACCCCCTTCCCATAAACGATGGGTGATGGACATGGTGGTTCATCTCAATGTTCACAATGCACAGGTCAGGCGAACCACAACACAGAACTTGAAGCAACCACAACCAGACCCCCTCTTGCCGTGGTCTGAGTTTGGTTTGTTTCATAGCGGTCTAAGTTCTCTTGAAGTGATTACATTGACGCAAAAAATATTGAGTCACTGCTCTCAGTTCACTTTGAAGAATGAAAGGGACCAAGAATTGAACCATGTGCCAGCATAGCTCACTTGATGCATGCAAAAATCAGGCATGACCTGAATGCTCACTCTCTCTCATCTTTTTTAATTAAATTAATTACATTTGAGAGTGATTTCAATGGGAATTGAAATCACTTTCAAATTAAAATATAAATCACTCCTGGACAAATTATTCATTTTAATTCCTTTGCTCAATACATATAGACTATTTTAACAATGTCAAACCTTTTCTGACATAATCATCTACCGGCATTGAAACCAATAGAGGAAGTCTTTGTCGTGGCAAAGCTGTGCAATTACATTGTCATTTGATGCACTGGGGACTTTTTCGCAGAAGCTAACATTGTGAAGGACGTGTTTGTAAAATCCATCCATCCATCCATCCATTTTCGTCCGCTTATCCGGGGCCGGGTCGCGGGGGTAGCTGCCTGAGCAGGGACACCCAGAGTTCCCTCTCCCCGGACAGTGCCTCCAGCTCTTCCGGGAGGATCCCAAGGCGTTCCCAGGCCAGCTGGGCGACATAGTCACGCCAGCGTGTCCTGGGTCTTCCTCGGGGTCTCCTCCCGGCGGGACATGCCAGGAACACCTCCCGAGGGAGGCGTCCCGGGGGCATCCGAAACAGATGCCCGAGCCACCTCAGCTGGCTCCTCTCGATGTGGAGGAGCAGCGGCTCTACTCTGAGCTCCTCCCGGGTGACAGAGCTCTTCACCCTATCTCTAAGGGAGCGCCCTGCCACCCTGCGGAGGAAACTCATTTCGGCCGCCTGTATCCGGGATCTTATTTTTTCGGTCATGACCCAAAGTTCATGGCCATAGTTAAATTTGTAAAATGGTATAAAAAAAGCCTCACAACCCCTGCGAAATTACTCGTTTTACCGTCAGAATGTGGGCAATTCGTACCAATAAAATTTGGAACGTCTGGAAGAGTGGCCCAATTACATTTTATCCCCTTCAAAGTTAGCTTGGAGTTGAATCGGAAGTTAACTCGGTCGGCAGAAATCTCGAGTGTGCATGCTCTGTAGCACCCCATCTGGACACTCACTGCGACAATTAAAGTCTGATTCTGTGGGAAACACCGGAGTCCTGCTCAACTGCAAAATCATTCAAGACGAAGCCAACTGTCAATAGACATTCTACAGAGAAGTGTTTTTTTTGTTGAGTTGTTGATATCAGAGAAAAGGCAAAACCCAACCAAGAAGATGTTGCCCAAATTTTGGACCTTGTGTTCGAGGCCAGTCAGGCTTTCATTGATGCAGATATTACAAAGGAAAAAGACCGACCCCAAAAAATCTTTACGGCATATCCATGCTTCAAAGACACTCTAAATGTATGCTTCTTGACTTCCTTCTATGGCAGTGGTTCCCAGTGGTGTGTGTATCACACACAAACACACACACACACACACACACACACACACACACAACTACACACAATTTTTGACCAGAATAGGCCTACCAGAGAACAGAATAGGCCTACCTCATAGGGGTGTTGGTAATAGATAACTTAATGAATTTAAATGTGGACCAAAAATATGTTTCAATTTGGATTATAGAGAGTTTTGATTATCCAATTGGGTGTGTTATTGGGATTTTATGGGGTCAAGGGTATAGTTGGCCTATCAACACGATTTAAAAACTGGTATATAGTCCGTGGCATTGAGGTCCGCTCTAACAAATAAGTCGGACTGAGGCTCACTGAGGCTCTGTCTCGCTGCTACGTCATCTTAAATTGGTCGCGTGATTTGACGTGCTAGCACATCAATCGACCTCAGAGGGTTGCACAAATATAATTTTGGTAACCTCAAAACCTCAGAGCAGACAAAATTGTGCGCATCCCCCGCAATCTCTGGCACCCCCCCTAGGGGGGGCACGGACCCCAGGTTGGGAACCACTGTTCTATGGTACTCTGTGCTTCTGTCTGTTCAGGCTGTCCTGTATTAAGCCTGCTCAGTGGTTGTAATAACTGAATACAATTTTGTCCGAGGCAATGGATGAGCTGCGTCCCATCCTTGGTGGCATCAACCGCGAATACATCAAGGAAATTAAGGGAAGATGGGCAGACCCCCTTCCCCTTTGGATCTGTGTGGAGGTAAGTTGCTGTTCCATATACCAAATCCATTGTTATGTCAGCCATGTTCAAACCAATCCATAAAAGGTCATTTCTCTGTTCCATAGTGGATTTCTCACCAACTTTAACACCAAAGCAGCTCAGAAATGCCAGTGAGGCGCTGCTTCATATCCTTGAGGTGAGAATTGTTGTTAGTCTTTTACCACTCACTGTGATGTGTCCTTCATCTACTGACATTGTTGTGCATGTTCACACAGAACTACTTCCAAGTTCAATTTCAGATTAATTTAAATCCTTCATTTTCTCAGTTCATTATTGTTTTTATTTTTTTTACTAAGTTCACTGAGTTCTAGGCTATACCTGGAGAAGCGGCCTGAGCACCCTCCCCCAGGAGGAATTCTGGGAAAGAATGTTGGTATTGATGGCATACTACTACACTCTGCAAATAACATACCCACAGTCCTCTCTGTCATATAAACGTAAGGTAATTGGTGATGCCATCCATGATCAACATGCTACTAGCACATATACGAAAGCAATAGGTGAATGAAAATTAATTGTTGAGAAATAGGTAAATGTCAAGCAGCATTTTGTCAGGTCTGTCGTGTTTGTTTTTGTTTCCAATGCCTTTCAATAACTTGTTTTGTTCCTGCCTTGGCTAGCACCTTGACAAGTTTTCCCTCAGTGTCTTAAGGTTATTCTCCAGGGTTCCTTCAGATCCTTAAAAGGTCTTATTTTTTTGCTTTCGAGAGGTCTCAAATTTTACATGGCACCTGAAGTGAGACATGTTTGAATACTCTATTACACTGTCCAGTGTTGCACAAATTAATTTTAATTTTGTATTTGTCTTGTTTACGTGACAAGTGAACAAATAATTAGAAAGAAGTTATTATATGCTATTATTGTTCCAGACAGTATAATAAATGTTGACAGTACTCACACTTGCCATCCTGGTTGTGATTCAGTAGAATCAGTTTGGATGTATATTCTAAGAATAAGGACTGTTTTAAGTTTTTGGTTTTAGTTTTAATATGGATTTAGGTTTATTTCAACATAAGCCAACTTGTATCATGAAACAGCGTAATCATTTTTCACTCGTACACAGTGACAAATGAATGTACTACTTGTGAAGTGACATGAAGACATGAATCAGAGGCACAAAAAACGTTGACAGCGGTGGCCGGTCACTATGTTTACCAATACCCGACCCGTGCCTTGCGCTTTTCATGATTTACGAGAGCCTCATTTTCAGGTCAGAAAAGCCGAAGAATCACACCCCTGATTGAAGGATACTGCAAGAGAATGTCACTGAAGCAGTCAGTGGTGAAAGTGGTGCCGCAGGCTAAACTGTGCAAGGGAGGGCGGTGCAATTTGGAGGGTTGGTCCAGACTCCTGCGAATATCTCAGACACAAAAAACTACATATATCCGCCTACAGGGGGTGCTATAACCTAGGCCAACGCGTTTTTGCCTATAACTCCCACACCGTATGTCGCACATTCAAAAACCTTGTATCCCCAGATTCCCTGAATGCAGCTGAATCACTTTGCGACTGGCCACGCCCACTTGCACCTTGAAAGTTTTTTTGCTAAATTGCAAAAACTGGAAAACCTACTTTTTCAAACTCCTCCTTGGGATTTTGTCCGATCTGCGTGAAACTTGGCACGTACACTCTTCAGCTGGACCTGATCTAAAGTTATCAAAAGAATTTTGCTTGGTCAAAAAATGCACTAATTATTCACGAAAACATTTCTGTAGCTAGCTAAAAAATGGAAGCTGTTTGATATCTCGGTCAAACTAAATGCTATTAACACCAAATTTGAGATCCTTGCTTGCCATGAGACTGGGAAGGGATGAGCCCAATTTGACGAAGATTGGCCACTAGGGGGCGCTAAAAATATGGGAAGTTTATATCTCTTGAACTGCTACACCGATTTTTTACGAAATTCAAGATATGAGGCCATATCTTGAAGGGTGTACATGCCAAGTTTCACGCAGATCGGACAAAATCCCAAGGAGGAGTTCGAAAAAGTAGGTTTTGCATATGTGGCGCTTTAGCGAACGTAATGTGCAGCAGAAGTGGGCGTGTCCTATGTCAGAAAACCCAGCTCTATTCAGGGAACATATGGGTATAAGGTTTGCGAATGTGTTATTTAAAATGTGGAAGGTACAGGCAAAAACGCGATTGCATCCATTATAGCACCACCTACTGGAGTACATGTGCAATTTTTGGCATGGAAAAACTGTGTCCTATTCTATCTGTACCATATAAATGTCAAAGCTTTCAGCATCATAGTTTGGCTGAAATTAATGTTTGTTGGTTATCTTGTAATAAGCCACGCCCACATTGACCAGTCATGACCACCTTCAAGACATGACCTCAGGATTGGCCCTACATCATACCGACCAAATTTCGTAAAAATCGGTGTAGCCGTTCAAGAGATATAAACTTCCCATATTTTTAGCGCCCCCTAGTGGCTAAAATTCGCCAAATTTAGCTTATCCCTTCCCAGTATCATTGCAACAAAGGATCTCAAATTTGGTGTTAATAGCATTTAGTTTGACCGAGATATCAAACAGTTTACATTTTTATAGCTAGCTACAGACATTTTTTCGGAATAATTTGTGCATTTTTTGACCGAGCAAAATTCTTTTGATAACTTTAAGTCAGGTTCAGCTGAAGAGTGTACGTGGCAAGTTTTACGCAGACCGGACAAAATCCCAAGGAGGCGTTCGTAAAAGTAGGTTTTGCGACTTTGCAAAAAAACTTACTAACCGGAAGTGGGCGTGGCCAATCGCAAAGTGATTCAGCTGCATTCAGTGAATCTGGGGATACAAGGTTTTTGAATGTGCGACATACGGTTTGGGAGTTATAGGCAAAAACGCGTTGGCCTAGGTTATAGCGCCCCCTGCCGGCGGATATATGTAGTTTTTCGTGTCTGAGATATTCGCAGGTGTCTGGACCAACCCTCCAAATTGCACCGCCCTCCCTTGCACAGTTTAGCCTGCAGCACCACTTTTAGCCGGAGAAAAATAAAAACAAAATCTTTACAATTACAATAGGGTTCCGAGCACCGCTGGTCCTAGGAAACGCGTATGCTTGCATACGCGTTCCCTCGGCCCCTCGGGCTTGGCCCCCTAATAAGTACAAAAGAATGTATCAAAACTGTGCAAAAGAGGTCATTGGCTTTTTGTGATGAGGGCACAAGCAGCCTGTTTTTGAAATGTGTCCTTTAATGTCTGCGTCACAGAGGTAGAATGAGATGTAGTGGCAGTAGCACCCCAGCAGACCCTCTCTGTGAAAAAAATGAATAGAAAATGTCATTATTAATTATTACTGTCATTGTTACTTAATACTAAGGATGCAACCAATAGATCACAAAACTCACAATTTCGATCATATCACTTTTGTTAGAAACAGGTTGGATAATTTTTTAGATCAAGACAAAAAGGATTACTGCTAAATGAATTATGAATACTCTATTTTGACGCTTATCTCTATCTAGACACTTGTTATATTCACCATTTTATATTATTCTTTATATATAGTCAAATAATCCACAAGTATTATATATTTCTGATATTATTAAATTATATTGGCTGTCTGTCTCTCTGTCTGCTCGTCTGTTGTCAGTGGACTCGGTCAGTCTGATTGGCAAGGGCGTAACCATGGTATAGATATTGGGGGGGTCCAAATGAGAGCCCTCTCCCTGAATTTTTTTTTTTTTTAGTACATTTCCCACAATTCTATGATATTTTATATATGAAAATTCGCACATTTGGAAGTTTTGAGGACAACATTGACCATTTGAATTCATATGTAAAGGAATATTCTGTGAAATTGCATGGATTCCTACAGAATCAAGATAAAGCTTCTCTTTAAATTCCCATTTAGTGAAAATCAATGTTTTTATCTGAAAGGTTTTATCTCTATATCTCACCTATATGCCAGTATCAGGCCCAATGTTACTAGTTTTATTTACTGCTGACATGTAGGCCTAGGTTAAAACTAATGTTATCAAGCTGTTTAAGTTTTAATTCAAATTTCTCACTCCCACTGCTTTCACCGTGCCTCTCCCTCTCCCTGTGTCTCTGTGCTGCCTACATTGTGACCAGATACCATTATTTTGATGATCATTTTAATTTGATACATTGATTTTTCTGCTTGTGTCACTAGTTTATTTGCTTTAGCTATATGTGCATAAATAACAGTGTACAATGTACAGTAGTGTAGCCCCTTTCACACATGCACAGCTCTTTTGAACTTATCTGGACATTACCTGGAGGAGCTGTAAGTGTAACAAATGAGAGCAGTAACAGGGATGAGTTGATGTAGGAGATTTTCTTCATTGAAAAGAAGGTTTTAAGCTCCAACAAATAGCTTTAAATTACGTAAATGAACACCTACATGGCATTAATGCAAGAATATGACTGTACTCCTGTCACATAACTCCACCTACATGACAACTTGACTTGGAAAAGAAGTCAATCTTCTGCTGCCTCTTCCTTTTTGGCATTTATGATCATGTTGAATAATATCAAAATCAGTGGATGTTTCTAGAAAACTATCTGTCACTTACCATTAACTTTACCTGGCTTTCCTGGCTTTGCCTAATTGTTTGCCACCTGGCTTGCTTAATATTAGCTAACATGCCACAAAGCAAGACAGAGTTATTTACAGACAAAATTCTACATTATTTACAAGTTAAACAACCGTTTCATACCTCCACTCTGTTCACTGTGTTCCAGCAAGTGACTGCAGCTCAGTTAGCATGTAATTGTTTACGTTCCCGGGCGGCCGGAACTAGTGGGTTTGGTCAAATGGCAGTTATTGACTTGATGGCTGTCAATTACTCTAACTTGACCAATGGGTTTTCATGTATGGGGGAGCTACTCAGCGTACTGAGGTGCGCTCCATTTCAGTATGCTGTTACACCGCAAGGGCGAGCAAATGGTTTAATACTTGAGGATGGGCGCAACCAAGTTTACAACTGGGAGGGGGGGTAAATTGAAAATGAATAAGAAATAACGAGGCAGATCTGTTGACAGGGTTTATAAAAGAGTGCCTAATTAACATATTTTCTACTGTATATTGGGGGGGACAGATTGCTATTTTCTCAATATTGGGGGGGACACAACCCACGATCAGTATTTGGGGAATTATTAGGTCGACTTTAAAAAGTGAAATCTCCAATTAATAAGTGGTTCAGATAACATGCCAAATCACGGATCAACTTCGTTCTGTTATACCACTGTCTGGTCAGTAGTGACAACAGCAAATTAGACATGCACATACATCATGCACACAAGCTGAAGGTTAATTTACCTTGCATTCGCTGAACAGTTGATGGTGATGGTCGTAAAGTGAAAGTAAGTAAATTGGATGTGTTGCCGCCCCTCGCAACAACTTTCTTCTTGCAGCTCCTTCAGATAGGGCTTTTCATATCGACCAGCTGTCCCTGAGCATTCTTATAATAACCAGAATACGCCCAGACTGCAGATTTGGTTCTCTTTGAAGGCGGAAAAATGCCCTGAGGGCTGCTACTGTCACGTCCTCCCTCCGCCATGTCTTCTTCACTACACAACAAGCGCACGTTGCACGCTGTGCATGCGCCACGAGTTTTCCACACCGTGGTTATCGACCGCGGCGGTTACCATGGTAATTAAAACTTAAAAGGTATCTTCACCGTCAGGAATTTTACCGTGGTTTACCGTGACACCGGTAACCGTTACATCCCTAGTCTGTACTTGTACTCCTGGATCTCAGTACTGCATTTGATACCATCAGTCACAGCATTTTGCTGCAGAGACTTTGTATTTTGGCCTTGGTGTCTCGCGCTCTCCCTGTGTTTCCACAGATCTCTCTAGAGTTCCATCCCTCTGCACCAGTCTGCCAACCAGCACTCCCATTAGGTTGGTCTGCTTTTCCTGCCGTTCCTGTATATGGCCCAGCCTGCCCACCAGAAGCGGCCTTCATCAACTCTTGTTTACTGACTGATTCCATTTCCATGTTTTCCCATATCTGGTGCTGTAAACTATTTTTTGTCTGTACAGAACATCACGTCAGATTTTGATTAATATTATGAAACAAAAACTGTATACTCTTCACTTCCTATTTGATTGCACTATTATTGCACTTTGTCATCTCTTTCTGTCCTTGCACTTTGTGATTAAATTATAATCATTTGTTGTAATTGCATTTTTATAATCTTTTGTATAGAACACTGAGTTTACTTATGCATGTGCTTCATAAATGAAGTTTGTTTTTTCTTGCCAACAAAACTTGTCCATTTGCCTCCTCCACCAGAGCTGATGCCTTCCTTTGATTGATGTGCTCTTCCTGTCCCTTGTGTATCTGTCTCTGGGCCTGAAGGAGAAGGATCTAGGTCAGTGGTCCTCAATAGGCGGCCCCCGTGCTGCATCCGGCCCGCCAGCCTCCTATTTGTGGCCCCCGAACTATTATTCCTTCACCATGTGTTTTGGTTCAGTTGGCATGTGTATTCCAGGACTTGTCTCCATGCCAACGATACACAGACAGCTGGGTCACTCACTGCTGAAAGCGCAATATTTAACTTTTACTTTCATTTTGGAGCAGTTTGCTTATCGACATTTTGCCGGCTGTGGGAGCCTAAATTGCAAGAAAATGGTGTGTTCCAAGTTCACTGCTAAAAGAAAAGTGGACGGTGAAAATCAGCAATTCAAGTGGACTGAAAAATTTGCATTCATTCTCCCTCCAACCAGCACAAGACCCATGAGCTTAATATGCCAGGAGACTATAGCTGTGATGAAGATTTCCAATTTGAAACGACATTATGAGACGAAGCATAGGAATTTTGAAGAGACATCTCCTCAAAATTCAGAGGTAAGAACAACAAAAATTAATGCACTGAAATCGTCATATCAGGCTGCAAGCAGGATTCTTGTCACATCTATGACACAACAACAAAAAGCGACAGAGTGCTCACTTAGAGACTTAGAAAATTTGTTTTATTCAGCTATTTCAATTTGTCAAAATGGAAATGACATTTTATTTTAGTTTTTATTTTTGTTGTTGTTTTGAATGAAAAGGACATTTTGTTTTTAATACAGTATTGTTGCATGTGGCCTGACCGACCTCAATACATGGACCTTTGAGTCACTGAAAAAAATCTTTGTGGCCCTTTAAGATCTGTATTTATGAACCCCTGATCTAGGTGATCGATTCAACAAACACCAGTCAACAGTGAGCAGAATCTTGAAGACATGGGCAAATTTCCTGTACACTCTGCTGGGTGCTGTGGGCATATGGATGTCCCCTGACACTGTTAGAGCAATGATGCCCAATGTGTTTGGGAAGTACAGTGACACACAAGTCACAATTGACTGCACTGAATTGAGATGCCAGACACCTTCATCTTTGGTGTTGCAAAGTGAACTCTTCTCGCAGTACAAATCACACACTACCCTGGAAGGTTTAATAGGTGTGTCACCACAAATGTCACATTTGTGTCATCCCTGTACTCTGGTTCAGTCAGTGACAAAGAGCTGTTTAGGCAGTCTGGTATGATCCCGCTTCTGGACATGGCAGTGATGGCGGACAAGGGTTTCAGGATTGATGACATTGTGCCCTGCAAAGTGTATAGGCCACCTTTCCTGAGCAAATCACAGCTGTCCCAGGTTAAGGGTATATGTGGAGAGAGCAATCAGAAAAATCAAAGAGAATAAGCTCTTTGAAACAGTTACTCCTCAAACAATTTCTGGCAGCATTAACCAGCTTTTTGCAGTAGTCTGCCTCTTGGCAAATTATCAGAGCAAGTCACTGGTAAATGCTTGGGCCAAAGATCTAGTGCAGTGTTAATAAGAGTTTCTCTTCAAGTGCCGCACTAGCTGTGGAGTGAACATGGTGCATCAGTCCACATTCACCATTGGCCATGAAATGGACATCCAGTAGAAGCTTGGCATGGACCTGATCTCTAACACATGTTGATCTCTGAACTCCCTTTATGTGACTCTGCAGCTGAAGATGGTTGAGCCCTTTTGACAGATGTGTTTGAGGTCTTTTGAGATAACCGTTCCACAGTTTCAGAAATTTTACAAACAGCTCAAAGAGGTGGCAGCTGTTATTGAGACGGTGTGATGGTCTCCAGGACTCATGAGTTTACATGTGACCACTGGAGGAGCAGATTGTTGTTGCCTGGTGTTTGTCTCTCAGCTGTTGCACAATGTTGATACAAATTATTGCAAATGTCATTTGTCAGTTTACCACTTAGATTTTTTACTGCAGCTGTTAAAACTCCTGTTGTCACTTTGAGTGCCAAGGTTTCAGTGTATGTTTTCATTTAACTGAAGTTTAAGGATATGTATGTCGGGCTGAACAATTAATCACATTATTATCAAAATCCTAATATTCGCAAGTGCTATAACCAAATTGCAGGAGCTGCAAATTCTATCGAATACCTGCAAAATTAACTGCACTCTGATTTTCCCTTTAATGTTTTGCATATTGTCCTGACTAATGTTCTTACTGTGCTGCATTTGTTCATTTGTTAGAAACATTTGCACGATTTACATTATATGCATTTTGGTCCTTCGGCTTTGCACTGTAAATGTCCACTGAATAGAATAGACAATAGAATAGATAAATGTTTTGATGGATAAGCCAAAAGTGTTTTTTATTGCCAAGTTTTTCTTACAGCTCATTCAAATCAAATCAAATCAATCTTAATTTGTATGCCACTTTTCACACAATGAGTAGCACAAAGTGCCTCACAGAGGGTAAAAACAACAAAGAATATCAAGAAAACCCGACCCTCCCACCCCATATATATGCACACAGATACATACACACTCACACACATGTGCGCACACATACCCACACGCACACACCCACACACTCACACCCACACATACACTAGCTGACACTAAAGCCACATGGCCAGGCACCGAGACCTGAGGCGAGGAAGAAGCTACCTTTGGGGGCCAGCCACACTGAGAGAGGTCACGGTCCATGACCACAGGGAGCGCCGCTACAGAGACCACCCTGACCTGGGCAGACAGGAGGCCCCACACCAAGGTGCAGGGCCCCCTTGCCACCCAGGCCAGAGCCATCCACAGGACAGCACTGCCAACGGTAAACCAGAGACAACTCCCAGTGTGGCAGGCCCCCATGAGGAAACACTGGAGAAAAAAACTGAGGGACTAAAACAGTAAAATAAAATGTATTAAATGAGGATACAAACATAAAGAAGGATAAGAGCATTAAAGACAAAATTCAAAGACAATGCATTAACAACAAATACAATCCTATGGCACACTGTAAAACATGAACATGAACACAGTTAACATAACCTATAAGAGACTTTGTATTTACAATTATTAGGAGCAGACATGTCAGATGTAACAACTAATTTTGCAACAGGTACTTCTGCATGTACACATGCAAGTAGTACTGGTCCATGTTCTCTCTAATGACTGCTGTCATATTCTCATCAACATGGATGCGCTGCACCAGCATATCATCCTGTGCAAAAGCCACGAAGTCACACCATTTCAGGCCAGTGATCAACAGTTGACCCTGCACCTGCCAATAGTACTTGCAATCTACATAGTTCTTAACGTTTGGACACTTAACCTCTACCAGTCCAAATGGCTGTTGGGCCGATGGGTCGTAAACCAGTCCAATTGGTGAGGCTCCAAGCTAAGGGGCTTCAGGGTGGATAACGAGGCCGCAGGATGTGTAGTTGACATTCTTCATCCGGCAGTGCTCCCTGATTGCTTCGAATTCCATGTCTGCACCTATTCGGAGAACATTTTAATAAGACTTCGTGAAACGCATAATCAATACCTATTTTACAGTTAAGACACTATTACTACTCTAACATAAGTTAAAAGTGTTAACTGTAACTGTGTTAAATGGTAAAACTGAACAGAAGGGTTAGGGTTATTTAGCACACCTCTCCTCATCTCTGCCGTTTGTCTTATCCCTCTAAAGATTCTCTCTGCCAGAGACTCCGCGGAGCTCACTCCCCTCGCAAAGCAGACCTCCCAAAAATGCGAGGAGGTGATCCTCGGTCTGTGAAGGAGAGGCCACTCCTGGCTGGCTGCCTGATCTTTTGTCCTCAATTTTGAGGGCCATTTCTTGTGTGACCATCATACTCTTGATGTGCAGGTCCTCCTCCTCATTGGACACATGAACACACTGTCTTGGAGAGAGTTGCTGGATAAGGTGGCGCAGCCTTGTGAATGGTGATTATTTTGAAGGGTACCACAGGTTGCTGGTGTGACAGCTCACTCCCTTTCTGTGCCAGCCCAAACGCTGTTTCAGCCAAGGTTTTCTCCACTGTGATGCCCATTGTTGCTGCCAGAGGTTTTTCCATGACATCGAAATCTCGGAAAGTGTCACCAATGTTGAGCAGCGACATCTCCAGCAGGTCACCTACCACACCCTTATAGAATGTGCTCCTCTGAAAGACAATAATACTAGGGGTTAGGCATCCAGTCACGTAGGAATACATAAATGCGATAGAAAACACGGTTCCATTAAGATCAAATTCTTATTTACAATGGCGACCTGGCAAAAGGCAACTTTAAACTGAACATGTTTGTTTTCACTGCCAATTTCACCGTCTTCATTGTCTAAGTATGTTTGTCTTACACAGGGTTATGTTTTTGTTCAAAACCCGGTAAAACCATATTAATGACAGCTATATAAAAATGACATGTCGCTAAGTTACTCACCTGATCCCTCCTTCTGTCCGTCTGTTTTGCTTTGGTCTTGTTATGACCACTTTTTCTATTGGCCCTGGTTTCAGTCCGTTACAAAAGACACACAAAAAGAAGAAATCAAAAGAAATCAAAAGACACAGAAACATAAAAAAAAACATCTCAATAAGAGAAAAGACAAGAAAATTGAAATATAAAGGAAACATTAAACAAATTATCTAGAATAAATAATCACTCTTTCTAATATTCCTGATTCTTTTTAGAGTTCATAGCTCCATCTTATAACTTGTACCAAGGTTACAAGGACTACAATGAGTAGTAATAATAAAACCTACTACAATTTGAATGTGACTGACAGTTTTCTACACACAAGGCCGCTTTAATGCACGGGCTTACCTGGGCTGAAGCCCAGGAGCCTCACAAGTTCAGGTTCACAATGAGCTGAAAAGATGATATTGTTTTGTAACTTGTCAGGTTTTCTGTCAATCACTCTAATCGCAAGTTACGTGGCTGCTGATTGATCCAAATTAGGAGTGACCCACGTGGCCCCATAGCCTATGGCCCGTGGGCTGACCTATCAGAATGTCTATAGTTAGTTTTGGGGTGTGTCCCTCAATGATTGAGTGACATCAAGTGGAAAATGTCGGGGAGGACGTTTGAGAGTGGTGCCCAGAAAAGAAAAAAAACTTAAGAAAGAGTTGCTTGAAAAAGAATTACTGAAGAGCATCCCAAAGCTTTTTTAAACCAGCTGCTGCTGAAGATGGACCCAGCACCAGGGGACGCTCGCTATCTCACACACCGGAGGGAGCGGAGGAGGCGCAGGCCGCGCAGGTGGATGTAGCTTGAGAGGAGCAGGGCACCGCCCGCAGCAGTGGAGGGGAGGAGGAGGGGGGACCACACGGGCCCCAGAGAGAGGACCAGGCTGCAAAGCAGTCAGGGGGAGACGAGTCAAATGACCCATGTAACAGTGACCCGGGCCGCCGGGGAAACAATCCTGACGCAAAAGTGCGCGCTTATTGGGCGAAAATGGGACCGGAGTCCTGTCAAAGTAAAGATGCTAACATGATGGATCACACCCCATGCAAACATGTTCTATCCATTTTAATTAATAGGGAGGCGTTAGTGGAGTCTGTTTCATATGTCCACGCTTGCTCTCCATGGCTTCTCCACACCGGAGCGCACAACAAGGATGCGCTTCGACTCGGACTGCCCTTCCACCTGGACACCGCATACCTCGACCCCGTGAACGGCCAGAGTTTACCCTACACACGGTTCTCGTATTTCTCCTTTCACGGACTCCTCGACGTGTGTGTACTCCTTCGAGCCTGCGTTCATCCGCAAAAGGAGCGGCTCGAGTGCGGTGAGTAAATGTAGGCCACGCGCGGCTCAGAAAGCATCTGCCGCAGGAGCTGGAAGACAAACGACTCAGCAAGGTGGAGACACTGCGGGCAGCTATTTACTACATCAATGTGGAGCCTGCTGGACTTGTAACGGGATGGAGGTGTCACTCGGAGACGCGCGTAACTGCGCCGCTGCAGCAGAGGACAGAGTGCAGCAATGATGGCGAATAATCGCTCAAGTTGGCACAGCCATATAAATGTGCCACAAAGTCAACCCAGTGGGAGACTTAGAGATCAGACGCTCAATTCAGATTAGCTGTTGTTAACGCACTGCTAGCTTGAGCCAGTGTGCAGGCGAAGCTGAGCGCACAGAAGGAGAGACTGAGATCAAGAGTGAGCGGTCTGCAGCGCAGCCAGCAAGAGTCTGTGAGAGCGCAGAGGTTATTATTGCACCTTAAAATGCATACAAGCAAACATGTAAATACATTTTGATTGAGCGCATAATATATTTCTGTTTCCGCAAATTAAATTATGTTTTTAGATTATACTGCAAACCTTCTATAAATGTTGCTCAGTTTAATCCTTTTGGCACCTGGCATTAGGCCATGTTTTCTATCCATGGGGTTGAATGGAGTGTGTCCGTGCAGATGCATGTGATTGGTTCACAGGCCCACTGAGGCCAGAGAAGAGGCTCCTACTTTGATCTGGTGCTGTTCTTTGCTTATGCTGTTATTAGTTATTATCAGTGTTTGTGCAGACAGCTGATGGTTGGTGATGTTTTTCATAATATCGTTTGAAATCATATTTGCACACATTTTGGTTTTATTATCACCATAAGTTGCTGTGTGTGGTTCTTAAATAAAGTGTATTGTGTTTATGCTAAGTGGGCTCAGTGATATGTTAATAACAATATTATGGTGTTTTCTGGCTCAAAGAGGAAAAATGCACTGTTGTATGTCTTGAAAGAAACTAATGCATTTTGTGATGTAGATTACCTAGATATTACACTTTTTTAAAATGAGACTATATAAATTGAGGGGATGGAGGGCCTACAAAACATCTCAGCCCCGGGGCCTAACATTAGGTTAAGGCGGCCCTGTCTACACACAAATATCTCACATAGCAAGAATATTACACTGATTACATGTCTTAACCCTGACTGCTGTTCTGGGCTTGTGCCACTGCTGTTCTGCCTCAGTGCAGCTGTGGACAGGGGGCACAACCTGCATTTTGAGCTCTGAATAATGCGCTGTTTGAAACAGCAGGGCAACTGTGTGATTACACAGAGCAGTGCTAGCAATGCATGAGCAGTGATTTGTCGCCATTTCAACTGGCTCTGAGTCCTGAAGCAATACCTGTACAAAGCAGATGAAGAGAAGTTTTTACAAACATACACACTGATCTTGGTATCCAACTTTATTGGTGGTCCAAACAGATACCACCGTTTTAAGTCGAGTTAGGACACTGGGTGAAGTTCATCTATGAGAAAGTAACACTACAATATAGCATAACAGAGGGATTATCTGGGGAGGCCAGGTGTTGAATAATATGGATTTCCTGGTGGAAACACTCTACAATAAACTTAGAATTAATTACACCCAATGACCTTACTATCCTCTTCTTTTAACAACATAGAGGAAAGTCTTGCTGCTTTTATCAGTCTTGTCTTCAGAAAAATAAGCAGGCTCTTACTTAATTCTGACCTTGAAGTTACAATTTATAAACACTGTGAAATCTCTGGTTGATATTATAAATTGATATTATATCCCTGATATTATATCTCCCTAAATTTTGAAAAGGACAAACGGGCAAGACATCTTACTTTGCATTTTCCTTTCCTCTGGCAATAGGCAAACAACAGTGAAACTGGCACAACTGTGCATACATTTACCAAGCCTCTCAGAATACAGCTCTCGCTTTTCTGATCAAGGTGATGTCAAGGACCTGGTCATACTTACTGACTGCATTACTTTTGCTCAGGGCCGTTTCAAGGAATTTGGGGGCCCCAAGCAAAATGGACACAGCATAGCCATACAGTTTAAGTTCACCCACACTTTATATAAGTGCATAAGAACTGAACATGTCGAACATTTTAACATGCAAAAAAAACACAACCATACCATAAAATCCAATATTCATAACAAAAAAGTGCACAATAACTAAATCCAACAAACCTAAAAACACACACACACACACACACACACACACACACACACACACACACACACACACATATACATACATACATGCATAGCCATACAGTTTAAGTTCACCCACACTTTATATAATTAAATAATTATAGACCTAATGGTACCTTGTGCTATACAGGAAACGTCGGCACTGAGAAGTGATGCATCTGTCGAGGAGGCCATGGCACCACTGGATCGACTCTCTTCCATGTCAGCTTCTTCCTCATGAATGGAGGATGAAGTTGATGGTGTAGATGGGAAAATAATTGAAAAAAAATCTGAAATTACCTGTGAAGTACGTTTGACCATTTCACTGTTAGCATATTGGAAGAGGTCACTATTAACAGCTCAGCTCAGTGAGAGAAATTCACTCTACCTTCATCAGTGGAGGGTTCCTTAGGAAGAGCCTGAGGGCTGAGAAATTTAAGCAAAGCACCTTGAGGGAGGAAGAAAAGATATGTTAGCATTTCCATATTTTGATATTTAGAAGGGATGCAGCTATTTCACAACTACAAATTCTTAAAAACATCCCAAGCTAATGTTATACATTGACCTACTTTTAGCTTAACATAGCATTTGAGCATTCTGCTGTTTGAGAATTAGACAGACGCACCTGGTGCTTTAAAGACAGTAAACAGCTGGTGTACATGAATACTACTAGACATGAATGTTCCGATCTGCTTTGATGCACGGAATTTATTGTGTGGTTTTCCTAACAGATTATCACGGTGGAATAGTTAGTATAGCAGAGAAGCTATGCCACTTTAATCAAAACCTATTACAAAGCTATAGCAATGACGTCATGTCATTAAATACGATAAACAGTGATTCCGAACCAGATCTGTGTCTTCCTTATCCCGTTAATAAACATATTACAGTATGTAACCATATTCCGTCCGTTCGAAAAAAAAGTTGCACTAACTGTTACAAGCAGCATTGGCCATCAGGCAGGTAGCTAACATAAACATTTTTTGCTAACGTTAGCCTACCTGCTGCGAAATTACACTAATTGTACAAGACAAGTAGAGCTATTTTATCCAGTGTAATGTATCACTTACCACTATCTTCTTTTTTCTTATCCTCTTTTTCCTTTCTCTTCTTTCTTTTCTGGCTTCCTGATGCATAATTACGCTTCATGTGATGACTGCCGAGGTTTTGTATCTTGCCGGCAGCAGAGGTCACGAACCTGGCTGGCTGGCTGCTGTCAGCGACTACTAAGAGGGGCCCCCTTGAGGGGGATCCCGATAACAGTGTCATTGCATTTTACTGCATTGACTATCAAAGGGGCGCTCACACAGTTTGTCGTTGCATTTTATTCATAACCAGTCGTCTTGGGGCCCCAGGCCAGCTCGGGGCCCCAAGCAATTGCTTAGTTTGCTTGCCTTCTCGCAACAGACCTGCTTTTGCTCATACTCTGGCATGCTTGATAATGTCCCTGAAATGGAAAAAACAGTAACTTGAACAACTAGAACAGAACACCCAAACCACCCCTCTCATTACTGTCAGTGAATGTGGCTTCTCACTCTTCCTCGTGGATCTGTGACAGGCTGCCCTAACACTAACAGCACCAGTTGGCCTGTCTTTGTTTGATACAATGCTATTCAAAATAAGTCTTTGACAGCTGACTTAAGCTAACTTGTTGAGGTAACTAGTAAGTTATAGTCACATCAAATGGAAATTATGGAAAGAAAAACGTCTGTCAGCTATGATTAGTTAACATTTTTTAACATTTGTTTGCTTTATAGTGGCTTACTAAAATATTCTCTTAAAACAAAACTACACAAAAGGAAAGAAACATATTTCTGTCAGGCCACCAGCCGTATATTAGCTAAGCTAGCAACTTACCCTCATAGTTGGTGATAAATGAAGAGGCGTACAGTTTAAATCCTTTGTCGAGCCTGCTGCTGGGGGTTCTGGAGGTCTCGCAGATCCTGTGAACATCTGAAATGCTCAATATTGGGAGCTCTTGCAAAGGTCACATGTAAAATGACGTGATTGTGCCAAAATAAAACTAAAAAATCTGACACCGCTAAAATCCGCTGCTACAATGAACGGGCGTGACGTCGACCAGAAGTGGAGAAACCTGTTTTGGAGAACCCGGAACTTCGTTCGGCATAACGCCGGAGGGTTAGGGTTAGGCATCAAAATCGTTATTTTTAAAACACTAAGAAGGCTCGACACAACATAAAACTTTGCTCGTAGTATCCCCAGGGTCTCTACACATGAACACAAGCATTGAGAACATTGTTTGTGTACACAGAGTTTACTAAATATGAAAGTTTTTGAACAACTCACGTTAGCAGTAGCTTCTTCCTCTAGCCGTCGTCATGGCAGCCCAGATGTACCCGGGGATCGACACGTCTGGGTAGAGTGTATGTGGTTCAGTTGAGCTATCTGTAGAGACCCTGGTGATACTACGAGCAAAGTTTCATGTAGTGTTGAGCCTTCTTAGTGTTTCAAAAATAGCGATTTTGATGCTAGCGTAAAAGTGCCCCATGCACTCCCATTGAAAATGAGTTTGAGCCGAAAACGAAAATACGGTCAATCTTAAAAGTGCCTCTTTCGTCGTAATTATCCTTTTTTACGAAGGTTTGACTCATATACATTCACAAAAAAAGCCTATGTTGCATTTTGGCGAGAGTTTCACTTTAACTAACCCACATGTGCACGAACACACATATTGGGGGTTAAGCAGATCAAAGTGCTTATATTAATAAATTCTATTATATTGTACACAGCAGTTTTCTGTGATTAATTTGTGCATATGTTTGTGATAATTCCTGGTTGTGATGGTCAGTGCTCAGATTCCTTTCCTTTAAATGTAAATATTGTACAGGTATTTACATTTAAAGTGAACCCTTCTTTTGAGACTATTTTGGTCTGGTTATTGGTCCCTGATTCCTGGGTGGTGCCCCATTTAATGATTCGATCATAATTTTTATTAATTTTATTGATTCAATGGAAATAATTATTATGAATGATTATTACTTTCTAATAACCACACCTGCCCTACCATCAATTCCCAACATTTATTTATCACATAATTTTTCCCAGTGACTTCTTGTTTGCTGGTTAGATGTCAGTCCAGTCGAACCTTGGATGTCAATTAAACATGTCTTCAAAAGAATTAAAATTCCTGGTTAATATAATATCTATGACAATCACTGAGCAGAGAGCAAACCCCGCAGGAGGGGTGCCAGGCTCAGAGGTCAATTTTTGTAGTGGCGTGTGGATATACAGTGGATACATTTACATGCATATGTCACTGTCATAATTTGATCCATTCGGTCCAGTAACATTTGGAAAGACTAAATTATTTTATCCTCATTTAAGTTAGCTGGACGCTATACAGGAAGTTAGCTGGCTCGGTTGACAGAAGTGTCTAGTGGACACGCTCTATGGGCCACACAATGCGGAAGCTATGCGGAAGAGCACCAACTGGAAGTAGAGTGTTTTTGGCTTCATGTACCACTGAGCAGCTGAGTCTGAACAGACAGACAGACAGACAGACAGACAGATAGAAACAAAGAGAGGGGTAAAGGACATCTGGTTGTAGCTCAAAGCTTAACAAATTAAATCAACCATACACACTCCTCATGTTTTGTCTGTTCTCATCCTGTTTCATCCTCTGCCTTGCTTGTCTCTCCATACTTCCTTCTTTGTCTTATCACCTCTCTTTTGGATCTTTCTCTCTTACATCAGACAGGAAGATATAGTAACAAGAACAGAACAAGTCAGAGAAAATAATCAAACATCTAACAAGACAACATACATATAACCCCAGTGAAGAAACACAACATGAATTGAACCAACTTAAATCCCAACTGGAAATCATTATACAGGAAGAAAAAAAACACAGCTCCTTATCCAACAGCTCAAATATGAAAACTTTCAATACAGTAACAAACCAAGAAATATCTGTCTAACCTACTACAACTCAAAACAAAGACAGAAATCATCTAATCTATTATTAATTGTACAGGTACCATCACCCACAACCCACAGGATGTAAATACTGTATTACATAAATTCTAGAGCAGCCTGTGTTCTTTAGATCACAAACCAGAATCAGAAATAGACACGGTTCTAAATCACCTAGACTTACCAACACCACCTAGTGAACAAGCCAACATTTTAGACTAATAATGTGACTCAGTAGTGTGTATGGCCTCTACATGCCTCACAACAATGTCATGGCATGCTCCTGGTGAGTCGGCCTAAAGTGTCCTGGGGGATCTCCCCCCAGACCTTGATGAGGGCATCAATGAGCTCCTGGACAGTCTATGGCGGTGCTTGGTGGTGTCGGATGCACCAATACATATCATCCCATAGGTCCTTAATTGGATTTAAATCAGGGGAATGAGAGGGCTAGTCAATGCCATCAATGCCTTCGTCATCCAGGAGCTGCCTACGCACTATAGACAAGGCATTGTCCTGCATCAGGAGGAACCCAGGGCCTACTTCACCAGCGTAAGATCTGACAAACCCTCTGGAATTTCATCACAGTACCTAATGGCAGTCAGGGTACAATTGGCTATGAGATGGAGGTCTGTGCAACCTTCAAAGGATCACTGACCCACCGCCAAACCGGCCATGCTCGGTGATGTTACAGGCAGCAACGTTAACCACACTTTCGCCAGACTTTTTCACGAATGTCACATGTGCTCAGTTTGAACCTGCATCTGTGAAGAGAACAGGGTGCCGATGGCGGACCTGTCAATTCTGGCATTCTCTCATGAATGCCAATTGAGCTGCACAGTGCTGGGCTATGAGCACAGGTCCCACTAGAGCAGGGGTACTCAAATGCATCTCAAAGGGCCACAAAGATTTTTTTCAATGACTGAAAGGTCCATGTATTGAGGTCAGACCACATGCAATAATACTGTATAATATATACAAAATGTCCTTTTCATTCAAAACAACGACAAAAATACAAACTAAAATAAAATGTGATTTCCATTTTGACAAATTAAAATAGTTAAATAAAACAAAGTTTCTAAGTCTCTAAGTGAGCACTCTGTCGCTTTTTGTTGTTGTGTCATAGATGTGACAAGAATCCTGCTTGCAGCTTGTTATGACAATTTCAGTGCATTAATTTTGTTGTTCTTACCTCTGAGGAAATGTCTCTTCAAAATTCCTGTGCTTCGTCTCATAATGCCACTTCAAATTGGAAATCTTCACCACAGCTATAGTCTCCTGGCATATTAAGCACATGGGTCTTGTGCTGGTCGGAGGGAGAATGAATGCAAATTTTTCAGTCCACTTGAATTGCTGATTTTCACTGTCCACTTTTCTTTTAGCAGTGAACTTGGAACATGCCAGTTTCGTGCAATTTAGGCTCCCACAGCCGGCGAAATGTCGATATGCGAACTGCTCCAAAAACGAAAGTGAAAGTTAAATATTGCGCCTTCAGCAGTGAGTGACCCAGCTGTCTGTGTATCGTTGGCATGTAGACAAGTTCTGGTATACACGTACCGACCGAACCAAAACACATGGTGAAGGAATAATAGTTCAGGGGCCACACATAGGCGGCCAGCGGGCCGGATGTGGCCCGGGGGGCCGCCTATTGAGTACCACTCCACTAGAGGATGTCTGGGCCTCATGTTTCCCTCACAGAGTCTGTTTCCGACAGTTTGATGGGAAACATGCACACCAGTAGCCTACTGGAGGTCATTTTTGTAGTGCTCTGGCAGTGCTCCTCCTGTTCCTCCTGGCGCAAAGGAGCAGATATCACTCCTGCTGGGTTGATGCCCTTCTATGGCCCTATCCAGCTCTCTTCATGTAACGGCTGGTCTCCTGATATCTCCTCCATGCTCTTGAGACTGTTCCAAGATGAATCATTCCCTGGTACTGCATCAATATTCAATGAGAACTCAGAATCATCGCCATGTACCATCATTAAGGCCTTAAGAAATTTTAGGTTGATTAATTAGGCCAGCCTGCAAGCAAGAGTACATAGAATAAAAAAAAAATAATTATAATATTTCCTGTTGCCACTAGGTGGTGCAACAATTGAAAGCAAAATTAGAGATGTTAATGTATTTAGGCTGGGACCATTATCAAATACGGAAAGTTTGGGGCAGATTTGACAAGTGGAGCAACAACTTTCTATTTCAAGGTGAATCATGGACGTTTGATGCCAGCCACACCCAGACCCACACCCGTTCTTGCATTCTTAACAATACAGCGTCGTAAAGATCTTAAGTGTTTTCTCACGTTTGAGGTCTAGGAGGCTAGCTTAGGCGGAACATGTTTTTCCGCCTGGAGGAGCTATATGAGGAACATAATGGTACCAGAGAACAAATGGACACCCTATGAACAATCCGACTGTGGCTGGAAGGCAAGATAGTGCCAGAAAATTACATTTACATCAGAATCAGAAACAGATTTATTACCAAGATGGGTTTTACACCAATGAGGAATTCTTGGTGAATAAGGTGCATACATTGAAGACAATAAACAATAAGCAAACAATGACTATAATATTTACTATATAAACAGAGACATAAAGTGTGTGATGATTGATAAATAAAGATAGAAGAGCTGTACAGGAATGTGCAAAAAGATAAAAATAAATAAATAAAAGATTGTTAAAAGTTATAAAAGTCTTGGGATGAGTGCAAGAGTGCAAAAGTCAGTGTCAATGTCAGTGGGGGTGGTGGTGGGGGTTCCGAGACTTGTTAAGGATCCCAACTGCGGAAAGGAAGAAACTGTTCATGTGTCGGGAGGTTTTGGTTCTGATGGACCGCAGCCTCCTGCCAGAGATGAGAGTGTCAACAAGTCTGTGACCGGGATGGGAGGGATCTGCCACAATCCTACCTGCACGCCTCAGAGCCCTGGAGCTGTGCAGGTCCTGAAGGTATGGAAGGTTGCAGCCATTCACCTTATCAGCAGAGTGTATGATACGCTGCAGTCTCTCTCTTGTCCTTAGCAGTGGCAGCAGCGTACCAGACAGAGGAGGTGAGGAATGGATTCGATGATGGCAGTGTAGAAGTGCACCATCATCGTCTTGGTTTGTTGAACTTCTTCAGCTGCCGCAGAAAGAACATCCTCTGTTTCATCCTGCTTTTTTGGTGAGGGATCTGATGTTCAGCTCCCATTTTCGGTCTTAGGTGATGGTGGTGCTCAGCAAGCGGCAGGACTCCACAGAGTTGACTGGGGAGCCACACAGGATGATCGTGGCGAGTGAGGCTGTGTTCTTCCTGAAGTCCACAACTATTTCCACTGTCTTTAGAGCGTTAAGCTCCAGGTTGTTCTGGCTGCACCAGGTCAACAGACGGTCAATCTCCCACCTGTAGGCGGACTCATCCCTACCAGAGATGAGCCCAATGAGCATGGTGCCATCCGCAAACTTCAGGAGCTTGATGGACTGGTGACTGGAGGTGCAGGGGAGAAAGAACGCAGCCTTGAGGGGATCCGGTGCTGATGGTCTGGGGTTCAGAGACATGTTTCCCCAGTTTCACGTGCTGCTTCCTGTCAGACAGGAAGTCTGTGATCCACCTGCAGGTAGAGTCAGGCACGTGGAGCTGGGAGAGCTTGTCCTGTAGCTATGCGGGGTTGAGGTGAAGTCTGAACAGACGAGTCTTGAGCCTTTTGCGGAAGATGGAGAGTGATTCCGCTGTCCTAACATTGGTCGGGAGTTCTTTCCACCAGAGTGGTGCCAAAACAGAGAAGAATCGCGACTTCGCTGAGAGGGCTTTATTTGCGATGGGGGTAACAGCCTGCCAGCTGATGTAGATGGGCAAAGTGCTTGCATTGGGGCGTGTGGTCTGACCAGTGTTTGGAGGTAGACGGGTGCAGTTCCTTCGACGACTTTGAAGGCCAGCACCATCAAATTACATAGAAAAAGAGTTGCAACAGTTGGAAAATTACAGAAGAAGATTTGTAACTCAGCCTAGACGAAAGTTACAACAATCAAGAGAAAGCGTGGACGGAATGAGCTGAATATGCACAAATATGGGTCATATGTGGCTAAGAGAGTGAAGAGTGCTTGGACAGAACGAAAATGACGCCGTGTTCTGGGAAATAATAAGTTGAGAGGAGAGGAAATGGGTGGAAGAAGACACCCTAAAGACAATGTTCCCTATAATAACTAAAGAAGAAGGACAGACTCAATATATACAGGGGTCATTCATGGACATGGTTGGACTGGTGAGCAGGCTGCTAGATCTCATTGATGGAGCAAACAAGTGGATCACTGCCAGCGCCGCCCCTCCCTACCCAGAACACGCGCTGTGCGTAGGGCCCCATGATCCATGGGGGACCCCATTCTGCGCAAGGGGATACATTCTCTGCAAATGCACAAAGGATGCGCATCGCTGCAGTGAGGCGTGCATAGAGCACCGAGTCAGCCCAAGGCAGGAGAGAAAAAAAAGAGACGAGTAATCTGATACCGCACGAGTTGCCGCAATGATTGACAGCACGCAGCATCTGATCAGTCAGCGGTCAGATGGCCTCCAAACGGCAATATGAATCGGGAGCAAGCAAAAGAAAGACAAAGTCAAAACAAGAGGAGGCTCGTGCTTCACTTGAAGGTGGGTATATTGTTGAAATAAAAAAGAAAAACTTTGTGGCATAAACACCCCAGTCTGCTAATCATGAGACAGAAGAGAGGATCATTCTGTCTAGATGTGGACTTGATATTACATTTTCCAGCGGCCCTGATTATCATTTATTGAATGTCTTGTTAACTGTATATACCTTCACCTCTGTTGAAAAAGGAGTGGTAATTGACCAGTTGGTGGATGTATGGTGGCTCAGGTTTATAGCGTATCTGTCTATATATATATATATATATATATATATATATATATTAGAGAGATAGAGACAGAGAGAGAGAGAGAGAGAGAGAGAGAGAGAGAGAGAGAATTTACGATAATCCTTTATATTCCTACACTGCAGCAAACAGCAGTGTAGGAATATAGAACCTAAGTACAAAATTTAAACATAAGTATATAAAAATATTGAAATATCATCAAATCAAATCATAATGAATATTATTATTAGTTGTAGTCCTATATGCATTAATTGCATTTTAATCTTTGTGAGGTTAGTATCTACATTAATTTTATTGTGTAATTTACCATTAAGACCAAAACAGATCTTAATTATCTGCTTGTATGATGGATTACTTGTCATAACAGGGTCAATGCTGAAGTTTGTCACTAAGGATGATACAGAGCCAAAGCCCAGTACGTCACCAGGGCCATCAAGCACCATGTCATCTGTAAAAGGCTTGTTCCATTGTTGAAAGAGGCTGTTAATTTCATTTGTTCCTACCAATAAAGGTTGTAAACCTAAATGGCATTTCATGATACGGTCATTTTGTAATGGGGGGGGGTCCTCAAAATAAAATTCTGCTTAGGGCCCCAATTTGGCCAGGGGCAGCCCTGATCACTGCACTAGAATAAAGCACAGCAGGAGTAAGATTGGCACAGGAAAACACATCAGAGATCTTAGAGGTCCATAACTGTGGACTAGGCATTGAAGAGCTCAGCTGTTTTAGGATCTGTAACTTGGATCAGTAGTGCCAAATGGCATGCATACAAGTGTCAATTTTTGTTGTTTGTTTCATTAACATTTCTCATGCATGGTGTGTATTCTTTGAATTAGCTTTTGGTAGTGGTATGTCCTTGCATAGGGCCTGCTCAGTTTCTAACCAGGAGTCAAGATGGGATAGGTTGAGGCAAGGGTGTAGAATTGGGTAGGGACGCTAGGGACACGTCCCTACCAATATTCAGCCGCTACTGTGTAGTCACTATCAATACAACCGCTGTCCGTAGTGTTTAGTCAATGATTATGGCACACAAAGGATTAAATGTTGGTCTCTGCTAGAAGTCCCGCCTCTAACCTAAATATCGCTCCCTGATCGGCTGCCAGTTTCTCGCTAACTTACATGTGATTGGCTGTCCCCGCTGTCACTCCTTCTGCTTGTAAAAGCTACATGCAACCTGCTAGTTGGACTGGACGAGGCATTGCATGTTATCTGCAACTGCGAGTGTAAGTTGTCAACATGTTTGGCATTTGTTCTTCCTGGGTCACGTCAGCTAGACGGATTTTAATATCAGTGGTGTCATTTACATTTGTGTTTGTGTCTGTTTGCGTGCGTGTACGTGTGTGCGTGCTGTACAGGATTTGAAGGATGTCAAAGAAAAGAAAACTGGATATAAGGGACTTCTTTTGGAGTCAAAGTGTAAGTTATTTCAAGGGTGTATAGGTAGAGGCTCAACAATACAGATGTTGAATAAAAGAGAATATTTAATGCCAAAGAGATACACTTTTTTAAAGTTATTTTTAATTCTTATTTTCATGTATTTGTGTAGAAGTGAGCAACGGTTTAAAACACTAATGAAGAAAATTTGTGGTGAAAATACAATAAAACCTCACATTCTAGATGACCATGTGATTTTATAATTATAAAATTTAATTAATATTAAGTAATATTAATATTTAATAAAAGCCGTTTTGCTCAGGCAATAACTGTAGCATCAAGCTCAATGATCATTGTATCCCTAATGTATCTGTTCATATGTCATGCACAACATATTTTTGTAAGGTGACGGACAGCAGAGAGGCTGGAGGAGATGGAGGAGGAGAGGCCAGAGAAGGTAGAGGAAGAAAAGCAGGAAGAGGTAGAGAAGGAGAGGCTGGAGCAGATGAAGGAAGAGAGGCTGGAGGAGATGAAGGAAGAGAGGCTGGAGGAGATAGAGGAGGAGAAGCTGGAGGAGATGTAGGAGGAGAAGATGAAAGAGAGGCTTGAAATTCACGGGTGAGGTTAAAATTTATGATGGATATGCTAGTCATGAGATTTAGCACTGTGACAAATGTTAGTGTGATGATGATCTGACTAGCTTCACCCATGTGGCTTTAAAATCAGAGCTTTATATTAAGTCTGGTGTTCATGAGAGGCCTCATCATGTATAGCTAGTGTGTATGTGTTTACAGTAGTGATACAGTTGTCATTTATGTATTTCCGACGTTGTTGATGGACAGTGGGCTATGTTAATTGACAGTATGATGCACAGTTGCACTACAGCCCTACAGCCCTGCACTAAAGAGTAAAGATGAGAACTCTTCGAAGTTGCCTCCTTGTCTTTCATTAGTTGCTTTAACCTATAACATTTGCATGACGTGAAATTACGATTGCTAATGTAAAATAAACGTAAACTTTCAGAGGTGCTACCTTGGAGCACTTTTGTGTCCCCACCAATCTCAAAATCAAACCTACTCCCTTGGGTTGAGGAGTTTTGTGGGATTTTTTAGGTTAGCACGGTGATATAATTCAAAGTCTGGGGCTTCCAGTCTTCCCTCAGATTCTTGTGTTTAATTCCAGATAGAAACTGCAATAGCAATTTAAGTCATCTTTTACTGATTTAAGTTAGAGGTATGAAATTAAGACTGAACAACTCTGAGAGCTTGGGGGATATGTTGATATGCAAATATTAAATATTCACTGTAGTGAGGTGATGTCAGAGCTGCCACCTCCTTGCCTGTTTGTATAATGATTTTATTGGTGTCGTTGTTTGGTTGGCTTGACCCGAAACGGTTAAACAATATGACAATTGGGAAAATATCATGGTATGCTTAAATTGTTGTGCTGCCTTAAGAGGTATATATTGTCTTATTAGGCGAAAGCAATTTAAGTTGGTCTTGACAGTTTTCACAGCTTCTTAACATGTCTATTAAATTTAAGCTGAGAATCTAAAATAACACCTAAAAATTTGAACTCATCTACTTGATCTATCTCTATCTCATCAATCTTTACTCTGAAATTTTCATTGGCTTTTCTTTTAATTGAAAAGCACATTGACACTGTCTTTTTATAATTTAAAGTCAAATGATTGTTTCTGAGCCACTGGGATACACCAGACATCTTCTCTGATAGAGTTTTGGCTGCCAACTGAGGAGTTTTTGCAGACGCAAATACCACGGTGTCATCCGCATACATTTGGCATCGAGCTCTTTTACAACTATCTAGTAAATTATTTAATATATAAGCTAAAAAGTAAAGGGCCTAATATAGAACCTTGTGGAATTCCCATTGAACAAGTCTGGACAGTTGACAGGGTAGAATTGGATCTAACCCACTGCTCTCTATGTTTAAGATATGTATGGAGCCAAGCAATTGCCTCATCTGAGAAATGTTTTGAGTTGGTTAACAGTATCAAAGGCTTTTTTCAAATCCAAGAATACTGCCACCACTACATTCCCCTCATCTAACAACTGTTTTATAGTTTCTGTGAGGTAGCAGTTAGCCAACTCTATTGAGTACCTTGCTCTGAACCCAAATTGTTTAGGGTGCAGTAGGTGTTTATTTTCAAGGTAATCAACAAGTTGTTTAGCAACTGTTTTCTCAAGAACTTTTGAGAGTGCAAGTAAAATGGAAATTGGCCTATAATTAGAGACCAGGGGCCTCATTTATAAAACTGTGCGTAGGACTGACGTCAAAAGGTTGCGTACGCACGAAACACAGAAAGTGCGTACGCACAGAAATATCCTGATTTATAAAACAGTGCGCACGCACGTCCTACGCTGATTTCCCTTTATAAATCACACTCCACTTTAAATGTGGCACAACTGTGTGCGGGTTATACCACGCCCATAGTCGCCTATGAATATTAAGAGAAACGCCCCTACTTAATATTGATTCATGACTGACAGCATACCAAAAGCAGAGAGAAAGGCGAAGAAGCGCAGTTTCACTCAGTGAGAGGTGGAAGTTCTTGTCGGGGAGGTGGAGAAGAGGAAGGCTGTATTATTTGGTGGATACAGTGTTGGGGTCGCCAATGCTAAAAATGCTCTAGAGTGACAGCATGTGGCAGACAATGTATGCTGTTGCCTCAGAAGGTCGGAGTGTGGCCGAAGTGAAAAAAAGTGATCAGACGTAAAAGTGGAAGCAAAAAAGCTCCTGGCGTCACACAGGCAGAGCGTCTGTGCCACGGGCGGGGGAACAGGCCAACCGGAGCTCACCCCGCTGGATGAAAAACTGACGGGGATCATCGGGGAATCCCTCCTGAGTGGACTGGTGACGGAGGTGGAGGGGGACACCGATGCCGGCCCAATTCATTCTCACTCGGTGCTCTAATAGCAACATGAGTGCAGTTAGTGGCACTGATTGCATTCGGGAAACCGGACATTGCTGGAAATTGCGCATTTTTATTTGCCTGTTCACCCACCGTATAAGGAAACTTTATGTACTGCAGCGACAAACCAATTATACCCCATAACACGTCTGGCCTAACACGGCTAAAGGTTGGCTGGGATATCCCTGACGTGTCAGCCAATTCCCTCTGGAATGTGCCGGTTGAAGCGGGACTGGCACGACGTGGATTCTGCGGGTGCTCCTCTATAAAGCTGGGCCCAATACGGCATATAGATCCAAGAGGACAGCTCGTGGGAGTCGGAAACGGCTCATCAGCCATTCATCACTGTTGGCCAGTGGATCTTGCTGGTCTCTGAAGCTCCGCACCCTCCGTATCCTTCCGTTTGCCACATCCTCCAACAGTACCAAAGGGGCCATTGTGCGCCATAACGCATTGTGAATACGTGCCTTTATCTACAGATGTATTAGGTGGTATCTGCTACACGTGTGAGAATTACCCTGACTGACTAACAGTCCTTCGGACTAACAATATAAGATAATTGTAGTCGTTATTTGTATGGCAACAAAACACAGTTACAAAGTCTTTTATGCGTTATGCATTGAAAACGGAGATGAAACGAAATGCTCTATATGGTATAGGATATTAATATATTAAACTGCATTTATATCAGTGCAAACGTAATTTGCTCTACTGTTACTTTTGTCCTAAATCATATGTTTCCGATGTGCACTCCAGGGAGTTTGTTTATTCATTGTAGAAATCGTTTTTTTTAATAATACATTTCTTGCAAATAAACTGTTCATATAAGAGAGGTAATATTACTATTTATTTTACACAATCAGTATCAGCTTCACACAGTTTCTCCAGTTTCTTTATGCTGCCATCAGTGGCACAGTTTCTCCTTACCCCAGTTATGTGCGTACGCATGGGTCAGAGTGTGCGTGGAGGACCGCTTATTTTCCCGTCAAGTTCTCTTTTTATAAATCCCACGGTGTGCATTGAGAGTTGCGTACGCCTTCTTTTGTGCGTACCCAACGTTTATAAATGAGGCCCCAGGTCAGGTGAACCAGACTTGTGAATGGGAGTTATAATTGCCTTTTTCCAGGGCTCAGGAAATTCATTACTTCTGATAGAGCAGTTGACAACATGAGTCACTGGCACTTGAACAACAGAACTGTGTTTTTTAATACATAAAGTATCTAACCCAAAATAAACCTTAGCTTTAGATTGCCTTAACTGCATTATAACTTTACCAACCTCACTTTGATTAACCTCTTTAATATGAAAAGAAGTCGAGAGATCTCTCTGTATATCTTCAAACTCAATTTGTCGGAAATTAGTCAACAGCTCCTTAATTGATTTAATGAAAAATGTATTCAGTTCATTTGCAATTTCCAATACATCATTACTAACTGTTCTATTTATATTCAGTTCCACATTAGATCTTTTCATATTTGATGCCCGATTAGTCAAAGTATTTAGATGTTTCCAGAGTGCTGTGCTTTTCCCTTTTGAGTCAGCAATTAGTTGCATAAAGTAACAGGTGTTTGCCATATGCAACTCCTTTGTTACCTTATTTCTTAAGCCTTTGAAAATAAGTGTGTCTGAATTATTTATTTTTACCAATGACTGTTAAAGTGCAAGATCTCTTTTCTTCATTTTTTGGTGTATCTTTTGTATATCCTTATTTAACCACGGTAAAGCCCTGGAACGTCGTGGCTGTTTCAATTTCTGAATGTATTTCTGCATCAGATCAGTAAATGTTTTCATCATTGTATCACAAGAGGTGTTTACATTGTTAGATTGTATAACATCATCCTAATTAATATTCCGTAACTCATTTTCAAATTGTGTTATTTTGTTCTTTGGAATACCTGCAAACTCTGGTTTACCATTGCTCCAGGATTTTAGACGTTTTTTGGTTAGTTTTCTAACTATTAAAACCATACTGTGGTCAGACAGGCCTGTGATTAAATTGTATGTCTTTGTCACTCTCTCAGTTCTATTGGTGAAGTCCAAGTCAATGAGGGTTTTGCTGACTTTAGTAAGTCTTGTTGGTCCTTTGATTATTTGCTGAAAATGATGCTTTGAATAGATTGTTTTTAATTTTTGCTTGCTGCCTTTGTCAAACCAGTATATATTATAGTCTCCCAAAAATATAGTTTCAAAGCTACAATTTAGTTGTTGAAGTAGTTTGTCTACATCTTGGTAAAATGAGGTGCCATGTGAGGGAGGATTATATGGGGTTACAATGTTAAATTTCATTTTCGTTGACAACACTACATTAATAGCAATACACTCTAAAGGTGTGTCCAGATTAATTTCAACACATTTAAAACTCTCTCTTATATAAATCATTGCTCCACCCTCCCTGCCCATCAATCTATCTTTCCTAAAGCATACATAACCTGATACATCAATCATATGTGTTGGGATATTACAGTTAAGCCATGTTTTAGTCAAACATAAATAATCCAGATTGGAGTCTGTTAGTAGGTGCTGAACCTGATCTTGTTTTGAAATAATGCTTTGAATGTGTCCTCCTACAATACCCTTTGGTTTGGTCTTTGACTCCCATATGACCTTAATTTACAGTCTGGAAGAATCTTAATCGTCTTTGTTTACCTTCAGCGCGACCACTGTGTTTGCAGGATTCACTGATTGCCCGTTTCACTGAATATTTTCTTGCTGTTCTTTGTGTGTTGCTATGAGCAAGAAAGTTCTGACACTGTTGGCAAACTAAATTCGACAGCATGAAGAGTGGAATCCCAGGTGAGTAGTTGTGGGTCAGGCAGCAGTTTCAAATGGAGCAGGTCTGTGGGTTCCTTCTCTCCTGTGGAAACATGCTGCGCCTGCATTGCTTCAGCTGTATCCAATGTTCTCTGGTTGCAGAAGCCCTTGGACAAAATCATTTAGTTGATCCTGTGGTCGACTGTTGTCTGGGTGAAAAGTGGAATCACTGCTGGCTTTTGGTAGATCAGTGAACAATGATTCCATGTGGATAAAGTCCATTGGTTCTGTCCCTCCAGTGTTGACATGACACACCAGCATTGTTTCGGCTGTGTCCAGTTGCACAATCTGAACAGGGTTTAAATTTGTTACTGGACCAGGGTTCAGTTGGATATCCCCACTTAGTATCAGCAAAACCAGTAGAGTGTTGTAAGCATGCCATTTGCTCCTCTTGGTGATTTGTTTGCTGCCCATTTCATTGCTGTATAACTTCTGCCAGAAAATGGAGTAAGTAACTAAATGTCTATGTCCAAAAAAAGTCAATTTTGGTGTGTCATTCAGAGGAGTAGGAAGTCCAGAAGTAGATAACTGACTTCTAGCCAAACAAAAACCTTGAACCATTGGAATAATCAGAAGCCACAGGCAAAGTAACAGTGTCCAAACACATCCATTTTCTCTGAATTCTCATTGTTGTTTGAATCTTGACTTGGATTCAGGTGTTTCTTGAGTTAGAGCATTTTTGTAGAAAAACATGGGTTAAAACTGTTAGAAACTGATAAAAAAAAGTTAAAAAGTAAGGAGAGGTGTGGAGTCTAACAAACCACACCTGAAAGGTGACAGGGAACAAATTAATACTTCCAGTAATCATAATATACCTGCCATTTGGATCCGTGGTTGCTGAAGCAAGTTGGAATGGGATATTATTATGAAAGAGAATGGCGACACCCTATAGCTTTGGAAGTAAACGGTGACTGATAAACTTGGGAAATCCAATTAGCTCTCAGCCGCCTCTTCTCTGTAGCTTTTATATGGGTTTCTTGCAGAAACACTATGTCTGCTTTAAGTGACTTTGTGCGCAAAGACCTTACCCTGTTTAACTGTATGCCCAAGACCGTGCATATTCCATGAGTCCAGTGAAATGGTACTCATGTCTGTCTGATTTTCAACATTAGACCTTAACATGTAGGCTACACAAATGGAAAAATAAAAGCAATCTGAGAGACCCAAAAACAAAAGTCAACAAGCAAAAGCAGTTATTTTGGCAGCTCTGGACAACATGGAACACCTCTCCACAGAAACTTCCCCAAATGAAGCACACACCCCCCGTAAATATAAGAGTTACTAAACAAGCCAGGTGCCCCTCTACCGTTCTAAATAGCCAAAAGTTGGCATATGAAATTAAAGGCTGTGATGACTGGAAAGAGGCAAACTTCTTAACTAGTAGGTCGAACCAGGTGTTGATGGTCTTTCGTATCGTATTTCGTTTCGAATCGTATCCTGCATGTTTTTCAAGTCCTCCGTATGTCACATGGTAATTTTATTGTGTGTATTTTTAACTCCCAGTGTTTTTTACTTGTATATTCTGATTTTTAGTCTGTGATTTTATTTTGTTTTTATTGCATGAAGTGTATACTGGGATTGTGTTGTGCTTTTATTTTGAAAACCTTACCCTGATTGTTACACCCCTCAATTTAATCACTGCACCTGAGAGATTGGCAGGACCTTGAGATGGCGAGCAGAAACAGCTGCAGGAGAGACGAGACGCACAGAGCGGGCGAAGGAGGAGGAAGCAGCGAACAGATGACCGAGAGCACCGACGCCAGACCCAGTGGAAGCAGCTAGGGGGCTAATTGACGGCAGGTTCCATGAAGATGCGGGCAGAATGAAACTCTGCCCTTCTGGGTGAGAAGCGTGTGTGAATGATAAAGCGCGACTCACGATAATTGTTGTATGTAAAAGTGCAGTGACTGCCGTCTTGCCTCCGATAGCACGAACCCGTGCCGGCAGAGGACAACGGTGCAGAGCCAGGAGCCAGAGACCCGGACCGAACAAAGGACGTGGGGCTCACTTTCCTTCAATGACAGAGCCACTCCCGCCGTTGTATTGGACTTGTGCTGCCGCTTTCCCTCGCAGATAAGACCTCGAACTGTTTCATTAGACTTTTACCGCCCTTTTTACTAGCTCCCAGGTCTTATCAATTTTTTAATGGACTTTTTACCTGTGGTTTTTACCCTGATTTTATTCAGCAAATAAACATCTGTGCACATCCTGTTTGACATATTGTGGTTTCTTGGTTTTAACAACTGCTCTCCCGCCTGATTTTAAATGTAATCAATTTTAACAAACACCTTTTTTTAATACATCATTTTAACTTTTTAAACACACACATACCATAAAACTCCTGTGTTACACGTAGAAGAGGCGTGTTGATCAGCGGGGATGTCCTGCTAGCCATTACCACGCTGCTGCTAGCTAGCCTAGGCCTCAGCGGCTTGTCTTTCTTTTCTTTGGATTTAGAGTTGGCGGTAGTCAACATTTCTTGGTCTTAATCAGTCAAGCGAGGATATAGAAACAGAATTGGGCTGATATTTTCGAGCAAACTTGGTTAAAGATGGCACATTTAAATAAATATAAACTGAACGGAGAGGAGCTCTCCCAAAGACGTCTTACTCAATACACTGCACACTAGCGCCCCCGCCATTTAAGACGTCTTTAAGTCATTTTAATTATTTAGGCATCCGTGTAATTTCTCCCCTCTGCTTGCTTATGTAACTCAAGACTTCCGTAGTTGGTGTCTCATACCTTCATCTCTTGCTGGCAGGATAAACTGTATTAAAATGAATCTGCTTTCAATCTAAACCCCTCTATATTCCAAAAAAATGTTTCCAGTCACTCGACAGCTTGATTTCTCAGTTCATATGGAACAATAAGCCTCCCAGAATTCTGAAAGACACTCTACAAAAACCCAAAGAAATGGGTGGACTAGCACTACCAAACGTTTTATGTTATTACTGGGCTGCTAATATTTGATCTACTGCATTGGTATCACAAATAATCAGCCTCCACCATGGCTGCAGATTGAGGTTGCCTCATGTGGCTCTTCCTCTCTAATGTCCCTTTTGTTCCTCCCCCTGACATTATCACCATTATCTTATTCCGGTGATATTATAGTAAAAAACTGTCTCAAGACTTGGACTCAATTGAAACACCATTTGGAGTTACAGTCAATTTCTCTTTTATCCCCCAAATTGCGTTAAGTGTCACTTAAGACCAGCTAACCTCAGTTACATGTTTTGGACCTGTCCCACTGTCTCTCAGTACTGGAAGTCTCTATTTGACTCACTCTCAACCATCTACCAAAGTCCTCCAATCACCCTTAGTAGGCCTGTTCGGTGTCCTGCCCACTACCAACCCACTGCCATCCTACTTCATTGAACTGGTGGCTTTTCTCACATTATTAGCGAGGCGTATCATTCTGATGCACTGGAAGAGCCCGTCTCCCCCCTCCCACACCGGACAAGGGATGCTTCATCCTCTATGAAACTAGAGAAAATCAAACACTCCCTCCGTGGCTCCAGTGAAGTTTTTTTTTTAAGATTTGGCAACCCTTTCAAGAGCATGTCCAGTCTCTCCAGCTGGATGCTCCCCCCCTGGCTAAACGGCCCCCTGAACTGCACCTTCTTGTGGCTCCTGTAAGTTTCATCAACTTATCAGAACTGCAAGTACTCTTTGTCTGTGGGGAAAATGTCGTAACGGAAATCTTGTTGTAATCTACATAACTAAATTTTGTTTTTGTTTTTTTTGCCTGATTTCCAGTGACACATTTAATTGAAGATATATATATATATATATATATATATATATATATATATATATATATATATATAAAAATAATGACCCAGGGTGACCAATAGTGACAGATCTGACAACCAATCACGAGTGATTTTTCTTGTTTAAAAGTAGTGGTTTCATCCAATACTGAGTAGCCAGGCGTGGTTTCGCTGCGATTCATATGATAATTAGAGCCGCTCGCACCTCTGAGCTCCACATACGTCATGGTTCGTTTCCGTCAATATGTGGCACAGACGAACGCGACGTTCACAGGCTGTAAATTGTCAGTCACTGCCAAAAATTAAGGAGATTTCCAAGCGTTTACAGGGACGAAAATCCCACATTTCATGCAGTGACAGTTACCATCAGTTCTCCAAATTAAAATAAACCTCAACAGAAAACGACATACGGTTACATATCGAGGGCGTAAGTGGCATTTTGGGCGAATATAAGTTCTTATATCAAAACAAAGGTCTCGATGAGCTCTATCCAATGGTGCCAAAAAGACCTATCTGAGATCAAACTCTACTGAATAAAGCAACAGAACAATAAAGACCTAACACAAAAGCGTGAGTAATGTTCAGAGCTAGAAGGGTGTACTGAAGTCTATATGCAGTTCTTTATTCAGATACATGTGGTGGACAGAATAGAAATGCTGCCTTTAGCACAATGTGCCTGCATGCAATCAGTAGACTTGTAGTCAAGACCGCCTAAACCGAAACCAAGACACTACCAAGACCAGAGAGTATCAAGACCAAGACAGGACCAAGACCAAGACCAAGACGGACCAAGTCAAGACCAAGACTAGTTCAGCTCAAGACCTAGACCGAGACCAAAAAAAAAAACTAGGTTTTTTGCCATTTTGCATGAGTTGTAGAACATAAGCACCATACTGGGTTCAGCTGCTTAGTATAAATATAAGATAGTATTATTTCAACTACAGGCACAATAATACAGAGACAGTGCATGTCTTATGTGCAACCTCACTAAAAATGTTTTCATCAATTGGCTGAAATCAAATATGTGCAGCAATTGCATGACTGCTATTTCTACACTATTTGAGGATTGACTCTTGAGTGCTGTTAAGGACTGACATGACTATAGTCCCAAAGTCATCTGACAAAATAAAAAGCCTCCAACACCACCCTGCACCTCAAAAAAAGTCTAATGAATGGGAAATATGATACTGATTTAAACTGTACTTAATTTGTAGATGAATTTTAAATATTAAAGATACTAGGGATGTCCCGATCAGGTTTTTTTTACCCCGATCCCGATCCGAGTCCTTTAATATTTAGTATCTGCCGATACCGAGTCCCGATCCGATACTTAGCCTTAACTAATATTTTCCTGGATAATACAGCTGCATTAAGAAAAAAAGTACCTGCATCCAAGCTGTTCCTTAATAGTATTTTTATTTTGTTGAAATAAAGTATATACTTTCATAAGAGTCTTTCGTATTCTGCATATGGTATTACAACATCGGCGGACCACCTTCCTTGTATTAGCAGGTGAGTGTGTGACGCTGCACTGTGACAGCAGCTCGTGTACAGCAGCTGAAGTGTGAGAGATGCAGCCCACGCTTGGTTCCTCCACTGCTTTTTACATATTCCTTACGTTGACACGTAAAATGACCTGGACGTGTTGCTTGTCTATTTCACAGCGTTCAGAATCTCCTCTATCGCCCGTTTTACATGCTCTGCTTTATGACCCACGAAACTGGTGCGCGAACCGGCGCGTTGTAACTCGAAAGTGGAGTCAATAATGTAATGCAGAGATGGTCGGGCATACCGGGGATTCAAAAACTCCAGGTGACGAAGAAAACCCTGATCCTCTCCCACGGAGATAGCGGAGAATTCAGTTATCTTCTCTGTAATATTTGTGGCCATGTCGCTGTCTCGAGGATATTTCTCTTTCCTTTAGAAAGTATCCGCGAGTGTTTGCTGCTTCGGTGTTGTTGCCTGTACTCTCGAGTGAACACGTTGTATCCTCTGAGTTTTTGTTTTGTATATGCCGTATCAAATGAGTAGTAAATGCAGCTCCGTGAAACAGCCATATTGCAGATGTTACATGTCGCCGTTGGACTACTTTCGCTTTCTAATTGAAGTTATTTCCACACTGCTGACATTTTATCCACAGGTCTGCCAGAGTAACGTTACACACGCGTCTGCGTTCTTCCACTAATTGTGCTCTGACGTAAAAAAATAAAAAAATAAAAAAAAAAAAAAAATCGGGCCTAGGTCTACGTTAAAAATTGCCGATTCCGATCAGCGGAAAAATGCCCAGATCGGCCCGATCCCGATCCTATAGATCAGCTCGGGACATCCCTAAAAGATACACACAATTATCAACTTGAAATTGCATTATTTCCCATTATAGTAGCCAAATTACATTGTATAATATCAGCATCACTGAAATGGCATAGGCCTAATGCTTAATCAATCACAACTATATGCAAATATTATTCAAAGGCCAATGATGCCATATATTTATTCAAACAAGGCCATTATAAGCACAATACTGTAATTAAATACATAGACACACACGCAGGTGCACCAAAAATGCATTAAATGAAATGCAAAATACAAATAGTTTACAAAACTGTACTTCAAATTGTACATTAACAAGAGGAAGAACTGGTGATCACAAAATTCTGTCACCTTGATGTGTGCAATGGCATCTCAATTATAACACACTTCATCAATAAATGAAGCCTGTAGTTCAGTGGGACAAGAACAATAGAAAACAGACATCACAAACAAAGAACAGATAAACTATAACCATAAACTAATACATTGTACACTGTAGAACGAAAGGCATACTGTATCATGCATGCATTTGTGTGTTGAGTGAGTGTGTCCTCTGTGTACGTGTCTTTTTTGTAACTTTCTGTGTGAAACCATTTATGTGTATGTAGTTTTGTGTGTGTGTGTGCGTATGTGGGGGGAGTGTAAGCATGTCAGTAGTATGGGTGTGTTTACTTGATGTATGTGAGGCAGTGCTTCAGTGCTTGTGTTCAGAGAGAGAGAGAGAGAGAGAGAGAGAGAGAATGTTCACATGTTAAAGCTGTCGTTGATTGCACTTCAAGAACACTAAAAACTGCAGCATCTTATGGCCTAGCCGTGCTCTTTGGGGTCTCATTAGAATGCCTCCTCTGCTAAAAACTCTCTCCACTGGGGCAGAAGAGGCAGGGACAGAGAGGACTTAACCTTACTGACTAGATAAGGTATCTGCTTCTCTGTCAAGCTGGTCCTAGACACAGGAGTGTATTTGTAGTCCATGACAGAAAGAAAGTGTCCAAAATTTGGATTTTCTACTAGAGACAGGGGCAGAGAGCATCCAATGACAAGGTCCTGGAGGATGACAATTCACAGCAATTTGCAGGCAACACCGAAAACTGACGTAAATTGTCGGAAATTGACGTGGGCCTTGCTTGGCAGTTGTCCCCCCATGACCCCCCTCCCCCTGATTCTAGGGGAGGCTTTAACATGTAAATGAAAATGCTGTGAGCTATACAAATGCAAATCCGGGTAGCAGGGGGAGTTTTACCCCAGGTGACCTTTTTCTAAAAGGTATTAACTTCATTGTAAGAAAATCTCTGATATAAATAGATGAGGCCCAGTATAGTCTAGAGACTCTTACATTTTAGCTTGAATTTATTTATTTAATTAAAGTATGCTAGATTAATTACTGTGTATGTCATTAGCAATGGCCGATGTTATGTAAAAAGATTATTTATTCTTTTTTTCTCTCTCTCCTGAGACCAAGTTAAAGATAAAACGCCAGTTGTTAAGAAGTTAAAATTTGCATGACATATTTTGAGATAAATAAGATATTGAAATGTATAAATAATTTCTGTTTAAAATGTGTTACATTTAAATATAATTTCATGGGTTTCTGAATGTTTAAAAGAAGTTAAAGTAATTCTTATTACGTATGAGAGTTCATGACCTGTAAGAGTTTATACACTTCCGGGTTGACCGGAGCGTGAGTGACGAGGAAGAAGAGAGAGTTAATGGCGTCGAGCAGCTAACATTGGACTGTGTGTGTCTGTCAGTGTCGTGTTTTATCACTAACCACGGACTGTGAACTGTTGTCGGACGCCGTGCTGTGAGTGTGTGAGCTGGACTCTCCATCGCAGACGGGAGGAGCTTTGCCGGGTCGCCACGGAGTGTCTTCGACGGAGGTCGCTTCGCTGCCGCAGAGGGACACGGAGGTTTATCGCTGCGAGCATTTTGTTTTCACAGACTAACCTCGCCTCATAACGAGGCTGTGACCTATTAGCTCGGAGCTGTGTCTGCAAGTCCAGATTTACATGATGCCGATAATGACACCATCGTATGTAAGTAACGTTTACTGTTTTCTCCTTCCTTGTTTAATTTTACTGTGACTTAAGTTGTCTTTATTTATACCACTCTCATTTAATTGTTTTCCAACTGCCTGTAAGACAGTACACAGGAGCTTCAGGTAACGTTACAAACAACCAGATCTTCCATTGCAGGCGGAAGCTGTGAAGAGTTCAGCTCGGAGTCAATCGAGAAGAAAGAGGGCAAGATTTGTTAGATTAGATCCGTTTTTGGTCAATGTGACTATTATTCGGGTGCATTAAAGCTAGGGTCTGTAATGTTGTTCAGAAACACATTTTGTTATACTGGGTGAAATGATCCTGCTATCCTGAGAGTAGTCAATACATTATGTATTCAGAAAAAGGAACAAAAATAATTGGACCTCTGTGGCAGCTGCAGGACTGAGAAAAAGCTGACCAATCCCTGCTGTCCGGGCCGACAGCAGGGATTGGTCAGATGCCTTCATGTCTCGTTCTGTCCCTCCCTCCTCCGCGCGTGCACACCTTACGTTTCACTGATGCCGGAAATATTCAGCACACTCCTCTGCAGAAATACAGAGTTGCAGGAGAAGACTTTCATTTAGCTACAATGGCAGAGAAAATGCAGCCAGCGTTACTTGTAACAGCTCACCCTGCTAAAAAGGCAAGGAAAAGAAAACCTGAGGCTGAAAAGGCTGCAACAAAAAAGGCTCTGGATAAAGAAAGAAGTCGGACCGAGTCGCGTTTGAGTGGTGGAGACAACTGGGGCATGTGAAGGGCTTGAAAAGTGATGCAGAGGTTGCTCTCTTTCTGTTGGACAGGTAATTATTTGTTTTGTTTTAGGGGGATTTGTTATTTTCATGAAATATGTAAAGTTTGCCAACTTGGCTATGCTTGTAGCTCGTATTAGCCCAATGCTAACGTTAGCTTCTCAGTGTGTTGTTTTTAGCCATGAGAATGGCTAATGAGTCGGCCCAATTTCCACTGGATATGGGTCCGCTGCGTTGCGGCTGCGATCCGGTTTTGCTCCGCCTTCCCGCAATCCCCACCAGTTGCGGTTTGAGTCCGCAACGGTATGGTAGACAGCTGGCCTCACGATGTGTGCTGGTGTCAACACTGAGTGTTTTATTTTGAAAAGTAACCGGATGTAGTTTGTTATTTCGGCGCTTGACTTCCTGTCTGCTCCGTGCTAAATTCAGCTAACTTGCTGCGTCGTGCTCCGGCATCTCCTTTTCCCTGCTGAGTCCTTGGCTTTGGACGCAGCACTGACGGGATGGGGGGGGTGGAACTTAGAGGAGGTGCCACTTTCAAATATTGCTAGCTCTCTTGCTAGCTCTCCAGGATTGTAGACCCTAGCTTTAATAGATGTGTTGTGTCCATACGCAGTGCATCGCGCAGTACTGATCTTATTGATTGTTTTTACAGCTGCTGGACGCGAGACAGAGGGCTAGTTGAGGATGAGTTGGACCTTTTGGAAGTGCGCCGCCATGGACCTGATGTCTGAGGAGGAAGACGGCGGGGTGTCTGGATGGAGCCGGGAGCTCACCGAGCTTTGTTACAGTCGAGATTATAGAGGCGATTCCAAAGTACAGAGCGACGCACCACAGACGTCTGCAAAATGGACCGAATTCAGACAGAAGGCCGGCAGTTACCTACAGCTCCGAGGCGGCAGACAGACACTTCACGGTGCTGCAGGATTTTGGGCTTCTAGTGAGCTTCCCGTTGTTGTGTGGGCAGATTATGCTTTGTACATAGTTGTGGTGTTTTTGTGTTAATAAAGCTCTTTCTTTGAATAAACAGCACCTTCCTGGCATTTTTCTTTCCTCAAAAAAATCATTCATGTCTTTGATGATATCATAAATAGAAAATAAATATAAATATAAATATATGAATATAAATATGTAAATATAAATATATATATATATACATAAATATATATATATATTTATATATATATATATATATATATATATATATATATATATATATATATATAAATAAATATATATATACACATATATACATACAGGGGTGGGGTTTACATTTATAATGACCCAGGGTGACCAATAGTGACAGATCTGACAGATGTGCCAACCAATGACGAGTGATTTTTCGTGTTTAAAAGTAGTGGTTTTATCCAATACTGAGTGAGGATATTGAAGCCAGCCCACACATTCTCTGGCCAGGCGTGGTTTCGCTGCTATTCATATGCAAATTAGAGCCGTTCGCACCTCCGGGAGCTGCACATATGTCATGGTTCGTTTCCGACAATTGTACAGTGAACGCGGCGTTTGCAGGCTGTAAATTGTCATTAACTGCCGAAAATTAGGGAGATTTTCGGGCGTTTACGGGGACGAAAATGCCACTTTTCATGCAGTGTGTACAGTCTAAACATCAGGTCTTTGCATTATGAAACCTAAATCCAATCCAGTATGACACATTAACAGATCATCTCTGTATTTGACTTCATCTTTTTGCATAACTGCAGCACTATGCATGCTCCTCCTGTCAGCCAACTAACTCATGTGTATGGTTGATAAGAAATTAAACCAATCTTAACAGAAAATACACTTCTACTCTATAAGGTCTGATGTTGTTCTCTACAGAATCTGTAGCCTAAACCATTCTGCAGCTGTAGTGGCATGATAGCCTCATAGGGCCACACAGAAGAGGAAATATATGTGGCCGTGTGGAAGTGGTTGCGCAACGGGCTCGCGGCCACCGTACATTCGCGGAACTGATTACAAGATAAAAGGCACCTGTTGGCAATCCGTGCGGGATTCTTGACTTTGTTTCCACGGAGGGCTGGCACGCTGCTTGACTGGTGTGGGCTCCGGAAAGGGAGAAAGACGAGAAAGAAGAAGTCCCGACGGGGACTGCGGAAGTCCCGGTGTCGGGGAGGCATTTTGCCTTTCGGTGGCAGGCTGTGGGGGCAAGTTGTCTGCTGAAGGATGTTGGTAATATGAGTGCCCTTGGTGGGGAAGGGAACTCTGACTGCAATCCGCTGTATAGTAGCTAGTGAGCCACTGCCTTGGTTATAAGTATTTTTTTTGTTGTCTGTTATGTTGGTTTGAGTATTATTTATTTTGTATCTGTTTCCACATGTTCTGTACCAGCCTGTGTCCAAACAGGGGGGAACCAACCTGTCGCTTTTGGCTGAATAAATCAATTACATTGGTCATTATACGTTGTCTGGTGTTCTCAGCTCAAAAGTGTGTTGGAGCCGGTGGTTTGTGGCAACAGGGTGCTACAATTTGGCGTCCACGAACAGGATAAATACTAGTAGCGGTTGTAATTGTATGCTGGCGTAGAATAACAGGTTGGTTGGTTTGGCTCAGTGTTGGTACTGGAGCTGTGGGTTTTTTTGTGTGTTGACCAAGGCAGTGGGTCTCACGAAGACCCAGGGGGGGCAGCGAGCCAGGATCTCTGGGGTGGTCTAAGCTACAGCGGGGAAGCCTTAACCTGACTGGTGGCTACGGGTACCTGATCCAGCGGGTCTGCACAGAATGGAAGAGCTGCAGGCTGAAGTACAGGCCCTCAAGGGGAGCGTGCAGGCAGATGATAATAAAATAAAGCTGCATTGCATGTTGATCATGTAGGCACGAGAGGGAGCAAGCGTATGTGTGTATGTGTTTTTGTGTGCTCTCACGGATTGACAGACTGTGTGCAGCGTCACCGTACCATATCGTACTGTACCCCAACCACCACCACCGACACCACGCATGGTGGTGGTGGTGGTGGTTTTCAGCGGGAAACACTGAAATCCAAACAGAGATGACCAATGCTACAGCCTTTCGTTAGCTTAAGTCAAGGCCATTCAATTGGCAAACAGCTAACTACCTGTACTTAGCATGTGTTTACACTCGGTGTTCACCAGGTTAATAAAGTCCGCAGAGGCTTACACATGTAAGCATGCACATGTAAGAACGCATAAGAAGTCACAATAATAAATTACACACATAATCTGTTTGGTCACGGGAGGTTGGAGAGGTGGTTAACGTTACTGCTAACTAAGTATCAGAGCTAGTTGCTTACCTTTCCCGGTGTTTTCGCTCCAGATGTCTGGTGAAAGTAGATGTGGTCCCTCCTGTCTCCGTTAAACACGCAACATTTACATATTGCAGAATGCTTCTTCTTCTTTGTTGTGTGGCAAACGAACTCTTTATGGTCTGTAAAACCAAACCTGACAACTGACGAATTCACCGACATTTTGCGTCGTCCTCCATGGATCCGTGACCGTGCTTTAAAGGGCGGGGGGGCGTGAGAGGACGAGCGTCAACGCCGTCTGTGTCACAAAATGCATGTGATTGGCACCACTTGAAGGGGGTGTATAATGATATAAAAAAAAAAAGACTGTGTCTGCCTGGATATTATAGGCAGGGTTCTAAATTAACACCCGCCAACCCCCCAAATGCGGGTTAAAAATCATTTTGGCGGTTGTTAATAAAAACTTACTAGCCAGTTTGGCCGGTGATTCATGAGGCAATCATGTCAGTCAGAGCCGCTCTACTGTTCTCGCTCCCTGGGCAGTACTGACTACATTTCCTATGAACACTGTCGTGATGCTACGTGATGACGTATAAGACGCCCATTGGCTGCGCGCAGGCAGTGCAACCAACCAGTGCGAGCTCCATGGCGAAGCGGCTGCCCACAGCTCCGTCTTCGTCGGCGAAAAAACTGAGAAACTCGACATTTACCCCTCAGTACAGAGCCGAGCAGTTCCCGCACGACTTTTATGTGTCAGGTGAACTGTTGTTTTGCAAAGAAGCAGACCTGAGAAATCATAATTAAAGGTGTAATGCATGAGAGTTAGCCACCTGTCCGATTCATATTATCGGCATATAATTCCAGAGTTACTGCTAACAGTAGCTGCTGTTAGCTAGTTGCCCCGTTAGCCACAGCCCTCTTAGCTGACTCTGCTTGGGCTGGGAGCCCAGAGAACAGGGGGAGGGTTGGTGTTTTCACTGCTAGCTGGTTAGTATGCTAAGTTGACATAACGTTGCGAGTATAATTTCTCATTTTGTTGGTCATCTTTGCTATTTTTTTTAATATTTACAACTTAAATTTTAAGAACAATTTTGGTATGCAAACATGTCCTGGATCTGCCTGACAGCTGACCATGTTTGTATTCAATGAAACCCAAATGAAACCCATAAAAACACAAAATACTGTATGAAGACATGATGAAGTCAAAATGTTTTTGATGCACTTTACTGTACTGTACGGTACAGTATTGAGGAAATATGATTGTCACCTCAATTAATTGAAGGTAATTTCTATTTATTTTGTGTACATTTTAGTCATTTACATTAAAAACACACTGTTTTTGGTAGTATAATAAGGATAAAAGGTAAAAAAATCGGGATTCCCAAAAATTATAACGGAAAAAATGGAATTCCCAAAAATTAAAACGGAAAAAACGGAATTTGGGAAAAAATTCAACGGAATTCTGGAAAAAATAAAACGGATTTTATAGGGCCCTAGAGAAGAGGAAGGAGGCAGGGGATGAGATTGAGAATATCAACAACAATGCGTGCAAAACGAAAAAAAGAAAGTTCAATGCCAAATGGCTGACGGGTTGTGAATGGCTTGTGTTTGACCACGAAAATGTCGTCATGTTTTTCACTGGAAAAAATTTGGCTAGTGGAAATTCTGATTGGCTGGTAACTTTAGAAAGTTACCAGCCAAATTGGCTGGTAATCAAAAAAGTTAATTTAGAACCCTGATTATAGGTTACAAATCCCTTCAAGACCGCTCGGCCAGTCCGAGACATTGAGAGACCGAGAGACCCGAGACCGAGACAAGACCGAGACCAAGGACTGTCGAGGCCGTGACAAGACCAAGAGCACAAAAAAGTGATTTCGAGACCGGTCTCGAGAACAAGACCGGTCTCAAGAACTACAAGTCTAGTATGAGCTATGCTGTATGTGATATATATATATATGTATATAAGGGATAGAGCTGTGTGTGCTCGGAGCTGAGCGGTGGAGAGTTGAAGTTTGGCTCTGTGTGTATGATGCCTGTTTTTTTTTTGTTCATTCTGAAGATTAAACTCCCATAGATGCTCAACCCTAGTGTGCGTCTCACTTCCTAACTACATAACACAACGCAGAAAGTCAGCTGCTACATATAGTCAATGGTAGGTTACGAGGAGAGTCTCTGGGCCGTTACACATTTAGTTCAGCTCTTGGTAGTAGTACGGTAGACTGTGCCATAACAGATTTGGACCCAATGTCTCTCAGAGCTTTCACAGCCAACCCACTCACACCCCTCTCGGACCACAGCAAGATCACGGTCTATCTGAAGAGGGAACACAGTGGCTATGAGGCCTCTAAACCCAGTGAACTGTACAACACCACACATTCATACAGATGGAAATCAGACAGCATGGAGAGCTACCAAACGGCATTTGAAAATTCCAAAGACCAATATTCAATCCATTTATTTCTTTCTGAAATATTTCCTCATAATAATGATGGTGCAAACACTGCTGTGGCCAAAAGTAACGCAATTTTTGATAAATTGGCAAAGTTATCACACTTGAAAACATCTAATCATAAACCAAAACAAATACACAATGAAAAATAGTTTGACAACGACTGCAAAAATATAAGGAAAACTTTAAGAAAGTTATCAAACGAAAAACATGGAGACCCAAATAACCAAAATATATGCCTTTGTTACTACAACACCTTAAAACAATATAAACACACACTGAGAGCTAAGAAAGACCAACACACCAGAACCCAGCTCTCTGAAATAGAAGAATCTTTAGAGTCAAACCAGTTCTGGCAGAAGTGGAACACTCTAAACAATACACAACAAGATCAACTGGCATAGGCGTAACATCCACTAGGGACAGGGGGGACATGTCTCCCCCACTTTCTGAAATCCCGTTTTTGTCCCCCCCACTTTAATTTAATCCAGCGGAACGCAGTAGCTCTCAAGCGTCCGATACTCAAACATGTCCACTTGATTAATGTACCTCGGCGTATACCGATTTATACCGCTTATTTTACATTAATTTGATGGCAAACTCTGCCCAGCTGACGCAACACCAGCTATGCCAGGTTAGTAATCAAGTGGACCCACTCTCGCTGTGAGCCGCGGACAGTTTGTGTAATGATGCTGCGATCAAAGGCTGCAACAGGCCACTATCCTCAGCCGGGTCGGGCTCTGGATCAAGCATTTGTGTTTTGGTTTTTTAATAACTCAAATAATGAGTGTATTTCCAGCTAGAAAACGCGCATCTCTCTCCTTCCTCCATTGTTTGCGTTGCTGCGTGGTGTTACACGTGACTTGTGTGAGTTATCCTCGTGCTGGAAACGTGACCCTGAGACGCAAGAAGAAAGCAAAAATATATATTTTTACTGAGGAAAATGACAAAAATAATAGTAACGCACTGTGACTTGAATAAGTAACTTTAACCTTATCACTGGTTTGGAAATATCATCGTGTTAGATTACTCATTGAAAACAGTGGTCAGATTGGAGTAACGCGTGGGCAATGACAACCTGTGTTGGCTTTGTCGAGTGCATTATGTGCAGCACTTTTTGCATTATTCATTAAGATTTCTGCAGTTCAAATAACTCGCAATTGTAGTTGAGAACATCAGTTATAACAACCCATGACATACTTATACAAAAGAAGGTCTACAGCAGCACCTCAACCTCCTGCATACATTCTGTCAGACCTGGGCCCTGACAGTTAACCCAAAGAAATCCAAAATTATGATTTTCCAGAAGCAGTCCAGAAATCAGGACAACACACACAATTTCTGTTTGGACACCACTAAATTACAACATACAAAAAACTACACATACCTTGGCCTCAACATAAGCTCCACAGGGAGCTTCAACTTGGCTGTGAAAGATCTGAGAGACAAAGCAAGGAGAGCTTTCTATGCAATTAGAAGAAATATGAAACTGGACATTCCAATTAAAATCTGGCTAAAAAGAACTTGGCCGATTCCCCCTCATATTGAAGATACAAAAAAGAGCAATTCAATTTTACAATCACCTAAAATCTAGTGACTCCCAGACATACCATCACAAAGCCCAAACCTGCCAAGAGCTGAAACCAGAGAAGAGCCCCCTCAGCCAGCTGGTCCTGAGGTTCTGTCCAGACAACCCAACATTCCCCGGACAGCCTCGGGACCACAACACCAAGCCAGTCAGACCAAACCAAATTATCAACCAACAAAAAGAAATCTATATTGCATACTGGAAGGAAACAACTAAAACACAGAGTAAATTAAAATGTTATCTGACCCTAAAAAGAAACTTCACATTAGCAAATTATCTGAGCACAGTAACAGATCCTAAATTAAGGAAAGCCTTGACTATGTACAGACTCAGTGAACACAGCCTGGCTAAAGAGAAGGGTCAGCACAGACAGAGCTGGCTGCCAGAGGAGGAGAGACACTACTCCACTGTGATCGACAACAGGTCGAGTCAGAACTGCACTTCCTCACCTCATGCCCCAAATACCAGGCTCTGAGAAATGAACACTTTCCCAAAATAATAAAAATACACCCTGAATTTGAACACACAACAGACATGGAGACACTCCCATATTTACTTAACGAAGTGCCCAAATGTGAGAACATTGCAGCCAAATTCATCATCTCATGTCACGACCTGAGGACAGCCAGTGGAACCTGAGAAACAACTCAGAATTTACTTAATTATTTTTAATTGTTTCATTCTTATTTATTTATTTTTTATTTATTTATTTCTCGTATCATCATAAACACACACTCACACACACACACACACACTACCACCAACACCAACACACACACACACACACACACACACACACACACACACACACACACACACACACTTCCACAGTCTTTGTACCTGCCATAGACTGAGAGACAGGAAGTGATAATCATTTTTGTTGTTTGTTGTTTTCTTCTTTTTGTTATTACTGTTGACAACAGACTACTTGTTTGAACTGTAGCCTGTTTACTACTGTTTTAATGACATTTTTAGTTGACACAAACTGATTAATTGATTGTGTCATTGTTATTGATTACTTATTGATTGTTATATACTGAGATTGATTGATTGTGACTATGACTGTGATTGACTCAATCATAAGTTATACGTATTATACATACAGCATAACTAATGTATTGTAAATATTGTTTTCCTTTATTATTATTATTTTGAATTCCAAATGCTTGCTTTGGCATTATGTACAGTGTTGCCTCATGCTAATAAAGCCAATTGAATTGAATTGAATTGAATTGAGAGAGAGAGAGAGAGAGAGAGACGGCTCCACCACCCACATATGAGATAAGACGTGAATATGGAGCAACTTGAACCTTTGTGAGTTATAAATCCAGTAACAACTTCCTTGTTGGAGGCTAGCAAGTCGCCTTCCACTTATTCAGCGTGCTTAAATATTAGTCATATTTCAGAAAAGCGCCCATTTGTGCTTGTTAAGCTAACTGCTTGTTAATGAGAGTGAAGAATAATTTAATAATCTGACAGCTGTCTGTGTCGTCTGTTTATCTTTCCACAAATCTATCTATCAATCCAGATATTGAGTTTATTGTGACTTTGCTGCTCCTACTAACATTCACAGTAGCTGTCACGGTAGTAGTTTCTTGATTTTGTCACATTTTTAGATGTGTAGCCTGTATTTCTAGTTTGCATTTGCCCTCCAATAAAAAGCCTAATAATAAACCAGTGTTTCATTGCTTTTTAAGAATTGCAGCTGAATTGCATGTCTTCTAAACCTCAGTATTATGATAATGTGGATAAACTCATGTTGACAATAATTTGTTGACACAAAAGAAATGGCAATTACATATCACTCACAGCTACACAGGATACACAGCTAAGTAGTTAGCTTTCTATAAGTACTTTATTTATTAATCTTAAATGAATCCACATATTGAGTTATTAAGGCCTGAAAAAAAAATTGGCGCGCGCTGTGCGTGTGCACTTACTGCCCTTTTCTGACTTTGAGCCCCTGCCCTTCTGTAATCATGTGCACGTCCCCGAGGATAACTAATTATAAAGTAAGGGATTACTGTCATTTTGTTACTTTACTTTCTGAGTGTATAAGTGTAGTGATGCTTACAATTCAAATCAAGTACCTATTATTACTGGATACTTTGTTACTTTTTTGCCTCAATAAAAACACTGACCTATACACAATTATTTGTTATTTAATCCTAACCCAAGACAAAAAATTGTTCATTGTTATGTGTAGGAAGAGCACACACACCACTTCTCCAGCGCTACACTCTTTCTTTCGCTATCATTCTCATCTCAGTGAAGACAAAATGACAAATGAAAATCAGAAAAGGTTTAAAAAGTTTAAAAACAGAAATGTTTAATTAAAGGACCTTTGTGGCGAGTATATAAAATAATAATTCCTTTCCAAAAGGAGTAAGGTAGCAGTAAGGAGAGAGAAAGAGAGGGAGAGAGAGGCAGAGAGAGAGACAGAGAGAGAGAGAGATTCCATGAGAAGAAGCTGCATCAAAAATGAGCTCCTGAATATTTCTCAAACTTGGAGCTAAAAAATGGGACATTTTATAAAGGTTTTTTGAGGCATAGACACCTTTTATTTTGACAGTGGATAGGTCAGAAAGGGGAGAGAGATGGGGGGGTGACAAGCAGTACAGGTCCTCTGGCCGGATTCGAACCAGGGTCCACGGCGTTTGTGGCATGCGCGCTAACCACTCAACTACTCGACTAAATCTCAAAGTGCTACAGGAAAAGTAACAGCAAATGAGAAAACTTTAGTGAAAAAGAAAACACCTAAAAGTCAAAAGCAACTTAGAGGTCATAGGATCTGCTATTAAGGAAAGTTTTAAGTCCTTTTTTAAAACATTCAACAGTCTGTGGTGCCCTCAGGTAGTCAGGGAGGCTGTTCCACAGGCAAGGGGCGGCAGAACAGAATGCCCGGTCCCCTAAGGTGCAGAACTTAGTCCTGGGGGGATGGAGACGATGAGAGTAAGTGGAGCGCAGGGGTCGAGATGAGGTTTGTGCGGTTAGCAGTTCTTTGAGATAGGAGGGGACGTTGCCATGGACGCACTGGTGAGTGAGGAGGGAGATCTTGTTGTCAATCCTGGCGGAGATGGAAAGCCAGTGAAGTGAATGGAGGATGGGTGTGATGTGATCACACTTAAGAACTCTCAACAGGATCCTAGCAGCACTGGTCTGCACATACTGGAGCCTTTGGATGCTCTTGCTAGGGGTTCCAATGAGTAGTGCGTTACAGTAATCCAGCCTGGAGGAGACAAAGGCGTGGATGAGCTTCTCGGCATCAGGAAAGGAGAGTGAAGGTCGAGGTTTGGCAATATTTCTGAAGTGATGGAAGGAGTTTTTGCAGAGGCGTTTCATGTGAGCCTCAAAGGTGAGGTGAGGGTCAAATATGACACCAAGGTTAGTGACGGACGTGGAGAGGAGAATGACCTGCCCGGAAAATGTAATGCTGGTTATAGAGGATGACTGGATTTGGTGTGGGGTGCCAACAACCGCAGGAAGTTGTGCTTCATCCACGCCTTTATCTCCTCCAGACAGGTGGTGAGTGTGGATAGTGGTGATAGTGGAGGCAGAGTTGCAGAGGGGCGTGTGTCCATTTTTATGTACAGTTGTGTGTCATCAGCATAACAGTGAAATGAGACTCCACAGCAACTGATGATCTGGCCAAGGGGGAGCATGTAGAGCGTGAAGAGGGTGGGGCCAAGGACTGACCCTTGAGGGACCCCACAGGTGACAGTGTGTGTCCCAGTGAGTCCGATGGTGTGATGTAGTCTGGTCGACAGTGTCGAATGCTGCAGACAAGTCAAGGAGGATGAGGAGAGAGGGTGAGCCAGCATCTGCCATCATCAGCAGGTCGTTTGTGACCCTCATCAGAGCTGTTTCAGTGCTGCGGGCAGAGTGGAAACCAGACTGAAACCTGTCGAAAAAGTTGTCGTGTTTCAGGTGATCCTGTAGGAACAGAACCGAGAGCAGGGAGGTTGGATACCCTGCTAAATGTATGAGTGCAGCAGCTAGGGAGAAACACAAGGAGAAGACACTACGTGAAAATCCAGAGGTCCTCTTCACTGACTACACCCAACACAAAGAAGGAAGGAAGAAGAACAACGTCATATTCTTCACTGACTCCATCTACATCTGGAAAGATACTTTGTGCAACAGTTATGCATACGTATCCAGTGAGGGCATCGGCTCAGGAGGCAGATTAAAGATCTGTAAAAATGAACAGCTTGATAAGGATGACCCTCTGATCACCATCACATACTACACCAAAGAAAAGATCATGGTTCAGGGTAATGAAGCCAACCTAGAATCCTTTGAAGCAGCTTTCTCCTTGTTAAAAGCTGAGGTGAACACCAAGAGGATCAATGTCCCCTCTGACAGTGAAGATGATGAGAGCCCAATAGAGAGCCCCACCACCTCGTCCATCTCTGCCCCTCCCACACCTGCCAGCTCCACCAACCAGCTAAAGGAGGGTATGGCCCTGCTGGAGCTGGACGTTGCTGAATTCAAAGAGCTGACCCAGGCCAGGCTGTCTGACCGTCAAAACAACTGTGCAGCAGCTTCACGAGGAACTCCAGCAGGTCATGAGTGATAACCAAGCCTTGGCACGCGACCTCAGAGGAAGTGTAGAGGCACTAAAACAGGAGAACAATGTGCTCTGTGCTCAGTTAGCCAAAGTGAAGGAGCATGCTGAGAATAGAGAAATGAGCTTCACCAGGAAAGTCCAACAACTGACAGACCAACTTTCAGCAGTCCCCACAATGACAACTACAGAGACACAGACTCTCCCTGCCAGTGTCCCAAACCCCTGCCTTGTCTCTGTCCCACTATCTCTGCTCTGCACATAGCCCAACAACACCCTGGCAACTCCTGATAAACCCACACAGCCAGCCACCAACAGCTAGCTCTGCCCATCCCAGCTTTCCTCCACTCGGCCAGAGGAACACGCTTCACAAATGGAAAATTCCTGGACACAAACAAGCTTTTTCCAGGTAAAAAAAAAGTGCTGTCGAAACGCTGCAGCACAACAGGCCAGGCAATGAATCTGTTAAAAACGGAGACCCTCAGAAGCCCTCAATACCTGGTGATCCACATAGGAACAAATGACCTGCACAGCCTCCAAAAGGACACTGCTGAGGCAATGAGGAAGATGGCGGAGCAGGCCAGTAAGGAATTCCGTGACTACCCTGTCCACCCTGCTACCTAGGACAGACACTCCTCCTCATGTCATCCATGACATCAACATGGAGATCAGAAGAGGATGTGCCACCTTACCCAACATCCACCTGGCCCTCAACCCAACCATTGGCACCTGGGACCTCTATGATGGACTCTATCTTCACAAAGAGGAGGCAGTCCTTCCACCCTCTCTTCTGCAAAAAGCTTTAGAGACCATCCAAGACCTCCTCTTCTCCATCACCACCCCAGGATGTTCTCCCCTGCTGTGAGGAGACACAACAGCTCAGCCTGGACCTCCTATTCCCCACATGCCCACCACCTCAGCACTGTGAAACACAACCAAAGGAGGCTACTTTCCCCATCCTCAGTCCCTGCCCACCATTCCCCTTTACGACATTGGCAGCAGAACTAAGCAGCAGCACCTGTCCATGGTCCCCCTCCTCATCCACAGCAGCGGAGCCATGCAACAGCACCTGCCCCTGGTCCTCATCCACAGCAGCAGAACTATGCAACAGCACCTGCACCTGGTCCACCTCCCCACCCATAGCGGCAGAACTATGCAACAGCACCTGCCCCTGGTCCAGGGTAAATCACACGTTTGGTTGAGATTAGATCAAACCCTGGGCATAACAGATAAGGATCTATATCTCTGTGCAATTTATATACCCCCCGTAGATTTTCCTTATTTTGAAGAAGACATTTTTGACACTCTCCATTCAAAAATTGCCTACTTCCAGGCCCAGGGAAATATGCTTCTAACTGGAGATCTGAATGAACGAACAAGAATTGAACCTGATGTCATGGACACACAGGGCAGACAGCAATTCCCCCTTTCAGACCACAACCAAATAAATATGTTCTTTAAACTCTCAGATCAAATGAGTGACAAAAAAAGGGAACCCAGCGAGCTGTTTAAATTAAATCCTACTTACAGATGGGACCCAGACAATGGAGACAGATTCATCATGGCCTTGAACTCACCTGATCTGATAAATGACATATTAATATATGACCAAAACCAATATATCTCTAACAGAGATGGTGTAAACATGGCCACTGATGATATCAATATGATATTTCATAAGGCAGCTATAAAAACTGACCTCATAAAACAAAAATAGAAGCCTGTTAAAAGGCAAAACGCTGAGAAATGGTTTGATCAAGAATGCAAGACCATCAGAAAAGACCTAAGAAAAATAACAAATGAAAAACATCACCAACCAAACAACCCAGCCTTACGCATGAGATAAAATGACATTTTAAAGAAATATAAATGTACAATTAGGAACAAAAAACAAAAGTATACCCACATGAAACTTAAGGATATTGAGAATGCCATTAATAAAAATCAATTCTGGGATATGTGGAACAAGTTCAACACAAATCAACAGACATTACCCATCCAAAATGGTGACATCTGGAGAGCACATTTTGAAAATTTATAAAAAGATATACAAATAAATCATATCAATTAAGATCAATGTATTATACAAGAAAAACTCCAAACATTAGAAGAAACAATTAAAGACAATCAAAACCCCCTTGATTTCCCAGTTCTCAATAAAAGAATACTAGATTTCCTTGAGGAACACTCCATCTTGAGTAAAAGTCAAACTGGCTTCCTCCCAAAACACCGCACCACCGACCATGTATATACCCTTCACACTTTAATTAACAAACATGTACACCAAACAAAAAATGGTAAGATATTCACTTGTTTCATTGATTTCAAGAAAGCTTTAGACTCTATTTGGCATGACAGGCTCTATTAAAGGCTTCTACACTGTGGTATGTATGGAGGACCAAACCTGACATAAGTATAAATAAATAAATAAATTCATAAATAAATAAATGCATAAATAAATAAATAAATACATAAATACATAAATAAATACATAAATAAATGCTGAAATAAATAAATAAATGTATAAATAAATAAATGCATAAATAAATGAATAAATAAATAAATGCTGAAATAAATGTATAAATAAATAAATAAAAGTATAAATAAAAGAATAAATGCTTTTTATTTATTTCTGTATTTCTGTTCACCTATATTTATTTATTTCTGTATTTCTGTTCACCTACATTTATTTATTTCTGTATTTCTGTCGCCTACATTTATTTATTTCTGTGTCCATATGTAAATGAGGAGGTAGGAGGTCCTAACCTCAGTCAAGAACATGATTGGTTACAGGAGTGTGCTCGATGAGGGTCTACTACTTCTGCCTTACTAGCGGCGCTGATTCCTGTACACTGTACAGGAATGTTGCTGGCTTCCAGCAAGCCCGCTCAGCTAACTGTTAGCTGCCGTTGTTGACATTTGTTCATGTAGCTCTGGTTTAGTGATGAATTTGACTGGCTTTCATTTTAACTTGCGAGGGTCCCAGGTGTGCTGGTGGTGTGATTTGAGAATCCAGTCTGGAGAGAGAGGGGTCCTCAGCCATGTCCGCTAACCAGGAAAAACATTCTGCTCATCGCTCCAAGTCACATAAATGACGACGCTGAAGTTAGCCTCCGATTCGCCAGCTTCCGATTCAGCACTTAAGGGGAAAGTTAAGGGGAAATTAACGTAACGTGCAGTGCAACTGTTTGTACACTGTTTTTTGTGACACTTCTTGATGTAAAAACATTTTAGACATTAACTTTGCCTGACACCCGCTATTGTGTTTGTGAAACGTTTATTTTATTTGTGAAAATGCTAAAGGGGAGATTTCACCATTTTTGTTTGATACCTGCAGACCTCATTAGACCAGGTCCAGATCAAAAACCACTGTACCCAGACTTCTCAAATCTGGACTAGATTAATCTGCAGGCCCTGAAGATTCATTCAGACACAGTTTCTGATCTGTGAAACCTTTATTTTATTTGTGAAAATGCAATAAAGGCAGATTTCACTGTTTTCTCAGCATGTAGACCACATTAGACCAGATCCTGATCAAAAACCACTGTACCCAGACTTATCAAATCTGGATCGGATTATCCTACAGAGGCTAAACATTCATTATAACACAGTTTCTGATCTTTGAAACCTTTATTCTATTTGTGAAAATGCAATAAAAGCAGATTTCACCGTTTTCTAAAAATAATAATAAATGTTTAGCCTCTTTAGGATTATCTAGGCCAGATTTGAGAAGTCTGGGTACAGTGGTTTTTGATCTGGACCTGGTCTAATGTGGTCTCGATGCTGAGAAAACAGTGAAATCTGCGTTTAAAGCATATTCACAAATAGAATAAAGGTTTCACAGATCAGAAACTGTGTCTGAATGAATCTTCAGGTCCTGCAGATTAATCTAGTCCAGATTTGTCTGGAGTCTGGGTACAGTGGTTTTTGATCTGGACCTGGTCTAATGAGGTCTGCAGGTATCAAACAAAAACGGTGAAATCTCCCCTTTAGCATTTTCACAAATAAAATAAATGTTTCACATATACAACAGCGGGTGTCAGGCAAAGTTAATGTCTCACCTAAAATGTCTAAAATGTTTTTACATCAAGAAGTGTCACAAAAAACAGACAATCAGTGTACAAACAGTCGCACTGCACGTTATGTTAATTTCCCCTTAACTTTCCCCTTAAGTGCCGAATCGGAAGCTGGCGAATCGGAGGCTAACTTCAGCGTCGTATGTATATGTGTATTCTAGACGAGCGCTACAGAGCAAAAATCGTCCAAAAGTGCATGTTGTCGGTGTCATATCTTAGTCGTGAATCTCTGTACTCTCATATAACTCATGGAACAGGCTGAGGCATTTGTTCACGCCGAACGGCTCGAGAGCGGCATGCTAGCTGTTAGCTCTTATGCTAGCTGTTAGCTGCTCGCTGTAGCGCAGTGTCCAGGTTACCATCGGGTATTTTTCATTCCGCACTGCGTTCAAATGGTTACTTAAAGCCATCGTTCCGAGCCGCATATATCGTTATTAAGCTGAAGCTAAGCCAGTGTGAAAACTGTATACTGTCATACAGCCTGCTGGTCAAACAGTCTGCAGAGTACGTTGACATCCAGCCCGAACTCAGCGTGCGGTCAGTCGGCTGTGGCAAATCGTGAGACGTCCAGATCAACCTGTGATACAAACAGCTGTAGCGACAATGGTTCATAGGAAAGCTCAGACATGTATCTCACTCTCGATGGTACATGTGTCAACAGTTAACCTGGACGCTACGCTCTCAGCGCTACAGTGAGCAGCCAAGAGCTAACAGCTAACATAAGAGCTCACAGCTAACATAAGAGCTAACAGTGATATCCACACTATCCACGCCGCTCGGCGTGAACAAATGCTTAATACTGTTCCACCCATGAGCTGTTTGAGAGTACAGAGATTCACGACAAAGATATGAGACTGACAACATGCACTTCTGGACGATATGTGCTCTGTAGCGCTCGTCTAGCAGTGGTTTGCAGGTTGCAGCTCCGGCATCTCCATGTGGATAGAAGTGCTCAAGCCACGTCAAAACGAATACACATATACATGACTTGGAGCGATGAGCAGAATGTTTTTCCTGGTTAGCGGACATGGCTGAGGACCCCTCTCTCTCCAGACGGGATTCTCAAACCATGCCGCCAGCCCATCTGGGACCCTCGCAAGTTAAAATAAACGCCAGTTAACCTGTCACACCGGTCGAGGCCATTAAGCCAACTGGAGCTTGTTTACAACGTTACAGAGAGCGAGGCTTGGGATCAGGAATCGTTTGCTTTTGTCTGGCTCTCCGATTTGACCAATCATGCTCTTGACTGAGGTTAGGACCTCCTACCTCCTCATTTACATATGGACACAGAAATAAAGAAATAAATAAATCTAGGTGACAGAAATACAGAAATAAATAAATGTTGGTGAACAGAAATACAGAAATAAATAAATGTAGGTAAACAGAAATACAGAAATAAACAAAAAGCATTTATTCTTTTATTTATACTTTTATTTATTTATTTATACATTTATTTCAGCATTTATTTATTTATTCATTTATTTATGCATTTATTTATTTATACATTTATTTATTTATTTATGCATTCATTTATGTATTTATTTATTTATTCATTTATGTATTTATTTATTCATTTATTTATGTATTTATTCATTTATTTATACTTATGTCAGGTTTGGTCCTCCATAGGTATGGGGGCAAAATGTATGATCTAGTTAAATCAATGTATTTGGAAAATATTTGTGCTGTCAAACAAACTGAATTCTTCACCCAGAGAAGAGGTGTATGCCAGGGCTGCAATTTAAGTCTAACTCTATTTAATGTGTATACAATAGGGGTGTCACGATTCTCCAAATCCTTGATTCCATTACATTTTCGATTCTAAGGTCACGCTCGATTCGATCCTTGATTTTTACATTTATTTTTTTTAAAAGCACAGGTTGCTATGCCATTTTAGACTAGCCTTTTATGCAATATAATATCTGACATTTTTTGCAATGTACCATACTACATTGTCAAATTTAAAACATTTATTAACAACATAATGTAACAATAACTTATATCTACAGTCAATTGGAAGCTTAAACAAAATAACTTGCCATCTAATTTCTGCAGAGCTTGCCATCTCTGGCTTTTTTGTCGACAACACAAACATTGTCAACATAACTCACTGGAAATCCAAAATACTTCCACACCTGCGACTTCAGTGAAAGAGGAGGGGGTTCAAGTTCTGTCGATGGGTTACATGTTCGTTCATTATTACATTTATATATTTCTGTAAGTCAAATCTGAATTGTAAACCCCTTGTTGCAATAAAGATGACTTTGAAAGAAAAAAAAAGTTCTGTTGATGGGTCTGCAGTTGCCATTGTTGTAAGAGTAGCGTAGCCCCTTTCAGGAATGGGGAGGTGCGTGAGGTGTGTGTGCGCGTACGGTGCGTAAGGTGCTAGTGGGCGAGTGAGAGTGAGGGAGCATGAGTACATGCGGACAGTGAATAAATGGGAGAGGAAGGAGAAGTGAAAGGAGTAGCAGTAGTAGCGACAGCAACAAAGTCTACAATATTGGCTGCAGTTTGGCTGTGAATAAAGGCCTTCTCAAGATACAGCAAAGCTCCCTGGTATTATTTCCCGACCAGCTTAACACGTGAAACGGGTTCACCCCGATGACGAAAACTACATTTCGGCCCTGGAGGAAATCATCTCCCCTGTGCTACCCGACCACAGTCCAGGAGCCGAACAGGAATGGTCTAACACCATGCTATAGTTTGACTGGCTGTAGCTAATAGCTACTGGCTTAGCTAGTAGCTAAGTTAGAGGAGTTTGACTCGCAGTACTTCAACACGTGTTTTTTTTCCGCTTGGCAAGCCGACCGGACGTGACATGGGGGTGTGGCAAAATCGACGATTCCATTTTTTTTCATTCAAGTTCGAGATTGTGACTTAATTTCGGTCGATTTTAATTTTAAATTGAAATCGTGACACCCTTTAGTATGTACATGAACGTGCTGCTGAGTTGGATACTCACTAGTCCGATACTCAGCCTAACTAATATTTTCCTGGATGATAATACAGCTGCATTAAGAAAAAAAGTACCTGCATTCCTTAATAGTTTTATTTTGTTGAAACAAAGTATATACTTTCATATGGCTCTTTCTTATTCTGCATATGCTATTCCAACATTGGCCGACCACCTTCCTTGCGTTAGCAGTTCTAACACTGATGAACAGTTCAGTGTTCAGTGTTCGCAGTTCAGAAACAGAATTCTGATTCTGATTCTGATTCTGAACTGCGTTCTGCCAAAAATTGTGCCCTGATGTAAAAAAATAAAATAAAATCGGGCTTGGGTCCACGTTCAAAATTCAACCAATAGTGTCACTGCAGCAAAGTGATGTTGCACGGTCTGACTCTGTACCGCCACATAACATTGATAAAAAACAATGAGAATAAATATACATATACGATACCTGATCGGGATGTAATGTCCGATTCCGATCAAGTCTGAAACCACGTGATCAGTCCCGATTTCCGATCATGTGATCGGACCAGGACTAGAGGTGGATTATGGAGGACTAAACCTGACTTAAGTATAAATAAATAAATGCATAGATAAATGTAGAAATAAATAAAGTAATAAATTAAATGCACACATAAATGCATAAATAAATAAATAAAAGTGTAAATAAAAGAATAAATAAAAAAATAAATGCTTTATATTTATTTCTACATTTCTGTTCACCTACATTTATTTATTTCTGTATTTCTGTGTCCATATGTTAATGAGGTAGGAGGTCCTAACCTCAGTCAACAGCATGATTGGTCAAATCGGAGAGCCAGACAAAAGCAAACGATTTCCGGTCCCAAGCCTTGCTCCCTGTAAGGTTGCAAACCAGCTCCAGTTAGCATAATGGCTTTGACCGGTGTGACAGTTCAACTGGCGTTCATTTTAACTGACGAGGGACACAGATGTGCTGGAGATGTGGTTTGAGATTCCGTCATGTATATGTGTATTCATTTTAACATGGCTTGAACACTGCTATTCCACACGGAGATGCCGGAGTCTGCGACCTGCAAACCACTGTTAGACGAGTGCTGCAGATCACAGTGACAGTCTAGGTGACAGTGTCTGTCCGAAAAAACGTCTATAAATCGTCTAAAAGTGCCCGTTGTCAGTCTTACATCTTTGTTGTGAATGTCTGTACTCTCAAACACCTCATGGGTGGAACAGTCTGAGGCATTTGTTCATGCCGAGCGGCTTGAGAGCGTCGTGGAGGCCGCTGTTGGCTTGTTAGGGGTTAGCTGTTAGCTTAACTTGTGCCACCTGTTACTATCGAGTATTTCTTTCATTCCGCACTGCATTGAAGTGGTTACTTAAAGCCATCATTCCGAGCTGCATACATCGTTATTAAGCTGAAGCCAAGTCAACAGCCGACAGCTAGCCGCTAACAGCCGACAGCTAGCTGCTAACAGCTAACTGCGGTCTCCACGCTGCTCTCGAGCCGCTCGGCGTGAACAAATGCCTTGGACTGTTCCACTCATGAGTTGTTTGGGAGTACATATGTCATGGTCATGATTTGGGAACACGGGGCAACGCCCCTTCTTTGTCACTGCTGCATGCCCAACTGATTGGAGTATAACAGGTGTGGATAATTGCGATGCCAATTGATACTCACAGGCTGCTTAAAAAGGAAGGAACTGAAACAGTGCGGGTTGGCTGCTCCCGTGCACTCTGTTCTGTCGCTCCTGTTATTTGTTGGGTTGTTCAACTGCCTGATTGTGTGCATGATTGCGTGGATTATTGTGCTGTCTTGCGGAAGTCTGCTGGTGTGCCTATCCTCCCATCAAGCCCGGTGGCTGCTGTGAGTCTCCGCCTGCGCTCCTTCCGTGATCCATCTTCTCATCGGCTGATTCTTCATCTCCGCCTGCCCTCCTGCTGTGATCCGTCTTCTCATCGGCTGATTCTCCGTCTTCTCGCCTGCTGCGATTGTTGCCGCCACTGATGTGCTGTCCAGAGCCCTGTCTTGTTCGTCCTGCGCCTGTGGCTGTGTGAAGTGCTGTGCAACAGGACTGGGAGTTAGATTAGTCTGCTCCCAGTTTGATGGTGAGTGACGCTTTTTGTCCGGCTATGCGGCCTCACTTTCTCCAAGATCCACGTCTCACATAATCGAGCTCCAGACTGTCTACTAACCATAGCCTATCTATAAATATAATTCATGAGTTGCAGTGATTTTGAGAATTGCATGATTGCTCTTTTAGCGTTGCATTGCTGTGTTTTTTTTTTTTTTGCCGTGTTCATTGCTGTGTTGCTGTGTGTAGGAATTTGCCCTCGTCGTTTATGCCACAACAAGGAGATGCGATCTGCATGTCTGTGTCCATTTCACCTATCACCTAATTCCCTGCCACCTCGTCATGACCTGGCTCCTTTTTCCCCTTCTCTCTGCACTTTACTAGTTAGAAGACATCATGTGACATGACATAAACATGTTGCTTGCGGGAAGAGACCGCTTTCACAACTCACGAGGGGAACCACCGGACTCCCTTCAATTACTTATTATATTATAACTATGGCTTGCAAACAAAAGCACATCTATGGACTTAATATTCCTTCACCCAACTTCCTGTCCCAGAACAAGAGCCGTGTGTTAGGATACCCTCCAGCCTCGGACTGTCCCATGTTACTGTGAAATCAATAGTCATAAAAGAGAACCATAAACATCTCCATACTATCAAGAGAAGTGGAGAGAGTCCTGATATTTTTCCTAATCCAAGAAAGATGCCAAGACGTAGCATTATCCTTTCTTTAACAGTATATTCTTCCACAGCAGGACCAGATCTACATTTTGATATGTAACTTATCTTCCTGATGTAATCCTAACCCAAGTTACTAATTTTTGATTTTACCATCTGAGTGTCTGATGTAGCCACAGTGCCATCTCCTGATAAGTTTTGGTATAGTTCCCAGAGGACTTCTTAAAGTCCGTGTAAAGCAAAAATAAATTTGTGTTATGAGTTTGTCATACCACAGAAACATGTGTCATTGACCACTGAGCCAAATTTGAAAGATTAAAAAAATTGCCAAGTATATGAAATTAGGTCTCAAAATCCTGGAAAAACAAGCACTTCTCTCTGCTGTGAAACGCTGGGGGCGTGTCAGTTAGAGGCGCTGGAGCCACGCCCACGCAGGAGGGGAGCTGCCTCCGTGTACTGCAGGAGGACCTAACCTATTTTTTTTTTGTATGAAAATCTTTATTTGACATTTGCAAAAGTGCAGACAATCAGATATATTAGGCACTGAGTGATAAGACAAGATACAAAATGAATAAAAAATATATCTCTTGATAAAATAATACATGTAATTGGAATAGAATAAAATAAATATGTATAAGGCATTTCTTATTTTGGGGTAAGTGAAAATGACTTTAAGTATTGTAGTGTCCGTTCACTTTTCTTATTTGGCATCAGTTTTAAGGTGTCTATGTAAAGAATAAACTCATTTGTGAAGACATTAAAGTTTGGGAGGGACTTGGAAAATTTACTCTTATGGATGTGGAATTTACCTATTAAAATCATGAGGTTTATTGTGGAGCAAATTGATTTGTCGTTATATTCGAATTTTGAAATAATATCTTTGGGTCTTATTGTTAAATATTGTTTAGTTTTGTGGAGGACCTAACCTACAGTAACAATGGAAGCTACTAGCAGCGTCATCGATGGACCCAGCCGGACTGGTTTGAGCCATCAGAGCCAGAAACTGACTCTGAGTCAGACACTGATAGTGCTCAGCCTCGTTGCTCACAGGCCATGTTTTACATTACACACAAACATAACACCCCAGTCTATAACTCCTTGTCATAGCTATATTGGTGCACATATAAATATAATATGTGGATTATCATTGTGCTGTCAGGTGGACTCGGGACTCAGGGACTCAGGCCAAATCATGTCATGATTAAATGCAATAACATCTGCTAACATTACATGGGCATGACAGGATGCACGATGTAAAATCACCTTCAGGATTGGCACCTTCAGCAAAATGCATTTAATTGCCCGTGCACGTTGTGTCCGAGCCAGCCGGGCGACACATTAACCAGGGTTCTCCCCAGACGGTGGAACAGCAGCGCTGCGACGCTATACTCATCCTCAATGTTAGCTGCTTTACAGTGGGTGTTTGTGGGCTGCAGCGATCTTGTAAAAAAAAAAAATAAAAAAGCGCCCGCCTCTGGCGGTGACGAGCGTCCGACCATTCCCTGGCTGATGGCGATAACGACCGGGATAACGACCAGGTCGGGCTCGGATAGAGAATCTAAAGTCTGGCCGGTGGCGGGGATGAGAGCACCTGTTGTCGGCAGGACGGTTGCAGTGACGGTGACGGTACACGTCATGTTGATGACGTCGGTGTTTCCCCAGGTGTTCCCTGAAGGTGTTCCCCTTGTCTACCTAAACCCACGGACAGTTTATAATCATATGGATGCTGTTATAATGTGTAGTGATCTAGATTCTGACCCACCAAACAGCCTGGACAGTGACGGAGTGAAGTTTTTAGCGCTAAATTGCACAATTATACATAATCACCATCAGTAAACTGGACGCTGTCTGGCTCTGTCACTCGCGGGGACGGAGGCTGTTTTCTGGGGGAAAGTTCCCTGAAGTCTCGGTCAGGAGGGCTGGCAGTCGCGGGTGATTTATTTTCATAGCAAACACTCGGTGAGTTGAAGTCTTTGCCGGTGACAGACGCTGTTTTCTGAGCAGAAATGTGATGACGAGTCGGGAGGACAGGCGGAGGACGGACAGGAGGACGGACGCTTTTCCACGTACAGCTGCGGTATTTGTTTTCCTCATATAAGTTGCTGAAGACGGTTACAGTTACTATATTTTTGTCCGGTCCTGTAACGTTGCTTTGTGGGACATTTCTCTGTATTTAGTTAAGTGAGGGACCTTTGCAGTTATCAGACTGTCAGACCGACACGCCATCGCTCCGCGCCTCCGGATTATCCGTTCACACTGGGACGGCTCACCAATAATGCTCCACATACCGCCGGTGGGACCCGCCGTCAGCGGGACGGAGAGGGTCGGCTGCGGCCACATAAGGCCGGTGGCACCCGCCATCAACGGGTCGAGGGGGGCCGGGGGCGGCCACATAAGGCCGTTGGCACTTGCTGTCAGCGGGAGGAGAGGATGCAAGCCGGGGACGGAGAGGATCGGTTCGGCCCCAGTGACCAGCCTAAACGGACTCTGCAGAAATCCAGACTTTACCTGGTGACAGTTGCTGAAACGATCAGGGAGAAAAGTGGACACTGCAGAGACGGTGTTGGTGGTGGTGTTTAACTCCCCACAGTAATGTTAGCTCCTCTTGACAAAATCGATCCACCGTTTCTTTACGTTGTCATCTGAAGGAAACTTAAATAAGCTAACAGCGCCATCACCCTGCACACTGTGGCATCCAGGAAAGGTGCAGGAGCGATGAGGAGGAAATGTGACTGTTTAGCTGACGGGTTGGCTGGTTAGCTAGCTGCAAACTATTGTAAGCAATGCTATCCAAGACTGGAGAGCGAGTGGGAGAACCGCTGAAGCTGAAGCGCTGCACATATTTATACCACTTCTGCAGCAGGGCGGGGTTTATGCAAATCATGGCCGTGTTACGTAACGCGGCCATGATTTGCATAACCCCCCCCCCCCATGATTTCTGACCCGCCCATTAAATCCTGAACACAGAAATGTTGAAAAACAGTTTGTGAGCCTAGCTCCAAAATTAAATTCTAAATGGTCGAATGGCTTTTACATGTTTTAAGTAAACACATTTATGACCTGTTTAATGTGTTTAGAAGAAAATGGCTGATTTTGCTTTACACGGACTTTAAGTAATGTAATCCACAATTTATGTTTATCTATACTGTCTTTTACCTCCAACATATGTTTTGAAGTATAAGTCAGCACTATTTGAAACAGGTTCGAGCCATCAATGCTGGCGGAGGTTATGTATCTGTGTGTTGCATGTATTATAACTGATAATTCCTTTTGCCTATTAAGCAATTTCGTTTATTTCATTTTGATCATGTAACCAAATGTTTTATGTGAAAACTAATGGTGGATTTAGGTGAACAGTCAAGCGCGATCTTAAAACTTTCAGAAGGATAGTTTTATTCAGCAATAAGTAATAAGTCCGTGATTTGATCAGTGAACATGGCCTGGAGGGAACAACGTGACCGAGCCTCCTCGGAGCCGCCCTCTCCTAAGCCTTAAAAAGAGACACATCGTGTCCCATCACTCTCTTATTCTCGTGCTCTTATGTTCGCTTTTGCTGTTATTTTCTTACTTTCTTTTACTCGCTTTTGTTCTTGCATTTTTACTTTCCTCCGCACTTTTTCTTATATTTTACTCATACACATTATTGCTTTTTTTTCGCTCTCGTGTGTTTCAGGCGTCTTTACTTTGTTTTAACGCCGCGTAACTCTTTTATTTTTCAACATTGAGTTTTGTACTTTGCTTATTTTTGAGGCTCCGAGACTTTGTAATCTCCGGAGATTTAAACTACTTATACGGCTTTCCTTCAAGTGACATGCCGTTATTTTGAGAATAAGCAAGGACGAAATTAATTCAGTTTTCCTTTTTATATTGTTAAAGTATCGTGTTAAACTCAGAAGAAGCCATTTTTGTTTATTTCCGTAACTAGTAACTAAGGACGTCACGCCCGGCCAGCGTTGCATCCTCCAGTTATTTTTGACGAGAAGTTAAATCCGTTAAGGAGTCGAAGTTGAATCATCACCACTCCAAAGAGACTTTGATTTAAGACGCTGTGCATACATCAAAATCCGGTACAGAAACTGAACTGTTCAAGAAACCGGGACAGCCTCTCCAGCTGACTAAAGAAGTCGACATCCAGCCAAGCCCGGACGCCCGCTGCGCACTCAAACGGAAATCCCGTTGGGCCGGGGAACTACGTCATCGGGGGAAGCCGCTGCGTCACCATCCTGCGACCAAACAGCTGCCGCAGTGCAGACACAGGACCAGAGGGTCGCTCCGTGGGAACTCATCTGCTACAAGCAAGTAGGCTGAAATCTCTGCACACAGCTGGAGTCACAAAGATCAGAGTTGGTGTCTATAAAGCTTTGACTTCCACCTTATAAACTCAAGGAAATTTCGCATAGCGTCCCGTTAGAATAGATAGATTACTCCCGTGATTTTATGAAGTAACGGATCGTTACCCTGAAATCCACCATCGGTTAGAAATCAGCTGTTCAATAATTCACTCCCACAATCTTCACATTTTCTGTTATTTGTTGTTACCCGTTTGCATTATTATCCCATATTATTCACCCTGCTTTATTTAGTTAATAAATACATATAATCTTATGTCGTTGTCGGTGCACGTTTAATTTGATGTGGGAAATCGATGGGATCGTGGAAAGAATTCACTACTTCAGAATAGAAGATCAAATATAAATTTGAAATTTAACAGACTGATTAAATTGATACTCTAACTGTCCAAGCCAACTTGGGTAGTTAGATGTTTGGAATAGCTCCCTCCAGCCTATTCCAGTAAAATCAAATATCGGAGGGTGGTGCCCCGTATAAAGTATAATTAATTACCAGTCATTAATTATCACATTATTATCAATAGGGCTGTAACGATACACCAAACTCACGATTCGGTTTGTATCACGATTTTTGACCCACGGTTCGATACAAACCTCGATTTTTTTTTCTTCTAAATTAAACATTTTATTTATGTAACATTTCAATAACTTATGTATATGTTATTTGTCTGATAGTATCAGAGGTGCAGTATTGTGGAGGGCGTGTCTATCTGATGGTCTGTTAACTGCACAGATCCCTCACTCAACTTAATACAAAGAAATGTCCCACAAAGCAACATTACAGAACCAAACTAAGGTAACATAGTAACTGTAACTGTCTTTGGCAACAAGGAAAAATACCGCAGCTGTACATGGAGAAGCGTCCTTCCTCCCGCCCATCCTACTGACTCCTCATCACATTTCTGCCATGCGTCTGTCACCAGCAAAAAAAAACTTTACCTCACCGAGTGTTTATGATGAAAGAAAATCTCCGCGACAGTTATCCCTCCGGACCGAGACTTCAGTGAACTTAACCCCGAAGACAGCCTCCGTCGGGTTTTGATTGACAGGGGAGACACCGGGGTAACCCCTTGCAAACACACACACGTCATCATCATTGACGTGTACGGTCACGTCTCTTTAGGAGCCGCAGCGCCGGCTCTCTGTGTGAATTACACAGCGGTTCGTCTTTACAGCGGTGTTCAACTCTGTGTGAACGAACAATGGCGGAGAATTGGCAAACGACCGCTGCGGTGTGGTTACAGCTCATAGGGCTGATCTGGACTGGAAGTTGTGTCGCGATTCTGCCTTCTCACAGCGCAAGACAGGTTCGTGGATCTGAGTGTTGCGATTTCGGCTTCGATACGTGTATCGTTACAGCCCTAATTATCAAGGTATTGTCTCCTACATGTGTTTTCTTCTTTATTTATTGTGGAGATACTGATGGCTTTCTCTTTGTTTGTGTGAGTGATTGCTTTGGTGTGGGCGAGTGATTGGCAGGTCGCCGGCTGCGTTGAAGTCACTGCCTGGCGCCAGACGGACTTGTGTTAGGGGATCCCCTTGTGGACTGTGGACTATCCCAATCGAATGGGCTCATTAATGTGTGTGCTTGAACAGGCCAGCTTTTAAGTTGAATGTGTGAATAAGTGTGGAATGGTGTACACCTTTTTTTTTTATATTCAACTACGTATTGTAATAAATATACATTTTTTTTATATACTCAAACTGTTGTCTGGGTAAATCTGTTGTGTTGCTCCCACCAAACCAAAGAACTTGCAAACAGAAAAAAGATGTTTTTATATTGTAAGAGTCCCAGCTCTCTAATTGGGTGGCGTTGTCGGGCTATATTGTTGCCATCTCACACATACATTCACGACATAAATGTAAGACTGACAATAGGCACTTTTAGACGATTCATAGACGGCTGCGTTTTTTCGGACAGACAGTCACCTAGACTGTCACACTGCGTGCTCTGTAGCGCTCGTCTAAAGCTGGCTTTATAACTCAATCTCAAACCGCGCCACCAGCACATCTGGGTCCCTCGCCAGTTAAAATGAACGCCAGTCAATTTCATTACTACACCGGAGCTACATAAACAACAAATGTCAACAACTGCAGCTAACAGTTAGCTGAGCAGGCTTGCTGGTAGTAAACGACATCAGCGCTGCTAGTAAGGCAGAAGTAGTAGACCCGAAGCGAGCACACTCCTGTAACCAATCATGCTGTTGACTGAGGTTAGGACCTCCTACCTCATTAACATATGGACACAGAAATACAGAAATAAATAAATGTAGGTGAACAGAAATGTAGAAATAAATAAAAAGCATTTATTTATCTATTTATGCATTTATCTATGCATTTATTTATGTATTCTTTTATATATACATTTATTTATTTATTTATTTATACTTAAGTCAGGTTTAGTCCTCCATAGTGGATTTCATCGTTCGATTTTGAGATTCAGTTCCCGTCTGTCAGTTCGGCAGGATGACTCATTCATGTAGTTCGTTTGTTCGTTCGTGCTTCCGGTACAACGTCGTTCAGCGGTGAATCATGTAACGCACAGTTCTCAGCTCCTGGTTCTATCGGTCAACATAACACTGTAGTTCAAGGCAAATACATAGCTGCAACTTCATAATTATATGCACTTTTAGACAACACAACAGTTAACAGGTAACAGCTAAAGCTGGCTAGCCAAGAACGAGTGACTGACTGAACGAGAATGACAGGAGAGGAATCAGTGAACGAACGAGAACGATGAACTACGAACGAAATGAAATATGTTTTTTTTACATGGAAACGGTTGCTATGGATTCCTGTTTCTCATTGGCTAAAATTCGACGACAGTGTCATAGACTCAGCCAGGGGCGCCGCCGGGGATTTTGGGCCCCATGAAAAAAAATCTAGTTGGGCCCTTGTATAAGTTGCCGATGTCTCAAAGGGCCCCCCTGTCAGTGCTGGGCCCTTGGAATCGTCCTAACCTTTCCCCCCCTGGCGGCGCCCCTGGACTCAGCATACGATTGGCTGGCTCTCAGTCCTCCTCACCACTCTAATAACTAAACAGTGAACAACACAGAGACTGGTCTGTGAGAACGAACAAACGAACGAGAGAGAAGTGAAACGGGGAATCAGTTCAGTTTGTTCGTGTTAAAGAGTCGTTCGTTCGAACTGATTAGTTCGCGACCGAGCCATTACTAATCGGGACATCCCTAATGGCAACCAAAAGAAAACATGAGGTCACTGTTCGACAGGTGAGGTTGAGACAGAGATGCACTTTCTCCTACAATGTCATCAGATTTCAAAGAGCTGAATGACCAATCCAAATTAAAAATACTCCTGGGAGAAGGAGACAGGGCATATCTTGCTGCCCAATACATATCAACATGCCACAACCTGAGGGACAGTTAGTGACCGACACACACACACACACACGGAATATACTGTATATATAATTAATATAAATGTAAATTAATGCAAATCAATCTTGATGTTGCGTTAGTGTTTGTGTTAAGTTATTGTTAATGTTAATGTCTAAATGTTTGGACAAGATGCTTTGGCAATATTGTTGTTTTGTTTTTTTCAAACTTTCATGCCAATAAAGCTCCATTGAATTGAATTGAATTGAACTGAATTGAATTGAGACAGAGAGACAGAGAGAGACAGAGAGAGAGAGGCACAACGGAACCTCAGCTCGCAACGTTGAAGTGGGACATAGAGTTTGCTGTCTGAAATCTGTCTACTCACGGTGCTGGTAGGCCTACTACTGACAGTGGCTTGCGGGAGAGCGGCGGGTGGAGGTTTGCGGGAGAGCGGTGGAGGTGTCGGGAGAGCGGTGGAGGTTTGCGGAGATGTAGCCGTCACACTAGCGCAGAACATCGAAATTGGTAGTTACTCACCACAGCTGCGCATTCTTGTTTGGTGGCTATTAGACTCCATGTGTGACCTGATGGCATTCACTCCCATCCAGGTGATATTCATTGTCTTTTTACAGACGTGGCAATAAGCCTCTTGGCTGTTACCAGCTACTGGCCTATGCCAGTCTTTGAATCTCGAGTCCTCTAACCAGAGGTCCGAAAAATTACATTTCCCGATGACTTTGTCAATAGTAGCGAACTTTTGGAAACTTTTGGCAGCAAGCCAGCCATGTGCTATCCAGTTGGAGCACAGACTGAGGCGCAAATAGTTTTACTGCGTCGCACACTGTCTGACACATCATCAATACCTCTCAGGTCCTACTCGCACATATAATTTATATAAATAAATCCATAGGTCTGCACTTACCACAAATGGAAAAAAAACTCATAGTTGGATAGTGGTTCGAAAATTTAATACCTTGTCAGATGACGTTTAGTACTTTTAACACTTTTTAATGGCCTTAATTTTTGCTAATTTCATTTACTACCTTTTAATACCTTTTACATCTCCTCAAACACCCTGCTTTCACAAACGTCTCCACCGTCATCACCGTGACAAAAGTGTCGCGTTTCCCTTTGTAGGTAATCAGTAGTTAAGCTGGGTGCACAACTCCAAATCACAGGGAGGAGAGGGAAGCCAAGTCCTTTTCCACTGGGTCGAAGGCTTTTCTTCACTTGAGAAGATCAGCAGAGACTTTGGGAAAAAACATGACTCTCTGGTTATCCAAAAGTATAGGTCCCTTCAGTCTGGCTGCCCTCATGATTCGTGTCTTGTCCGCATAGTTAAGAAGCTTCATTGTAATCACCCGGGGCCGCACCGCTTATCTCCCTTGGCCTCCTTAACATTACAGAGCCTGTGGGCTTGCTCAATTAGCACTGCTCCAGAGAAAGTATCCGCATCAAGCCCCTCCGGCAGCCATCCCTACAGAAATATACATAAGTCAGTCCCTTCCCTACCTTCGGGAATGCCCACCAGGCAAAGGTTAGACCGGTGGCTGTGATTTTCCAAGTAGTCAACCTTAAGCACCAGCTCCTGAATAGTAGCTTTCATGGCTGTGTTCTTCACCAGCAGCATCACAGTGTCATCTTGGTTAGTGCTAATTCTGTCCTCAGCCACCATTACATGTACCGTAATCGTTTTCACCTCAGCCTGTAGCCCCTCAATCGCATTTAAGGGCCCATCAAACCTCAATATGAAGTCTTCTTTTATCGCTTGAATCGCCAAAAAGGATTTGGTCAGGATCAGATGCCATATCGGCCTCCGACGCCTCTCTACTGTCATTGCCAGCTATGTTGCTCACCTGTTTTGTGAGGTCTATCATGGAGTCCAATTTCAAGTTTTTGCATCTGCTTTGGTGGTTTTGGTGGCATTGGAGTAGTCGTTCTGTTAGTGACAACTAAAGTGGGGTAAATGCATGAGTTAAATACAACTGCATAGCTGCCACTGTGAAACAAATTCGCCGGAGTAGCCTTGACACACCACTGCTCAGCACCAAGCCATAAAGGGAAGTTAGAAAAGGAGTTCTGAATGGTTGTTTGACTGGAAAACACACCCTGTATCCTCTAAACGCGAAACTGCAAGAGATGGAGGTTTTCACTCTCTTATTGTTACTTGTGTACCTTTTTGCTCCTTTTTGTTTTGAAAGCTAGTTTCTACTTTTCTGCTTGCAGCAGCAGCAGCAGAGTGGCAGACCTGAGGAGGATCAACTTTTCATCCACTGTCATTAGGGTTGCCATCTTTCAGAAATTAAAATAAGGGACGCCCAACACGGCCCGACTCCTGTGGGGCAGGGCGCCCGCAGCAGTGGTATGTTTTATTTTGTGCTGGTATTTTTAGTAAAGGGGTAACCACAAGAGCAATTAGTCATACTTAAAGCTTGAAATGCTTTATTACTAATGAACACATTCTCTGATAAGGTGCATTTAATTAAATCTTGAATGAAATCTGTTTGTGTGGAATATGCAACGATGAACTTTTAATATATAAACTAAATAAACTGAGAAGTTAATGCAACATTTTAAGTGCATAACTGTAGGGATTTTCTTTGAACGTTTTTACTTAAAGAAAATTGTCTGCTGCCAGGCTTATGACTTGGAAGGAAGTCAGGATATCAAACATTGAAACCACACTAATAATAGAATTTAAGTAATGATCACTGAACACTGTATTCCTCAAAAATATAAACCTTTTGACAAAGAATACACAGAAAGGTCTACAAACATTTTTAATCTAGGAAATGTGTATATATATATTAAAGAATAAATATTTTCTCTAAACAAATGTATTTATTTATTTATTAACTGTTAATCCATTAGTATGATTTGTTCTTTAAATGGCCATATATAATATTTATATAGTCTAATACTACCGTATTTTTCGGACCATAAGGCGCACTGGATTATAAGGCGCATTAAGCCAAACAAAACAGTCAGATAAGTCGAACTTTATTCAACTCATTCATAACTCATTGATAACGTTCATAACTCTCAACATTGTTCAGTTGTAACAAATAACATACAGAACAATACACTCACTTTCTCAGTTCATTCCTCATCCACAAATCCATCAAATTCTTCATCTTCAGTGTCTGAGTTTAACAGTTGGGCGATTTCGGCATCAAGCATGCCCGGATCCCTCTCGTCATTATCCGAGTCAGTCTCTTTGCTGTTACTTAGCTGTTCAGTGATGATTCCGGCCTTCGTGAAAGCTCGGACAACACTTGAGACTGATACCTTAGCCCAGGTATCCACGATCCATTGGCAGATAGTGGCGTAACTCGCCCGGCGTTGCCTCCCTGTCTTGGTGAATGTGTATTCGCTTCGTAAGCATGTCTCTTATCAGGTGCCATTTTGGGGTCCTTATTCACACAACATAATTTTACCGGTATGTTGAAGCACAGTACATATTACTCCGCGAGGCTCCTAACTACGGTAGCCGTAATGCTCCCAATCCTTGAGGATCCCAAGGCGTTCCCAGGCCAGCTGGGTGACATAGTCACTCCAGCGTGTCCTCCCGGCGGGACATGCCAGGAACACCTCCCGGGGGAGAAACAGATGCCCGAGCCACCTCAGCTGGCTCCTCTCGATGTGGAGGAGCAGCGGCTCTACTCCGAGCTCCTCCCGGGTGACAGAGCTCCTCACCCTATCTCTAAGGGAGCGCCCCGCCACCCTGCGGAGGAAACTCATTTCGGCCGCTTGTATCCGGAATCTTATTCTTTCGGTCATGACCCAAAGTTCATGGCCATAGGTGAGGGTAGGAACGTAGATTGACCGGTAAATCGAGAGCTTCGCCTTTCGACTCAGCTCTCTTCACCACGACAGTCCGATGCAACGACCGCATTACTGTGGCCGCTGCACCGATCCGCCTGTCAATCTCACGTTATCTATTCTATTCTATTCTATTCTATTCTATTCTATTCTAATTAATCAAACCACAATAGTTTACTAAAACAGGCTATGCCCATGCACTGACATCTTCTGGCAAAAGCACAACCAGATAGGAAATCACTCATAATGTTACTCAACATAAGATATCAGTCTCAAGAGATGATGGGGGTGTGAAGAACTGTGACACTGCTTGGGTCTTCTGTGTTCTAACGTGTCTGCAGTGTTGCTCTCCTGTTGCTGCATGCAGTCTGATGTCTGACAGCCCACCATGCGCCACTGAAACCCTCACCGTCACATTTTACAACTTGCCTTGTAAACATCTCCACTGACGCTGTCCAGCCAAGGATGCGTCTCTTCCCACTCACCTCTGTACTTTTGCAAGCGTTTTCACTTGTGAGGACGGCGTAGAGTTTCGGGTGTAGTGGACATTTTTAAAAGGCGCTGGTTATGTGAGCAGCAGTGTGTGGTGTCCGTCCCTAGGCAACCGTGACAGCACCACACGTATGCGCAGACACACAGAGGACCGGAGCAGGGGCGGGGGTGGTCCGTCATAAAAATTTTGTATTTGTATTTTGTATTGTATGTTTATTTTGATCATTATTGTTAGATTTAGTGTTGATGTGTGTGTGACAGACATGTGTATTGGACATTTACGGAAATACGGAACAAAACGCGTCCCGTATTGGTTCAATACGGGACGCAACATTTAATTGCCAAATAAAGGACGATTCCGTATTTTACGGGACGGGTGGCAACCCTAACTGTCATTATCTACCTGGTCTCTCCACGACTTTGGCGCTAGACCATTGCCTCCAATACGGTGCTATCTTGTGTATTCTGTGTTTTTGCCTTTGCCCTCATGCCCCCCCATGAAATCTCCAGCGCCGTTCTGTTCTGCTTTCTGCTCGTCTGCTCACCTGAGTTCCTCCACGTCGGCTCCACTCAACCCTCCTTCCCTGCCTGCCTGCAACCCCTGTCATCTTGTCCAGATCACCCTCCGGCCCTGTTTGTTAAATAAATCTTCTCTTCACTACTTACTGTCACCATTATCTGCATTTGGGTCCTAAAATATAACCTCACAATAAAACAAATTGTTGGTTTGATTTAAATGTTTCTCTTGGGAGGTGATGCCCGTAAAACAGGTGCAAAAACGTTGAGATTCCGCTTCACGGTATTCAGGACACATTTAATTAGGTAGGGCCGGTGAAGAGGAAAGTCATGTGCAAGGGTGGGATATGGGCAGTATTTAAAACAATGTCAACCGCCACTTTTGTCTCTTTTCCACCATTGTAACTTTAAAGTTTGTTTGTGTCTTTCTAAATGGAGACAATCTGACATCCATTTTGTCAATGTACCAATTCAAAAACTCCTCAAAATCATGAAACCTAACCTGAGTTCACATTTTGCCACTGATGCTACATACACTGATAAGACCCAGTTAGGAAACAAACATGGGTGTCCTTGTTTCCAAAAATCTCAGTCTCTATGTGTAGACATTGAAATCTGAGTTTTTAAATATCTTCACTCTGGTGGGAGTTTTCCAAAAGGTCAGTTTTTATTCATTCTGTCAAACTGTGAGCACGCAGAAACTTACTCATGAACTTTGTTGCTGCTGTCACTCTTTGACAAAATGCATGTTTCACTTATCTGTATTGCATTACCTTGAAAATTAGGCCTTATTCTTGGGTCGTAACTGACCATCAGTCGGTTCAAGATGTTGGAGGTAGAGTTAGCTGGAACCTGGGCCAAATCTTCTGGGGACAACTGGCTGTTAAATAGGATAGCAATAGAAATAAAAATTATAAATGTGCCAATCTAAAGCAAAAACATTGTTTTCTTCAAAAAATACTGGATACATAAATGATTACAACAAACAAGGTGAACTAAAGGTATAACATAATCAAGTACATTTAACAAAATCTTATAACATAACAAAGCACCATTTCTTTTCTAATCTTAAAAGCACTGCAGGGATAGATTTTAAACAAACAGGAGACCAGAATCAAAGCATTATCTAAATACCACAGTAGCCTCCAAAAGGGCATTGTTTCAAGATATCATTTAGATTATGGTTTAAAATACAATTGCAAACTATAAAATTTGCACTTGTGGCTGTTAAAAAGAATGATTCATGCTTTTGATAAACAGTTATTTGGTTAGTGGCACATTATGGATGTTATCACTAATTTTGTATATAGCCTGATTTCAGCCTTAAGTGGGATACTCTTAAATTATAAGGAAATATTTTCATGTCAGTATTATTACTGCTGAAGACCGTGCCCCAAAAGTACTCTGTGTTTTCAAATGAATACTTAAGAAACTGATGAATAATGTCATACTGCGAAGGTAAGTGAACACATACAGTACATGACCTTATTTCATCTTGTCAGATTGAAAACCACTACCATCAGAAATTGAATAATTTATCATGCTGTTGATCCAGTGTTTAACACACATAAACCTTACTTTGGAGGTCCACCCAGGTATATTAACAGCGGCCTGAGTATAATTGGCAACCCATTTTAGCATTTTTTGGTTTTATCCAATAGCGAGAATGCCACCCAAATCAATTGACTAGTAAACAATCTTCCTTTACTCTGCAGACAGATAGAAAGAGATGCTCTCTGGTATTACATTCCTCCTGTAATTCACTGATTGTCATGCGTCTAAGAGAACCAAGAAACCTAAGTTCCCTCAGCACCTGGCCTAGCCTGGTCAGATGTAATTTGAAGAAGAGACAAATATATATTGTGACCATGGCTGATTCAGTCATTTTTATTAATTAATTTATTAATTTTTCTTTTTTGTTTCTCTTTTTGTCAGATGATTTGTAATAATTCAGTTCATCTCAGTTATTTAGTCTTATTTTGTTTTATTCAAATGCTTTTTTTTGTTTGTTATTTGTTGAAAATAATTAAAAATAAGTTGCAATATACATTTTTCACCAAATCATACCATCTCAGTCTTGTAATCTGTCAAAATGACAGACAGCCTTCAGACTTTTCCATCATTGTTAAAAAAAAAGAATGAAGAATATAGTGTGACCTCTGCTCAGTATTAGTTCTATTGTCATCATTGTGCATACTTTATGTAATGTACTCGCAAAATAATAATGTGGCATGGTGGTCTGACAAAAAGGTGACAAATTGTGAAGACAATGTTGATAGTAACGGCAACATATTAAGAAAGGGTGCAATTGAAACATATAGTATGTTTACTTACGATGGACAGACAACTTGCTTGCCTTTCTTTCCCTTCTTTGTGGATTTTCCTTCTTTGGCTGTGGTCAGTTGACAACATGACAGCAGCAACAGCACACAGATCATTGGCCTAAATCCTGCAGTCATGGTGCCTAAAAAACAGAGTTAATACTGGCCTTAGCAAGCGCAATGTGTAATATGCAATATTACAATGTGTAATGTGCAGTGGTGTGGGGGCACACATTCAAAGGCTCCACACAGCCTTTGTTAATACTCCAAAAAAGAGCCCTGAGAATCTTACATCATGCCAACTATAGGGCACACACAAATCAGTTATTTATCGAATCAAGAATACTCAAACTATATGACTTCATAAAATATCGCACACTACAAATGATGTATAAGGCTGCTAACAAAAGCCTCCCTCACAACCTGCAAATACTTTTCCTAGACAGAGAGAAGAGTTACAATCTCAGAGGGAACATGATCTTCAGGCAAAGGAAGGTACGAACTACGTTAAAATCCTTTTCCTTATCGGTAACAGGTGTTAAACTATGGAATGTGCTAGAAGATGATGTCAAAAAATCAGCAACACTAAGTGGTTTTAAGAAAAAATATGTAAATTCAACGATGGACTCCACGATGGAGTTGCTGAGCTGGTCACTGAATGCCATCGACAGAGTGTTCTCAACACGGAGTGCGGGTTCTGGCGAACCGACATGCCCGGATGGGACCTTCATGTCCGGCTACGCTATGGATGCTTGGGGAAAGTGGAAAGTCATGTGCCTTGCTGCACTGGATGTGGAGGATGTCGAGGACGTGTACATGTTCACGTTCATGACAATTGGAACGATCGTTTTGGGATTTGGAATCTTTATGCAATATCGGAAAATGAGAAAGATCGCTACTGGGCAGACCAGTGTGAGGGCTGACATCGCCAATACTCGGAGTGCTGTGGTCGGGATGCGCTCTGACATCTCCACAATTCGTGAGTTTGTGGCACTGATGCGAGTTGACGTAGCAGCTAATCGGGAGGATATGGACAGCGGCGAAAGCTGCAGAGGAGACGGATGAATAAAATAAAAATGGCATAAAAAAAGGGCTTTCACACCATCCCAACAACTACTAAATACACTGGACTTTTGTTCTCTGTCGATTGGACCATCATTCTGACCTTGTGACATGCCTGGCTATAAGATGAGACTGTTGTTCACTCATGACGGACTAATATGGACACATGTGCAGACACACACGTAATCTGTATGTAATGTCTAGAGTTGAATTCAGCCCTCTATGCTACTGCTGTAATATGTTTTGTCAAAGGTCATAGTAAAAGAAAGTGTTAGGTAAAAATGTAAAATGCAAAAGATAAGAAAAGATTAGTATGAAGACTTTATCCTGTGGGTAATGGGGGCGGGACTAGATAAGCTTTGGCTTCTCCCGCTTTTCCCTTTCGGCCATGTGTATTGTATTATTGAACAATGATGAAATGTGATGATGATGAATTGACATGCCCGAAATAAACAACATAAATAAATAATGTGTAATATGCAAAATTCGCTGCTGGTGGCTAGCGACCTAACAGGCCTGTTAGGTTGATGCTAGAGTAAAAGTGCCCCTGCACACCTCATAATTATGCTTTTACACGAAGGTTTGAGTCATGTTCAAGCGCAAATAAAGCCTTGGTTGCTTTTTGGCGACAGTTTCACTATAATATGACCTTTTCTTATCTGACTTTCTTATCAGGAGATGGAGGGGGCGTGGTGGAATTACAGGCAACAAGGCCACCATTTCAACATGTGTATGTGCCACACCACTGGATGTTTCTAAGGAGACCTCGGGGCAGCTTGAGCGACAAAGACCAGGTATTCTAAGCCAAAACAGGTGTTTTTTTTCCCAAGTGTTTTTATGTGAAAACTTAGCCAGATCATAAGCACTGCCTTGTTAAAAGATATAATTGAAAAAGATAACCAAAGGAAATCTATGTATGTATGTATGTATGTATACTTAAACCAACTCAGAAAGTGTATTGTCTTCCTCTGTCGTGGCTGGTCTGGTCCATGCAATCATGACATGCCACTTGCTCTCTGCTGCCACTTAGTGTGTAACTCAGCTAAATGCTAGGGCAAAGGAAAACTGCACTCTGCAAGCTCCCATCTGTCATATTGGAGAGGAGCCAACTTCGCTTGTACAAATTATGATGAGAGTCTATGGGCTCTCGTCATGAGAGTCTTAAATTGGGATATGTGAGGAGATGGAGCTCTTGTCCAGTGAGGTTATGGGTCTGAGTATGGCTGGTAACATTCACATCAACTCTATTGGTGATAGATTTTAGACAGATATCTCAAATCAAATGTAATGTTGGTCATTTGGGTGAAGCAACCCTAAGTGAAAAAAGTTCACCTCTGTGAATCATTGTGAAGCTTCAAAAGACAATAATACATCTCCCTAAAATATATGGGCCTATAGTGGAAACCTCAGAATCAGAATCAGAGATCAGAATCAGAAACAGATTTATTACCAAGAAGGATTTTACACCAACAAGGAATTTGTCTTGATGAAGAAGGTGCATACATTGAAGACAGTAACCCTAACCCTAACCCTAACAGTGACTATAATATATACAATATAAACGGACAGAGACATAGAGTGCGAGATGATTGATAAATAAACACTGAAGAGTTGTACAGGATTGTGCACAAAAGATAAAAAATAAAAGATTGTTAAAAGATATACAAATTGTACAAATTCTGCATTATTGTAATGCAAAGATTCAAGGGCAGTGGTGGGTTTGAGTGCAAGAGAGCAAGAGTCAGTGTCAGTAGGCCCACTCACACTGGCATTTGGATGCGGCTTTAGTGCACCAATTCCTCACCTCCGTCTCAGTGTGAATCTCTTGGAGGCTGCAAGGGGGGGAAATTTCCCTCCGGCGCTAATATGCCTCTGGAGGTAGTATCAGGGCCGCATTATTGGCAAACCGAATCAGTGTGAACGGATAAGCCAGCTTCGCGTATCGAGGGCATGTCGATCGTACAGTCTGATTACTACACAGGTCCTTCACTCAACTTAATAAAGATAAATTTTCCACAAAGCAATAGTACATGGCCAAACTAGAGTAACGTAGTAACTGTAACTTCTTTGGCAACTTATATGAGGAAAAAAATACCACAGCTGTATATGGAGAAGCGTCTGTCCTCCCGCTTGTCCTACCAACTCCTCATTGCATTTCTGCCCGAAAAACAGCATCTGTTATGGCAAAAAACTTTAACTCTAACAACCTAAGTTGAACTAACAGTGAACTTTCCCCCGGAAAACAGCCTCCGTCCCCACAAGTGAGAGAGTCACCCCTAATTTCCATTGGATACGTGTCCGCTGCGTTGCAGCTCCAATCCGATTTTGCTCCGCCATCCGCCGTCCGCCAATCCCCACCGGTTGCGGTTCGAGTACGCCACGGCGCAGTATAGTAGACAGCTGGCGTCAGGAGGACGAGGAGTTCCCGCGATAATCACATAATCACTCCCGACCGGAGTTCTAGGTCTGTGTTATTAAAAACAACAACAGGAAGTGTTCCCGACCGAAGGATCAGCAGAAGAGCTTGTGTTTGTCTCTTTTTTGAGATTTGGTGCTCGTGTCAACACAGGGGTTTTATTTTGAAAGGTAACCAGATGCTGTTTGTTATTTTGGCGCTTTACTTCCTGTCTGCTTCATGCTAAATTCAGCTAAATTGCTGCGTCGTGCTCCGGCATCCGCCAGAAATAGAAGTCCTGCGTATCTGTGCCGGAGGGCTCCGGACTGCCGGAGCTGGGACGGAGCTGATACGCAGCGCAGCGGACCTGGTGGGGATTGACTCATAGACTAAAGTGAAACGTATCTGCTCCACTGGTGTGGCGGAGACGCAACGCAGCGGAGACGTATCCAGTGGAAATTGAGGGTCAGACAGCTTCCAGTTCACTGATGGTGATTATGTAATTTAGCGCTATGACGTAACTTCGTCACTTTCCAGGATGTTTGGTGGGTCAGGGTCTCAATCACAACACATTATAACAGCATCCATATGATTATAAACTGTCCGCGGGTTTAGATTGACAGGGGGGGACCAGGTAAAAACCTTGAAAACACATCGGCGTCATCATCATGACGTGTACCGTCACGCCTCTTTAGGAGCCGCAGTGTCGGCTTTGTGTGTGAATTACACAGCAGTTCGTCTTTAAAAGGATACTTCGGATTTTTTGAAGTGGGGTCATATAAAGTACATATCTGTTGTCGGTCTGTTCCTTACCGTAATCACCGATCAGCGCAGCCTCAGTTTGGGCTCAACAAGGCTCACCAACAAGGCTCACCTTAAAAAATCTATAACAGTTCAAATGTACGTTGTATACGGAGGTTCTACGGTTGAGAAAATGTAGTGCCAAAAGAAAGGCCGGTCTGACGGTGATGTGAAGCGGTGTGAATTTTCCCTATACAACGTACATTTGAACTGTTATAGATTTTTTAAGGTGAGCCTTGTTTTAGGTGGTTTATTTCGCTTTTTCTCTGGACCCCGTTCACCGCAGTACAAAGCTGAGCGTCTGGCCGGAGCGGCTCTCTGCTCCTTCAAACTGAGGCTGCGCTGATCGTGACTACGGTAAGGAACAGACCGACTATAGATATGTACTTTATATGACCCCACTTCAAAAAACCTGAACTATCCCTTTAAGGCGGAGATGCTTCGCTCTGAGTGAATCACCACTGCGGAGATAATGCATCTTTTCCTGTGTGAAAGGGGCTAGTGTCAGTGAGGGTGGGGGTCCCGGGACTTGTTAAGGATCCCAACTGCAGGGTGAAGAAATTGTTCATGTGGTGGGAGGTTTTGGTCCTGATGGACTGCAGCCTCCTGCCAAAGGGGAGAGTGTCAAAAAGTCTGTGACCGGATGAGAGGGGTCGGCCACAATCCTACCTGCATGATTTAGAGCCCTGGAGGTGTGCAAGCCCTGTGCAGGTCAGTGTGATCCTGATCTGCAGAGATATTTCCGGTACACACACACAGACAGACCGAGCTTTCTTGTTTTAATAGATATACAAACAATGTAGCTGAATATAAATGATTTAGTTTTTCTTTAAATGAAGAGTGTGCGTGTGTTATGTGAAATGTAATTCATAATATTTGTAATAACATGCAGGAATATGACCTACTCATAGTATCATAATCTCCCCCCTCTCCACCTACATTTTCAGATTGCAAAGCACATGAAACTGGAAAGTGCCATGTCCTCAGTCCCTAAGATCACCAAAAAAACTTTGTGGTGATCTTAGGGACTGGAGATCAAGATCTATGGACCATTCGGGCAGAAACACTTTTCACAAACTTTATAGCTGAGCACAATTTGCCAGTAGCAATAGCTGACCAAGATATTTCCAGATAGTCAAATTGCCCAGCAGTATGGCTGTGCCTGAACCAGGACAGCAGCTACAATGAACACACTGTCCTCGAATGATGAACAGGTCATCAGTGACCTTGTACCTTGCCGTTCCCCATTCAACATTGCAACCGATGGTAGCACAGACATGGATGATGTCAAGCTTTCTCCTTTGGTTGTACATATCTATGATCCCAGTGTCGGAAAAACAGCAGTAGTACTCCTGAAAATTGTTGAGAGTAGAGAGTCTACCGGCAAAGGGATATACAATCTCATTTATCAGGAACTAAACAAAGGAAAATACCACGGGGTAATTGTGTAAGCTTTGCTGCTGACAATGCCTCTGTCATGCAGCAACTAAGACAGGTGTCGCAGCATTCATTAAGTCACAGAATCCCCACATTTACATGTTCGGCTGTGCATGCCACCTGATGCATATAGCTGCAAGACGTCTATGTAAATGCTGTGCGACACTGTTATGAGGAAGATTTTGAAAATGTCCTTGACCAGATGGCTGGCTCTTGGCAAATGTGTCAATCAACTCCTCCTGCAGTGGGAACCTCTGACTATGTTTTTTGCTGAAGAGGCAGCAAGGAAGAAGGCAGCTAAACCTTTCACATCCTCAGCTCATCCCTCTCTGAAGAGCCCAGCTACCCCTAAGCCCTCAACTCTCACACCTCGGGTAAGCATGCTGTCTCAAAGGCTTTGTCCTCCAGCTTTTTGAAGATCAAAGTCCACCAGAGAAAGTCCAAGACCGGACCAAGCTCCACACAGCAACAGGCAAGGCCTGCATCAAAACAGCTGCAGGTGGGGCCTCCATGAAACAGCTGCAGGCAGGGTCTACACCCAAGTGGCTAGAGGCAGGGTCTACACCCAAACAGCTGCAGGTAGGGCCAAGAACTACACAATTGCAGGAAGGGCCCACACCCAAAAGGCTGCAGGCATGGTCTACATCCACACAGCTACAGGTAGGACCTACACCCAATAAGCTACAGGCAGGGCCAAGCACTACACAGCTGCAGACAGGGCCCACATTCAAACAGCTGCAGGCAGGACCAAGCACTACACAGCAGTCAGCTCAACCACAAAAGGGGTTTAAACCAATGTGTTTTTCAACAAAAAGAAATGGGCAAAAAACAGAAGGATCTGTCCAAAAAGAAAACAGAAAAGGAAAAGAAGATAGAAAAGAAAGTGGTTACAAAACCATAGAGGGTGTATGCTTTCTTGACTGACCCACAGTCCAGCTGTATGCTCTTTTTTTAAAAAGAGCTATACCTTTACTTGAAACCGCAAATCAGAACCTGCAGAAAGAAGTGCCACGTGTGTCCACATTGCTGCAGATATTGGAGCTACAGTTACAAAAAATGTTTTTGGCCTTCTGTAAACCTGAGTGTGCTGTGGAAATGATGGAAGAAGTAAAGAGAGTATGCCAACCCACTCTGTACAAATCCAGTGAACACCAGCTGCCTGATGATGAGCTGTCCATTGGACACGACACACAGACATTTATCAAAAGTCAGGCTAACTTGCCTCTTGGCGCTTTCTTCACCGATGTAAGGACATATTTCACAGCAGCTGTTGAGTACATGCTCTCTAAATTCCTCTATGGGGACAAATTGCTGATCCATGCTGCCGTAGCTGATGTAAGCAAACGGCAAACAGCCAAATTCTCCTCACTGACATACTTTATAGACAGGTTCCCCTGCTTGTTGGGAAATGGTGTTACAGTGGATGAAGTGGAGGAGGAGTTTCAACTCTATCAGGCCACCACCTTGGATAATAGTGTTCTTACCAAATGGGCTGATGAAGCTTGGAGAGGACTAGGTGTGATGGAATCAGGAGGGACGAAACCTTTTGCAAACCTCTCCACAGTTATGCTTGGGGTGTGTGAGTGATTTTTCACAGCAATGCAGACTGTGAAAGGATCTTTAGCTTGGTCACTAAAAACAAGACACAATGTCTTGCTAACCTAAACACAGAAATGCTTAGTTCTCTGGTGACAAGAAAAGTCATGATTGCCTCCAAAGGCAGCACTTGTTACAAAGAAACTTTCACTGACGCACTACTTAAAAAAAAAAACAAATCTGCAACCTTTAACAAGTTAAACAATGCAAATGTTTAAACACTATGCATGGATTTTTTTTATCTTTTTCATTGTTTGTTTTTAGCAAACTGATTTTGATATTGATAACTGCAGGTTTTGCACATTTATTTAATGTTTTTTATTTATTTATTTACAAAGAATGTCCTCAGTTTACTTTTATTTATGGCAAGATTCTCAGGTGGAAGAAGTTTCCATGGGCTATGCCTCCTGTACAACAGTTTGTTTTCAATTCAATGTTGGGAGTGATAGCAGTAATTGTGTAACATTTATGGTCTACTTGTATATGGTTATGGAATAACTAAAAAAAGTAAAGCATTGGGCTACATTTCAAGTTTTTTTTTTTTTACAAGGTTAAAGCAAAACTCTTGCCAAAATGCAACCTAGGCTTTTTTTGTGAATGTACCCGAGTCAAACCTTCGTCTAAAAATAATTATGAAGAAAGAGGCACCTTTAAGATTTACCGTATTTTCGTTGGGAGTGCTAAAGGCACTTTAGCGATAGCTTCAAAATTGCTATTTTTAATACACTAAGAAGGTTTGAATTTCTTCAAGGTTGGCAGGTCTGATCATCAAGTCAGCCTTCTGCTCACAAAGCTGATTATCACAGGATGGTTTTCTACCTTGTTTCCTTGGGCCACCCAGCCAATGTGTTGTTGAGATATCCTGCTCCTTTACATCTGACTCTGCAGCTGCAGACTGTCTGTCCACACACATTCTCTATCAGCCAGTCCTCTCTCTCTTCACCATTACGCTCCTCACTGATACCAATGATTGATGATTCTGATATTTTATTTTCAGCTGTACTGCTTGAGCTCATCCTTTTTGTATTTATACTCTAGAATGTTGTTGTTGATCTTTCTCTTGTCAGTGTACAGATCCAGTTGCTTCTGCACAGCCCTAACAAGAGAATCTGTTTTGCCTTAACTTCTGCAATTATGCCTGTGTGCATAAGATCCTCTTTACTTTCACCTCTCATGTTCTTTAGCAGTTTCCTGCTCAGCCCTCAGCGGGGTTCCACATTGTCCAACGGCCTCCTACTCGGCCTCCAGAGTTCTTCAGACTCTGCTGGTCTCCAAAGGGCTTCTACCCTTCAGCCCTGCCTACTGGATGCCCTCTCAGCTTGCTCTGCACTCTCTCTGCTTAGATGTGAAACTGATGACCTTACCCTCCCTCTTGCAATAGCAGTAGGATAAATATCACAAATTGTAGAAGGCCAGCACATAAAAGAGTTATTCTCAGGCTTTTGATAACTTTTAATTTTTCGCGTGGGTAGTCGAGTGGTTGGCAGGCGCGGCGGGCCCTGGTTCGGGTCCCGGCTGGCGGGCCTTTGCTGCATGTCACATCCCTCTCTCTCCCATTTCACAAATCTATCCACTGTCTAATCTAAATAAAGGTGTCTATGCCTAATAAATCTTTAGGAAAGCATTTTTAGGGTATTAGAGGTGCCCTGACAAAATGTTATGTTATTTGGGTTGAAGCTGTTAGGATCTGTCATCCCTGCTGACCTGGATCAACACCATTTTGCTTACCGAGCGAACAGATAAACAGAGGATGCTGTCAACACAACAGGCCCTTACACATCTGGATCAGCCCAACATGTATGTTAGAGTGCTGTTTGTGGAATTCAGCTTAGCATTTAACACGGTCATCCTCCACAAACTAATCCACAAACTGAGCAACCTGGGCTTAGGCAGTTCACTGCGCACATAGATACTGGACTTCCTCAGCAACATGCCACAAAACATCAAGATGGGAGGCCACACATCATCCACTCTCTTCCTGGACACTGGCACCTCAGCCACCTCCTCTACTCCCTCTTCACCCATGACTGCCGCCCCATCCACCCCACCAACACCATTGTCAAATTTGCTGATGACACGACCATAGTAGGGCTGATAACAAATAACGAGTCAGCCTACAGAGAGGAGATTCAGCATCTGACAGAATTGAAATGTTCAGACAATAATCTGGACTTAATCACCTTGAAAACCAAGGAACTGATTCTGTATTTCCGGAAATCCAAACGCACAGAGCTCTCTGCCATCTACATGCCTGTGCATGTAAAAGGCAGAGAGTTTTAAATTCTTTGAGGTTGGCTGACCTCACCTGGACCACACACATCTCTTATTAGGTGAGACACACCTCATTTACATACCCCACTACTTGAATCTCTTTTCTATGTATCTTGTTGTGTATCTTGTATTATTGTTATTGTTGTTTCTGAAACAATGACAATAAACATCTATTCTATTCTACTCTATTTGGATTGTTGAAAATTAATGACAACTCAAAATCATTAAGACAGTGACAGGGAATGCATTTATTGATTGTGATGTCCCAGTCGATGAAACAAAGTCAGCTTTATTTTAGGGCCATACCATACCACCACACTTCAGAAGCACTTTTTTTCCTATGTGAGTTTTTTTTTCCTCAACTCATCCTTAGCACTCCACCATAAAAAATAGTTTCATTATTATGACTAACAGTACCTGACCTGGATAAGTCAGAATCCATCCAGCCCAGTGATAGGCATTAAGAATAATTATACTAACAAAGAAATAGCAAATCCTCTTGCTGATGTTCTCATTTGCTCATGTAGGTCACATGGAGGAGTCAGTATTGAACTGAAATGGTTTCATAAACAATTAAATATTTCTTGTAGGGCATTGAAGCAAAATTGCATTACTAAAATATCTTAAATTCCAACTGAAATTCAGCCCAAAATATATGTTCACACTGAATAAACACATGCTCTGTTGTTTTCACCATACAATTACAAAAGGAGTGTTTGTCTTCTTTATCTAGAAGAGAACAATATATTTGCAAAAAACAGAATTTTGGGTGATATCTGAACAGTTCTTTGATTTTGTCAGGCACTATATATATTTGTGGGGGACAGTAAAACAGTATTCCATGTTCAACGATAAAGAGCAAAGATTAAAATACCATCAACATCAAGGCTGTAATTGGCTTAAGTATCACTGTCATATATATTGGAGTTGTAATGTAAAAAGCATATAATGGCACTTGACAGTGCATTAATTACAGTAGTATGCTCATGCTGGGACATGAATAGACCTTCCATTTTACCATAAAAATATTTATTTGAAGACATAAACGCTTTATAGTTACATGCAGAATACTGTTGTTACACCAATACAAAAAAAATCTTATCTGTTTCCGCAAGGTCCATCAAAAAACATGTCAGTGTAAGTGTGCTGGTATGAAATGGACCAACACATAAAAGCTTTCCTTTAAAAGCAACAACCAAGGGACACATGAATACAAATTTAAGGCAACCTACTTGTTCAACCCAGAGGTTATAGATAATATAAAAATGTTATTTCAATTTTGCTCTGTGATTAACTAGCGACCTGGTGAGGGTGTAACCATTTGCCCACAGTCAGTAAGGATCGGCTCTGACCAATTGTGTGTCCTAGGCAAGATTTTAGCTGGATTTTAGCTGCACCTTTCATCTTAGAAAATTGCCATTGGACACCAATGATGTTTTATCCCTCAGAAATACTCAGAAACTGCTATGAAGATTTTCTTCATTTTATAAATAAAACACCCACACAAAATAAAAACACTATTAAAGTAACAATGGCTTGAAACAAAATGTAAATACAATATTTTATATTGTTACATTGTTACTTTATTATCTCACATATATATAAAATATAATGTATTGCCCTTTTGTAGGTGCCAAGTGCTGTACCGCTGGGCTCTTGTGAGGTGGAGGGGACAGTGGCACTTGATGCTATATCACTAGGCTGTGCTGACACGGAAGGTAAAGTAAACGTATGTGTCTGCAGGTAGCCAAGGACTTTGCAGGTGTGGGAACAAAATATTGCATCTGCAGAGAGAAAAGAAGTATAGGTGACCCCTGGGTGTTATGTTAATAAAAAAAGATGCTGATGGTGAAACTCAGCCAAAAATAGAACCTAAGCCACATTATAGCCAGTGGTAAAGGAAGCATTCATATCCTTCACTGAAGGAAAAGTATCTCAGTATCATTAGCAAAATGTTGTGAAAGTATTAAAGTAAAAGTACGAGTTGGCCCCCTCTGAATGATATATTATTACTTATTATTTATGACAAAATTAGATTAATGCTGACTCACCAATGTGTAAGCAGCATGTTACTGTTGTTGTTGCTGGAGGTGTTTTCATAGTTGAGTTTTTGGTTCTGTTATTTCAAAGTTCTACCCTCGTGTGTCATGTTTTGCTTTCACCAGTGTTTACCAGTGTCCTGTTAATTACAAAAAATGAAAGGGAATGGGAGAGCATTTTATTTGACTAACTTATTACACAGATGACTAAGGTTGGCTAACTTGACTGACTGAGATGTCAATACAAATGTATGCCTGGTTTCTTGAGGCAGATTCATCTGTATGATTGGATAAGCCGGTGCGGGGGCATGCCGATCTGATGGTGTGATAACTACACAGGTCTTCCGTTCAACATCACAACACATTATAACAGCATCCATATGATTACAAACTGTCAGTAGGTACATGGTTAGATTAACAGGGGGACACCTAAGGAAACACGTTGAAAAAACCACAAGTAACACTATGCTACATGAGGTCGCTCTCCCCCTTTTAGATAGATAGATAGATAGATAGATAGATAGATAGATAGATAGATAGATAGATAGATAGATAGATAGATAGATAGAATTGCTTTAATGATCCCAGACAGGGAAATCATTTTGTTGCAGCAGTAGTGGGTCCACTAATAAAACACTTTGTACATAACATAAATAGAAGGCAACATATACATAGTGTATATATACAATGCACAGTGTGCTATAAACAATAAACAATAAAAATATATACAACAAAACAAAATATGCAAAATATACTATAAACAATAATAATTTATACAAACAGTTGAGAGACCAGAGTTCTCTGTCAGGCAGAGGTGAGAGAGTTGTTGTATAAAGTGATGGCTTGTGGCAGGAAACATTTCCTGTATCTATTGCTACGACAGCGAAGCTGAAGCAGCCTTCCGGAGAAGGTGCTCCGTTGTCTGACCAGTGTGAGTTGGAGAGGGTGGAGAGGATTATCCATGATGGATAACAGTTTTTTCAGTGTCCTCCTCTCCACCACAGCCTCCAGAGTGTCCTGTTTGCAGCCAATTACAGAGCCAGCCTTCCTGATTAGTTTGTTGAGTCTGTTGGTGTCGCTGGCTCCGATGCTGCTTCCCCAACAAACTACAACAAAGAAAAGTACACTGGCCACCACAGACTGATAAAAGATCTCCAACATCTTGCTGCACACGTTGAAGGATCTCAGCTTCCTCAGGAAGTAAAGTCTGCTCATCCCCTTCTTGTAAACAGCTTCAGTGTTAGATCTTCAGTCCAGTCTGTGGTTGATGATAAGGCCAAGGTACTTATAATCCTCCACCGCCTCCACATCCTTTCCCAGAATGCGCAGTGGTTGGAAAGGCGTCTTCCTTTTCTTCCTGAAATCTATCACCATCTCTCTGGTCTTGCTGATGTTCAGCTGCAGGTGATTCTGTCCAGTCCACTCCACAAAGTTGTCTACCAGTGCCCTGTACTCCTTCTCCTGTCCCTCACTTATACACCCAACAACAGCCGAGTCGTCAGAAAACTTCTGCAGGTGACACGACCCGGTGTTGTACTGAAAGTCAGTGGTGTATAAGGTGAACAGGAAGGGAGACAGTACAGTCCCCTGTGGAGCTCCTGTATCACTGACCACCACGGACAAACTGTGGCCTGCCTGTCAGGTAGTCAGTAATCCAGGAGATCATTGGTTCGTCTACACCCATCACCCGCAGCTTCTCCCACAGAAGCAGTGGCTGAATGGTGTTTAAACCACTACAGAAATCAAAGAATGTGATTCTCACAGTGCCTCCTCCACCATCCAGGTGCGAATGGGCTCGTTGCAGCAGGTTGAACCTATTGAAGAATCTGTTCAGCTCATTTGCCCTCTCCAGGCTGCCCGATGACTGTCTGCCGCTCACCTTACACCCAGTGATCTGTTTCATACCAGTCCACACATCCCTCACATTGTTCTGCTGAAGTTTGGCCTCTAGCTTCCTCCTGTAGGCGTCTTTACAGGCCCTCAGCATATCCCTGAGTTCATGCTGCACTCTCCTCAGTTCTTCCCTGCCTCCAGACCTGAACGCCCTCTTCTTCTTGTTAAGAAGGGCTTTCAGGTCATTGGTGATCCACGGCTTATTATTAGGGAAGCAGCGTACAGTCCGGGTTGGCATGGTGGTGTGTTCACAGAACCTGATGTATTCTGTGATGCAGTCGGTCATGCTGTAGAGGTCCTCTCCATGTGGCTCAATGAGTGCATTTTCCTCCTCTTCTCTTTTTGATTTTCTTACAGTGGCTCGAAAGTGATCCGGTATTTTTTACATGATTGCTAATCAGCTGTCTAATTAAGATTGGGGTGATGAACCAGTTTGATGATGCAGAAAACCTGGGGAGAAAATGGGGCCTATTTAATAGGTTACGTAGTTATGTTGTTGTAGGCTTTTTGGCATGTTTTACAAATAAAAGTAATAAAATATTATTGGTGGTTATTGATATTTGGTAATATCAAGGGTAACCCAGTCACACGTGAAAATGTGCAATAAGTGTTTTGGTCCACACCACAAAATGTAGTAGTTTCACAGTAATGGCACTGAAATTGTAAGATACTTACATTTTATGATGACAATTCTTAATATTGTCCTGTGTTCTTGTCATGTGGCTGTCAAGTTTTAGTCTGCGAAACAACAAAACATGCCGGGCATTTCTTTCATTATCAGTCTTCAAACACTTGAGGCCAAATACACACCAAAAATATACTTACGCCATTTCCCACACAGGTTTCCAAAAGTATAAAAATCTGCAGGCGGTAAAACTAAGCATATTGGTATCGATCTTTTTGTAACACACCACTTTCCACGCAGATTCCGAATGTATAAATATCCATAGAGAGAGAGAATGTGTGTATTAGTACACATATTTTACACCATGCGTACCATGCACACAGTCTTTTCACTCTGATTATTGTGAAGTTGTGAATTAGGGTGACATTTTATTTAGAACTGTTAACCCTTTTTCACTAAATTGTGTCAGGATTACATCTATAGTTTAAAAATCCTTCACTACAGTAAAAACAAGGGTAACAACTTATGTATCAATGTTTGATAAATTGTTACCCTTGTATTTAAGGATAACAACTTATGTATCAATGTTTGATACATAAGTTGTTACCCTTGTTTTTACTGTCTTTTGTTGATATGTTTGTCAGTGTGCATTATGATAATTATAATGATTATAATTATTCATATGTTAATAAACAAATAATTACATTAACTTTATATACATAAATATTATTTTCCTGTATTGCTGGGGAGTAAGAATACCTTCAGGTAGTAGTCATGCGTAATGGCTGTGCCACATGACACAATAGCTGCTTTGGCATGGCAAGAGGAGATGTGCCAATGTGCAATTTAAGCAAGAGAGAGTTTTCAAGTACCCTAATGATGTTATGGCCCATGATGATCAAGACAGGATAATTGCAGTGTTCACCACTTCAGTCACTTTCTGCCATTTGATTTGCTTAATTTTGTTGCTAAAGCCAGAACTGAAGCCTCCAAATAATACTCTTTTTGTCTGTCAGTTTGATCAGTCATTAATTCAAGTTCATGCTCTTTAAAATTACAATTCCTGTTCTTCAACTGTTTCTTTGTTTTAACATTTCTCCTCAACACCAGGTAAATTCTGACCTTTTATATGCAAACCGGGTAATTTGGGGCATTTGAGAACCATTTTCAGTGAATTGTGACAATTGTCAGACAGCTCATGCTTGCGTGTAAAATTTCAGGATGATTGAGATGTATGAGGAAAAGACACGTGGGAACAGACATACGTGGGGTTTTATGAATCTGACTAAAGATTGATTATGCTTGTGTCCCGTTTTGTGTGAACACACAAAAAAAAAACTGCTACATTAGGATGCTGTTTGTTGACTTCAACTCAGCATTCACCACAATCTCACCCATGAAGCTGATTAAAAGTCAACACTAGACTTGAGTACAATGCTTGGATGTGCAGCCACTTTTTAAATAGAACAGTTTAAAACAGTAGTGCAAGAGCAACCTAAATAAATAATCCCCTCAAAACATACTCACGAAAATCGTTTGTGTGAAGCACCGCACTATAAAGGACAAATGTTGATGGCAATACTGTGTCCATCCAGTGTGCTGACTCAGCAAAGACACATGTCAGAGGTCCAAATGTCAGTAGTAAAGTTGATCGCCTGCACACCTTTCAGCCTACATGAAACATTTCCTGTCTCATAAAGTTTGGGGAGAGCAGTTTGCCGCGCTGGTTAACGTGACACGTCTTCAAATGCTTTATAAGGTTGCTGGTGTCTGCAGCATTTCCAATACCATTATTGTAATCTCTAAACTCTAGTCACAACCCCGATGGAATGACTCTGTTTGATCCATAATCCATCCATATGCTGTTCTCGGGTCTTTCAGCTCATCCTCTTGTCCCTTCTGGTTCTTGTCCTGACTCTTGACTTTTGCTCATAGCCCACTGACTATATGCAGAACTGAAGGTATTTGTAAATTATGAATTGACAGGCATGTGTCAAAATAAATTAAATTAAAACCTTTTAAAAGAGAATTTCTCAAGAAAATGTATTCAGTGAACAATGTATGCAAGTGTTGCAATACTTTCATCCTTGCTATTCGGCGGCAGCCTACACCAACTATCCTTTTGTTAAGCACCAAGCAAATTAATCTTGTTTACAATGGCTACGTTGGCTACATACACTGCTCAAAAAACGTACTGGAACATTTAATCGTCACAGTATAACACCATGTTAGTTAAACTTCAGGGATATTAATCTGTCCATTTAAGAAGCACAAGTTATTGTGAATTAGTTTAACCTGCTTTGGTGCAAATGAAAGCGACAACAGGTGCAATGGAGAGGCAGAATCAAGACAACCTCCAAAAAGGGGATGGTTTTGCATTTGGTGGCCACAGACAATTGCTCTCTCCCTATCCTTCCTGACTGATTCTTCTCTCGTTTTGTGTTCTGCCGGTGTCCTTGTTACTACTGGTAGCATAAGGCGGTACCTGTAGTCCAATAATGATGGTGGCAGCAAGTGCAGGTGGCTCTGTGTGCCCCCGCACCAAACCTGAGATTTACTCAACTAGCGATGGGAAAACCATAGTTGAAGACAAACTTTTCAATTTTATTGTGGTCAAAATGAGGACTCTAAGCCATGACGAAATAATTCACCTGGTGAGCATAAACTTTTCGCCCAAGTGGATCGAGGAGTCTATGCGGCTTCTGTTTGAGGTCTGCCCGAAAACGTCGCAACGCTGTGTTATACACAAAGGCGCACATAAGGACGCTAATAACATCAAGGCCTGTCTGAAGTTGCTAAATGAAGTAGGGGAGAATACTCCCAGGTTTGTTTCACACTACCTGGACCAGTTGCCTCCCGTGGGGTTTGGCCACATGGATGCTTCCGCGTTGCTTAACAGACTGGAGCAATTGGATCAAGAAGTAGCAAGCCTGAGAAACACCATGGAGACTCAGGTTGGTGTGAGCGAGGGTCTGGGGGCTGCCTCCACGGCCATGGACCGTCGGATCTCTGCTATTGAGAACCGCACCGAGAGCGGGTGTAGCCCAGGCTTTAAAATGACATCCCTTTAATATCGGAAATCTCCCTTTGAAATAATTCATTTAAATTGTGAGATAAACAATTCATTTTATTTTGAAATAATTAAATAATTCATTTTATTTTGAAATAAACAGATAATTAATTGAAGTTGATTTATATGCACCAAAAACTATTAATAGTGTTTTTATAAGTGTTTTAAAATAAAGAAAGGAAAAAAGAGAAAAGAAAACCTGCAGAATGGGTTTCCAAGCTAGCCAATCAGTGAACCCCGTGAGCCCCAGGTGATCAGCCCCGCAGTTTTACTTACTGTCATTACTTCCTGGTTACGGACGTTGATACACTTGCTGCCGCGTGTGATGTCCGATCCATGTGGAGATTAAACCTGTTGTCATCCACTGGGTAAGACATGAAAATAATGTCTTAAACGGAGTTGTATTAATTCATGATGATGTTAAACAGATGCTGATTGCTATATTTTTACATTTAAACTTTAGAGAGCAGCGTGAGAGACGAGACGGTTTTCGCCGATCTGGCGAGGTGAAACGCTGTAAAGCTCATTCATAGATTGAACCCTCGGTGAGTGAAAACACTCTTTAATCTGTTCCGGTGATTGTAATGCATCTAATGTTCATGTTTAACCTGTTCGTGTGATTATAAGGCAGCTGATATTCATGTAAGTGCCGCAAATAGCCATGAAAAGGTGCTAATGGTGCTAGCCACCTAAGACCGTGGTTTATGATGCTAACGGCCTAGTGGGTAGAGTTTAGCCACTTAGCTGGCATGATTATTTGGTTTCATGTGTAAACTTATGTGAGACACTTATTGTTTTAATTGTTTACAAAGGAGGATGATATTTTACTAAACTGTTGTTTATTAGATATATTGGAAAAAGGATATTTGTGAGATTATTTGATTGATGTGTATTTTATGCCTGTGGTGATTAAAGAGGTCAATTTTTAGTGCATTCTCTCACTGTTACCAGTGCAAGGAGAGATAGATAAGCACGTTGAGCCTTAATGCCTCTAAGTTACTATGAATGTTTACTGCACTTAATGCACATTCTCCACCAGATTAAATATATATATAATATTTTTTCATCTCTGTAAAATGATTTGGTGTTAGTTATTAATGTCATTTCAGTCCTTTGAAATGGTTATTAATGTAATCACAGTTCTCTGAATACCTGAACATAATTATAAGAAGCACTTTGAATGTATTTATAGTTTCACAACTGCAAATGAACACTTGAACTAAAGTTAGATTTTTGTTGTACAACTAAACCTTTTTGATATCATGATTTGAACCAGCTAATACAAATGAGTATTATTGATTGGTAAAAATTCATGGGAAATAAGAGAATGGATATGATTTACATTGATAAGGTGTGAATATAACAAGCCATTTGGATCTCCTCTGACCTGTCTATAGGTCAGGTTTTTTGTGACATCATCAAATGAGGTCCCAGCAACATCCCAATGTCCATTGGAGCACTTCCTGCTGGTTTCGTATGAGGTTTCCAGAGATTGTTTCCAGATCCCAGATCCGTAGATTCCCAGTGTGAGCTGGGTGGCGAGCTACATCGAATCTATTGGTATTGAACTGTGAGAGTGGTGAAGGATTTCCCGATTTCCCTTCCTCACGGACTGTGTGGTAGGACAAAACAAACACTGATTCGCTGATACTGATCAGGAAAGAAAAGGGCCCCAACGCAAACTTTGGGAACAGAGGTTTTATTTTTGCCAGCTTTATTATTTTAGTTTGTTATTTCTCATTGAATGTTTTGCAACAAAGTGTTGTAATTTCTCATTGTGTTACTCATCCATAATAATAAGTGGCCACAAAAAACTCAAACCATTGTTGCCTGTGTCTTTTGAGTATTCACAATATAAGGGCTCTTACAAACCTTAAGTCTTCTGTAACTGGTCCAGCTATTAGTATTGATTATTACTTACCTGTGCTCTGTTATTACATCGTAATAAGGGTTACAGATTTGGCGATTCTAGCCAGGAGAGCCCGGTTGATTGTGTAATTGTCAGATTTATATTGTGTGTACAATCTGCTGCATTTAAAGGTAGGTGTTCAAAACCAAGTACGGCAAAATGGAAATCGTAATGCAGTCAAAATCCCCTGTTCAGTCGTGGTTAGTGGGTTAACTGAGACAACTAGTGATGATGAAGTATCCACTTATCTTCAGAAACATGGTTCAATTAAACGCCATTTGTGCATAGATGATCCCAAATCAGATTTCCACAAACACATCATTGTGGAGTTCACACATGACACGGCTATGGAATCACTAGAGCTCCTGTTGCCCCTTAAGTTTCAAAACCCCACCCAGACTGACACTGTGTATGAAGTGAAGAGCTTGGCATGCGTGTACACATTAGATGCCCGAAACAGGGCTACCAAAACATACATGGAACAGCTGTGTGACATTGCCAAACTGAGTAGAACAGAGCAAATGCTGAAAGAAGAGTTGGCACATCTTGCTTTATCTACAGACAGCACAGTGTCTCCTTCTCCCCAGTCTCATCAGGAACCTTCACCTAAGCAGAGCCCACTCTCCCAAACAGAACCACCTGATCAGGAAAATGTCTCATCCTCACCACCCCCTCACTCAGTGGACCCTTATGATCCTGCAGCTAGGAAATCTTCTAAGGATGCAGTTCAGCCTCATACCTCTTCGACCCTCACTAAAAACCTGACCGACTTTAACTTATCACCGACTCCACCAGCCATGTTTAGTGGCACGACCCAGTCCACCATCGATGTGAACCCCCCCTGCACACAACGAGTGGTGGTTGAACACGTTGTCCGCAGCAGTGAAAGCCCATCACACCTTGCTACGCCAGGTAGGCTTCGAGCTTTCTCAGGAAGATATCCACGTCCTAATAACGAAGCTGATTACGACACATGGCGCACTAGTGTTGAAGTCCTCATGAAAGATCCCTCAGTTTCCGATGCGCACTGCACGCACCGCATCCTTGATAGTCTTCTCCCTCCTACTTGTGAGATCACTAAGCATCTTGGCCCACAGGCTAAACTTTTGACCTATCTTGAACTTCTTGACTCTGCCTATGGAACAGTTGAAGATGGCGATGAACTCTATGCCAGGTTCATGAGCACACTTCAGAATGACGGGGAGAAGCCATCCGCTTTCCTACAGAGGTTGCATGTGGCACTGCGCACGACTTTGAGACGTGGTGGTGTGTCCTCTCATGACTTTGATCAGCAACTTTTAAAGCAGTTCTGCCGTGGCTGCTGGGAAAATGCCCTAATAGTCGACCTTCAGCTTGAACAAAGGAAAAGGAATCCACCATCCTTTGCAGAACTTTTGCTGCTATTAAGGACAGAAGAGGATAAACAGGCGGCAAAAATGAGTCGTATGAAGCAGCATTTGGGCAGCGCCAAGCCTGCTTATAGTGCCAGTAAACAGCGTGTCATGTCCCATCTACAAACGGCACATGCCACAACTGATTCTGATCATAGTACTGAAGTTGAGACACTGAAGAGACAAATAGCCGATATTAGTGCCCAACTTAACAGCATGACGGCTGAGAGCCAAAAACAGAAACTGCCCAAACAGAAAGCGAAGTCCCTTGCCTCCAGCGCCAAAGCTGAGGCTTACCCTGTGAAAAAGAAAGAAACAAGTCAGCAGAGCCCCGCTGTCAAAATGAGCAGCAAATCACGCCCTTGGTACTGCTTCCAGTGTGGGGAGGATGGTCACATCGCCTCAACTTGTGACAGTGAGCCAAATCCTTCCCTCGTAGCAGCAAAGAAAAAACAGCTGACAGAAAAACAGGCTAGATGGGAGTCCTCTAACTCCCCTGGCGATAAGGCACATTTAAACTGACATCTGCTCCCATAGAGGGACATATGGGAGTGACACCTGACAAATCCAGTCCCACAATTGACAAAGCTGCCTGGAAGAGAGCTCCAAATAAGAGGAAGCCCATTACACTTCCTCGTGGCCTTGTGGGAACGAAAACCACAGCCCTGGTAACTATTGCGGGAAAAGACACTAATTGTCTTTTAGATACAGGTTTGCAGGTGACCACTGTACCCCAGTCTTTTTATGAGCAACACCTTTCAGATCTAACCATCCATCCATTAGATGATCTCCTTGACGTGGAGGGTGCCAACGGCCAATTAGTCCCCTACTTAGGATATATTGAGCTCTCTGTTACTTTTCTTAAAGACTTTGTAGGGACTGACGTTGAAGTTCACACTTTGGCATTGGTTATTCCGCACCTCCGCTCCGCAGTCCATGAACAGGTACTTATTGGCACCAATACTCTTGATGCCCTTTATGCCGACCTGCAAGATCACCCGAATCTCTCCACTTTCCAGCCATTGTCTTGTGGCTATAGGGCCATCCTCAGAATCCTCCAAATGCGTCAGAAAAGCTCCACCAGTCGTAGCCTTGGCTGGGCAAAGATGGTTGGAAAGACAGCTGAAGTTGTCCCGGCAGGACGGACAGTCATCCTCGAAAGCATGGCTAATGTCTCTAGTGCTCATTCTGAAAGGTACGTCATTATTGAACAGCCATCAGCCTCTTCTTTGCCCAGTGGCCTCCCGGTCTCAGCTAGCCTGGTCAGCTTGCCAAGGAAACAACCTTGCCACTTACCTGTTGTGTTGAAAAATGAAACAGAACATGACATTATCATTCCGTCCAAGACAGTATTGGCAGATGTTAATACTGTTGTGCGAGTGCTACACAAAGAACAAACTATAAAGGAACCAAATCCCCCTGACATGCAAAGAGAGTCCCCTCAAACGACAAAACTAAGTTTCGATTTTGGAGACTCATGTTTATCTCCTGAATGGAAAGAACGGGTAACAAACATGTTGAACTCCATGCCAGACGTCTTCTCCCATCATGACCTGGATTTTGGACATACAGACAAAGTCAAACACCGGATCGGGCTCAGTGACGAAACACCGTTCAAGTACAGACCACGTCCGATACACCCCCATGATGTGGATGCAGTGAGAAAACATCTTCAGCAGCTCCTTGACTCAGGGGTCATACAGGAGTCTGAGTCTCCGTTTGCTTCCCCTATTGTAGTTGTCAGAAAAAAAGATGGCTCTGTTCGTCTTTGCATAGACTTCAGAAAGTTAAACCTTCAGACGATCAAAGATGCGTACGCCCTCCCAAAGCTCGAAGAAGCATTCTCTGCTCTTGCTGGTTCGAAGTGGTTCTCCATTCTGGACCTTAAATCAGGGTACTATCAGATTGAAATGGAAGAATCAGACAAGCAGAAGACAGCGTTTGTTTGCCCACTAGGATTTTGGGAGTTTAATAGGATGCCCCAGGGTATTACAAATGCGCCATCAACATTCCAACGATTGATGGAGAAGTGTGTTGGAGAGATGAACCTAAAAGAGGTTTTAGTGTTCATTGATGACCTGATTATTTTTTCATCTTCCCTGGAGGAGCACGAACAGCGTCTGAAGCGTGTCTTACAACGACTGAGGGAATACGGACTGAAGTTAGCGCCAGGGAAATGTAAATTTTTTCAGACTTCTGTGAGACATCTTGGTCATGTGGTTTCTGAAAAGGGTGTGGAAACAGACCCGGAGAAGATAAAATCCCTGACAACGTGACCTATCCCCACTAACTTAAAGGAACTCCAGTCCTTTTTAGGCTTCGCGGGATATTACCGAAGGTTCATTCAGGGGTATTCTCATGTCATCAAGCCCCTTACTGAATTAACCTCTGGCTATCCACCCCTTAGGAAGGGAAGTGAAAGTCTAAGAAAGCCACAAGCCAAGAGTATTACAACCCGAAAGAGCCCTTTGATAAAAGATGGACACCCCAATGTCAGGAGGCATTCAAACTGATAATCCAAAAGTTGACTTCAGCCCCGGTCTTGGGTTTTGCAGACCCCCAGCTTCCGTATGTTCTACATACAGATGCCAGCACCCTCGGTGTTGGGGCTGCACTGTACCAGGTTCAAGATGGCCACCCGAGAATCATAGCGTTTGCTAGCCGAGGGCTCTCAAAGAGCGAAAGGAAGTACCCTGCCCATAAACTCGAATTTCTGGCCCTTAAGTGGGCGGTTACAGAGAAATTTTCTGATTATTTGTATGGCACGGACTTCACTGTAGTTACTGATAGTAACCCGTTGACTTACCTCTTGACCTCAGCCAAGCTTGACGCAACAGATTACCGGTGGCTGTCCAGCCTGTCGACTTTCTCTTTCCGACTGCAGTACAGAGCGGGCAAGCAAAACTTGGACGCTGATGCCTTTTCTCGCCGTTCTCATGGTCCACCAGAGGACGACCCTGCATCACAAAAAGAAAGTGAGAGGATCCGGCAATTTGCTTTGTACCATCTGAGTGATGCTGACACATCTCACACTGTTCCTCAGGAAGTGATTCAGGCTATCTGTGACTGACACATGGTCATCAGTGTCAGAGATGCCAAGGCTGAAAGCCCCAACCCTGGGTTGACACTAGTTGAATCACTTTCTCATCAGCCTACAGCTATCCCAGACTTTTTTCAGGAAGAGCAAGTGGACGGGTTTCCTGTTATTCCCTCGTTTTCTGAAGAGGAACTAAGGACAAAGCAGAGATTAGATCCGGCAATCAATGAAGTGATTGTTCAAATGGAGACTGGCAAAACCCCACCTCCCACACTCCAAGCAGAACTGCCTGAGCTTCCTTTACTACTGCATGAGCTCAACCGGCTGGAGCTGCGGAATGGAGTGCTCTATAGACAGAGGCAAGACGGACCCAATATCACCTTCCAGTTAGTGCTCCATGAGGAGTTAAGAGCAATAGCCCTGCAGAGCCTCCATAATGACATGGGTCACCTGGGAATCGAGCGGACAGTCGATCTGGTAAGAGCCAGATTCTACTGGCCGAAAATGTATATGGCCGTTGAAAAACTGATCAAGACCTGCGAGCCATGTGTCCGTTGTAAAGCCCTTCCTGAGAGAGCTGCTCCGCTGGTCAATATAAAGACTTTTCGACCTCTGGAGCTCGTGTGTATAGACTTCTTATCCTTGGAGCCAGATCGGTCCAACACAAAGGATGTATTGGTCATTACCGATCACTACACAAAGTACGCGGTAGCCATACCAACTCCAAACCAGCGAGCCCGTACAGTCGCAAAATGCCTTTGGGATAATTTCATAGTGCACTACGGCTTCCCAGAGCGACTACTCAGCGATCAGGGCCCTGACTTTGAGTCGCACACCATAAGAGAACTATGTGAGCTTGCTGGTGTAAAGAAGGTGCATACTACTCCATACCATCCCCGAGGCAATCCGGTTGAGAGGTTCAATCGCACTCTCCTCCAAATGCTTGGTACGCTTAGCCAACCCGACAAACTGCATTGGAAAGACTCTGTGAAACCTCTCGTGCATGCCTATAATTGCACAAAGAACGAAACGACCGGATTCTCCCCCTATGAATTGATGTTTGGGAGACAACCAAGGCTTCCCATCGACCTAGCCTTTGGGCTGCCGACAAACACCAATAAGCTGTCTCATTCCAAGTATGTCAGTGACTAAAAATGTCGTTTGGAACAGAGTTATAAGATTGCCACCTCCAATGCACAGAAGAATGCTGATCGCAATAAGACCCGATTTGACAAACAAGTCGTAGACTCAACCTTGGAAGTGGTTGATAGGGTCCTTGTTCGTAATGTCAAGCTGCGTGGAAAACATAAACTAGCAAACAAGTGGGAGGACGATGTCTATGTCATCCTCAGAAAAGCTGGCGACATACCTGTGTACACAGTTAAGCCTGAGGACAAGAATGGGCCAGTGCGTACTCTACATCACGACCTGCTCCTCCCTTGTGGTTTTCTATCTGCAACTGTGACAAATGAACCTGTCAAACAGCCCCCGGTCAGGAGGCCCAGGACAAGACAATGTCCCACCACTGAGAGTGAGGAGGAGGAGGAAAACTCTGACTCAGAATTTGTACCCACTCGGATATTTTCCCCTTTCCAAGCATCAGAGCCTGACGCCACTGAGACTCACGAGTTGAGGAATCCTCCATGTGTGATCAGACAGTCAAATGAACCGGATGTGTCATCTGCTCCAGCTCTCTTTGATTCTCCAGCATATGAGCGCCCTGCCGAGGACAGAGATGAGCTATCCATGCAGAACTTACCTGAACGAGTCAACCAACCTGAACAAGTCAACCTAACCGAACAAGTACATGAAACGGACCAAAACGAAAGTGACTTACCTGATGTCGAATGTTCTGTCGAGAACAGTAACTTACCTGAAGATGTATGCCCTGTAGAAGGAGAAAGCTTACCTGATGATGTCAACGATATCCAGGATGAACAGCTTCCAGTGCTCTCGGACGTGTCACAGAGTAAAGAGACAGAGGGACAGGCAGGAATGGATACCTCTGTCAGGAGATCGGGGAGGACACGTCAACTGTCAAAACGACTTGACTATGCTGAACTTGGGAAACCCTTGGTCACAGTGGTTAAATCATTCTTTCATGGACTGACCACGGCATTAGCCGATGCCTTGAGTGAAGAAGAAAACCCCCTATACCCCCGTGACCTGCCATTCAGATAAATTGTGTTTGACTGCTGCCATGTACAGGGACGTACATGAATTCAGGAGGGGAGGGTGTAGCCCAGGCTTTAAAATGACATCCCTTTAATATCGGAACTCTCCCTTTGAAATAATTCATTTAAATTGTGAGATAAACAATTCATTTTATTTTGAAATAATTAAATAATTCATTTTATTTTGAAATAAACAGATAATTAATTGAAGTTGATTTATATGCACCAAAAACTACTAATAGTGGTTTAAAAGTGTTTTAAAATAAAGAAAAAGAAAAAAGAGAAAAGAAAACCTGCAGAATGGGTTTCCAAGCTAGCCAATCAGTGAACCCTGTGAGTCCCAGGTGATCAGCCCCGCAGTTTTACTTCCTGTCATTACTTCCTGGTTACGGACCTTGATACACTTGCCGCCGTGGGTGATGTCCGATCCATGTGGAGATTAAACCTGTTGTCATCCACTGGGTAAGACATGAAAATAATGTCTTAAACGGAGTTGTATTAATTCATGATGATTTTAAACAGATGCTGATCGCTATATTGTTACATTTAAACTTTAGAGAGCGGCGTGAGAGACGAGACGGTTTTCGCCAATCTGGCGAGGTGAAACGCTGTAAAGCTCATTCATAGATTGACCCCTCGGTGAGTGAAAACACTCTTTAATCTGTTCGGGTGATTGTAATGCACTTAATGTTCATGTTCAACCTGTTCTTGTGATTATAAGGCAGCTGATATTCATGTAAGTGCCGCAAATAACCATGAAAAGGTGCTAATGGTGCTAGCCACCTAAGACCGTGGTTTATGATGCTAACGGCCTAGTGGTTAGAGTTTAGCCACTTAGCTGGCATGATTATTTGGTTTCATGTGTAAACTTATGTGAGACACTTATTGTTTTAATTGTTTACAAAGGAGGATGTTATTTTCCTAAACTGTTGTTTATTAGATATGTTGGAAAAAGGATATTTGTGAGATTATTTGATTGATGTGTATTTTATGCCTGTAGTGATTAAAGAGGTCAATTTTTAGTGCATTCTCTCACTGTTACCAGTGCAAGGAAAGATAGATAAGCATGTTGAGCCTTAATGCCTCTAAGTTACTATGAATGTTTACTGCACTTAATGCACATTCTCCACCAGATTAAAGGAGCGCTATATAATATTTTTTCATCTCTGTAAAATGATTTGGTGTTAGTTATTAATGTCATTTCAGTCCTTTGAAATGGTTATTAATGTAATCACAGTTCTCTGAATACTTGAACATAATTATAAGAAGCACTTTGAATGTATTTATAGTTTCACAACTGCAAATGAACACTTGAACTAAAGTTAGATTTTTGTTGTACAACTAAACCGTTTTGATTATTAATTGGTAAAAATTCATGGGAAATAAGAGAATGGATATGAGTTACATTGATAAGGTGTGAATACAACAAGCCATTTGGATCTCCTCTGACCTGTCTATAGGTCAGGTTTTTTGTGACATCATCAAATGAGGTCCCAGCCACATCCCAATGTCCATTGGAGCGCTTCCTGCTGGTTTCGTGTGAGGTTTCCAGAGATTGTTTCCAGATCCCAGATCCGTAGATTCCCAGTGTGAGCTAGGTGGCGAGCTAATCTATTGGTATTGGTATTGAACTGTGAGAGTGGTGAAGGATTTCCCGATTTCCCTTCCTCACGGACTGTGTGGTAGGACAAAACAAACACTGATTCGCTGATACTGATCAGGAAAGAAAAGGGCCCCAACGCAAACTTTGGGAACAGAGGTTTTATTTTTGCCGGCTTTATTATTTTAGTTTGTTATTTCTCATTGAATGTTTTGCAACAAAGTGTTGTAATTTCTCATTGTGTTACTCATCCATAATAATAAGTGGCCACAAAAAACTCAAACCATTGTTGCCTGTGTCTTTTGAGTATTCACAATATAAGGGCTCTTACAAACCTTAAGTCTTCTGTAACTGGTCCAGCTATTAGTATTGATTATTACTTACCTGTGCTCTGTTATTACATCGTAATAAGGGTTACACGAGGGTCTGGAGACTGCTACCGCGGCCATGGGCCATCAAATCTCTGCCATCGAGGACCATGTCCCGGGCCTGAACGGTAGGCCTACCTCACATGAGGTGCAGGCTAAGATGACGGGCCCAGCTCGCCAGTAGAAGACAGGCCTTCTGGATACCCCAACAACGAGTACTTTGCCATGGACCCCGCAGTGGACCAGCGTTGTGAAGAAGGGCAGAAAAAGACGGCACCCCAGAACGCAGCTGTGCAGCCCCGCTTCTAGCAAGCTCATCCCAAGAGAGAGTCGAAGAATGTGAGAATAACTGGCACTGGTACAGAGGGCAAGATTCAAGTGATTGCAACCAAGCTGGTGAGTGTGTTTGCTACAAAGTTTGCTCCTGGTCTGGAGGCTGACATGCTACGTAACTATTTGATTGAAAAATTGGGCAAGGAAACTGTGACTTGTCGCAAGATTGAGTCGGCCCATAGCACGTTTGGCTCATTTCACATCACCTCTGAATGTGCTAATAATGATGTTATGTACAACCCGCAACTCTGGCCTGCTGGAACATATATACGCTGGAATTATGAGGCTCGTGACCACAAAACCACAGGTAGAGAGACACTAGGATGTGAACTGAAATGCCTCGATGGTAATGCCAATGCCCTGGCCGAGAGCCAGACTGCGTAGCCAGGAGGCTATGAACCTTTATCTCCTTAATGAAACTCTGTGTTGTGTCATACAATGCACGCGGGCTGCGTGTTGGCCATAGTGAAGCAGACAAGTCACGCCGTATTGTAGTGGACAAGCTACTTGAGAGCTGTGACATAATGTGTGTACAAGAGATGTTTCTGTCTAAACAAGATCTCAGAGGTCTCAACTCTGTACATAAAGACTTCCATGGGGCTGGGGAATAAACCACTGATCTCAGCACCAAAATTACAGGGGGGAGGATTCCAGGTGGGGTTGCGACTCTATAGAACAAAAAATATGACCAGTTGGTTAATGTTGTAAGACTGTATGTTGACTGGGCTATTGGTCTAGAGTTCAGCTGTAATGATAAAAGGTTCATAATTTTGAATGTCTACACACCTTTTGAGTGCTATCAAAATGAGGCTGAGTACTTAAACAGACTGGGATGTATTATGTTGTTTATCCAGGACAATCCGTCAACCTGTATATATGTTGTAGGTGATATGAACGCTGACGTGGCTGATACCAACTCGTTATTTGGTAATCACCCACTGCAATTCTGCTCTGATAGTGGGCTGATATTGTCTAGTAAGGTCCTCATGCCGGAAAATAGCTTCACTTATATAAGCGAAGCCTGGCACTCCACTTCCTGGCTAGACCACTGTTTATGCACAGTTGACGCACATTATTCTATTGATTCTATAAAGATTAACTATAATATGGCCACTTCTGACCACATACCATTCCCTATAATGTTGAATCCAGGTAATCTACCGTTGTTAATGTCTGATGATGACAGCATTAGGACAGGAATAGCCTAAGCTATCAAAGGATGATCTTGACAAATATGTCTGTCGCTCTGATGTCTTGCTGAGTAATATTATTTTGCCAAAAGAAGCTATTTTGTGTAGGGATTTGAATTGCAAGAATATGCAACATTGTAAAGCATTGTGTTCATTGTATGTTTGCACTGTGGAATCTCTCACGATCTCTAGCAAGCCTCTTTATAAGCAGAGGTCAAAAATGGGTAATGTGAACCCAGGTTGGAATGACTATGTAGAAGAACTTCATGCAGAGGCCAGAAATGCCTTTAAGTTATGGGCTGAGGCAGGCAAAAGCAAGCATGGCCCACTATTTGAACATAGAAACATACTAATGCTCAGCTTAAATATGCTCTACGATATATAAAGAGAAATGAGAACACCTTGAGATCTGATTCTCTGGTGAGGAAGTTCAAAACAACAATATGAATGATTTTTGGAAAGAAATCAGAGGAATTAATAACAGTAAGACACCCTTACCCTGTAATATAGATGGTGTGAGTGGCTCTGATGAGATCTCCCTGCTATGGCAGAAGAAATATCAGGAGCTGCTTAACTGCGTTAAAAGTAACCTTCTTGATGTTGGCAATATAGGGTATGATGAGGGGGTGATTATTACTTCCTCTGAAGTTCATGATGCAATCATGAAGCTTGGTGGCAACAAGGCATGCTGTTTGGATAATATTACGGCCGAACACATGAAACATGCAAGTAAGAAACTCTGTCCCCTACTTATTCTTTGTTTTACTGGATGTCTAGTCCATGGCACCATACCTGATTCTATTCTGGCTGTCTTGCTTGTGCCGGTCATAAAAGATAAGGTTGGCAAGCTTAACAGCTCTGAAAATTACAGACCAATTGCATTCGCCAGCATACTGTCTAAAGTACTGGAGATAATTATGATGTCTAGATTGGAGAGGTACATCCTTACTACTGACAACCAATTTGGGTTTAAACATAAACATAGCAGTGATATGTGTATTTTTGCTCTGAAGGAGATCCTGGATAATTACAATAGACATAATACAACAATGTTCCTGTGTTTTATAGATGCCTCTAAGGCATTCGATCGTGTTAATCATGAAAACATGCTCAAGAAATTGTGTGAAAGAGGGGTTCCTAGATATCTTTTTAGAATATTGGCATTCTGGTATGTTCACCAGACCATGAGGGTAAAGTGGGGAAAGTCTACATCTGCCCCATTCCATGTGAACAATGGTGTTCGCCAAGGCGGAATTTTGTCACCTTTATTGTTAAATATTTATATGGACGATCTCTCCAAGAGTCTCAATGCATGTCGTTCTGGCTGTATGGTCGGTGATTTTCTAATTAATCATCTTATGTACGCAGATGATTTGGTCATCTTCAGCCCGTGCACTGCTGGGCTACAACAGTTGCTAAGCCTTTGCACCCAATATGGGATGGAGTATGATATTACATATAATGCTAAAAAGAGCAATATCTTGATTGTGCGCAGTAGAGACAATCGCCAGTCGAGGTTTCCAGCTTTTTATTTATCTGGCTCTGCCCTCAGTGAATGTAATGAGGTTAAATACCTTGGACACTTTATCTCTAATGATCTTTCTGATGACAAAGACATGTATAGACAGTGTCGTAAATTGTACGCCTTTAAGCGAGCATGCTGTGCCGTAAATTCAGTATGTGCTCTGTTCCTGTTAAAGTTGCTCTATTCAAAACATTCTGTACTCCCCTCTATACTGCACACCTCTGGTCCAGATATAGAGTGAGTAGCCTGAGACGACTCACTGTGGCCTATAATGGCAGTATGAGGCTGCTGCTTAGAGCACCTAGATGCTCTAGTGCTAGTCAAATGTTTGTTAATGTTGGTGTTCCCACCTGCTCTGCTGTTCTTCGTAATTTAATGTACAAGATGATATGCAGAATTGATGCTTCTGAAAATGACATAATATTCGTTATTGTCAACCCAGGACGCAGTTCTGTAAGGTATTCCTCGAGAATGTGGAGCCACTGGTGCTCGTGTCTATATTAGGCTTTTAATAACTGTCTCGTCTGTTTGTTTTGTTTCTTGTTATATGTGTCATTTGTATTATGGACCTCCCTGTGGGTGAGTCTGGAATAAAGCTTTCAATCAATCAATGAGTGCATCTTTGTGCTAGGAGGAGCAGGAAAACCACTGCCAGAGCCCATCAAAATGACCTCCAGCTGGTGCGCATGTTTCTGACAAAACAGTCAGAAACGGACTCCATGAAGTTGGCATGAGGGCCCAACATCTTCTAGTGGGACCTGTGCTCACAGTCCAGTACAGGGCAACTGTGAGCGGGTTCACACTGAGCACCTGTGACAGGCGTGAAAGAGTCTGGAGATGTAACAATGAACTATATGCAGCCTGTGACATCATCGAGCATGAAAAATCTGACGGTAGGTCAGTGGTGAATTGGAGATGATATCCTTGGAGGGTTGCATAGACCGCCAATGGTACCCTGGCTGCCGTAAGGTACTGGTAGGAAATCCTCAGACCTTGCAGTGGGCCCTGGGTTCCTCCTGGTTCAGGACAATACCCGCCCCATGTGGCCAGAGTGGGTAAGCAGTTCCTGGATGATGAAGGCATTGATGCCATTGACTTTCCCTCTCATTCCCTGACTTAAATCCAATAAAGACCTTCGAGATGCTCTAAGTGCAATATCGCAGGTAACTGGGTGTGTTTCAGTGTCTTGAATATGTTTCAGTTTAGGGGTGTACATAAAACCTACACAGATTACTATTAATAGTTAATATTAATATTTTTAATGCTTATCTCCCCATCATGATTAGTTTTACATGATTCACTAATCAGCTTGTGATTGAGAAACACACAAATTTTGCCAAAATACTTTTGAAAAAATAATTGCATTTTGTTAACAACCTGATAATCAAATTACCTGTGTGAGAAAATTGTGTTAGAAACATGGAAACCATAGGGAAATTATTATTGAATGAAGCAACTAAAAATGTGATACAGAATGCAGAATGAATCCAAGACCCTCAATCTGCATCACTTGACTTGCTGATGTCAGCGCTCGTATCCAAAGATCTAGGCAAACCACTGAAAGAGGATGCGCCTGTTAAAGCGCTAGGTTACATTGCTGTTGTCATGACCATACAACTCAAATCTCACAAACTTAAGGATTTGCAACTACAAGGGGAAGGCCACAAACTGCAACAGTCTTTAACTACAGTTGAAATGCAAATTGACTAACTAGAGACTACGCACAAAATCTATACAAGATATTATTAAAGCAATGTCGACTCTGTTCTGCAATTCTTTAATGCTATTTATTAACATAGCATATGGTACATCAGGTCAAACATATCTTAAAATTATCAGCTTTCATGAATTTCTAGAACAGATGATGATAATTTCATCAGCTAATTAACATGGTTGAGGTGAAAAGGACTCAATATATTCACACTTAATATCAGGATAGGCAGGACAGACTTTTCCAAAATCCTTCAACCTGACACATCCTGCATTTCATCAACTGTGGTGCTCCACAACTGACCACGAGCATCAGTGCAGTCTAGCCGTCTCTGCTTCATTCTGGCAGATGGGATAGAAAGGGCGCTGATGAAATATCTAGCAGACTTTGATTTGAGATTTGGCTTTGCTTATATCACATCACAAGTACACATGCTACTGCTTGTTGTAATGTGTATCATAACATGGTTCAGTGATAAACATTTGATATTGATTAGAATTAAATGTGTGAGAATCTTCATTTTACAATCTGGCTCAGGCCACAGCAGTGATGTTGGGGGCACAGGACAGTCCGTCGTCGAGGATTACGCCCAGGTTCCTCGCCGTTTATGATGGCGAAACAGTGATACCCTCGACAGTGACTGACAGGTCCATGCAAGGGCAGTCTTTCCCCGGGATGAAGAGGGGTTCAGTTTAGCTAAGGTTGAGTTTGAGGTTATGCGCAGCTGTCCAAGCAGAGTTGTCTGCCAAACATTCTGAGATGCGCATTGCAACGTGGGTGGAGGCGGATGAGGGAAAAGAGAAGAACAGTTGGGTGTCCTAAGCATAACAGTGGTAAGAGAATCCAGGCGTTGTGATTGCAGAGCCTAGTGTTCTAGTGTATAGTGAAAACAGAAGCAGTCTTACTACTGAGCTTTGAGGGACACTAGTTTCCAAAAAAGCAAGGTTTGGACAAGGGAGCCGCTCCATGTGACCTGAAATGTGCGATTATTCAGGTATGATGTGAACCAGCGAGGAGGATTTGGTGGTTGACTGTGTCAAACGCGGAGGATAAGTCGAGGAGAATGAGGACTGACAAGTTGGACGAGACTCTGGCGGCAACGTGCGTCAGCATGAGGAGGGCCGTCTCAGTGATGTGGACCAATCCTGAGGCCTGACTGATTCAGGTCAAGGTCAATTTTCTGAAAGATGGGAGGAAAGTTGGTTGTAGACTGCACATTCCAGGGTTTTAGAGAGGAATGAAAGAAAAGATACAAGTATGTAATTTTGAATGTCAGCTGAGACAGGGTGGGGTTTTTTAGTAGTGGCTTTACTGTGGTTGTCTTAAAAGGAGCTAGAATAATGCCTGAAGTGAGGGAGGATTGATCAGAGTGGTGAGGAATGGCATGATGTCGTGGAGGATGTTTTGGAGAAGAGGGGAGGGAATCAGGTCAAGAGAACAGATGGTGGCACGGTTAGACGTCACTACAACATCTTCAGAGGAGAGAGGGCTGAAGCAGGTAAGGCCATCAGAGGTGAGGGTTGGGGAAGGAGCTTTCTGGATGGGCATAGGAGTAAATGAGGAGCTAACTTTTTGGTAAAGTCAGTTGCAAAGTCATCAGCAGTGAGGGAGGAAGGAGGGAGGGGGAGGGTAGGAGGGGTGAGGAGAGAAGAGAAAAAGGAGAATATTTTCCTGGGGTTGGAGGCAGAGGAGTTGGTCTTTGACATGTAGAAGGCAGATGTCACTGCTGATTCTGCTGAGGCGAAGTCAGAGAGGAGGTGGTGGTAGTGGGCAAGGTCATCAGGATGATGTGATTATCTCACTTTGCTCTCTGCTGCTCGTAGCACTGATCTATTGGTTTGTAGAGTTTCAGACAGCCAGGGAGGTGGGGGAGAAGATTGTGCCAGTCGGGAGGTGAGTGGACAGAGATCATCTAAAGAAGAGGAGAGGGAGGATAGCAGAGTAGAGGAGGCTTCCTCAGTGGACATAAGCTAACATGACATGAGCTAATTGGTCTGTGGATGGTAGTGAGGAAAGAATAGTAGTGGAGAGAGTGAAGGGAGAGAGGGATTTCAGGTTGTGGCAGGTGGTGACCATGTGAGGTGTGGGGGCGAGGGAGGTTGTGAATTTTAAGGGGAGACAGAAAGTGACAGTGTGGTGGTCAGACACAGTGAGCGGGGTAATGGAGAGTGCCAAGGTACTACAAGACCTTGTGAAGACAAGGTTGAATTGGTTCCCGGTCCAGTGGAGAGGTGGAGAGTGTGAGGTCAAATGTGGAGAAGAAGTCGATGAATTCGGGTGAGTGCAGCTTCTCTGGGGGGATGTTGAAGTTAAGGTTGGCCAGGACAACGAGCAGTGTGTCATCGTCAGGGGAGCAGCTTAGGAGGGCATTCGTCTCATCAAAGAAGTCACAGAGAGGACTGGGAGGTTGACAGATCACCACAATGTTGAGCTTGAAATTAAGTGTGACAGAGACAGCGTGGAATACAAAAGTAAATCTAGGTAGGTGGTCCAGGGTAAGGACCGCATGGGGGAGATGAGGAGGCCAGTTCCTCCGCCACGACCTGTCTCAGGGAGTGTGAAAATGAGTAGGTAGAGCATCTGGAGTGGCACTGTTTTCTGGGGTGATCCAGGTCTCGGTAAGGGCAAGGAAGTGGAGAGTCCGTAGGGAGGCATAGGCTGAAGTGGTGTCTGCCTTCTTGACTGCAGACTGGCAGTTCCATAGCCCCCCTAGTACTTCAAGTTCAGAACTGGTGGAGAATGTTGGATAGCAGAGATTGGCTGGGTTAGAGCCTTGAGCAATGTGTCTCCGGTGAAATCTTCTCCAGTTTGATGTCCTGACTGGGATTGGTTAGGACTCATGGCTACAATCGGAGACGCTGTAGTGACTAGACCAGATGTGCCAGATTTACCCCATGCAGGCTTAGCTCCGCCCTGCAATCAAGTCTATTGGTCACAGCTGACTTGGGCGAATCTGCCTGTTAACACTCAGTTTCAAAAGTTTCACAACAATTTACCCAAAAAGTATCTAGACGAGATTAAATATTACAGCTAACCTTCCTCACAGAATGCCTAACACTAGATCTACAATTCCCTCTTACTCACCAGCAGTAAATTCACAGCTTCTTTTTCCTGGACAGAATGTATCTGTAGCCATAGTTATTATGTATACTTTCTGATAGAGTCTAATGAAGAGTTGGGCAAAGAGACAAAAAAATTATCTCGAGTGGTTTTAAGGTTTTCTCAACATTACAAGAGAGCATTTTGAACATTTCTGGAGAGTACTTAGGCTTATATTTTGATCAGCATTTTATATCAATAAAATGAGGATGATACAGCTTAGATTGAAAACATAGACATCAAGTTCACACATGCGACTTTGCGAGTCTGCCCACAGTACACGAGTGTGCGTTGCTCAGCTTGGAGCATATTCTCGCAGTGTTCCTGACCTGTATGCTTATCCAACTCACATGGAGTTAAAGTCACTGGAACTCATGTCCAAGCGAAGGCTCAGGAAGATAATGAGGCCATTGGACCAGCCATCCAGGCAGTCAAGCATGGATGCTGGCCAGATGAGATGAAAACGAGTTCTCAGCTATCTAGACTGAAAAGAGAAACTTGAAAGCCGTTCATTAAAGATGCATTGTTGTGCCAGTACAGCAAGAGACCATCCAGAGAAGTGGTCAGTCAACTCGTCCTGCCAAGGGTCATGATGACCTAGGGCACCTTGGATAAGAGAGAACTGTTAACCTACTCCAAAGTAGATTCTTCTGGCCTAGGATGTCGATTTATGTGGAAGTATTCTCCCACGTACAATATATCAGGAACTGTGGAGAGTGCGTCACTCATACGACACCTGCACAGCGAGCTGCCACATGCACCAGATCGTAAGCCATGAGCCTAGGGACTTAGTGTGCATGGACTTCCTTTCCATGGAGTTGGACTCCAAAGGCATAAGCAACATGCTAGCGGTCACAGACCATTTCATGAGACTCGCACAGGCTTTCCCAACAAAAAGCCAGAAGGCCCAAGTTGTGGCAAAGATCCTGATGGAAAAATATTTTGTACATTATAGACTGCCTTTGAGGATGCATTCGGATCAAGACAGAGATTTTGAGAGCCGATTGATGAGAGAGCTGTTGACCCTGATGGGGATACTCAAGTCGCGAACAATGCCATATTATCCGCAAGGAGACCTGCAGCCAGAAAGATCAACCGAACTCTGCTCTCCATGCTTGGTACATTGGGCAGAGAGAAGAAGCATACCTGGAATCAACATGTGCCTTACTTGGTCCACGCGTACAACAGCACAAAGTGTGATGCCACAAGGAACTCGCCTTACCACACATGTTCGGGAGAGAGGCGAGATTTCCTGTTGACTTGTGCTTTGGAACATCTCCAGATGGCATAGAAGAAGCGTGCCACACCCGATATGTCACAAAGCTCAAAGAACACTTGAAGCAAGCCTACAAATTAGCTTCTGATGCTGCAGACAAACTGCACCAGAGAAACAAGAGGTTGTATGACCGCCAAGTTACCTTTCAGTCCATAGAGATCAGCGACGGAATACTGCTCAGGAATGTAGGCCTGAGAGGCAAGCACAAGCTGGAAAGTAAGTGGAGTCCTGACCCCAATGTGGGAAAGATGCCAAACCTTCCTGTGTTCAAAATCAAAAGAGAGAATGAGAGACTAGGGACAAATACACAGGGACGACCTTCTTCCAATCGGACAGCTTGTGAGAATGCCACTCACCAACCAGGTAGAAGATCCACCTGCCAGAGCCAAGACCAGAGCAGACACTCGCCAGAGACATCAAAAAGAACTAAGATCAGAGACTCAGGAGTTGTAGGATTTTTCCGATTCGTCCTCTAACATGGAGTATTATGTCCTTCACTGTGCCACTCAGAGAGAGCTTATCCCGAGAGTGACAAAAACTGCTGGGCCAGCAGTTGGCTTTGAAGATGACAGTGACCCTGAAACATAATGACCGTAAAGCTGAACCTGTTCATGAAAATGATTCAGACCCAGAAGATGATTACCACAACTCTGAATCAGAACCTGAGGATGAGGAGTGTGATCAAGAAGTAGCTCCAGAAGAGACCAGTGAAGCTAAATTGGGGTCTGACCAAGGTGAATCATCTGAGGTCCAGGGGGAGAAAGTGAAGACCAGATCTGAGCCTTGACCAAAGAGAACTGTTAATCCGACTATTAGACTCACCTATGATGAGCCATGTAGATCAAGAGATCAGCCTCTGACCATTGTGCACAGAGGAATAGTTGTTAAAATAAGAAAACACTAACAACAAGTAGTTATTACGCCCTTTAGACTCCTTTGTTATGTTAATTAGTGTCTGATGAGGACAACAGACATTCAAAAGGGGGAGAGTGTAACCCGGTGGAAATTTATTCATGATAACAACAATATAAATGAATAAATAAGTTCATATTTTGATAAATATGAACTCCGGCCGCATCCGGGCCGCCGGCCACCTATTTGTGGTCCCCGAACTGTTATTCCTTCACTATGTGTTTTGGTTGGGTCAGCACATGATTACCGGGACTTGTCTCCATGCCAACGAAACACAGACAGTCTGTTACTGGGTCACTCACTGCTGCAAGCGCAATTTTTAACTTTCACGTTCGTTTATGGAGCAGTTCGCATATCAACATTTTGCCGGCTGTAGGAGCCTAGATGCAAGAAAATGGAATGTTCCAAGTTCACTGCTAAAGGAAAAGTGGACAGTGAAAATCGGCAATTCAAAGAAGAATGGACTGGAAAATCTGCATTCATTCTCCCTCCAACCAGCACGAGACCCATGTGCTTAATATGCCAGGAGACTATAGCTGTGGTGAAGATTTCCAATTTGCATTATTTGCACAAACATTAGGTTAATATTGTTAGGTTTATTAGTGAAACCCCAAGCTATTCTTGAAATTTTAAAGAACTTAGGTTAGCCAACTCTCACGATAGACAAATGCGCTAGAGAGGCGCTACATAAAGCAATATCTGTCACTATCGCAGAATGAAGTAACACAATGATGACTGGGCCCACTGATGTAAGCCCTTGCATATGCTGTAATGCCAAAGATGTACCCTAAGTGTCGGTGGCGACTTCCTGGAAAATATCACCAGCGGCGCACAGTTAGTGACAGTAGTCGGTCAGCCAGACAGAGTAGTGGTTTGCATCATAATGACTGGAATAAGTTTAATGTCACTGAATGACACTGAATAAGTATGTTCTAAGGTTGGGCCGATGGCTGACAGCCATGGACTACAAAACCCTGACTATCATAACATCATGATTCAAAAACCTCATCACCGGAGAGCATAATCAAGTGGCTGGTCCCCTCAGACTTAGTGTAGGGCATGAGTTGTTGTTTGTGATATATCGGGAGAGGAAATTAAAAAAGTATGCTGCTGCCGAGTGCAACATTATGTCTCCATGTCCCGTTTATTATTTCCTTATTAAACCAGCTCAGTTAGGAGAACCCAAGACATTCTGTTAAATTTGTGGCAGCAGCGTTTCTTTTCCCATGGGACAGTTTTCTTAACGTCTACGCGTAGCGCCCTTGGCTCGTTGGTACACGTTGTTTTAAGCATATGAGGCTGAACAAAGCCAGGTTACGGACTCGTGGTGCGGAGACAAGGACACGTTTTAACCGTGCACAGGGATGTATGTCGATAACGCGAGATAATTTTCTCTGCAGGGTGAGACAGTAGAAGATTCATGTCAGCGCCACGATGGGAAACAGCAGTGGCTACTGTGGTGAGCTAATACGCAACTGCTGCCTTATGACAACACTGAGGGATCACACTGCCTCAAATTCATAAACAACAATGTCAACGTCCATCATGATGTTTAACTCTTGACATCGCCATATGCCAGTTTGGCAGACATCGCCTAACCCTGTATGTATAAAGCCATTTTTTATTCAGTAAATAGTAAGTGGAAATCTTCAAGATTGCCACTTTAAGGCTTAAAGTTATGAATAATTAAGGGTGTGGTCACTTTGACAGCTAACCGCAAGCTTTTTGCTAGGCTTCACCTCAGCTAATATCAGTTACTGATCTTGATCTCCTGTGTTTGTGGTGTTGGTGCCTTTTGAAGAATTTATAAATATCTGACAAATTACATGGTTTAATGCGTAGTTAACTGGACTAACAGAATGGAGCAGAAGGACAGACGCCAGTGTTTTGGAATAACAACAGACCCTGTAAGAGTTAAATAGCAGTCAGCTGCTGGGGGCAGCAATTTCTGGAGGAGACAGCCGTAGGCGGAGCCCAAAGCTTCAGGAGGAGTAAACACCCTGAGTAGAAGAGAATACAGGTTGTTTTTAGAGGGCTTTTGGATTCAAAAGTGGATTAATCTTCACTCTCAATTCTCAACCTGTCTGCAGCCAGCTGATTTGATCAGCCAGGATTTGGTGTTTGATTAGTCAGTTTGGCAGAGTCAAGTACTGTCAAGATTGCAACGACCAGTAACCGGTACCACCCACTCAGCTTCTTTCTGGCTGTACATGCACACACATGCGCTGTGCCCCACTTGTAACACAGCAGGAAACAGCACAAAACATAGAAATATTGCATTCTACAGAAACTAGTGAGTAACGTCACCTCGGCTCTGTCCAATATTCTCACAGTCACTTGGCACAGTTGGAAGTAACACAACTGGATGTTATTCCTATTTTAGATTTTAATTCACATAAAAACAATATTAAAAAAAACATTGGTTTTTATCACCTAAGAGAAGTTGTTAGAATTAGAGCCCACCTTACACTAGAAGATGCCAAAAAGATTACTCAAGCTTCCACATTTTGTCACCTGGATTATTGAAAGGCACTTTATTCAGGATTGCTGAAAAAAATTTACAAGCTGCAGCTTGTACAGTATTCAGCAGCCGGGGTTTTAGCAAGAACCAGTTAAAGAAATTATGGGCTATTGTTCCAGTTTTAGCATCATTACATTTTATCTTTTTATGCATCATGTTTAATGTTTCTTTTAATAAACACATTTTATGCTTTTATCCTAATGTCAATAAGTAAGACAATCATTATTTTATCTAATGTTAGTTGGACTACAAATAAGGTATTTTTTTCATTCTTTCTTTTCCTTTTCTCACATACTTTTTAATTTTAAATTAATTTAAACCATAGTTTAGGTCTCTGAGGCTAGACCATCACTTTAGCAAAGATTCAGTCTAATGGCCCTTGCTATAATAACAAAGATTGTAAGCAAAGAGGAGATTGTACAGTCCAATAGCCCAGCTTGCAGAGTCATAGTGAGAGAAACTAGTAGGACAGGGAGAGGGTAAGTAGCAGAGGGGACTGTGTGGATAGGGTTGGTGGGTGTATGTGTGGGGGTGGGGGGGACTGCGGCGTTCAACTACACTGTCAGGATGCGATGACACAGCTCACTGAAGCCGTTGTGATCAACTACGCACACAGAAAGACATTGTGCTCTATCCAGTAGAAGGAAAACTGTAACAACTCATGTAAATATATATTCTACACACCCGCAGGCACAAAACAGGCTCTCTTTAACACACATAAGAATAGGACAGTACCAAAGCCCCAGGCTTGTAACGTTGTCCTCTGGTCGAAGGTAAGGTCTATTCCTCCTTATGTTTTGCTCTTGTTCTCGCTCACTTACATGCACACATATATGCTGTGCCCCACTAGTACAACGGCAGGAAACAGAACAAAACAGGAAGAAGCATTGCATTTGTCTTTGATTCTTACCTCCAGTGCATTAGATCATCAGTTATGCTGCATTACAGGGATTCAGTGGTTAGTCACTGAGATGCTGTTCTGGTTAGAGCCTGATTATATGTCCTCTCACTCCCTCTCGCTCTCTCCTGTCTGCCTCCCACTCCCCCGACCCACCCACCCCCCATCTCTCTCGCCTGCGCTGTCTGTGTGTGTTCTTCCACTGCACTGCTTTTGCATCCTATTCCAAGTTCCTCTCTACCTCTGCCAAGGGGGAAGTAAATCAGTATTGTTATTGACTCACTGCTTCTCAGTGCAAGTAGTGAATTTCTTTATTAATGGACTGTTTTTTACATATTCGTTAAGTTGCACTAACACAACGAATGGAATTTAATACCTGTAACCCCCAAAAGACGATAGACAAATCTCAAAAATGTCTTTGTCCACAACATGGAGGCCAGTGTTGTGTCAGTCATATCCAAGAAATACAAACTCACTCAGTAGATACGCATATGAATTGCACACAAGATTAGACTTGATTGAATTAGAGGGGACTGTTGGACGGACATATGCACACAACTGACTGCAACACTGCAAGCATTCACAACATGCTTCTTCACATAACATTCTTTATATTTACTCTCCTGCAGCTTGTTTGGCTCGCTTCTCCCTCCCCATTGGTGGGACCCTCACCACTTGGTTCAGACAATAGTGGGGCCAACATGTAGACCAAAGCGTAAAAGTGGCCTCCAAGCACTAACAAAGCCTGGCACGCAAAGGAAATTGCACCAACCCTAATGTCCAGTAGATGGCGCCTCATTGTCACAGTCCCACAAGGTCCCATCTCCCATTGTCTAAGAGCACACCTAAACAATTTGTCAGTTCCGCAGCTACTGGGTACATGGAGAAGATAAAAAACTCTGCATGCCCGTTTCATACAAGTCCCATCGTAACGTGTTGCTGGAGGCATGGCTGTACCCAGCATTGAGGTCAAGTACAGATCATAAAACTTAACTTAAACACAATTCTACTTGAAAGATGCAAAAATATTGTACAGCGCTAAGATAACCAATTTTATCATCTGACCAGTGACACAGGAAAAACGGCGGTTTAATAGCCTACATACATAGAGAGAATCGATCCCATAGCCTCTGAATTAAATGCTGCAGTTAGTGAAACAAAGTATCACTTTGTCATGTAGTTTCTGGGCTTTTTCTCCTCCAATGTGTCGGCGTGTGGTTTGATGATAAAAGAATTCTGTGGAGGCAAGGCTGGGTGGAATGATAGAGCAATCTTTATTGAAACAGAATCTTGAGCCCTGTGTCCAGATCAGAAGCGGCCGCTATCTGATATCATCAAATCTATGGAAAAAGCTATGCCAAAATGCTTTGCCCTCTGCCCTATCAGAACTCCTAGCCTTCGATCTTAGGAGACCTACCAAGTGCCACCTTCTCATTCTTCCTGTGAGGGCCTTTTTAGAGTCCCTTCTCCAGTACACCCACTTCTTCTGATTGGTCCCTTTGCCAAATTATCCAATAGACTAAAAGAGGAGTTTGACCTGTGTTAGGCATCTTCCACCATTTGGCATGCAGGTCAACTTAGCTAAGCACTTTATCGTCTGTTAACCTTTGACTCCTTACAGTTGGAAGCCAACCCCTGGACCTTCACTCACACAATGAAAATCAATAAGTCATGATTGAATCCAAACTGAGTAGATCAGACATGATTGAATCTAAGCTAAGTAAATCAGAATGTGTTGTCCTCCAGATACCTCAGTCACTTCTATCAACTGACGATGGGGGGCACTGCGAAAGCAAATCAACCATGAACCTACCTAAAGTAAGAATGAAAGAGAAAAAAATAACAGATCAATACCAGTGATGTTTTAAATATGGACAGAGACACCAGAGTAGTTATAAGTCGGCCCTCCCAACCATACATTGATAAACCATGAAAACCGAAATGGATGTATGTTACGAGGTATCATAGAATACCCACTGGCAGAGTTTATGCTTTTGTCCAAATGTCCATAAATACTTCAGAACCATGGCTGATGTAACGTTAGACTCAAACAAAGTTTTTAAAATCAACTCACAAAGGTATGGTAATAAAGTACTGACTATTGCGAGTAGTGTACAAATGCGTTGTTATGGAAACATTGGTGCCTTTTCAGCCTTGGATTGCATCATCTGTGTAAACTCTGCCCACGTAGCTAGCCTTGGTATTTTCATGACTTAATTGTAGTAGACTGTGGTAGCATGTAAATAGACTGTCAGCTGACAATGTGTTTACTTTATTCACTGACAGATGAAAATGAGAAGACTACGTCGGGCAAAGCTGAACTTTTGTACTGGAAAGGGAGAAAGAGGTGATGGAGGAAAGAGAAAGAGAGGTGATAGAGGTGAGAGGAAGAGAAAAAGAGGTGTGATCATGATGGCCTTTATATTTCACCACTATATGGTTCAGTCTTGCGTATACCGAGTATTCTATAAATGAGTTGAATATAATAGCCTGTGTAGGTTTTCGTTTGGCCTAATAGGCTGTATTGCAATATGTTATAATGTATGAAATATTTTTATCTCAATTTATCTATCAGTTTTCATAAAATTAACCAGAAGTCATCATTAAATTTTCATCATTCATCATTTTTTTTCTGTGGGGGTGGCCTCCCTAGCATGGAGGGAGCCCAACATTTCTAATATTTCTAAATCCTGCCAACAGCCCTGACTGGAAGTCTGTGCAGCTACTAAAAGAAACCATGCAGACATGTGGATTTTATCCACCTCAGCCACAATCTTTAACCTCACTGGACGAGCCAAAACTGCCCCGTGTTTACAATAAACATTCCGGATCCAAAGAAGTCCCTCATCAATGCAGAAGGAGGTTGCCCCTCAGAAAACGCCCTCTTTTCCCAAGTCAACTTCGCTGTTAGAACAGCCACTGCAGGACGCTGCAACACCTTTAATCCATGTCAAGGAAGCTGGATAAAGCTCTGCAGAGCTAAAGTGTTAGCTTTGCCACCGTGTCAGCCTACAAAAAGCCACAGTCCTATCAAGGATCAGCCAATGGTGATTCGTATGGAATTAGATTTGTGCCAAAAGAAACAAACAAAACTTCTTAAATCTCAAACAAAAACAGGAATTTGAGAGAACATAAAACTCATTTCAAAAATAAAACTTAGAACTTGCAATCAAATAATTTGTCAAATAGTGTAAAATATTGGTCTTTTACTCTTCTAATAATGCATTATTTTGTTTACGGTTCCCTCTGCTGGACTCTCTCCGCTCAGACTTTTGCGCTGACTCTCAGCTTTGCGGTCTCTCTGCAGCTCTGTCTCGTTTGCGCTCCCTGACTTTTTGTTTGCAGTTTTGGCACAAACCTCTCGGGTAGGCGTCCTTTTCAGCAAAGCGTCCCCATTGGCTAATTAGTTGTTGACTGACACAGCTCAGTACCTATGTGTAGGTAGCTAGCGCGCTAAACGACCCCGGCATTCAAACGGAGAGAAGAAGAAGATGAGGACGACAATGAAGAACAACAGTAACAACCCACAACAAGAAAAACTAACGAATGTAAGTAGTTATGACATACATGTATTGTTCTTCATTGTCGTCGTTGTCTCTTCTTCTCTCCGTTTTAATGCCGGGGTCGTTTAGTGCGCTAGCTACCTACACATAGGTACTGAGCTGTGTCAGTCAACAACTAATTAGCCAATGGGGACGCTCTGCTGAAAAGGCCCGCCTACCCGAGAGGTTTGTGCCAAAACTGCAAACAAAAAGTCAGGGAGCGCAAACGAGACAGAGCTGTAGAGAGACCGCAAAGCTGAGAGTCAGTGCAAAAGTCTGAGCGGAGAGAAACCAGCAGAGGGAACTGTAAACAAAATAATGCATTATTAGAAGAGTAAAAGGCCAATATTTTACACTATTTGACAAATTATTTGATTGCAAGTTCTAAGTTTTATTTTCAAAATGAGTTTTATGTTCTCTCAAATTCCTGTTCTTGTTTGGCATTTAAGAAGTTTTGTTTGTTTCTTTTGGCACAAATCTAATTCCATAGATTCGAAACAACAGAAGGGACCGTCCGTGTCTCAGGAGGCTTGTGGATCTTTGGGAGGAGATATAAGAGGTGGGGCCTGGGCTCATCCAGACTGTCCAAATATTTTTTTTGTTTTGCATTTTTTTGTTGTATATTGTTTCTGTTGTGTTCCTGATTAATATCTGTGTTTCTAACTGTAGTGAGTGTGTAAGTGGTTTGTAATAAGTGGTGTTATTTAACTGTCTATGTACTTCCAATGTGTAGTTATTCTTACCCTGTATGACTATTTGGCCTCCCTTATCTGCTGGTTTAATGACTATGTGTGTTATTACCTAGTGATTTAATTATGTGCTGTTGTTCATGTGCGATATTTTTCTGACTTTGTGTGAGGGGGCGTCATTTTCTAAGTGTGCTTGTGTTCTGTTCTATTAACTGTCTCATTTCTGGTGAGATATTGTCTAAATGTGGTTCCCAGTAGGATGGTCCGGTGAAAAGCACAGGCTCCCGCCCCTGTGCTCCACAAAAATGATCCAATAGTTTGACCCTCCTGTGAAAGACGTGGAGGTCCCCTCTGAGCTCCGGTCAGGTTGGAGGTTTGGGTGTAGGGATGAAGGTGAGAACTTTTTCCAGTATCTCCTGCTGTACGGCTGACAGAGCGTAGAAGAGAGATTAGCGATGTTTTAGTGGAGGGGGGTTGTACTGAAACAATGGCCCCACTGTTACCAGTTAAATTGTTGTTTCCAGTAGTTAAAAATGAGTAGTGTGACCAGTGGATGTTCTCTGGGACTGGCCTGAGGTGTACATGTGTTAACTATGATTTTTGTTCAATTGGGTGAGCAGGGTCCTTTTTCTTGCTCTCCAACCTGTCGGAAAAATTTATTATGGGTGTGTACTGTATATGGTTGCATTGGGGAAGGTGATGTGGCTAGTTTTCAAAAGTTGTAAATGTTTCTTGGTGGTTTTGGTTTCCCAGAGGAAAATTTTACTGCTCAAAGCTCAATGAGAGTTCTTATTCAGTCTCGTTGTAGTCTTTTTTGGTCTCAAACATTTCTTAGGAGCAATAGGTGAGACTTGACAGCTAGCAATAGGAGCCTTACTTGAGACATGATGGAGCTTTATTTGAGCCCTCCTTTGGAATCAAAAATGAGCAATACTGGAGCCATACCCAGAGGAAAACTTTACTGCTCAAAGCTTGCTCCTTTCTAGCAGAGGGAGACAAAACTGAGATTTCTCATTTGTTTCTCCTAAAATTCCTTAGGAGCAATAGGTGAGACATGACAGCTAGCAACAGGAACCTTACTTGAGACATGATGGAGCTTTATTTGAGACCTCCTTTGGAAACAAAAATGAGCAATACTGGAGCTATTTAAACAACAATAATATTTCTTTTGTAATTTTCAAATTTTGAACTCACTATTAAATATGAAAAGAATGAATGAAACACAGATTGATAGGAGCATGCTAGATCTGCCACCTGCTGACCCAGATCTGAATATTTGTGTGTATGGGGGAATAATTAATGACACTGTCAGACCTGGGCTAGAAAGAGGACTCAGATGCAGAGCAAGTCAAGATTCACAGGCTTTTATTCTGTAAATCCCCGCGTCAAAAATGAGTGACAAAGTAACAGGCTGTGAAACGAGATAACCTGACAATATCTTATCTAAATAAGGAAACAAAAAACACAGATCACCAAAGATCAATAGTATGACATTCTTTGGATCCACAATAGCCACAGCTTTCTGCTCATACCTATTTTTTGCAACACATAAACCGTTTAAGGCACACAGTATGCAAAGATAATCGAATGCCTCATTTAAGGAATGGTGAAAATAACAATTGTACTGGGTTACCCCATCTATCTGGCTCAACCTCAGCAAACTGAAGAGAACACTCAAGGACTTTTCCTTGGGTTCACAGCACAGCAGTTTAATTAGCAGCGCAGCACATCTGTTGAATAACAAAAAAAGCACAATAGCGTGTCCGGTGGTGATCTGCTGTACAGCTCCTTGCCCTACATATTAAAAATGAATAAAATAAACACACTGTAACAGTCGCCATATTACATGATTTACATTTTACATCTCAAACACTACTGCTCAAGGCTCAACAGTTGACATGGCTAACAGACTCAGCAAGCTAGCCAGTTTCACTCAAAGAAAAAAAAGACAGAAATAATAAACAATAAAACGGTGACACAGTGATAGTCAAAAAAAACTTGAGAGGGAAACTCAAATAACATAACCTGAACTTAGACTTATATAAACACAGATTCATAGATTAATATCTGATTAAATCACAGAGCTGTTACAGTACATACCAACGCTGCGGTCGTCAATGGCAACAGGTAGAAATTGACAATGTTGCCATAGTTAATTACAACAAATAAAAGGAGACTTGCATGGATAAACACTAAAAATATTAACTTGCTACACAAGAAAATAATGAGCATGGAAAACAACAAAATACCTTGCTTGCAAATTAAAACAAATACGGAAGGAATATGAAAATAAATTTTGACGAACTTGATTAATCTATAACAATCCTATTACAACTGCATGCAAAAGGCATGATTTCTACCCCAAATTGCATCAATCTAACATAAAGTGGGCATGTCTGCAAAGGGGAGACCTGCAGGTACCCATAGCATCTATTTTCATTCAGTTATACTGCCGGACTCCTTTGAAAATGGCTTCATCAGTATTTCCCCACAGCAAATTTCATTATTTAAAACAATATTTTACCCCCTTGCCCATATCCTAGGATGGCCTGCTTGGTACCAATGTTACCTTAGGTCATGTAGCTTAAAATAAAACCAGAGTTTTAACTACAGCTCAGGGTTAGCTGGCGTCCCTCTGCTCATTTTAGGAGGCTAATTTGTAGCTACACAGCCCTCTACACGCCGTCTCAACTAATCTATGTTACATATTTCGGCTGAGGTCACTGAATTTCCAGCGAGTTTAGTTCCCCCCTATAACCGGACTATTATAGCTAATGCTGCTAATGCTAACAAGTTCATAGTCACAAGGTGGTTTGATGCTAACGTTGCAATATGCAGACATGTTTTTGCCGAGGTAATCAGAACCAACATGAACACTTGCCCTCTGAATGTTCAGCTCATCCAAATTACATTAACAATGTAGCTTACCTTCTTTTTTCAGGTCCACGTGTTTTGTTTTCGCTCCCAGCTGTCTTTGCATAGAAAGCAACTATGAGGCGACCGTGGCTCAGTTGGTAGAGCGGGTCGGCCTATGTTCGGAAGGTCGGCGGTTCAATCCCTGCCACTTGGGTCATGGTCGTTGTGTCCTTGGACAAGACACATCACCCAACTTGCCTCATGTGAATTTGTATGACTGTTGTATGTTTGTGGTGGTGGTCGGCTGCTCCCATTCCAAGTCAAGAATATGCAGAAAAAATAAATGATAATCATAATCATATACATATACATCAACTATATATATGGTGCAAATTTATAAAAGTAGCCTACTGCAACTTTACTTTCTTTTATTACAATCAAATGTTATTTTATGCAATATAATATTTTATAATGTTCTGTCATGGAGTATATCTCTTCACTGCTAAAAGACAAGGAAGCAGGCTCACTGCCAGTTGCAGTTTCTTCTCTTGATTTGCATACTTTGTTAATTTTTTGTCTCCAAGATTGTTGTTATTAGTACTTAGATTATCAAAAATCATTGTATTTATAAAAACGACGTTGGTGCTTTTTATTCCCACAGACGTCACATTTACATGTCAGGATCTTCTTATTATAGACAGATTAGATATTAACTGTCATGTATCATCACAGTACGTTACATACATTGGCAGCTGTAAACAGTGCCGCTGCTAGCCATTTTGGTGCCCTAAGCGTAATTCGTTTATGATGTCCCATCCCAAGAAAAAAAACGTTTGTTTTCAAATCAAATCAGATCAATTTATTTATATAGGCCAAAATCACAATGACATTGCCTCAATGTGCTTTACAATCTGTACAGTGAACAACATCCTCTGTCCTTAGACCCTCGGTTCGAGTGAGGAAAAACTTCACATGTTGATGGGAAAAATAAAACCCTTTTAACAGGGTAAAAAAAAAACAATGGAAGAAACCTCAGGAAGAGCCACAGAGGAGGGATTCCTCTTCCAGGACGGACAGACATGCAATAGATGTCCCGTGTACAGATTTGGTTTTTGCCACTTTTTATTAACAAACATATAACTCAATACCAATAACACAATAGCAGCATCACAATGTAACACCTAAGAACAGTAAAGCGAAAAAGGAAAATCACAGAACACAGAAGAGGTCACACAGGTCTCTACATTGTCACCTGCTGATGAACTCTCAATGACAGGACTTGTGCTTTCAGAGGTGGTGGTTCTCTGCTGTGTGTCTGTCCCCAAACTGCTGGTTAAGGGTGGTTGAGCAGGGCTTGGTACTCTTGTAGAGTCTACAGACCTGCTGGGGTTGATGTGTGCCTGAACTGCTTGTAGAAGGTTACTTGTCGTCTGTATTTTCCTCTTGGCCACCTGCTCCTCCTTGTACATATCTCAGCATTGACCCTGCATTAATTTAGAAATACGAAGAAAAAGGATCAGCACAGAAAGAGACAAAATACTCAAACAAAGAATCTTATGACGAAAAAATTATAAATATTTAAAACTGAAAGCATACAGCCGAGGAGCTCTCCCCCTTTATTACTTATTTATCAACTATTAAACAAATCTCTTGTAATCTAATCTAATATAAAAGCATAATAGAATGAGTTGCAATATTGCACACAATTTAAAGTTCGCTTTATACCATTCATAATGAAATGTTATATTTACCTACATGAATAAGAGGAAAATGATAACGTTACACAATACTACACTTCTGAATCTTAAACATAATTTTACCATTTAATTGAATACAACTTAAATATGGTTACGAGCGCATTTTGTCTACTACAACAACGTTTTTCTATTTTACTGGCAGATGTCGTCCATGCCTTTGCATCCTGACATAAATGCAATCAAAACGCCAGTTCATTTTGTCATGTAGCTTCTGTCACATTCAGCTGTAGTTAAGCTAGCTGTAGCAGTAACACTAAAAGTCTGAATTCTTCAGGCTTTACATTATCAAGAGCCATTTTCTGTCCCACTGCACATCCGACACCTCACCTAATTTGTGTGAGAGACTGTAGCCTACATTCTGCTGAATTCTATTGAATGACAATCCTAAAGATGGTCGTGGATTTATTATGCATTGCAAACGCCAAAATGCGTTCTCAAATGACACCATGCTAGGTAAACTTTGCTAAATGCCTGGCTAAAGACTATTAATTGCACGCTAAACGGAAATAAATGGTCTGAAGCAAGAGGAATTGTTAGCCTACCTTGTGCACTGACTGTAACTGAGAAAGTACTGACCACCGTCACTTCAAAATAAACCATAAACTACTGCTCAATATCTAAAGTAAAGTAACAGCTAGCTGGCGTCAGTTACTTGTAAAATGCATAGATAATGTTTAACAGCAAAATCTCAGTTTAGCTTGCACTTAAGTTATAACATATTTGAGTTTGCTAACCTTAGTAATAACGTCAGCTAGCTTGAAGTGTATGCTGGGCTAACCATCACATTAGCAGCACATTTCCCGTATTTAAGAATGATTAAACATGGATTTACCTGCAAGTGACGCACGGGCATCATCTCGCTATTCTTCTTTCTCTTCTCTGCTCGGCCATTTCCAAAAAAGTTGACAGTCTGCTGTCAAATTTCGTCAGGCGCAATCCAACAGACCACTGAGATAGGGGAGGGCACCCACCTGGAGCTTGGGAAGTTGAGTGTGGGTGTGTTTGGACGGGGGGGGCACCATTGTTACTTTCTTGAGCAATTACATATATCTCTTGTTCTGCCTGTTTTGTGATATACATGCCTAAATATTCATATACTGAAATAATATCGGCATTATAATTATTTTGACTATGATGATTTTTCATTAAGCTATTTTTGGTGCCCCCTCAGCCCTTGGTGCCCTACGCACAGTGCGTGATGCGCGTGGTGGGGGCGGCAGCGCTGGCTGTAAATACTTATAAAAACATTATAAAAATCTATCCTGTGGTTTGGTGCCGACCTGTACACTGAACATATAAGAAGTAGATAATGTTTATAATCATCAGAGAACGTTAACTTATAGCACTTTGTAGAAGGTCGCTTTATAAAGTTCACTCCATTGACTTGTATTAGTTCACAGGGCTGAGCTGCCGTCTCCAATGTGGTGGCGACATCGACGTATCGCAGCAGCCGGCCAACCCGCTCAATGAGGCGTCTATGTATATATGTCTATGGTGATGAGTGTAGGAAACAAAAGTAAAAGTCATCAGGAGATGAAAATATACAAGGGTTTTATTTTGATATTATACTGCTTTGAGATGGTTTCTTTATTTTGCTCCAGCCACCAATGGTTTTGATTTGTATAAAATAGACCTAATACATGACATTTAAAGGTTGGGTTAGGGTTTGTGGTCTATGAATCAAAGTTGCAATGACACAAAATAAACTATTGCAGACCTGAATAATGCACCCATAGAATGGGTATCCACATGTATGCATGTTAGGAAAATGGCTAACATTTTAAGTCTGGATGAGACTTCAGTGAGCACTTGCAGAGAGCTCTTTATTTGCTCTGAGGTTGACCTGAGATACATGAATTGAGGAGACTGGGATGAGAATAGATCGATTTCATAAAAAGAGCTATCTGATGTCTCTGCCTGAGATCAAAAAGAGACGCAAGAGTTGACACAATCTGAGACTTCTTTGAGAGCTTGATGAGATCTCCTTTGAAACTTACACTGAGCCCAAGTTGAGATTTTGTGGACCTGTTTCTCAGGAGAAACAATTGAGAAACAGGACAAATGAGCCAAAGACTCACTTTGGTCTCACATAGATCTCATAGATGTCTAGGTGAAATGAGACACTACTGAGATCTCTTCTCCAACTTTCGTTCCCTCTGGGTTCTTGTTCTTGGAGGCAGTTGTTAAGGCCTGCAGATATGACTACTTGTTTTGTGTTACGTTGTGGTGGACATTTTTTCATTATGGCACTGATGTGATGAAATGTGGCTCCAGGGTAACTATATATCTGTATGTGTGCGTTGGTAGAAAATGGGATACGTGCAAGGTTGGGTTAGGGTCTCCTTTTGCACCTCCAATGACCATTCTGATTTACGGAAGGTGCGTGGGTGTGTGTGGTTCCGGGCGTCTTGGGGAGCCAGGTGAAGCCACAGAGACTGTTGGGGCTAGAGGTGGATGACTCAGACATTTAAGAAATCAGTTTGTTGCTTTTCATCTTTACAACCGCCATCATCGTGTTGTAATTATCCACCTCCGTGGTTGCAAACAGCTCTGGCTCCCTCTGCTGCTGGTGTGGTGTTGTAGGAGAAGGGCTGATGGTGTTCGTAGGCCCGATGTTCCGTTAAGAAGGTGGGGGGGGGGGCTTTTTCGGGGATTCCCCCCGTCATCACACACACTCAAATAAAACAGATTAAAAGCATTTCTTTGTTAGACTGGATGCCAGCGAGTGGTGAGATATGGATTTCTTCAGTGTGCACATGCTTGTCCTGATCCAAGTACTCACCACAGAATATCTGGATGCTTGTCCTCCCTTGTCGTGCTGTCTTAAAATCCATTGGAATTAGAAAGTCTCCCATGAGAAAATAAAATGAGCTAAAATGACAATCACTGTCCTGTGTGTTAAAACAAAGATATTTCCTTTAATGAGTTAAAAGCACATTTGCCATAAAACAAAGTAAAAACAAATTAAAAGAGATCTCTACATTTCACCGTCTTGCAGCTTCTTTGGGAGTTTTTTGCTGTTACCTGTATGTGGTGATAATGTTGGTGGTTACGTGTGACATTAGGGTTAGGGGTTAGTGTAACGCAGGAGTGTGAAAAGTTAAAATGATTAAAATGTTGTATGGTTAAAATTGATTGTGAAATTTAAAATCAGTGCGAGAGAGCAGTTGTTTAAAACCAAGAAACCACAGATGCCTTGACAGATATACACTGATATTTACTCACAGAATAAAATCAGGTTAAAACCACAGGTGAAAGTCCATAATAATAATAAAACGTGGGAGCTGGTAAAAGGGGCGCTGAAAGGCTAAAATGAAAGAGCTAAAACCTAAGGGGTGATAAAAGTCCAATAAAACAGTTCAAAGTCTTATCTGCGGGCGGAAGGCGGCAGCACACGTACAGCCGCCGGCGGGGTTAGCTCTGTCGCCGGGGAAGGTGCGCCAACACGTTCTTGGTTTGGTCCATAATGTTCCGGCCAGTGCCCACTGTCCCAGCGTTCTGGCGTCCTCAGTGCCACGGCGCCCGCCGTCCTCAGCATTTCCGACGCCCACCGTTCCAGGCACCCGCCGACCTGGCGTCCTGGCGCCCTCGGTGTCACAGCGCCGCCGTCTTCAGCATCCCTGGCGCTCACCATTCCAGGCACCCGCCTCTTGGCGTTCTGGAGCCGTTGGTGTTACGGCGCCGCCGTCCTCGGTGCCCGCCGTTCTGGTGCTGCCATTCGCCCTCACGCCCTCGTTGTCACGCTGCCTCTGCGTTCGTTTCTTCTCTTTCTTGTGCGCTTCCTCCTTCTTTAGGTCTTTTTAAAGGCTCGCCAATCTCTCTCAGGTGCGGTGATTAGGTTTAGGGGTGTCACAACTAGGATCGGGTTTTCAAAATAAAAGCACACACTCCCAGTGTACAAGACATGCAATAAAAACACACAATTAAAAATACACACTAAAGCAAACATATTAAAAGTTAAAAACACTGGGAGTTTAAAATACACAATAAAATTACCTTACCCCTGTGAGATTAGGGGTAGGGTTAGGCTGAAGGGGACTATAACCAGGGTGACTGAAATGGACAAATCATTGTCAATAACTTTTTTTGTGAAGGTGATAGAGTGATGGGAACTTGCTGTAGTCCACGAAGAGCATCCTCACATAGCTCTTCTTGTTCTCCAGGTGGCTCAGCGCTGCATGGAGTGTGAGGGCAATGGCATCCTCTGTAGAACGGTTTGCCCTGTAGGCAAACTGGTGGGGGTCGAGGGAGGGAGGGAGACAGTCTCTGATGTGCTGGGAAACTGATCGTTCCAAGCACTTCATGATTATAGACGTCAGAGCGATAGGTCTGTAATCATTCAGACTGTCTATGGCAGGTTTTTTGGGGAGAGGTTGAAGATTTTGGTGAGGATCCCTGCCAGTTGGTCTGCACATGCTTTAATCCCTGCCCCCGGGATACCGTCAGGACCAGCAGCTTTCCTTGGGTTCACTGCTCTTAAGTTTTTTCTCACCTCGTGGAGGTGAGAGAGGTGGGGTGCTGGAACCAGGGGGGAGGCAGTGACTGCAGGTGTGTGGTGGTGGTCTCAAACCGGGCAAAGAAGCTGTTTAGCTCCTCTGCCAATGTGCTGCTGCTGTTGGAGGATGTGGGAGGGGGGTTGCCTTTGTAGTTGGTTAGGGCCTGGATGCCCCTCCACATCTGACGCGGGTTATTGTCCGTCAGGTATCCTTCTATTTTATTCTTGTAGGAGACCTTGGCCAGTTTGATGCCCCTCCTCAGGTCAGCTCTGGCAGTGCTGTAGAGAGCTCTGTCTCCCGTCCTGAAGGCTGAGTTACGAGCTCTGGTCAGGGTCTGGACTTCCTTTGTCATCCAGGGCTTTCTGTTTGGAAAGACCCGGATGCGTCTATCCTCGGTGACGTTATCTACACAGCACCTGATGTAGAAGAGGACAGACTCGGTGTGTGTGTCCAGGTCCTGATCTTCGAAAATGCTCCAGTCTGTGCAGGCAAAGCAGTCCTGCAGCTGGTTGAGAGCATTTTCAGGCCAGGCTTTGATGGTCTGGGTGGCTGGTTTTGTTTGCCTTCTGAGGGGGGTGTTGGCAGGGAAGAGGAGCAGAGAGAGGTGGTCTGATTGTCCGAGGTGGGGGAGGGGGGTCACTCTGTAGGCATGCTTGATGTTAGAATAAACATGATCAAGTGTGTTTTCTCCCCTGGTTCCACACTTGACGTGCTGGTGAAATTTGGGGAGAACAGTCTTGAGGCATGCTTTGTTAAAGTCCCCAGCAATGATGTCCACGCCATCCGGATGAGCCCTCTGTTGTTTACATAAAATGAGCTCAAGCTGGCCGAGTGCTGTGCTAACGTTAGCATGGGGAGGGATGTAAACAACGGTTACTATGGCAACCGTTAGCTCCCGTGGCAGGTAGAAGGGTCGGCACTGAACAGACATGGCCTCTAAGTCCGGTGAGCAGTGGGTGTCTATCACTCTGCTGTCCGAGCACCAGTCCTCAAGCACATAAACACACAGTCCCCCTCCCATGCTCTTACCGGAGGCTTCTGTCCGGTCGCAGCGGTGAAAGGTGCGTCCTGCAAGCTCCACGGTAGCACTGGGGATATGCGGGCGCAGCCAGGATTCGCTAACAATCAAAAGACAACAGTCACGGATGTGGCGGTTGTAGGCGATCTGTGACTGCAGCTCATCTATCTTGCTCGCAAGGGATCTTGCATTTGTGAGGAAGATAGATGGGAGCGGAGGTCTGTGTGGTTGGTTCCTAAGCTGATTTAGTAGTCCTGCCCGGCATCCTCGTTTCTGCCTCCTCTCCCTGCGCCACCTCCAGCACTTGCTGGACCCGATAACAATCCATGGGGTGCCCGGCGGTCTCGCTATCTTCGTTGGGATGCCGTGGGTCCGTGCAAAGGCACCCGTGATTTCTATTTTTGCCTGAAAGCCAATTCTTATCAGGTCTTGGCGACTGTAAGTGGGCCGCTGTGGCATGTGTCTGCCAGAAGAAAGAAAAAAGACATATAAAACACAAAAAAGATGCAAAATAACAGGGAGCTCTAAGCCGCTGCGTCTGAACGCGCCGCCATGGAAACGCATTTTATTTTTTTTTTCCATTTTTTAATGGAGCGGAGGCGAGTGCAAATTTGACCCTTGGATCATTGAGTTTTTTGCCCATTCATCATTAGACACTCTCACCCAAGGAAGGCCCACAGGGGTTGAGCAAATCCCCGGGGTGTGTCCCATGCCCAATTGGAGTTTTAGAGTAAACAGTAAGTTTCTTAAGATTACTTTTTAATAAACTTATTTAATAAAGAATGTTTTGTTTAGATTTTAGGATTAGTCTTAAAGTGAGGGGCAGGAGGGCTGTAGCGGGAGTGAGGCTATCCCTCAAAGAAGACTGGGCAATGTTTAAGGTCCTGATGCCCTGGAGAACAAACCAGTTGTTGACACTGTTAGGTTACTCTTGCCTGCCCAAGTAAGGTAGCAGCTGTGGACTGTTGTCTTGGTTGTGGAGCCTCTTCGGAAGATCCAGCTTAGCATCTCAAGTGACCCCCCTCCCCCCCAAGGAATAGCCAGGACCAGCCGCGATCAGCGCTGCCTTCCCAACCACTCAAGGGGTAGGAAGGACCAGGGCCAGCCCCGCTGAGCGTTGCCTCCTTGGTACCCGAAGTCACCCATTTTAATCCACCCATCACAAGTTCCAGTGCCCCATACACTGCACGACCCCTGGAATTGTGTAAAAATATACAGCCCAAGCTATATTGGGCTGGCTGCTTGAACTGGCTGTTAATAGATGTTTCTCTCTGGTCAGAGTAAAAGTGAGCTCCCTCTCTTGAGCATCTCCTTTTATACCCCTTGATTACAATGGTTAGAGTAGGAGTTTGCTTCGGATCCTTCAGTGTTTGTCCCCTGCTCTACTGTGTTGGACACCTTTGAGACTGTGACCCTGCCTTTTGTGCAGGAGATTGTGAGTCATTTGAATCCCTCAGGTTCTCCGGATGATACTGTCCCGCCCCGTTTATTTAAGGAGGTTTTTCCCACTATTGGGCCATCTTGTCTCAGAGTTATTGATAGCAGTCTTCCCTCTGGAGTAGTCCCTGTGAATCTTAAACATGCAGTTGTGCAGCCTTTACTAAAAAAAAACCTGGACTGGACCCTGCTGTCTTGGCAAATTACAGGCCTATCTCCAAATTGCCTTTCTTCTCTAAAATCTTAGAGAAGATTGTGTATTCCCAGCTCATGGACTTTTTAAATGAACAAAATATTCTTGAGATTTTCCAATCTGGTTTTAAAACATTGCACAGCACAGAATCAGCGCTTTTAAGAGTTTTTAATGACATATTTTTAGCTACTGACTCTGGTCTCTGACTCTGTGTTGTCCTTGTACTTTTAGATTAGACTGCAGCATTCGATACAGTGGACCATGAAATCCTGATTGCTTGTTTGGAGCAGTGGGTGGGCATCAGTGGCACAGCACTAGAATGGTTCAGGTCCTACCTGTCGCATCGGACTTTCTGTGTCAGCCTTGATGACTCTGTGTCCTCCACTGCTCCTCTTTCATGTAAGGGTCCCACAGGGCTCTGTGCTTTGCCCTCTTTTATTTTCTCTTTACCTACTTCCACTTGGCTCTATTCTCAGGAAACATAGCATTTCTTTTCATTGCTATGCGGATGACAGCCAGATCTATGTCCCCCTCAAAAAGGCTGATTCCTACTCCATTAACCCACTGCTAAAGTGTTTACTTCACATTAAAGCTTGGATGTCTTTAAATGTTCTGAATTTTAATGAGGAAAAGACAGAAGTCATGGTCTTTGGTGGCACTTCTGTGACCCTCCCCCAAGTTGATTTGGTTTCTCTGTCACAGTATCACAAGCCAGTTGTGAACAATCTGGGTGTAAAAGTGGACTCAGACCTTAAATTTGACAGCCAGATTAAAGCTGTGGTGAAGTCCAGCTTTTTTCAGTTAAGGCAGATGGCAAAAATTAAATCAGTCCTTCAAAGACAGCAATTTGAGACAGTAATCCACGCCTTTGTAACCACTAGGCTGGATTACTGTAATGCACTTTATATGGGGGTTAGTGGGTCCTCCATTGCACGTCTTCAACTGGTACAAAATGCTGCTGCACGTCTTTTAACTGGCACAAGCAAGTATGAGCACATCTCACCTATTTTAGTTTCACTTCACTGGCTGCTCGTCCATTTTAGGAATCATTTTAAAATTTCTTTATTTGCTTTTAAAGCCTTGAATGGCCTTGCCCCACCTTACCTCTCTGAGCTGCTGCACCCCTACAAGCCCAGCCAATCTCTCAGGTCAGCTGACCAGCTGCTCCTGACAGTGCTTAAAGCTAGGCTTAAGCTCAGAGGGGACAGTGCGTTTGCTATTGCAGCTCCAAGGCTTTGGAATAGTCTGCTGCTGCACATTAGACAGGCCTCCTCTCTGTCTCATTTTAAAACTCTTCTTAAAACCCACCTCTTTTCTTTGGCTTTTAACACCACGTAGAGTGTTGATTTTATGTGTTTTTTATCTGATTGTATTTGTTTTATGTGTACACATGCATATTTTTTTATGTTTTTATCTTACCCTTTTGTGCAGCACTTTGGAAACCTTGTGTTTGTTTAAACTCGTGCTATATAAATAAAGTGGATTGGATTGGATTGGATTTAGCTGGGGTAGGGTTAGGATTGGGATCAGGGATGAGGTTAAGTTTAGGGTTAGATGTAAGGTTTTAGGGTTAGGGTCAGAGGTCCGGATTGACGTATGGGAGGTGCTGGAGAATCTAATCAAATCTGCCTGTTGTGAAGGGGGAGTGTAGATTGGCAAGATACGCAGGCCCTGGGCATCTAGCCAGGTTAGGTTTGGAGTAGTTCTTAAATTGTGAGTGTGGGTTAGGGTTAGGGCAGGTGTGGGTCCAGTGCGCTGGCACAGAGGCCTGCATATGGTTGCATGTACCCACACTCCCCATAGTACAATAGAGTACCATCAGATTGTGCATAAGTGCAGCTGTGTAGTTGAGTGCCTACAGAACACAAAAAAATGATATTCAAAAATAACGGTGCGCAGATAGTCAAGTGGTTAAGAGCACATGCCACATACCCAGCTGACACTTGACGTTGATGCAACGTTAGAACAACGTTGTACTCCAACGTTGGATTACCATTGGATTATGATATGGATTTGAAAATTGGGTTTACGTTAAAACTTAACGTTGGTTTGACGTCAGCCCTGAACGTTAAATAGACATTGGATTTTGGACGTAAGCTTGACGTCAAGTTTTAAAGTTAAATAGACATTGGATTTTGGTTGTACTCCAACATTGGATTACTGTTGGATTATGATATTCATTTGAAAATTAGGTCTACGTCAAACCCTAATGTTGGCTTGACGTCAAGTTTTTACGTTAAATACACATTGGATTTTGGTTGTACTCCAACGTTGGATTACTGTTGGATTATGATATTGATTTGAAAATTAGGTCTACGTTAAACCCTAACGTTGGCTTGACGTCAAGCACCAACGGTTAATACACATTGGATTTTAGTTAATGTTGGATGACCATTGCATTATGGTTGTGTATGAAAATCGTATTAACATCATATCCCAATGTTGACATTACATTAACCTCCTGTATTAAAGAGATCTTGGGTTATGTTTGGGCTCTAACGTTGAATACAATTGTTTTAGTTGTTAATTGTTTATATATATATATATATATATATATATATGTATATATATATATATGTATATATATATACATACATCAAATTGAGCTAAGAATCCTCATTGGCTTGACATCAAAATTTAATGTTGGGCTGAAATCAGCCTCCAATTTCAAAGTCTAGAAAAAAAGTCTAAAAACAAAAAATCGTTAAACATTTATTGCTAAGAACAAAAAAACGTGTTAACATATATAAAATAAAAAAAGTGCAAACATGTCTTTAAAAAAATAAAAGTTAACATTAAATTAAAGAGAAGACACTTTCAAATGAAAGTAAAAAACAATTCAAACATCAAATAACACTGAAGCAACAACAAAACAAACTTCAAACAGAATCTGAACTAACATCTTAAAGTTCTTCACTCCCATCAACAGAATCCTTTTTCCTCCCTCCCTCCTGCCTGTCTGGGGCAAATTTCAAATGCTCCCCAATCAGCCGTCGAATGTTAATCTCTGCATCGGGGTGCTCCTCTGGACACTATCTGTAAGACATGAAAAAAGATTGGCTGTAGAAAGCAGTGAAAATATTCAGCTGCAGATGCTCTAAAGCTCAGTTCTCACCTACACAACTAGTTGCGACTGCAACAAAACAGCTGATATATAAGCAACTTACTTTTCAAAACCAAGTGTAACTTTCTAAATATAATCTAAATAAAATGGGATTGAGGTTTGGTAATATTTTTCACCATCAGAATTAGCTTTGCTTGCACTTGTTTATGTGCTGAGACAGTGACAGAGCTGCTTCTGTTCAACTAGTCAATACCTGCTGGAGCCTGCTGGTGAAGCCAAACCAACATTACTGGCAAACAATCATCTTGTGCAGGCACGCCGGTTCCGGTATCAACTTAAAAGTCAATACAGGAATAATTTTGTGCTCCAAGGAAGATATCCACCACTTCTCATCTCTATCCCTCGAGTGGTTGAAGAAATATGACACAGTGTTACAGACACAGAGTGATAGACAGAGATTTGGAGCACTATAGTATAGATGTGCTTTTTTACCTATCACAACAGAGTAAATCCGGAGCTTCTCAAATGACAGCTTTTTCTGAGGTCCCCTTCCACACAAGTTGAACCTGGCCTGTAGGCTTTGGGACATCAACCTGTAGGTACAAAGGGGAATTTGAATGCAATTATACAGAAGCAGGCCGATAAAAAAGTTCCATAAAAAAACATTAAATAAGCAGTAGGGCTGTGAAATAGTGGGGCTGTCAAACAATCTAATCTAATTGGTCACAGGGTAAGGATTGAAAATAATAAACTTTAAAGGTGAACATGAAAAAGATGAACAGGACGTGCAAGGGGGGTACGCAAACTTGTATTATGATAGTTATTTTAATTATTATGATTCATAACATGTTGCCAATAGCACCAAAAGACCAGCAGAAGAACAACACACTTATAATTTGATATAATAAATAAAGTGATCCAATGTTTGCCACAGAATCTGGACAGAATAAGGTCATTGGATGGCATGCTTCCCGAGAAGGTAAGATTGTACATTTTAAAGTCAAATGCATCATTCTGGTGCACTCAGAGCAAAATTAAGAGATTATATTTGTATATAAAAATCATAATAATAAAAAATATTAATAATGATTGTGCTTTACTAATTTAACTTGTGACTGTAGTTGGTTGATGGTTGGTTGAGTGATGATGACACAGCCACAAAGCAGTCTTTTTAAATTCAACTAGTTAATTACTGAGGAAAACAAAACTGTTAGATCTTGACATTTTTCGGTAACTAAACTGTCATAAATAAACTTTGCTTATCAATAAAGACCTCCAGATGACTTAGCAGTGGATCAGGATCAGAGTTGATTTTTTGCACAGATGAAATAAAGAAGATATCTCATGAAGACTTTTTAAAACTAAACCAACCAAAGCAGAATAATGCTGCTGCTGTTTATTTGTGCTGTTGAATGTGTCACCACAGCTAACACAACGGACACACACACACACACACACACACACACACACACACACACACACTCCCAGGTAAACTAAAGAGTCAGACAACATCGCTGTCTGTCACACAGCACTCAGGTGCCCCACTGATACGGAGGAGAGGAGCAGCTAACAGATTGGATGAGAGAGACAGTGACGCTCTGTTTTGCTCTCAGACAGTACATTCAATGCGGGAAGACTACTACTTTACTCCTCCTTGCTGTTATTTATAAAAGTTCAATACACTGAATGGAAGACAGGGTCGCTTCGTCAGAGAGCAGCTACCAGACAATGTTAGCTATGGTGGAGTGAGGTAGAGCTGATAATAGAGGGAGTGGTGACAGTAAGAAGCTGGTGAATAAGATCAATATTATGTTACTTAAAGTGAAAACTACAAGTGAGCTACACTTATGTAACTGTAAGTGCAATAAAATCTACCAGAGTAAAAAACTAAGAAGAATGCTTTAATTTAATCCACAAAAAAACTTGGTTATTTGAATTGAAATAATAATTTAATTGAAATGAATCTAAATAACTTTTCTATTTCCTGGTCAAAACGAAAAAGGAATGAGCAGACATTAAAAGTAGTTTGATTTTCTTTTCATATTTAGAATAAAAACATTGCCCTGGCCTGGAAAAAAATTCAGTCAGAAGATTTTATTTTGCTTTAACCCCTGATAAGATGGCCGGGGCTGTACTTAAAATATTTTTTAATTAACTTTGTTAATTAACAATATCAATCAATATGAATTTTTCAATATCAATATGCTTTTTTTCTATGTCATCCAGCCCTAGTTGATCAACAACACTGATGTGTATAACACTGGTTTCACACTTTGTCCTGGTGTCTGTGTATTGTTTTGTCAATTTCGGTTCAATCAATTCTTCCTTAATAACAGACAACTGACAATGATATGAAAAAAAAACCCTACTTGTCTAAGATCCACTTCACATCGTTTTTTGTTGATGTCCCTCCTCCAACCATGGACAAGCGCTGGATCTGAAATTGGAGGAAATCAGTGTACAAAAACAAGAGCAAGTTTAAAGTTCAGTATATCCCATGACTATTGTCTGTTACAAGGTGATTTCAACCATGCACATTTGAGAAAAAATTCATTACATTGGCATCATTACTGTAGTCTAATATTGCCAGATTTCTTCTTACCAATATGGTAATTTTTTCAGCTGAATTAAACAAGCATAATATTAAACATCATCAGACTAACAACATGCAGTTTTTCAATAACGTTACTCCTATATTTTTGTATTGAGCTATTGTTTCCAATAGACACACATTTCCATTTATTAATATTTCACTTCATTTGCAATGCCTGAAAAAACCAGCTGCTCCTAATCATTTTTATTTTTTTTTTTACTAAATTTGGGGTCAAAGTGAATCTGTTTAACTGTGTTTCAATCTATTCATGTAACAAAACACAGAGGAATCAAAACTAGCAAGAGTGAGCTGCTCAGTTTGAATTTGCAGTGCCCAATGTTAACATAAACAATGATAACATAGCATTTTGGTCCGTGCATGTCTCCAAATATCATAATTGTGATAGCAAGCCTGTGTTTATAGGTTTTGATGGCTGTAAACACTTAAAGCAGTGCACACCAAACACACTGCCAGCAACATCTCTGCTATAGGCTACGTGCACGTAACTAAGGAGTTCTACTTCCGCCGCCTTGAGTGTGCGCTCGATCATTTCCGGTTCACTCCGTTGTTACTTCGAGTTTGACCGCGGAAGATGGCATATTTCACCCGTTGTCTACAAGGCCTCCCGAAGATTGACGTGAACGACGTCCACAGGATTGTTGACCACTGTTCACCTGCACCTGGTTGCAAGCGTGAAAAAGGATTTAAATTGTACATATCGAGTTACATCCATAACTTTGAAGGTGAGTAGCGATACCGCAGCTGTTAGCTGCTAGCTGAGCCGTTAGACGAGGACTAGCTAGCAGCTAAGTAATTCTAACCCACATCAAATCGTGTCAGTGTACGACATACTTTATTAGTGTTATTAAATACGTTGTGACGTTGAACTGGTTGTGTGTATTTTAATTTGGCTTTTGTACTTCCCCTCAGTGTCCAAGAAAGATCCAGTGACAGGTGTAGTGTGTGTGAGGGCGTTATGTCATCCGTCAATGGACAGATCCAAACCACCTCACAGTTTAAGTGTAGGATGAGTGTAGCGTTAAGATAGCGTTAAGATGGTTACCCATGTTCCTGGGTTAATCGTGTTATTTTGGTTCCTTGTTCTAGGTTAACCATGTTCATGTGTTTGGCCATGTTCCCCATTCACATTAAAAGCGACCAGTGTACACTTTGTGCTACGTTACTACTATGTTGTCACTTACAGCAACCAGTGGTGTAGTATAGTTTGCTTTTCCAGGTATGCTGAACATCCCAGCTAGGTGAAACACATGAAATATGTATACAAGTTTATGTAAACCTGCTGAGTCTAGGTTGGTATACTGCAATCTTGGTACTTTCTAAGTGGGGACACTGAGTGTACCTGAAAATCAAATGGACTGCACCACTGATTTTTAATCCCTTTAAGAACAGTGTTTACAAGAAAACAGTTAAGTTTTTACAAACTATTTTAACTAACAGTGTACAGAAAGAAATGGTAGCCCACTTTAGCCTACTTGTGTAATTGGTCCATATAAATATATGAAAAATCAGTTGTGCTACTCTTTTTTTTAATATTGTTTCAACATTTTTAACATCTTGTTACAGGTTGGGCTGAAGGATTCAATCCCTGTAGAGCTGGCCCATCACAGCTGTACATGTGTAGCTGGATCAGTGCTGTGTAACCATTGTGTGGCTCTACTTTTCCAGTCTGCACATTATTCTCAGCTTGACATTCCAGTAGTTCCACCAGTGCTGAGCTGTACGGAGAGTGAACAACAGTGGCACAAGCCAAGAACCCTGGCAAGTCTTGGAATAATGTGACTATAATTTCAATACTGCATCTACACACACATCACATACATTCATCACTGCTATTATGGCCTATATTCACAGGGCGTTAAACCAGGTCCCGTCGAGAAGATGACTGTGATGTCTGCCAAACCAAAGCAGAGGACCATGGCCGAGGGAGTAAGGTGAGAATTCGGCTAGTAGGTAGTAGCCTATTAATTCATTTGTTAGGCCTACTTTTCTCATTCAAATAAAAAAAACTGTAGTTTTGTTACTTGTAGTTATGAAGTGATGTATCTTACTGATTTTTCTCAATTTGTTTCAAATAGGTCCACACTGTACAAAGCCATCAGTGGAGAGTTGCTGGACCTGTCTGTTCTCAGAGTGTCAGAGATCTACAAAGAGTTCACCCCTGTTTCTGCACCAACTATTTGTACAATGGGTATCACCTGTGAGGTGCCACTGGTGGACTCTGCACTCGGTTTGGTACAAGCAGGCAGTCCCCTGTCATACCAGCAACCCAAGGCAAGAAGTCGCCCTGTTGCTCACCACAATGCTCCACCACGTCCAGATTTGCCATTGGCTGGCTGCAGACTGGAGACATCATGCTGTCCATTTGTTTTCACTGAGCATCAACAGCTGCACTTTAAGTCACTTGAGGTTACCCAGGAGATGGCTAACAAAATAGAGGATGCAACTAGGGGCCAAAGTTCATCAACGGACTGGCATAGACTGAGAAAACCCAGACTCACCTCCTCACATTTTGGGGAAATATGCCATGCTAAACCCTGCACCTTAGAAAAGATGGCAGACCGGTTGCTCAAAGGGGTCCGTCAGACAGCAGCAATGAGGAGGGGTCTCGACATGGAAGCTGATGCCATTGAAGAGTACTGCAAGCTCAAGAGGGTGAACCACTACCCTTGTGGCTTCATCATACACCCTGACACTCCATGGCTAGGTACATCCCCAGATGGTGTTGTTTTTGACCCAACAGAAAGCACTGAATTCGGCCTTGTGGAAATAAAATGTCCAAACATTAAAAGCTATGTGGATTATCCACATCTGAAAATGAAAGACGGCAACCTGGAATTGAAGCAGGGTCACAACTACTACTGGCAGGTGCAGGGTCAGCTGCTCCTAACAGGGATGGAGTGGTGCGATTTTGTGGTGTTTGCAGAGGAAGACACCCTGATTCAAAGAATATACCGGGACAGTGGTGTGATGCAAAAAATAAGAGAGCAAGCAGACTTCTTTTTTTTCTACACATACCTACATAAATATCTGCTGTAATAAAAGTTGATTGTGTAGCTGTAGCAGAAAATGTGCTCTCAATAGATCTAAATGTGTTTATTGCCTTTGTTTTTGTTTCCATTTTTGTGGTTGTATTTTCTTTTACACTAATAATATGTGTTTGTAATATTAATTCTGGTGCTAATAATATCTTGTTTGTAATATTAATTCTGGTGCTAATATCTTGTTTGTAATAATTCTGGTGCTAATATCTTGTTTGTAATAATTCTGGTGCTAATAATATCTTGTTTGTAATCATAGCATCTATAGATTGTTAAAGTAAGTTATTCAGTAAAAACAACATGTAGCTTCAATGTAGAGCAGGAATGAGCTTGGACAGGATGTGTGATTCCGATTTTAAATGAAAATATAGCCATTTTAAAGCAATTTACAAGGAAATGAAATGGGAAAACTGGATTTGTAGGTTAAAAGCAGGTAATGTATACAATTACTTATTACAATACTATTGTTCTTATGGAATTTATTTAATTTAAACTAAAGGGAACTTTGAAAAAAAAAAAGATCTTCAGCGACAAACTGCACCAAAACATTTATCATTTATTTTCAGTTTACGCATGTTAAACACTTACTTGACTCAGACAGCGACCAGTCATACAATCACACCAAACTCAGGTGACAGAAGACAAAATAACAACATAAAAAACAATGAAATTCATTTTTAAACCCCTGTTGTATCCACCCTGGGTTTCCGTCCCTCTGCAGGTGACTTTGTTATCCTGCTGAATGCCGGTATGAGCATACCTCAAGCAATTTTCTTCAATCAGAAAATATGAGCTAAACAGATTTATAACATTTTTAGGATTGACCACTTGACTTAGTGTTGTGTGAGAACCGATTACTTAAAGGGATAGTTCGGGTTTTTTGAAGTGGGGTCATATAAAGTACATATCTATAGTCGGTCTGTTTCCTACCGTAATCACCGATCAGCGCAGCCTCAGTTTGGAGCAGCAGAGAGCCTCCAGCCAGACGCTCAGCTTTGTACTGCAGTGAACGTGGTCCAGAGAAAAAGCGAAATAAAACACCATAAACAAGACTACCGACTATAGAGATGTACTTTATATGACCCCACTTCAAAAAACCCGAACTATCCCTTTAAAGGCCTTGTAGATGGGCCTGAACCAGCACACGTAAGAGCAGGGGGTGAAGAGGATGAGCCACAGGAAGGCCATGCTGAAGTTGGTCGCCCCACCACCTCTGCACATCCACGCCAGACAGCCGATCAGATAAACAACCAGTGTGGCAGCATTCACTGTAAACATCACAGAAACATGACAGGCAAAATGGTCTATGGCAGACATCCCACAGGCTGCATTACTTATAATTCAGCAGGACTGCTGAAGGTGAACCCACAAAGGAGGAAGAGGAGCAGGCAGCCATGAAGCAAACAGTCAGATTTCTGCCTGGCTCTTATTTTCTCTCCAGTCTTTGACCAGAGGTCCATTTTGGTAATTGCACAAGATGCAAGCTACGGTGAAAAGTTGGCTAATGCTCCCAGAAATGGACAAAGGGATTACAGTGTCAAAAAGTTTGTTCTCCTTAACCCGCCTTATTAGCCGTTCAACGTGAACTCGCAGCCGCGCAATTGACTGGGTCTCCAGGACGTCATGTGCTGCCATTTGCTCCTTGTTGGAGCGGAAGGCAGGCCTGTGAAGTTTTCCTGGCACAAGGTTGTCCACCCTAAAGCCCTTGTCCACCATCACAGCCATGTCAGGGGACAGGAGAGGTATGATGCCAGACAGTCTGAAGAGCTCACGGTCACTGATGGAGCCCCCATAGAGTGCAGAAACAAATGTCAGAGGACCATGTGGTGCCATGCCAATCATGGCCTTGAAGGTACAGTGTGATTTGTAGTGTGAGTACACCTCACTCTGTAGCACAAGTGAGGATGGAGTTTGGCATCGCAGCTCTGTGCAGTCAACAATGACCTGAGTGTCTGCATATTCCTTGAACTCAGGAGGGAGGTTGGCTGTGATTTCTTCAGGTGTCATCCAGATACACACAGCTCCCAGTAGGCAGTAAAGAAAGTTGGCCCAGGTTGTGATGATTCTGCTGGCTGTTGTCCGATGGATGTTGAACTGGTGGCCAAGCTCTCTCTGTGTGCATCCAGTTGATAGATAATTAAGAAAAAGAAATAACTCATCTATGGGCAGCAACTTGGTTGATTTGTTTGATGTTCTCTTCTCGGCCACAGAGACTTCTCTGGCACTTGTCACACGGATCATCCTTGATGTTGCTGGCTCGATGAGCCTCCAGAATGCCATCAGGTGGTCATAAGAATGGAATCTTTCAAACAAAATACACAAAAAAAAAACATTGTTAGTCACTGTAGACTCATTTAGTTACACAAGGTTAATTATCTTACTTTTTACTCTACTACGTTTGTTTTACATGAAGAAAATATGAATGATTGTGTCTAAACATCTAACTGAGTGCTGTAGGTAGCACATGTTTGGGCCTAATCATATCATTATGCTAGTCATAAAGTACAGTACTTTTACTTTTGATATTTGATGTACACTTTAAGGAAAATACTCTTGTATGGTGGACTTTTAGTGGAGTAATATTTTACCATGTGTAGCCCATCTTTACTTTCACTCAATTACAGGTCTTGTGTGATTTTTTTTCCATCAGTGTGAATATAGTACAAGACATAAGCTTTCTGCAATTCAAAACACCTTAATTATGACTAACCTGGTATAAAATCGGATGTCCTCGTCCGACCCTGCAAAGCGCTTCAGTCCAAAACAACTCTGCAGCTGGAGAGCCTGAATTTGTTGTTCGAGCTCCTTTACTTTCTGGCGAAGCGTATCATTTTCCTCAGTCAACTGATCTGCGATCATTGTTGTTGTACGAGTGAGACAATAATCATGATCTGGTGCCAGAGTAGCCACCTCCATTTCTTCCTCTGAGTCGATGTCATGGACAGGAGGAGGGCTCTCCGCTCTGGGTCTCCGCTCCCACACGCTCGCCCTCGGTGCCGGCAGTTGAAAATTATTCCATGAAAAAAGAGCAGGAACGGCCCCTTTCTTCAGCCTTCTCAATTTCCCCGGGTTGTTAACTAAATCCTCCTTTTTGAAATGTCTGCTGCAAACACGACTCGTCTTGCTTGGTGTGAAGTCGTCCCGTTGTACCTTCACCATCCATTCGGCTCTCACAGACACATCCACCGGAAAGCTATGGAAGCTTATCGTACTATTGTACCTCGACGAATTGGTACATAGGGGTACACAACAATGAAGTGCGGTCTTTTTCACGCGTTGATACGCCAACCGCCTCTCTTTTACACGAAATCCACTCATATCGAAACTTTGTCCATCAAACTGTCACTCAAACTAGCGTCTCCGGAAAATCTCCACAGCAACACGACCTACCGGAAGTAGTCGAGCGTACACTCAAGACGCGGAAGTAAACCGGAAGTTCCATTGTGCTCGTAGCCTATTGGTTAGCACGCTGCTAACGTTAGCACGCTGCTAGCTGCGAAGTTGCAATAGCCTTAACACAGCTTTTACAACCACAGCTAGCGTCCTAAAAATTGAAAAATATCAGCATTAAAACATCACTGGCCGAAAACGGCATCTGGAGCTAAATATGTCTTCTTTTTTAAACTTCAACCATGTTAGCTTGTTTGGGGATAACTCACCAGAACAGATTCAGTAAGGTCCACCTCTTCGGTTTCTAACCGTCTTTGCCTGCATCACGCGCACACAAGTTTCTTCTTCTTCTTCTCATGTGTTTAATGAGAGTTTACTACCCATTTCAGGGAGCATTACCGCCACCTACCGAGCCGGATGTAGGACGAGCGATAAGCCAGTGAGGAGGGTGGCAGTTACAGTTTGTTTATCAAAATATATAAATTAAAATAATAATAATAATAATAATAATAATAATAATAATAATTGAATAAAAATTACTACTTTGCTACTCTACTACTTCCTTCACTTCTACTCTAGATGTTCAAAATTAAACTTATGTGCTCTCCTCTCCTGATATGTACTCCATTATCACATGTTGCACAGATTCAGTTACCTGACACTGTTCACTTCTGCATCTGTATAAGGTGGATAAGTGTCAGCCTGTATTGGAACTCCCAATATTTGCCACTCTCACTTTTATCTTCTTTGAGTATTTTTTTTACACATCAATTAAAATGAATGAAAAAGCCCAGAAATATGATATATTTGAAAAATGTTCTGAAATAAGTATCTGTAAAATCATTAAAATACATTATGTGAGATAGCCATCAACACTTTTTTTTTTTTTTTAATTATCAAAAATCTAACTGTCACACAGTATTACAGTCATTTCCACCATATCTTGTGTAGCCTACTTGCACTCGTAGTACGTACTATTACAGTCTGTAATACTTACTCTAAACTACATATAGTCTTACTGCTAATTTATAGGCTATTACCTTTTAATATAGGCAATTTTATGACCATTGTAACTGCTACAATACAAGAGGTGTTCCCCAAAAAATGTTGTTGTAGCCACTTATTGCAATGACAATAAAGCTTCTTATATCACTGTTTAAAAAAAAATTCTATGAGAGATTGTTTGGATGGTTTGTGTGGCATTGACATAAAAGCAAAGAGCAATTTTCAATTTCATCAACAACTCTTGTTGAAAGTTAAGGTAAATATAGCCTACTGTCTGAATTCTACGTAGCCATTATTTTTACTAGATGTTGGTTGGTTGCTTGCCAACATAACTTAAATCCAACTAAATAACAACTTCAGCTTGGAGTTAGATTTTGACGTTGTTTGTATGTTGTAAATATAACGTTGGAAAAACGTTGGGCTTAGGTCAAAAGACCTACAACTGAATGTCAGAATACTACATACATTTTACGTAAACTGGTGAGGTTGACTGGACGTTGGATATTGGCTGATTGCCAACATAACTTAAATCCAACTAAATAACAACGTCAGCTTGGAGTTAGATTTTGACGTTGTTTATATGTTGTCAATATAACGTTGAAAGAATGTTGGGTTTAGGTCAAAAGACCTACAACTGAATGTCAGAATACTACGTATATTTTACGTAAACTGGTAAGGTTGACTGGACGTTGGATATTGGTTGGTTGCCAACATAACTCAAAAACAACTAAAAAACAACGTAAGCTTGACGTTGTTATTTTATGTTGAAATGACGTCAGCTTTAGACGTTATCTCAACGTTAACTTTTAGTTGGTTAACGTTGCAACCCATATCCAACCAAGGACCAACGTTAATACAACGTCCTGTGTCAGCTGGGTACGTTGCGGACCCTGGTTTGAATCCTGGCCAGAGGACCTTTGCTGCATGTCACACCCCCCTCTCTCTCACATTTCCTGTATATCCACGGTCAAATAAAGGTGTCTATGCCTGAAAAAAAACTTAAGAAAAAAAAAAAACATTGTCTGACCACATTTTATTTACGTGATTTGTTTTTCTGTTTTTGCATTTTGTTTTAAGGCCTGCCTGTGAAACCTTTGGAGAGCAGGATGGAAGTTGAAAGAACTCAATTGTGGTGAAAGGACAACCCCTGCTGGACGAAGCTGGTAAGTACTTCCTGATTCCAGCCCTTGTGTTCAGGACAGGTGAGTATTATCACGTTTTTTGTGTGTGTGTGTGTGTGTGTGTGTTGAAACAATTCACAAAGTCAAAGGCAAACACACAAGCATGCACAGCTGTCAAATGATTTTTTATTGCAGCTCTATTTAAGCAACATTCACAGCGGCGTCTGCGTCTGCCCCTCCCCATGAAGCAGGCAGCCAGACTTACTCTTCACCACACATGAACAGCGATGATTCACAACAAACAATATCTAATTTACGACCTACAAGAAATGTGTTTTATGAAATGTGTTTTATAAAAAAGGAAACCTGAGGCCCGGCCCGACCCGGCTGATTTGCGTATTTTTTCGGCCCAAACCCGGCCCGAACCTGCGTGTCCGGTCGGGTTTGTCGGGCCGGCCCGACCCGTTGAGAACTCTACCATAAACTCTCCTGTCGTCTGTGCTTGTCCCCATCCATGGCGCAAAGGTCTGTGGACCTGTGGATTTGAGGCCCCTGGAAACTGATCAGGCTTTGTGCCCCTGAGCTGCCAGTGTTCCAGGTCATTACCTGGTCCGGCCCTGTGGTTGTTGGGGTAATATTTAAAGTATTCTGTAAAATGTTGTGTTTTTTGAAAAGTTATTGTGTTTTGTGAAATGTTGTTGTGTTCTGTAAAACGTTATTGTGTTGCTACTGTGTTCTGTAAAATGTTATTGTGTTTTATGAAAATGTGTGGTTTTTAAAATGTTGTTATGTTTTGTTAATGTGTTCTGTACATTTTTTGTGAAATGTTATTGTGTTTTGTGATATCTTGTCTTCTGTGAAAAATTGTGTTTTGTTTCTGTGTTCTGTAAAATGTTATTGTTTTGTGAAATGTTATTGTTTTGTAACATGTAATTGTGTTTAGTGAATTTTGTTTTTGTGTTATGTAAGATGTTACTGTGTTTTGTTACTGTGTTCTATACAATGTTTTGTTAGATGATATTGTGTTTTGTGATATCTTCTTGTCTTCTGTGAAATATTGTTGTTTTATTATTGTGTTAAAAAAAGTTATTGTATTTCGTTATTGTGTTTTTTGAAAAGTTATTATGTTTTGTGAAATATTATTGTGTTTTACTACTGTGTTCTGTAAAATGTTTGTGTTTTGTGAAATTTGATTGTGTTTTGTGATATCTCTTCTTCTATTAAATGTTATTGTGTTTTGTGTAAGGTTATTGTATTCAGTGAAATGTTATTGTGTTCAGCCCTGCTCGCTTGCACGCCCCTCAGCTGACTCAAAAGAAGGATGCCAGGTTTCTCACCTAGTTCAAACTGCTTATGCCTCACTTTCAGGAGCAGAGTACTAACTTGCTTAGAAAGAATGTTATTATATTCATGCTTTAATTTTACAATCTCCTTAAGTGTAGGTGAAAGTGGAGCCTCTCTATACAAGCAAAGGGAGTTGTTGATTTATTTCTGACACTCTAGTTCTTCTCTGCCTTTTTTGTACGGCTTCATATGATATTATAGATCCTCTCACTATTACCTGAGAGGCTTCCCACAAAGTCGAGTCTGTCACGTCCCCTGTATCATTGAAAACAACGTCCCCTCTGTCAGAGAACGCAAACTTGCTTAACGATGGTTAGGCAAGTTTGCATTGAACCTCCAGTTGTAATGGGGCCTCCAATATTGATGCCTATGGTAACCGGCTGTGGTCTGAGATTAGGATATTGTGGTATTTTGATGAGCAAATTGCAGGTGTTAGTTTAGAATCAGTAAGAAAGTAATCAATCCTCTTGTAAGTGGGAGGCACTAGCAGGCAAGACATGGTGTAACACGCTTTTTCCAGAGCTCCGGCAGAACCGCTATTAATTTAGAATATATAGGGCACCACCTAACTGTCAAAAAGTGTCACATCGACATTCTGAAACCTCAAGGATGCATTAGTGATCAGAAAATTCATTTTAATGGCGACACTCAGGAAATTCAAGTTCGACAGGACCTCCAGCAACAGGCCTTGCGCAGCTGCGGAGAAAAGTGTGTGAGAGGACCCCGGTCAAACATCACCTGCTACCCGGAAACAACACGCAGCAATGGAGGCTGGCACGCTGAAATCAGAAATCCTCTCGTCCCTGCAAGCGGACATAGGCTAGATAATACGGGAAGAAATGAAGAATGTACTCTGAAGATTTTAACTACGTGAAAAGTGTGCTACGGGCTATCAAAGCAGAATTAGCAAACAACACAGCAGTGATACGCTCTGAAATGGACCAGATGAAAGCTAACATCAAAGAGGTAGAAGGTCGTATATCTACATGGTCGGACGAGATGGTCATGATGCAAAACACAGCGAGTAAATTTAAAACTCAGATTGAAGAATTGAAAGAAGTGTGGAGATTTGGAGGGAAGGATGAGGAGATGCAACGTGCGCATCGCGGGAGTGGAAGACTGCGGTCAAGCCAGCCGTGGTTCGCGTTTGCTTGGTCAAATCAGCCGCACGTTGTTTTCTAGTGCGCGAATCTACTAACATTTACGGTAATCGTAATGAAACCGCTCTGAAGAGCCTCTGGTAGTGACAGTGGGGCAGACTGCAGTCTCACAGTCAGATCCCTGAAAATTACGATACTTTTACAGTAATTATTCCCGGTAATAAACTGATGGTATTACGAAGGTATGCGTCCGGATTTCAAAGTAAAGGACGAAAGAAAAAACTTAAGGATATTTCACCCAACTTTGATGTGGAATAAAAAACATATTTTCCATAAGTAGTCCATGATTCATATACTGCTGAACTTGGTGCTTCCTAGACTACCTGCATGCATAATATGAAGTACTTTTACTGTGTACTTTTGGTGTAATCCTCTGTCAAAATCCATTACAGAGGACGAGAATAAGGATATTTCACCCAACTTTGATGTTTAATAAAAGACATATTTTCTATAAGTAGTCTATGATTCATACACTGCTGAACTGAGTACTTCCTAGACTACTTGCATGCATAGTATCAAGTACTTTTACTGTGTACTTTTGGAGTAATCCTCTGTCAAAATCCATTTCAGAGGAGGAGAATGAGGATATTTTGTCCAACTTTGAGGAGGTATAAGTATGTACTGTAATGGATTTTGACAGAGGATTACTCAAAAAGCACATAGTAAAAGTACTTGATACTATGCATGTAAGTAGTCTAGGAAATACTCAGTTCAGCGGTATATGAATCATGGACTACTTATGGAAAATAAGCTTTTTATTCCACATCAAATTTAGGTGAAATATCCTTATTCTCGTCCTCTGTAATGGATTCTGACAGAGGATTACTCAAAAAGTACACAGTAAAAGTACTTCATATTATGCATGCAGGTAGTCTAGGAAGTACTCAGTTCAGCAGTATATGAATCATGGACTACTTATGGAAAATATGTCTTTTATTAAACATCAAAGTTGGGTGGAATATCCTTATTCTCGTCCTCTGTAATGGATTTTGACAGAGGATTACACCAAAAGTACACAGTAAAAGTACTTCATATTATGCATGCAGGTAGTCTAGGAAGTACCAAGTTCAGCAGTATATGAATCATGGACTACTTATGGAAAATATGTTTTTTATTCCACATCAAAGTTGGGTGAAATATCCTTAAGTTTTTTCTTTCGTCCTATACTTTGAAATCCGGACGCATACCTTCGTAATACCATCAGTTTATTACCGGGAATAATTACTGTAAAAGTATCGTAATTTTCAGGGATCTGACTGTGAGACTGCAGTCTGCCCCACTGTCACTACCAGAGGCTCTTCAGAGCGGTTTCATTACGATTACCGTAAATGTTAGTAGATTCGCGCACTAGAAAACAACGTGAGGCTGATTTGACCAAGCAAACGCGAACCACGGCTGGCTTGACCGCAGTCGGAAACGCCGGGTTCCAGCTCTGGCAGTTTCCAAAATCCTGAGAGAGGTGCTGCAGATGGACAGAGACTTCTAAGTGGACCAAGCACTCCACAGTCTAGCACCTAAGAGATCGGATGGGAGACCTCGGGTAATAATCGCGAAAATGCATCACAACCAAGACGGCATGGATATTTTAAAACCAGTCCGAGAACAAGCCCTGGAGAACAGATATCCATATACCTGGACTTCACAGCTCGCGTCATGAAGGCCAGGGTGGCATAACGATGTAATGAAAGCACTCCGCGGCCATCAGGGTGTCCGCTATGGCCTTCTATTCCCCGCGAAGCTCTGCATCACGTTCAACGGAGAGGACCGGGTATTCCTGGAGCCAGCTGAGGCCATGGATTACGTGAACAGGAACATTGCACCAGCTTCGGCTGCGGAAAACGGAGAGTGACGCCATCCCGTCCCGACAGTGACTCACTATCGGCCAAGAGAGAGCACTTTAATATCCATTAAAACTTTATTGTAAAAACAAAAAGACAAATTAAATGTTAACACAGCACAAATGACAGTAATGTTATTTCCTTTCCTCTGCCTCATTTAACCCCTAGAACACTGAAAGACATTGAAAGGATTTTTTTTAATACAGCAGGGGCGGTTCGCATGGCTGCCTGTCCACCAGCAGCTTAGGCCCAGGAGCCAATAGGGCAAGCCCGAACACTCCTATCTTGAGTTATTGGTTCATCTGTGTTCCTGTATGACTTTTAAAGGATTGTTTAGCATTACAGTTCAGATCCCTCATTCCTCTGGGATCCCTCTGTTCCAGAGGAGCACATATGTTAATGGATTTTACAACACCTCAATCTCAGTTATTACAGTGACAATGACCTTTTCTTTCAGCGGTTTCTTTGTCTTGTTTTCTTCCTCTCCCTCCTCATGTCTACCTCCCCACCTATTGTATATCAAACACATCTTACATTATGGGATCACATAAAATAATACGTTATAGTGTTAGAGGACTCCACAGCCCTATCAAAAGAAAGAAGGTTTAAAACCAGTTGAGACAAGCAGGATGTCAATATTGCATTTTTACAGGAGGCCCACCTCCCAGATATGGTGCATGAAAAGTTAAAAAGATCATGAGCAGACAAAGTATACTACTCTTCACACAAGTCAGGGAGTATCTATTATAGTGCACAGATCAGTACATTTTTACAGCCACAGCAACTCTTGAGGACATTGATGGAAGATATATTTTAGTAAATGGAATCATTGACAAGATTGAGATATCTTTAATGAATGTTTATGCTCCAAATGAGGATGACACACTCTTCATAAACAATATGTTGTACTTTCTATTAAAGAATAGTACAGGACTCCTCCTGATGGGAGGATACTTCAACTGTGTCATGTCACAGACCCTGGACAGACAACCTACTCCAAAAACACCACTCTCAAGAATCAGCAAAATGTTAAATGGTCAATCCAAAGAGTCCGTTATAGTAGATACATGGAGACAAATATTCTCTAACTGTAAAGACTTTACATATTCTAGTAGACATCAATCTTATTCGAGAAGTGATTATTTCCTTACTTCCATGTCCGAGATCCATAGAGTAGTCAATGTAAAAATACTCTCAATTACGCTTTCAGATCATGCCCCCCTACTGATGTCCTGGTATTTGGGATACAAACCAACTTCCAGGCTGTGGAGGTTAAACACATATCTCCTAGATGATGCAATTGTATCACCTTTGTTAAAACTAAACTACAGCTCTACTTAGAAACAAACTCCACTCCAGAAGTATTGCCACTTGTTTTATGGGATTATGCCAAAACCTATATTAGAGGCCACATTATTGAGTTTTTGAGTGCCAAAAAGACAAGAAAAAAAGCCAGACAAAAAGAATTAGAGGAGACAATCAAATGATTAGAACAACATCACAAACAGACACCATCCACCAGTCTGTTGACCCCTCTTAAAGATGAACTAAATAACCTAATTTCTGACAAGATTGAGGGCAATTTACGATTTGCAAAGCAAAAATAGTGAATAGTGAGAAGGGACAGGACCAGATGCTCCCCTGTAGACAAGTGTGGGGATGTGACAGTGCAAAGGTCCCCATGACCAGGAGCCTTGATCAGTCCTGAAGTGGGCATCAGAGATAAGCTACAGGAAGGGGCCCACACCAGAGGTTTGGAGCTCACTCAACTATACATTGTCATCTAAGTTAAGAGAGACCATCCTGTCTACTTTGACTGACATCAGCAAAGTTAAGTAACACACACAAGTTATTTCATAGGGGGTGTGAGGCAGACCCATCCTTCTTTTCTCCTATTGGATAGATGAACCTTTAATCTACCAAAGTGACCAATTAGGAGAAGTAGGCGGGTATGGAAAATAGACTTTAAAAAGGCCTACACATCAAAGAAAGGGTTATGGCAATTGGTAAATTTCCTAAGATCGAAGGCTCGATAGGATTTCTGACAGGGCAGAGGGCGAAGCATTTTGGCATTGCTTTTGCCATAGATTTGAGATTACCAGAAAGCAGCCGCTTTTGGTTAGGATGCGGGCTTGAGATCTGTTTCAATAAAGATTGCTCTATCATTCCACCCAGCCTCGCCTCCTCAGAATTCTTTTATCATCAAACTACACGCCAATGAAGATGAAGCGAGCCCAGAGACAACAATGGAAATAAAGCAAGCCGACTCGCTGAAAAAGCTAAGCACCAAATCCAGCTCCGCTCCATCCTCACACAATAGGATTATTATTAAAATGCTCTGTAGCTAAATTCAAGCATGACTCATTATGTTAATGAAATGTACTACCGAACAGTAAAACAGTAACAGCGTAATATGCAGCTCTTTACATGACTGGCTATTTAGTCTGCAAAGTGAACTTTACCGTTAGTCATGTCCACTGGTGTACTCGCTGTTTGAGGTCGCTCAGTTTGGCTGAGGAGTTAACTCTCAGTCCGCAGTTCACCGCAAACTTTCTCCAGGTCAATGAAGCAAGCCTCATGGTCCTGCTCCTCTCCTAGATTTGTAATGCGGGATGAATTTGAGGCAGATTTTACCCCAGCGAGGGCTGTCTCCAAGTTGTCAAACCTTGTGTTTATTGAGTTTTCCATTGCAAGGAATAGTTTTCCTGTCAGTGATCAATATGCTGTAAAGAAAGGAGCAGGATGTGAGAGGAGGAAGGGAGAATGCCATTTTGCTTGAGGTGTCAGAAAGCCACAGGTGGGGAACATCTGCTATATGGGAGGATACAGAAATGTAGACGACATTTACTGTCCTATCAAAAACATCAAAGGGTCACTGTCCTGAGAAAGACAGGATACACCCAAACATCAAAGGGTCATTGTTTTGGAAAGAAAATGATTTATGTCTGTTGTAAATGAAGGTAACCTCCTCTCTGTTTCTGTACTTAAAGGAGAACTTTGGTCAATTTCAACATGCAGCTTTATTGCTCAAGCTACCCTTGACTTGCCAGTACCGAAAACGCGAACACTTTTTATTCCCGGTAATAATATGAAGGTATCACGAAGGTATGCGTCCGGGTTTCAAATTAAAGGACGAGAGCTTATTTTCCATACGTAGTCCATGATTCATATACTGCTGAACTTGGTACTTCCTAGACTACCTGCTAGCATAATATGAAGTACTTTTACTGTGTACTTTTTGAGTAATCCTCTGTCAAAATCCATTACAGAGGACGAAAATAATGATATTTCATCCAACTTTGACGAGGTATAAAAAGCTTATTTTCCATAAGTAGTCTCTGTTTCATATACTGCTGAACTTAGTACTCCCTAAACTACGTGCATGAATAATATGAAGTACTTTTACTGTGTACTTTTCGAGTAATCCTGTGTCAAAATACTGACCAGATGTCAAGAATAAGGATAATTCACCCAACTTTGATGTGGAATAAAAAACATATTTTCCATAAATAGTCCATGATTCATATACTGCTGAACTTGGTCCTCCCTAGACTACCTGCACGCATAATATGAAGTACTTTTACTGTGTACTTTTCGAGTAATCCTCTGTCAAAATCCATTACAGAGGACGAAAATAATTATATTTTGTCCAACTTTGATGTGGAATAAAAAACATATTTTCCATAAGTAGTCTATAATTCCTATACTGCTGAACTGAGTACTTCATAGACTAGATGTCTATTTCTAGATGTAGAAATGTACTTGTAACCACGTATTATTAGACTTTGGTATTGCTCCCTTTTTGTTAAGTAAAAGATCGGAGTATTTCCTCCAACACTGTGCAAATCTGAAACTTGGATTCATGAGTAGGTCTTTTTCATAACGACACCCCAAGCATATAACTCCTGGTACGAGAAGTACCAGGAGTTAAAGGAACAACTTGAACAGATGTAGAAGGTGAAGTCTAAATCTATCACTGTGAAATCATTAGCTTTTATTAATAATGATTTGTGCATGGGAGAAAGCAGGGGAATGAGGGCACAGATGAGGTCAAATGAGGTCAATATTCTTTGTGCTTATGTGACTGTTATAATACATGATGTTGAATAAATCATACAGAGAGGCAGTCTGGAAAGGAAACTGTGAACTGTGTCCTCATCGTGATCTGGTCAGGATTTTGACACAGGATTACTTTTGACACAGGATTACGCGAACCATGGCTGGCTTGACCGCAGTATCCTGTGGGCTGTGTGAGAAGACTCAGGCTCTGCATGACCTGTTGCTGCTAAACAGGCAGCGCTGCGGGCAGCAGTTGGCCTGTGAATTGTTGTTTGACCACTAATGACGTTACTTATTATAACATAACATAGCACTAGCACATAGCTAGCCTCTGTACTTAAGTGAAATAAACAATTCATTCAGTGTGCAGGGCCATCGGCTAACATTATCAGCTAGCCGTTAGCGCACCCGGCACCCATCAAACAGAGTAGGCTAATAACATGACGCCAATCATTTTAATACCGTTTTATCTCCTTAACAACTCCAGCACTGCTCCCTGGCTCGCTGGCGACCATGACTTGCTTGTCAGAAAGACGTCGTTAGAGTAGACACTTGTCACTCAAACATGTCTGACCAATGGGGAAGCACCCGCCCACTGCGGGATGTTTGTGTCAAAATGATTCAATCAAAAAAAAAAGACTTCAAAACTTTTTTCACTTTATTAAAAAAAAAAAAATCACTTCAAATCGAAAAAAAATATTTTCAATGAAAAACAACAACACTTCAAATGATTTTTATTTTTGCATTTGAGTTTTTTCTTTGATTGAAAATATTTTTTTTGATTGAAGCAACTTTTTTGGGATTGAATAATTAAGACACAAGTGTCCCACCCATAATATGGCCCAAACACAAAAAAGATAACTTCAATCAAAGAAAACATTTTCAATCCAAAAAAAGTGTTCAAATGCAATTTTTTGAGTCTCAAATATTTTTTTGCATTCAAAAATGTTTTTTCTATGATTGAAAAAGTCTTTTTTGATTGAAGTGATTTTTTTTTATTGAAAATATTTTTTTTTTGTTTGAAGCAACCTTTTTTTTTGATTGAATTATAAAGACACAAATGTCCTACCCATAATATGTCCCAAACACAAAACAACATTACTTCAATCAAAAAAGTTGCTTCAAACAAAAAAACCTTCACTTCTATTAAAGAAAACATTTTCAATCGAAGAAAAACAGTGTTCAAATGCATTTTTTTGAGTCTCAACTATATTTTTGCATTCAAACACTTTTTTTCTTTGATTGAAAAGGTTTTTTTTGATTGAAGTTAACGTTTTTTTAATTGAAAATATATATTTTGATTGAAGCAACCTTTTTTTTTGATTGAATAATAAAGACACAAATCTACCTTCATAATGTTGCTGAGGATCGGATCTCTGTAGGCAGCATGTAATGTTCGCCAATGTAATAATGTCCTCAAACGTAATAAACCAGGTAATAAAAATCTGCAGCATTTAATGTAATAAACCCATAAACGTAATACATTTTCCACAAATGTAATAGCCGCTGCCTTCTACAAACGTAACATGCGATTTCCTACAAATGTAGTAACTATTACGTTAGACTTGGCAGGTAGTGACGCGTCACGGCTTCTTTGGTTTAGCACCGCGGACAGCGGTGAGAGAGATGATCCTTATTAACAAGAAGTATTTTGCTCATGCAAAGAAATACTAAATCAACACAAGAAGGGCCGGACTTCAACACTACTAGAACGGCCGTAAATGGTCATTCTGACCGCTAGATTTAAACTCTATATTCTCTCATGGAAATAGCCAACTGAGTGATGAATGCATTCATTCATTGTGTCATGATGCTTTTTCCAAAAACAAAATAACACCAAAGTGTACATTTTAACAAATTTAATTATACATTTATCAGTATTCATATCATGGCACATAGTAAATCGTAATTATGCATTTACACAAGATTTTAATAGAGAAACTCAGAACAGGAAAATTAAAGATTAAAAATAACTTATATGATTATGAAACATTTTCTTTTAACACTTAATAATATAAATTTAAAAAATAATAATAACCGAAAAAGCTGGAAACGAGCTAGTCTACGTTGTGATCACTGGTCACAGTCTGCATATTACCTCCGCTCTCCGCACAGTTACCACACACTGGCTTGTGGCATTTCAAGTGTGCTTATACGTGCTGACCTAAGGCATTTAGATGTACAGGCTTGTAATAATGGATGTGTTTTGAGTAAGTCCTCGCTCTGAGGCAACCCCCCCCCCCCCCCCGTCAACTCTTCTACCTTGCTGTTTTCACACAAAATCCACAAATGCAGGGCGCAGGTGACTCGTAGAATGTCACTTGACTTGTGTCTCTAAAACACAATTCACAAATAAATGCAGAGTGATTTATATCTGTAAATCTAATCCGTATCTGAGACAAACGGATTTGTATCTGTAAATTTGAATCCGTGTCTCAGTCAAAAGGATTTGTATCTGTAAATTTGAATCCGTGTCTCAGCCAAAAGGATTTGTATCTGTAAATCTGAATCTGTATCTGGGCCATCTAACTTGTATATCATCATTTGCATATCAATTTAGTATTTTTCAGTGGAAATATATTTGTGAATGTCCATCTTTTGCTGTGGATCTTTTTGGGACTGTTTTTCCGCGCCGTTTTGTGTCACACAGTTCACACCTCATGTGTGTCTTCCAGTAGATGGCGCTAATGCAACATTGATAGACGCTGTTATACTAAACAGAAGAAGAAGAAGACCAAACCAAGTGCTGCCACTGGTTGCCTGTTTGATGAAGGGGCAGCAGCAGCAGCAGCATGGCTAGCTAACCAGCTGCTTCCATGCTGCTATATTCACACTTTATTATGAAAAGTTTATTTTAGTAGTATTAAGTATTATGAAAATCGCAATGAAACCGCTCTGGAGAGCTGCTGGTAGAGACTGTGGGGCAGACTGCTCACAGTCAGACCCATGAAACATACGATACTTTTACAGTCATTATTTCCGGTAATAAACTGAAGGTATCACGAAGGTATGCGTCCGGATTTCAAAGTAAAGGACGATGTGAGAAAAAAAAAAAAGAAGTTTCCATAAGTAGTTCAAGATTCATATACTGCTGGACTTAGTCCTTCCTAGACTACCTGCATGCATACTATGAAGTACATTTACTGTGTAATGGTCGAGTAATCCTGTGTCAAAATCCTTAACAGAGTACAAGATTAAGGATATTTCACCCAAATTTCATGTGGAATAAAAAGCTTATTTTCCATAAGTAGTCCAAGATTCATACACAACTGAACTTAGAACTTCCTAGACTATGTGCATGAATAATATGAAGTACTTTTACTGTCATTCCCCTGCTTTACCTGCTTTCTCCCATCCCTGAGACCCGTAACACCGGCATGGACGGCAAGTCATTAAAAATGAACATTGCACTTCTATTATGCTGTGAAATAAAAGCTAATGATTTCATAGTGATAGATTTACAAGATTATTTAAAAGTATGTATGTTATTATTGGTGTATTATGAATGTATAATCATTACAAAACCTCCCTATCAGCCCCATGTGGGGGGTTGGTGTATGTCTTTTTTGTCATTTTTCTCAAGCTTGAATTTGAGGGTTCTGCCCTGATGTTGCACCTGGAAACTAATGGAGCTACTCTCCCAGTTTGGGGGGCACAGTTCTCAATACTCCTATCACCACCGGGACCTTTTTGGTCTTCACCTTCTACATCTGTTCAAGTTGTTCCTTCAACTCCTGGTACCTCTCGGTCTTTTTGTGCTCCGTCTTCTTGATGTTACTGTCAGCGAGGATTGGCACATCTATCTCAACTGTTTCCTTCTGCTCCAAGTCAACCACAGTCAACGTCTGCTGGCTGATGGTCAGCTCACTTCTCCTACAAGTTGTATCCATGGCCTTATATGCTTGGGGTGTTGTTATGACTGGAAAAAGTCCTACTCATGAATCCAAGTTTCAGATTTGCACAGTGTTGGAGGAAATACTCCGATCTTTTACTTAACAAAAAGGGAGCAATACCACAGTCTGATACTTGGTTACAAGTTAATTTCTACATCAAATTTGGGCGAAATGACTTATTCTTGTTCTCTCTTAAGGATTTTGACAGAGGATTATTTAAAAAGTACACAATAAAAGTACTTAACATTATGCACGCAAGTAGTCTAGGAAGTTCTAAGTTCAGTAGTGTATGAATCTTGGACTACTTATCGAAAATAAGCTTTTTATTCCACGTTATAGTTGGGTGAAATATCCTTAATCTTGTCCTCTGTTAAGGATTTTGACACAGGATTATTCAAAAAGTACACGTAGAAAAGTAGAGTAAAAGTAGTTTACAGTAGAGTAAAAGTACTTTATATTATGCATGCAAGTAGTCTAGGAAGTACTAAGTTCAGCGGTATATGAATCATGGACAATTTATGTAAAATAAGCTTATATTCCGTCCAGGGGCGCAGATGGGATTTTTTAACTGGGGGGGACCAAGCTGTCAGCAAATGATTTCAACTCAATAAGTTATTTTGGTGTAATTTCGGCTTTAACTAGCGCTCAAGTAGTTACTTACATAATAGTCTATGGGCTATAAATTCTGCAGGACTTTCCGCCGGGCTCTCCTGCTGCTGGTGCACTCCTTGAATAAGATGTGGGCATTGATCCCAGCCAGGTCGAGGATGTTATAGAAGACCGCCACGAGCCATATTTGTGTACCGCCTTTGACGGAGTACGCCCTCGCCATCTGATCGGGGTGCTCAGGAAGCAGACATTCTTCCTGAGCTTTCCCTGGTACACAGTCAGAGTCGTATCACTTAAGCACCTTTGTGTTGAACAGCTCTGCTCGCTGTTTCACAGAGGGGGGAACTCCCGTTTTTGTTTGCCCATGGTGCCAACCAGGCTATATAATACAACCAGTGGTTAAATTGGCTTTTGTAAGGAGGGGGAGCCCTTCTTCACTCAGCAGCCATTATCTCTCAAAATATTTTTTTTTTTACCTTGCAAAGTTAATCAACTGAAAACTACTCGCCCTCCTCATCTTTTCACAATTTGCTAACGTAGCATTAGCTATGTAGAGACTTCATCACAGAAACAAAAAGGTGAAAAATACGGACATTTAGTTTCAGTAAATTAACAAAGTTAACATTTTACTGTGACAGTTACTTCACCCACCTTCTGTGCGTCAGCAGCATCGTGTGTGCGTGCGTGCGTGCGTGCACTTGCGTGGTATGCGAGAAGATGCCGGTAGCAGTGAAAACATGGACTGGAGTTTCATTGGTTCAGGTTTTATCTCAATAAACGAGCGGAACGGATTCAGTAATGAAGCTCTGACACAGCGCTCTGAAAACAGCGCTGAGTGAACAGGCTGATGTATTGATGGGGATCCAAATTAATGATTTTAAAAAGTCATATAATGGTAGTTACACCCATGATTACAATGAAACACTGAAGCAGAGGGAGGTTTAATCTCTGAATACAACTATATAGTAATTAACTTGCCAGTAAATTCACAAAGAAGCACAGCTGGAGAGCGCTAACATAGTTAGAGACAAGAGAGACAATGAAAGCAGCAAACCGCGTGAAAAGATGTGCGGTCAATATGACCGCTTATGGCCGAAATAGGTAAAACATATACTATTTTCTTTGTCTTTTGTGTAATTTATATAAAAACTCTTTCCAAGTGATATATTTTCTCTATAAGTGTTGATATTTTCCTCAATTCCTAATATACACATTTAATGAAAGGAAACTAAATATTAAATAAACTTGTTTAACATGGAATATCCTTTTGTATTGTTTTTCATAGTGCAACATTTGGAATTGGGACATTGAGGTTAATAATAACAACAACAACAACAACAACAACAACAATAATAATAATAATAATAATAATAATAATAATAATAATAATAAAACTAATGCATTTTATTTGAAGGCGCCTTTAAAGCACTCAAGGACGTTGCATATAACAGCAACAGTACAACAAAAACAGGGGACAATGTAGTGCAAATGAAAATAAATAAGTAAGAAGATGCAATTACATGGTGCCAAGAGCTCAGCACAGAATTCAGACTCGGCAGTCCTCAGGGAGTCAACTTGGCCGGGTTAGGCAGGGTTGAGCTTCTGGGGTGAGAATATTGCAATAGAGTGGAATAGAGAATAGGCAAGGACTGCTGAGGAGAGAAGAATATAGAAAACATAAACATAAACGAAAGAAAGAACAGCCGCTCCCACTCGAACGGGGGCATACAACAGAAAACACGGCGGCATCTTGATCTGATCAGATCTGATCGGCACTGTGAATGGAGAAGCGGTCTTCTTCTTCTTCTTCTTCTTCTTCTTCTTCTTCCTCTTCTTCTTCTTCTTGATTTCCGGCAGGCTGTACGCTATCCAGCGTAATGCTGCCTTCCACCGGTCATACCCAGAACTACTTAACTAAATTTTCACATATAATCCAGCAGAGTGCAGAAATTTTAATACTGCCCTCCCAAAGGAGTCTGATTTTTCTCCTGATGCAAAGATACCTTGAAAGGAAATCACAGACAGACCCAGATCATACAGGTCTATAAACAGCTGTCGTCTCTGACTGGAATATAGCTTGCAAGAAAGAAGCACATGCACCACCGTCTCCAATTCTCCACACTCACACAACCCATTCTCATGCTTACCTATGACTTTTAAGCAGCTGGCCAGACAGCAATGCCCCAGCCTCAGCCTAGTTAAAACAACTTCATCCTTCCGCCCAAACATACTTCTCCATTTTTTTACACTTTACTGAGGGTTGCAAACAAAAATAATGCCTTCCCCTCTGCTCCTGGTTCCACTCATTCTGCCACTACAACTCCAGTTTTTCATTACAGATACTCACACATTCACTCTTACTCATCATGACATTCAATTCTATATTTTCTTTAGACAGTGACTCACTAGCCAACCTGTCAGCAACTTCATTTCCCTCTACCCCAAAGTGTCCAGGCACCCACATAAAACACACATGGAACCCTGAACTCTCAATTCTTAAGAGACAACACAGAATCTCCATTACCAGATCTGGACGGGCACTAGAGGAGCCTCCTTCTAGAGCCACCAAAGCGGCAGCAGAATCTGCACAAATAACATTGTTCTGAGGCTTATTTTGTTCTATCCACTCCAAAGCTTTTAAAATTGCCAACAGTTCAGCTGAAAATACCGATAAATTGTCTGATAAGCGAATGCTGAATTGAAGATTCTCATCTGCAACAAAAATCCCAGCCCCAGTTTTCCCCGTGACAGGATCCTTTGACCCATCAGTAAAAATTTTCATGAAGCCTTCAAACTAATTCAGGATCATTTTCACATCTTTACACTGACTATTTCTCCCTTCTTCGAGGATAGACAGCAAAACCTCAGGTTCAGGAAGAAACCAAGGCGGGACAGGAGACCACACATGCCCAGCCATTCTCTGACATTCTACTCCAAAATCCCCCGCCGACTGTTTTATACAATGTAAAAAATTTAGCTTCTTTCCATTTCCCGAAAACTCCCAGGAACTTTCTAGCAGACACCTTGAGGCAGAACTAGAACTTGAGCAACTCAGCTTAGCCCAGTAATGGAGCCCTAACCTTTTCCTCCTGATTTCCAGTGATAATTCTCTCATTTCAATAAGTAGAGCAGGAATAGGAGTCGTCCTAAATGCTCCATTACAGACTCTCAAGGCCTTAGCCTGAACCCGGTCCAGTTTACATATTACAGATTTGGCAGCGGAACCAAAAACCACACACCCATAATCCAGAATAGATCTAATCATAGCGCGATAAATCATAGTTAGAGTATCTCGGTCAGCACCCCAGTCACTCCCAGCGAGACATCGAAGGATATTAATCACTTTTTCACACTTACATACAACTTTCTCTATATGGATTTTCCGTGTTAGTCTTTCATCCATCCATAGACCGAGAAACTTAAACTCTTTAACTCTTTCCACTGGACAGTCATACAGCAAAATATTCAAGGCAGGAATTTTCCTCCTATTCCCAAAAATCATAAATTTACTTTTGGAGGATAAAATTCTAAAGCCCCAATCATTAGCCCACTGAACAACCTGATCCAGTGCCTTTTGCATCTGATGAAAAAGAACATGCATGTTCCTCCCCCTCTTCCAGACAGCCCCATCATCTGCAAACAGAGACTTCCCAAAATGATTAGGAACTCTTGAAAATATATCGTTAATCATTATACTGAAGAGGACAGGACTAATAACTGATCCTTGTGGAGTTCCATTTATAATGTTTACAGTGTCAGAGAGATCTCCCCCAATTTTAACTTGAATAGATCTATTATTAACGAAATCCTTAATCCAATAAAACATCCTACCTTTAACACCTGCATCATGAAGCTTAATTAGTAACCCCTCTTTTCACATAGAATCATATGCCTTTTCAATATCTAAAAACACAGCAATTACCCCTTCTTTGATAATAATGGCCTTTTTAACATCTTGATCCATCACTGCAATGGAATCCATAGTATTTCTTCCAACTCTAAACCCATTCTGATAATTCACAAAAAAATCTTTAGTTTCAAGGAAATAAACCAACCTATTTGTTAACATTCTTTCCATTACTTTGCATAAAACGGCTGTTAAAGCTATAGGCTGATATGACGACAGGCAAGAGGGGTCTTTCCCTGGTTTTAGAACAGGAACCACAACAGCATGTCTCCATACCTTAGGTAAAACACCTGCCTCCCACACATAATTATACAAAGCCAGAACGTCCTCCAAAGCTACATCATCTAAATGTTGAAGCATTTCATAACTGATACTATCTTGGCCAGGAGTGGTCTTAGTTCCTGCTTGAATTGCTTGCTTAAGCTCTTTCATAGAGAAGAATACATTAAAACATTCATTTTCTGACGATACAACATTTATGAAGAAGCGGTCGCTGAGGGAAAGGGTAATTATGTGACATCACATACGCGACATGTAGTCTTTCTCATTGAGTTTTCTCTCCAGCCTTTAACTGAACAATTGCACAATAAACTGTCCAACTCTTGACATGAAAAAATATAATTTAAACCCACAAACAACATTTGTGTAATCCAAGGCATATAACTAAGGAAGCCGAGAATAGCCATGGATTTTTATTTTTTTTTTGCACTGTTATCTCATGATAACGACTTATTATGTCGTTATCTCCATATAACAAAGATTGTTTTCTCGTGATAACGAATTAATTATTTCGTTATCTCCATATAACAAAGATTGTTTTCTCGTGATAACGAATTAATTATTTTGTAACATAAAATAGGACGTGCAGTTTATTGTGTTTCACCGGCTCGGAGCTGTCATTACGCGCACATTACGCACGGCTGCGCGCTCTTCATAGCGTCCATCCTCACTTGAACCTCATCACTCATATCAAATCCAACTTTACAAGCTGTATCAGAACTAAAGATAAATCAATCAAATCAAAATGTCGATGAATCGCACATGATTCATCAGCATTACGTTTATAAATTCGCCTTTGATTGACAGTCAACAGATATCTATCCTGTTAAAGGAGTGTCAATTCTGATATCCTGGTGTGCACTTGTTATTATAGATCACACTTAAAATGCAACATAATTAAATTTTTAACTATAAGGGGGTCCCTGCTCTGTTTCTCTGTCAACCAACGGGTTGAAGACCCCTGACATAAAAATTATGCTTTCATTATTATCATTTTTAACATAGAACTACGCTACGTTAACATAGAGCTTAATACTGGATTCATATAGGCCTACATGCAGGGGCGGCTGGTATATATGAGCTAACAGGGCTAAGCCCTCCCTACCTTTTACAGTAAAAATGAAAAAATATTATTAAAAACCTTAGCACACATTGTTTTAAATGTTGATTGAACCTAAAACAGCAACAGCACCAAAAAGTGAGAAAAAACCCAGGATATATGAGATATCTTGGGTTTTTTCCTGTGAATGGGCTAAATGTATTCAGCCCAAGCACAGTAGCAAGCTTCCATTCACTTTTGATTGACAGGTGTCGTGACACGCCCCCATTTGGGCTAAATTCATTCAGACCAAACTCAGTAGCGTAAACTTCCATTGACGTTTGATTGACAGGTGCCCTGACACGCCCCCTTCATATGCTGCCCATTTGGGCTAAATTAATTCAGCCCAAAGGCTGACCTTCGACCTATCACAGAGCGGTAGCAACAGTACAGTGACCTTCGACCTATCACAGCACAGTTCTAGTTGTAAAAAATGGTGGCGCTTTGTACCGCCTACTTCCAGGTTATGGAGCTCGGATTAGTTCCAAACACTGTCATTTGGGCGCTGGACCTCATTCACTTACATTGCGGCGCATCGAATAGTTCCAGAGGTAAGTTGCTGAAATATCAACCTCTTTTGAATTGTCAGCTGTCTATATTGTATCAGAGGCCCTTTGTGGTGCTTATACTTGTCTTCATTTTTACGTGCACAGCGTAATTATCTATATTTTATCTTGGTTGTTAGAGCCAATTTTCAAGCATTGCCTGCTAGCTAGTTAGCTAGTGCGACTTCGCCAGCTGTAAAGGTAACGTAACAGTCCGGTAATGAATCGCTAGCAACTTTTATATTAAAGATGTTTGGTAACTAACAAGCAGGATTTACATGTATTACTAAGGGGTTTTATTTATTTCGGCTTTTATCTGCTGAACCTGACCGTGTCAGCCATCATTAGTCGGTTATGTGTGTGATATAGGACTTGTTCTAGCTGCTAGCACTAGTAGAAATAAGGGGGCATTTCTGATAAATATTTCATTTAATATGTCATTGAATTTTGGGACATACTACCTTTTTTATTATGTGACGTGTTGTTGGCTGCATTTAATTTTTTTGTGCTGTTCCGTGTTCAATTTAACATGGTTACTTTTATTACTTCATGTAGGCTACTGTGGTTTATTTTAAGCGGCGGCTGACGGTGGCGGTCACGGCGGCTGATGGTGGCGGTCACTGTGACTCACGGTGGTGGTCACTGCAGCCAGGGCTGGACTGGGACAAAAAATCGGCCCTGGCATTTTTGGCTCAGACCGGCCCCTCATAATTAGGGGAGCACATCCGACTAGTAATTTATGTATGTGTTCCCCGAAGGAATGTATTTTACTATTATACCAAACCCAACTCTAATTATTGTGAGGTGTGCATATGTTTACTGACTTGACTGGAAAAACGCTCACAAACCCTTTCAATCCTATAACTATGTCTTTAGAAGTCTGTCAAAGAACCATTGTGGAAAGCAAATAAGTACATTTACTCAACACATAGTTCTACCTCCTTAGCTATATTCTACTTCAAGCATAATGTATCATCAGCATCCTAAATCTCAGACGTTAAGCATCTATTGTTAACTCCACCACTTTTGTCTGCTCTGTGTAGTTCAATTGATTCTTTTATCCTTTTTCTAGAAATCATCTCTAATATGTATTTTCTGAATTTCCCTGATATAGCAGCTCAATTCTAATTCTCCAAGTTAAAAGGTGCTCCCTCCTTTAAAAAGGTATAACATTGTTATATCAGGCTAAAAACAGGGCTGCTTTATGAACTCATGCAAAGCAACTTTTCTTAAAAGCATTTAACACTGTGTTACTCTTATTCAATGTGGGCATACCTTTTGCTAATAATACTTTTATACTTTTTTTTTTTACACTTACTTCAGTATTGCTTAAATTGCAAATCTTTTACTTCTCATTTAGCAGTTTTATAATCTGTTTTTTAAAACGTGTTTAACCACAGCATAGAGGGTTGCAACAAATTCAAACTACTAAGCAGCCTTTAACACACCTTTAACCTAAATATCTAAAATGCCATGATGGAGCCTAAAATGGACACTTGCTGCTCATCCAACACTTCTCAGCCTTGACCGTTTGCTGTTTTATCAGAATAAGGTGCCGTGGCTGCCAGATTTTGTGAAGTATGCAACACCAATTAATGTTGATACTAATCAATCGTCATTGCTCATCATTCTCATGTAAGTTGAGTTTTCAAGGGGCCTGAAAATTACGACCCGGCCCGCGGGTTTTTAAGCCCGAACCCGACATACCAGCATCAATTGTCTCTTCACCACACGCGAAGCCGGCCTGAACCCGCGGGTCCGGTCGGGTTGTCGGGCCGGCCCGACCCGTTGACTCTACATGTAGTAGAGCTAACGTTACCTCCATCACCTCACAGTCCCCGTATTAACGTTACTACCTGCTTACCGGCTGTACTACACTGTCCCTGTCAGTCAGCAGCATCTCTGCTGCTGCTCTCCTGCCCGCTGCTGCTGTCTTCACCTTCCACCTGTCGTTGCTGGCTCTCTGCTGTCACAGAGGACGTGGAGGCTACAGCAGCACCTCCAGCGCACATGTCTGTGATTTTAGCACATTTTGCAGCACAGTGAGATTCTTCACTCTCTTAGCACGCAACTCTCTGGTTGCTCCATGTTGCCACTCCTCATGCTCAACACAGTGAAACTAGCAGAAGTTACAGGTGACAGCGCAGAGAGGGGTGGGGCCGCTTTCGTACGATATATCCTGATTGGTTCAGTCCACTGTCCATATTGAAGATGGACCAATGGGCCGTCCCCTCTAAATTGTGCTCTTAGAAAAGATTTTAAAAAAAAAAAAGAGGAGAGGAGAGCTGAGAGATTTCATTGGATTAGCCCAATGTCCTTCAAGAAAATCAACCAATGGGCCGTCGCGTTCGATAAAAATGAATTCTAACATACCTTTCTGATTAATTTATGACAGCCCGGCCTAAAAATGTGCGTCGGCCCACCGGGCATTGCCCTGTACGCCAGATGACCAGTCCATGCCTGACTGCAGCTGATGGTGGCGGTCACAGCGGCTGACAGTGGTGGTCACTGTGACTGATGGTGGTGGTCACTGCAGCTGACGGTGGCGGTCACGGCGGCTGACGATAGTGGCGGTGGCAGCTGCTACTGGTCTGCAAATTGGCTGCGAATTTGGTCCTTCTCCTGAGTTTTTTTTTTTTTTCATTTGGTTCTTCATGGTTGCGATGTCATGGATCACCTGCCCCCGGTTTTTGTTTTTCTTGTTCACACACACAAACACACATTCTTGTTGTCTGTCATTGTTTAATAAAAATTACTTTCTTTGAAAACATTGATTTGTATCCAATTAATTAACAATTATTGCCGTTATTGTTATTATCATCTTTAGTATTGTTAATATTCTTGTTGTGTACTCCTGTATGCTTTGGCAATATTGTGAACCACAGAGAGAGAGAGAGAGAGAGAGAGAGAGAGATATTTTCAGCATCAGGCCATTCTTATATGTCTCCCCAGTGTTGCCATAGAGCACTTCCTAAGTAATAAGCAAATAATTTCCTCCTGGGATTATTAAAGTATTTCTGATTCTGATTCTGATTCTATAACAAAACATACAAAGCTGTCCGGGGGTTTGGTATAGACTACTGTTAAGTGTTCACTTGTTTTCCTTTCTCTCCATATCCAATTGATGACTAGCTACTTGGAGTCAAATGTAGCTGCATATTTCCAAAAAGAAGAGAAAACCAAAAACACTCTGGCAAAAAATGTAAAAAGTCTTTATTATAGTTTTTCTTGATTGCTTTGATGCAGCAGTCAATTCAAACTCCACATTTTCAAAACAGTTAACACACAGGCCAAACGTGGCACTCATGGTCAAAATGACTCATTTTGTTTGCAAAAGACTCTAACCTTGCCAAAACATTTAAAATATGCAACAAAAGCTAATTTTGCCTTCAAATAACAACCCTAACCCTAACCCTAACCCACAGTGGACAACAAAATACAAAATACAGCACTCAGTGCGAATCGGTGCACCATTTCTTGTCATTGTGGCCTATTACTCTACGTAGCTTTCATACCAGTGCCATTTGTTGTCAAATTTGCCTTCTTGCAAAGAATTGAATCCAGAATCAGAGATGCTTTGATGCATTTTTTGATTCCATCGATTCTTTTTTTCGAACTGTGGCTGAAAACTGAAATACTGTAAATATTACACAAAATACATGGAAACCAAAATAAAATTTATTAGAGTATAAGAAAATAAGAAAGCTGGTAGTCTCATAGTCCACAAAACATTTCTGCAGCTTCACAGCAAGCATTTTCCTGAACAACTGACCTGTTTTACAATTTTTATTGATTGCTTTGACCTGTTTAAACAAACTGGAATCCACTCGGTTTTCATCATCACTGTCTCAGCAGAGCCACTATTGATACTCAGTCTCTTCTGTCTTGACGATGGGGCCACATGGCCTCATCCACATCACATTCATTATCCTCTCTTGCAATGAACCAAGGGAAAAATCTTCTTGCATGCCATCCAACCTTGACATTCCTCTGCACCTATTTCTCACTCTCATCTGCTTTAGACCTCTTCCATCCATTTTGGCAAAGAACAACACAGCCACTGCACTTTTTAAGGCCTGCAAACTGATTGCTCATTGAAGATTTGTGTTAAGGAGTGTCAAACAGGTGCTTTAGTGATTTCATACTGATGTAGGTCGTTTCTGATAGTTAGGAACAGATGGTTTCTGTTTGGTTACCATACCTAAAACAATAGAGTTTGGACTGCTTGAATGACATCCGTGTTTACTGTTCTGCAAAAGGGTGGGGAAAATGTGTCAATTTAATGAGAAAGGGTTAACACATTTGCACGAGGTGTCTTGTGCTCTGCTGAGACAGTGATGATGAAAACCGAGTGGATTCCAGTTTGTTTAAACAGGTCAAAGCAATTAAGAAAAACTGTAAGATGGCTATATCATCATGATATATTTTACTCTCCTGTTGTCCTCAGGTCAAGCATGGTAGGAAGGAAGGAAGGAAGGAAGGAAGGAAGGAAGGAAGGAAGGAAGGAAGGAAGGAAGAAAGTAAGGAAGGAAGGAAGGAAGGAAGGGAGAGAGGGAGGGAGGGAGGGAGGAAAGGAGGGGAATAATGAAGGAAAGAAGGCAGGAAGGATGGAGTAGGACAGAAGGGAGGAATGAAAGGGGGAAGAAAGGCAGGGAGTAAAGAAAGGAGGAAGGAAGGAAGAAAGGAACGAAGGATGGAGGAAAGAAGGGAAGAAGGAAAGGAGGGAGGAAAGAAAGAGGGAAGGAGGGGAAGAAGGAAGGAAAAAAGAGCGGTAGGAAGGAAGGAAAGAAGGAAGGGAGGAGGCAGGGAGGAATAAAGAAAGAAGGAAGGAAAGAAGGAACAGTCAAAACAGATGGGGTCAATTTGACCATACAATGGCTAAAAACAGACTAGTACATAAAAGTAGAGCTGGGATACATCTCATGCATAGTGGTACAACAGCCTTTTTCAGGGTGTAACCCACAGTACACAGATTCCCCTTAAGTAGACAGGTTAATTACACACACCTGAGCAGGTAGACAATGAGCTCACAGGTGAAAGTACAAGGTCTCACCAGTAGATGACTCTTCAAAATGTAAGAAAATATATACATAAGTGAAAAATGTGGAAAAAATAGATAAACAAAACAATAATGATAAATCAGTGTACAAGCAACAAAATCTCTAGAGGCATCGGACCACAAATACATAAAAAAAACTATAAAAAAGGACTGAAATCAGTTTCTTCACTGAGTCCTGGATGTACTGTAGCCTGCATTTGGTGTATGTGATAAGTTTCTCTCAGCAATAATAATTTAATTTGATCACCACAAATATTCTTTTGGACTGTTTCTAGATCTTGGTTTCCTCTTCTTTTATGATTTTTTGTGTCCCCCCACTCAAAGCCTATTTGGCATCAATATGTAGGCTTTTTTGTCCTGGGGTCAATTCTCTTGTCTTCATTATGTTGGCTACTATGGCTGAGAGCAGGAAGCTAGAGCACAGTATTATTCTGCTGAAAACTCCACCATAGCATAAAACAATACTGCATTTCCCTATTATGGTGCTATAATGATATGCAATAAATATATACAGTGTAAGGCGGCTAAAGTGGCTTCTTCCATGTACTGATTTTCAAAAGAAGTCATCATACGTATTGAAATCCTCATGTTTTTGTGTTGCAGAACGAGCTAGACACCGTTGTGACAATGTGGGACAACCATCACATTCGACCAGGTGGAAACGGACACCCTAATTATCATGGAAAACCATTTCTGATGTACAATGCACCTGAGCTCTATCACGCACAAGATTATTTGCATCCACTACAGAATGAAAGAGTGGGGATTGTTCTCCAAGAGAACATTTGTCTGTGGAAAACAGACATTCCCTGCAACCATGAGCTGCATGAGCTCTGTTTGATGGGGATGGAACAGAACAACATAGCGCAGTGTCATAACGCTGCAGAGGCAATACGACTTTACAAAGACCTGAGGCCTTTAATAAGAGCACTCCTGCCAGAGCCTCATCACTGATGTTGTTGTAGCATACAGACAGACACTGTCCATGGTTCTAATAATGATGATGATGGCATCTCCAGCAATGAGGCTTCTTCAAAAGTTTACATTTCTCAAATATCCTTGGCCTTTGCATTAGTCGATGCTGTGTTGAAAAGTTTTACTAAGATAATGTGATTTCCGTGTAGTAGGCCAGGTTGATAATGTTGGGTCTAAGGACCAGCAAGGGCACTTAAGGGTTTTCCAGTCACGGAATTCTGGACAAAATCATATATACGTTTAATAAAAATATTCTCAAATCTGGGTCCAATTTGGGTAATAAAGCATTAGAACTGACTAATCGACTAACAAAATCTTAGTCGACACATTAACACAGTTAAAAAAAGACATTGAAAATTACAAACAGTTGAAACCTTTTAATTGATGAAACATTTTCACTACAAACATTTCAAACTCATAAGTCAATGCTTTCATTTAAACAACATGAACTTGGACCCGGGAAAGTGCAGGGCCCTATTGGGGGGGACACTGCACTATTCTAAATTAAATTAAGCAAAACAAAATCATTTCTCAAAATTGGAAAATGTGTCCCCTTGATGACACCTTTGTCAAGTGTTTTTTCTTATTACAATTGGACAAAAAAATTACCCCATGGAGTTTCTTCTTATTTCAAGTGAAAATTTGCTTGAAAAAAGTAAAATATGTCAAAAACAAGTGACTTTTTAGGTGATGTGTCTTACTTAAGGTATAATGAGATTTGTTTTGACTAGAAATATACACTCACCGGCCACTTTATTAGGTACACCTTGCTAGTACCGGGTTGGACCCCCTTTTGCCTTCAGAACTGCTTTAATCCTTCGTGGCATAGATTCAACAAGGTACTGGAAACATTCCTCAGAGAGTTTGGTCCATATTGACATGATAGCATCACGCAGTTGCTGCAGATTTGTCGGCTGCACATCCATGATGCGAATCTCCCGTTCCACCACATCCCAAAGGTGCTCTATTGGTTTGAGATCTGGTGACTGTGGAGGCCATTTGAGTACAGTGAACTCATTGTCATATTCAAGAAACCAGTCTGAGATGATTCGCGCTTTATGACAAGGCGCGTTATCCTGCTGGAAGTAGCCATCAGAAGATGGGTACACTGTGGTCATAAAGGGATGGACATGGTCAGCAACAATACTCGGGTAGGCTGTGGCGTTGACACGATGCTCAATTGGTACTAATGGGCCCAAAGTGTGCCAAGAAAATATCCCCCACACCATTACACCACCACCACCAGCCTGAACCGTTGATACAAGGCAGGATGGATCCATGCTTTCATGTTGTTGACGCCAAATTCTGACCCTACCATCCGAATGTCGCAGCAGAAATCGAGACTCATCACACCAGGCAACATTTTTCCAATCTTCTATTGTCCAATTTTGGTGAGCCTGTGCGAATTGTAGCCTCAGTTTCCTGTTCTTAGCTGACAGGAGTGGCACCCGGTGTGGTCTTCTGCTGCTGTAGCCCATCTGCCTCAAGGTTCGACGTGTTGTGCGTTCAGAGATGCTCTTCTGCATACCTCGGTTGTAACGAGTGGTTATTTGAGTTACTGTTGCCTTTCTATCAGCTCGAACCAGTCTGGCCATTCTCCTCTGACCTCTGGCATCAACAAGGAATTTGCGCCCACAGAACTGCTGCTCACTGGATATTTTCTCTTTTTCAGATCAACCATGCCACGTTCAAAGTCACTTAAATCACCTTTCTTCCCCATTCTGATGCTCGGTTTGAACTGCAGCAGATCGTCTTGACCATGTCTACATGCCTAAATGCATTGAGTTGCTGCCATGTGATTGGCTGATTAGAAATTTAAGTTAACGAGCAGTTGGGCAGGTGTACCTAATAAAATGGCCGGTGAGTGTATATATTACATAATATTCATGGTAAGATTTTCAGTTTTTGCAGTGGACAGCAGTGGTCACTAGCTTATTTGTATAACTTTAGCTAGATGTAAGACTGCTGAAACTTGTTATATCTAAGTCAAATATTAATTTAAGTGTGGTCAGAAAAATATACATATAGCACTTTGAATTTGACACTGACAACATAGAACAATACTGGCAATATAAACTCTTCCAGGTTTGAAGATCTGCATAGCATTACAAACACTGTAATTTATGAACTATGTTTAGGTTTAATTTTAACAACAATGGAAAAACATTAACCACAAACAGTTGGCCATTGTTTACAAACAACTTTTACAAGAATACAGTGTCACATTTCTATTTTTTGTAAATAAATTGTCTTTATTGAATATTAACATCAAGTGTGACTTTTTTTCCACGTGCTTTCAGCTGTCATATTTGAATTTTAAAGAGATCATAAATTGAAAAGAAAAACCAACCTCCTTGTACTACAACAATGCATCTGCCCTCCACATGGAGAACTTGTGGATTATATAAAAGATGACGCTGCTAAACTTCTGAATGTGTGTGTGTGTGTGTGTGTGTGTGTGTGTGTGCAGTTTTCATTTGCTGTCTAAGCAAACAAAGTCTTTTTAGGCCAAATCCATTATCCACACTCCACTCTTCAACACAGAGATAAACTCTGTTCTAAAATCTGCATAGTCTTTGTAGTTAGATGCCAGTTCCAAAGAACAACTACAGGTGTGAGCCAAAGGTGCCCTTACGAACTGTGGCTGTTCTGCTGTGAATTTGACTTTAATGGTCTTAGATAGGAACAAGTCAGACCCTGTGCAGTACCTGAGGAATAGGCCAAGCTCCTTCTCATCTCTTTCTCTTACAAATCTCAAGAGATGATTTGAGGTAGTTTGTTCTTCCAGTGACATAGATCCTGGGAACTTGATGGTTTTGGTAATGTTTCTTGGCTTAGGTTTGAGATCATCGAGAATCTTCTTCAGTCCTTCCCAAATCATGGATTGTCCAATAGACCTGAGAATTGGCTTCCAACTCTTTATGATAAATGCTGGTTCTTGTACCATCTCTTTGTGGTCTATTTCCTCCACCAGACTTGGCAGATTTTCTTCAGTTGGGAGTACACAGCAGTTGTGACTGCTGAGTATGCTGATGAGTTCATCCATATCTGCCCCTTTGAAGTTGCTAATTGCCTCAGTTAGCACATCCTTCTCAGATGCGCTGATATAGTTGAAGAAATCCTCCCATAGAATGTCTGAACAGGAGAGAGATAGAGTCTCTGTAAGGAATGGAGGGGCAAGTTGGACTGGAAAGAACTGAAATTTCTGCCATCCAAAGGCCAAGTTGCGAGCAACAGCAGTCCACTCTTTCTCTTGGAATTTGTGGTGCAAAATTGGGATCTTGTAGTTGGTTCCACAGGCCTTTGTTGCATAAAACATATCCCAGAAATCAGTCCCACTCCCAACTCCAGCCTCAACCTCGCCATGCTCAAGCACACCCCTGATTGAAATATTAGCATCCAGTATGCAGTTGTCTGTAAATGCTTCAATCACGTCCACAAGACAGTGTGCTTTGCGGATCACAATGACTTGCTTCTCCACTATATTCTCTGGATTTGCAAAGAAATCAGTGGCCATTGTGCTGTTGGAACTTGAAGCCTGCTCAGAATCCACAATGTGAATAATATCTTCTTCCATCTCAGCTACCACTACTGCTTCTATTTCATTTTCAAAGACTGTGTTTGCGCCGCTTTCTTGTTGGCTGTTAACTGGCCAGGAATCTGGACCTACTGTGGTCTTGACGTGTAGAGGTGAGTATATCACAGTGTCAGCAAGACCATCGACAAGTTCACAAGGCATGTTGTTGCTGGATAGATCTATAAGAGGCTGGCCTGATGTTTGAGAAGCAGGAGTAGCTTGGAGTGTTGAGGTAGTATTGGGACTGCTCCAAGAGAAAGGCCTACTGCTGTACCGGGGTCTTTTGACAGGAGAGGGGGAGAGCAGTGATGGGCTGGATGAGGATGGAGATGCATGTGTAGCTGGCCCAAGTGGGATGGATTTGTCAGGTGAAAAGGGCATGTCTGTTGTTGCATCACTAAGCTCAGAATCACTACAATCTTTTGGCTTTGTACAGAGGTATAGTCTGAGGAACTTGTAATTTGTTTGCTCTAACAAACTTTCAACTGTGACGAGGGGCTCCTCAGAACCAATGACAGAAAGCATGCACTCAAAGTCCTCTAATTTGCCTTTTGTCGATGTACCGTTGGGGAAAAAAAGTGTTTTCCCTTTTTCAAGAATGGTGGATACAGTGTCATCTTTGCTTACAACTATCTCTCTTGTCCCACCCCCAGTAGGCCTTCTTACTTGTTTGTACATAGAATCTTGGTAGTTCAACCAGCCAAGTTCTATTTTCCTTGTCTTCTTTTCAGCATTCTTATTTCCACAAAGTGTAGGCTTAGAATTAAAGCTGCTGCTTCCGGTCGGAACACCATTAAGATGGCCGCATAGCGAGAGAGCTCCCGATTCAACCAGAGCAATTACAGACATTTCCCCAAACAAACCAAGTAAGTCACTCTGCAAAAGCGTGGAGAAAGGGGAGAAGAGTCATATCACCACTTTGAGCAGTAAAATTCGTCCGAAGACGAGTGGGCGAGAAAGACGGGGCGCAGCAACAATTATCGTTAGCAGCAACAGGTCTAAGCTAGCATACAACGCGGTGCAGACCGCTGACATGGCCGACATGGATATGATTCTGCATGAACTAAGAGGGTTTCGCCAAGAAAATAAAGAACAATTAGAGTCGATAAAAGAAGAAATTGTTAAGGTGAATGCGAGACTGGAGGAGGCGGAACGGCGAATTGGGAAAGCAGAAGAGAGGATCCAAAACACAGAAGAAGTTATCACGGCTATGCTAAAGCTGCACATCAAGCTGGAGGACAAGTTGCTGGATCTGGAAAGCCGCTCCAGACGCGAGAACATAAGGATCTATGGGGTGCCGGAGGGATCTGAGAAGGATTCAACAACGATGGTCTCATTCGTGGAAAATTTGCTCCGTGAGGGTCTCGAGCTGACTGATGACATGCCCGACCTGCAGATCGAAAGGGCCCACCGGTCACTGGGACCGCAGCCACCGGTGGATGCCCCGCCGCGCTCCATTGTAATCAAGTTTTTAAGTTTTAAAACAAAAGAGACATTACTCCGCAGGGCATGGCAGAGGAAGGGATTTACCTGGCAAGAAAATCACATAAACCTGGACCACGACTATCCACCTCTAATACTCAAAAAACGAAGAGACTATACAGAAATCCGCAAAGTACTGAAGGAAAATAAAGTTCAGTTTCAGACCCTCTTCCCTGCCAGGCTGCGCGTGAGACACGACAACGGAACCAAAACCTATGATACTATAGAGGAGGCATCAGAGGACCTGCTGAGAAGAGGCTACACCGTGACAACCGTCGGACCTCCTGAGACGCTCATGGAGCAGGTGCAGCGGCTGTCCTGGAGGAGAGTGGACAGACGAGCAACGAAGGGCACAGCCGGGCGGGATTCAAGTTACAAGGAAAAGCTTCGAGCCTTCAGGAGACCATCACCGTCCCCCTCCGGGACCTAAAAGACCTAACCCACAGCTCGAGGACGGCGGAGTTAATTGTGATATCGTATGTACTGTATTGTGACTGTAATAAGTGGTGGAGATCCACTGTTGAAAAGACTGGTTCGTTCGGGGCTACTTCTCACTTTCGATTTTTCTTTTTCCTTTTTTTTTCCGTCATGCGACTGTCACAGGTAAGGGACTCTCGCTCCGGATCGAGGAGGGAGACTTTTCCCTTCGAGCCACTATGGAAGGCTCACCAGGGTCAGACTAACAGACCCCTACATAGGGAGTCACACGGACAATTTGTGTTCAGTTTGATGTTTATTAATAGGTTAGCTGTTCATTCCCTGCCAGTTCTTGCGGGGAGGGGGAAGCGCACCAGGTTTTTGAGTGAGATGGAAGGGGGAATCACATAGATGCAAAACAGGTCTATAAAAGTAGCATCATTTAATATAAATGGAATACTCAATCCAGTTAAGAGGGGGAAAATCCTATCAAAATTAAAGAAAGATAAAATCCAAGTAGCTTTCCTACAGGAGTCACACCTCAATGACTCTGAACACGCTAAATTGAATAAATCAGGATTTAAACATGTTTACTTTTCCTCCCATGGATCGGGGAGGCGAAGAGGAGTGGCGACTCTGATATCCAGTGCTGTACATTACGAACATATATCAGAACATAAGGATAAGGAAGGCAGATTTGTTATGGTTATAGGCAAAATAGAAGGTATTGTGACGAGTCTCCTTAACGTGTATGTCCCTCCGGGCAGTGATTGGTCCTTTTATAAACATGTAGTTGATTTAATGACAACAAAAAGTCAAGGGATTTTAATATGTGGTGGAGATTTTAACATCAGATTAAATCCGAAAATTGACTCATCAAATGGGAAATCTGACACAAAAAACATTAGCAGAAGATTAAATACTTGGATAAATGAAGTTGGGATTGTGGACGTGTGGAGAGAGATAAACCCGACGAGCCGAGATTACTCACATTACTCGTCCACGCACAATGTCTACTCACGCATTGATTACTTTTTTATGCTTAAAGGAGATCTTTTTAGGGTGGACAACTGTGAAATGGGACCCAGTACTATTTCAGATCATGGACCCATTTATATGTCAGTCCATCTGAATAATAATAATAAGAAATCCACTCTGTGGAGACTGAACTCGAATATCCTGAACAACCCAGTTATTAAAGATAAATTGAAAAATGAAATAAAATTGTATTTGGAAAATAACGATAATGAAGAAGTGACTCCACCCATTCTCTGGGATGCATTAAAAGCGGTGCTTAGGGGCAAAATAATAGCCATCTCCTCATATGATAAGAAAATTAGAGAACAAAAACTCAAAAAATTAGAAGAGGACTTGAAGAGACTACAGAAAGAACACGCAAAGTCTCCCAAAGATGACAACAAAAGTGAGATTATAAAATTGAAAAAAGAAATAGATGAAATCAATACTCAGGAAATTAAAAAAAAACTCCTTTTTACAAAGCAACAATACTATGAGATGGGTGGAAAATCATTGAAACTTCTATCATATAGGTTAAGAAAACAACAAGCGGATAGAACTATACATAAAATAAGAAACTCCGCAACAAACGAAATCGAAACCTGTCCGGAGAAAATTCGACAGTGCTTCCAAAAATACTATAAATCACTATATTCTCAACCACAGACAAGTAACGACAACCAGATCGATGCCTTTCTGGCTCGGATAAATCTACCAAAGATCACAGATGAACAAAACGGAGAATTAATATCTAAAATAACAAAAGAAGAAATTCAATCAGCAATTAGAAGAATGAAAGGGGGGAAGTCTCCAGGGACAGATGGGTTCCCCACAGAATGGTACAGGACAATGCAGGATCAACTAATTCCAACATTACTGAAGACATTCAACTGGGTTTTGGAAAACAAAAACATCCCCCCCTCATGGAGGGAGGCAATGATTTCGATCATACCCAAGGAGGGGAAAGACAAATTGGAATGTGGGAATTATCGTCCTGTAAGTCTACTAAATAACGATTATAAACTATTCACCTCCATAATATCTAAACGAATAGAACTGATATTACCAGAATTAATACATAAGGACCAGACTGGCTTTGTCAGACAAAGACAGACCCAAGATAACATCAGAAAAACACTGCACGTTATGAGACAAATCACACAACAAAGACTGGAGACATTGATTTTAAGTTTGGACGCAGAGAAGGCATTTGACTCAGTGAGGTGGTCATTTTTATATAAAGTACTTTCAAAATTTGGCCTCCATTCAACTATAATAGACACGTTTGCAGCACTATACAATAAACCAATGGCTAGAATCAAAATCAATGGAGATTTAACTAATTCATTCATTCTGGAAAGAGGAACGAGACAAGGGTGTTGTGCGTCGCCGCTCCTCTTCGCCTTGTTCATAGAACCCATGAGTCAATTGATTAGGCAGAGCTCGGAGATAAAGGGGGTAACAATGACATCCGGGGAGCAAAAACTGTCCCTATTTGCGGACGACTTATTGATAAGTATAACACAGCCTACACAGACACTTCCAAAACTTATGAAATTGCTGGATGAATTTGGTTTAATGTCTGGCTATAAAATTAATATTAAAAAAACTCAAGTGCTAACATTTAACTATGACCCCCCATCTTTAATTAAGAGTATGTATAAGTGGAATTGGCATGCTGAATTCATTAAGTATTTGGGTGTTTCATTACCTAGGGACCTCTCGAAACTGTATGACATCAATTACGGCCCGTTAAATTCAAAGATAAAGTCTGATATACACAGATGGAATGTCATTCCCTTTTTGAGTTTGAGCTCCCGGATAGAGTCGATCAGGATGAATATTCTTCCACGGATGCTGTACCTTTTTCAATGTTTGCCAGTCAAAATACCATCTAAGCAGTTCTTAGAATGGGATAGACTAATAGCGAGGTATTTGTGGCAAGGGAAAAGGGCCAGAATTAAATTTAAGACGTTGCAATTAAGAAGAGAAAAGGGCGGAATGGGCCTTCCCTGCTTACAGGAATACTACCATGCAGCCCAGCTGAGACCTTTAGTCTGCTTGTGTTCATCAACATATACTGCAGTATGGAAAGAAATAGAAGGTACGATGATAAAGGGAATCCCAATAACAGCTTTACTAAGCGACAACAAATTACAAAGAAAACAGGAGATCCCAGAAGACTCTATAACAGGCAGTTTTCTGAAATCCTGGCAGGAAATAATTAAAATTTGCAGATTAAGGGACATATCTAAAATGATGAGGTGGTGTGCCTATGATTCAGACTTTACACCGAATAGAACTGACGGCAGGTTTAAGATTTGGATCACGAAAGGCTTATCTACCTATGATTCATTTGTCCACAAAGGGGCATTTCAGAGTTTTGAAACCCTACAGAGGGACCATGGTCTGGGTAGAGATGATTTTTTTAGGTACCTGCAAGTGAGACATTATTTTAACAAAAATCTTAAAGAGGTGTTAGGAAGAGGTGAATCAGGGTTCATGGAGATATTTTTATCATTAACCAAGCCCAGATCGAGCAACAAAATTATTTCCAAATTATATAATGCCATACAATTATCTAAACAAGAGAATACAGAACACATAAAGAAGAAATGGGAAAGGGAAGCAGGCGTAAGGATCACCCAAGAGAGCTGGGAGAAAATATGCCAGCTACAATGGTTCTCAACTGGGTCAAACACATGGCGGGAATTCTGCTGGAAAAATATTGCAAGATTTTTTATCACACCCATTCAGAAACGCTATCAAGGCAGCGGGGATGCTTGTTGGAGACTTTGTGGATCTAATGGAGCCAACCATTTCCATATATTTTGGGACTGCCAGGCAATAAGACTCTACTGGGAAGAGATCCACAAACATATCAAAAATGTATTCAATGTTAACATTCCATTTAAATGTGAAACTATGTATTTGGGCAATATAATGTGTGAAACATGGAACGTCAAAGACAAAAAACTGCTAGCTATACTACTGGCGGCCAGTAAAAAATCTGTAACAAGGAAATGGTTAAAAGTAGAACCTCCCACCATTGAAGAATGGATCGAAGTTGTCTATGAGATTTATGTTATGGAGAAGATATCTTTTTCCCTCAAAGTTGAAAAAGAAAAATTTATAAGATCTGGACCAAATGGACTGAGTATGTAAAACCAATAAGATCTGATTTCATTTGAATGCACTTGTGCTTTGGGTGAACCTGACCCCCCTTTTTGTCTTGTTTTTTTATGGAGTCTTTGGAGTGTCAGAAGTGGTGCGCTACCCCGGTTCTGTTTTGTTTTTATTTGTTTCATCATTCACATCTGGAAATTAGTGGTCCGTAAAAGAAAATCCTAGAAAGGCAGTAAGGATAAATCACTCAAGTTGTTTTTTTACATCCATCCTTCCTTATGTCTTTGAACGACTATGGCTGTAATTGATTAATGTGATGGAAGTTTGCCTTTCGAAATAAAAAGAGAATTATAAAAAAAGAATTAAAGCTGCTGGTTGCTGTGGCTGAGGAGGTGGATGGAAGTTTCATCTTCTCTCTTAGTCTATTTATTAAAGTTTGGTTCCTTTGTTCTGTATTCTCTATCCTTTTCACTTGAGGATAACTCCTTCCAGTTTCTGGCAAAGACACGGTCTCCATATCGAGTAATAAAGGTAGAGAGTTTGTCTTCTCCAAGGAACTTTACAATGTCTTGATCGATCTAAAACACAAAAGCAGATATAATGTCATATTCACCTACTGGTAACCATCACACTCAGAAAAAGAAGGCTCTAAAAGGGCTCTTCAGAGAGAGATTGAGTTCTACGTATAAACATTTGACTCTAGAGAACACTTTTCTCTTGGCACTTGTATCCCCTATATCCAGAGGTGGTAGTAACGAGTTACATTTATTTGAGTAACTTTTTGGATAACTTGAAATTTTAATGCAAAACACTTTTTACTTTTACTTGAGTAATATTGTTCTAAAGTAACAATACGTTTACTTGAGTACATTTTTTGGCTACTCCATCCTCCTCTGCCTATATCAAGAACCTTACTATTTAAAAAACACTGAAGGAACCTTTGGGAGGAAATACTCATTTTATACTTTTTTTTATATTGCCACCTTGTGACCAAAATCTGCAACAACATGTTACTGTGCCGCTTACTTAAAATCTGCTTCACATTTAACTTATTTCACAACAATGTTACACTCAAAAGACAACAAAGAACACATTAGACAACTTTGAGAACTATCTCACACCAGTGGAAAATTAGATTTAAATGAATGAACTACACAGCTACATATATTTCAGAAATGAGTGTTTTGAGTTTCTGTTTATTTCTGTGAGTGAGAATATAATGTATGTATGTATATTATTATTATGTAATTATGAGTGTTTAACTTGGTATATTTTTGTTATTCTTTTTGTAGAAAACCCACACTCATCACTGTAAGCTCCACCTGTTATGCCTGTATGCTGCTGAAAAGGAAAAGAAAGAAAACTGAAAACATATCAACCTCTCTAAGCCTTGTATTACCCCACATACTCATAATTGTGGCCTCAAGTGGTGTTCTAGCCTACACACCAGTGTGAATCTGGTGATAAACCTTGAGCTAGTGCCCAGTCTGAACATTTCTAGTAGTTTCTCCACTACAACCAAAATGACATTAACTGGTTTAAGCTGGACACCAACTGAGCCACCAGTTCAACCAGTTTGATACCAACTACGTCACACATCACAAAACCTCTTACGATACCGGTCATCGCTGTTTTTGTTTTTAACAGTAAGGGTGTGTGTCCAACCTTTGCTTCAATTTAGTAGTTACCAGTATTAACTTAGGTCATATAAATCATTTTATGTCCATCTAGTGAAGGCAAACACAGGTATTATGTCATTATCAATGTCCAAATGTATCATATTTATGATTCTACAGACTTACAACAACCAAATTGGTACAAAATAGTTCTTCTTCATTTGTCACTTTAGCATTAGCATAATTGAATGCTGACTTAGATTACACTTCACCTTGTCCTCTGCCATTCTTGCCAGGTTCTCCTCAGGAACACCCCTTTCTCTCAAGGCTGAGAGAAACTGGTCCATGGTTATCTGATTCAACAGTAAATGTAGTCATTGTTAGCAGCTGCAACAAAGTTGTTCAATTCTTGACTGCTGGCCCTTATACAAAAGGGCTGTCATAGTTCTTCTGATTATTTAATAGCCACATTTGGAGTTGACCATTGTAATGCTGTGCCACAAACTATAAACACAACATATATCAAGCACTATTCAATGAATTAATAAACATTTAATTAAGTTTCACATAACATTGCTAAGTTAACGTTAGCCTACATTTACGTTACCTTAGCTGAAACAGCCGGATAGATAGGAGTCTGTCAGCCTCTCATCTGCTAACTGTTAACCCCTAAACAAACCCAATCAAGTAAACAAACTAACGTAAAGTGTAACTTACCGGTAGGCTACAGCTACAGCCAGTGGCTACGGAAGCCGTTCGTGGCAGCCCTTGTAGGTTAAAATCAAGACGAACACATTATTACTTAATTCGTTATCACGAGAAAACAATCTTTGTTATATGGAGATAACGACATAATAAGTTGTTATCACGAGAAAACAACCTTTGTTATATCGAGATAACGACTTAATAAGTCGCTATCACGAGAAAACAACCTTTGTTATATCGAGATAACAACTTAATTAGGGCTGCAGCTATCGAGTTCTGCTTTGCAGTAGACACATTGCACTTTGTTATCTTCTTTTTTAAGTGTGAAATGATCCCAAACTTCGGACATTCTCTGACTTTTGCGGACAGCTTCTTGGCTCTCCGCCATCGCGCTAACTCAATTCTGAGTGTAGCGGTGTGTGTCTGCAATAACAGTCCGTGTGGAAACATGGTCCCTGAGCTAAGCAGGCCACATAACGCGGGTGATAGGAATTAAACGAAGCCTCGAGGCAGAGATTTTGCCTCGATCATTTTTTGTAATCGAATTATTCGAGTTACTCGAGAAATCGTTGCAGCCTTAGACTTAATAAGTCGTTATCATGAGATAACAGTGCATAAAAGAAATAAAAATCCATGGCCGTTCTCGGCTTCCGTATATAACGACTGGGACCAGAAAATAATTATTTTCTATCCATTGAATCCCATGTATATTTTACGATCCCAAAGGTCTCATGGGGTCCACCGAAAGGGGCGGGATTTCGTCACTTTATTGACTGAATACCACCACGTCACCCTCGTTAACCGAAAGCAGAACGGACTTTTTTTTTCTAGAATTTCTTACATTCTCCCGTCTCGTCTAGTGCGACATCCAACGTTATAGAAGGTATTACAACAGAAAGAAACAAGGAAAACAAAGGTTTTACAAGACTGAATTCTCATGGACTGGTAAGACTTATTTCTTTATGGTCGATTTTGTCGATGTAAAAGGCTTATTTATCTGTCCGACACAAGCTAGGCTAGCTTGGAATTAATATCATTGCAGAGAATCTGCATATTACAAAGACATCTTCCTCGTAACTGTGCTTACAAAACTGGTCAAGTTATATTCACGCTCGAAGACAGGATTCAAAGTGGCTTTTCCAAAGATGATTCCCAGCTGTCCTATTGTTTACAGTAAGACGAGGGAGATTGTAGAGTAGGGGGCGGGGGTATGATCTTGAATGCAAGAGAGCCGGTAGAATGACTCAAAATTAGTCAAAAACAGTTATATTTGGATGGAATGAATAATAATAGTGATATATCAGTGATATATAATTATATTGATGTGATTATATTGATATATATTATTTATAAAATGTGTATAATGACACAATAATAAATAATTTCTAATTATGTTTTTAGGACTCAGATAAACTGTAATGAAATTGAATCATGTTATTTAATCTTTACAAATTCCTGAGGATAACCGGCGGAGCCGTGAGTTGTTGGAGTACATCTACAACCAATGCCGGCGACTGTGTGTGCAATTTGAAGTGAACCCCTGACAAATGGATTTGAAATTCCTCCACCGTTGCTATGAGGAACTCTATGGCATTCTTTTGAGATGTGTACACAATGGAATTTCTACAGACTTGGAGGCTGTTTTGCAAAGCATGCAGGAAGTGTTGTGCTTGTTAGAAGCCAAAATTCAGCCAAAACATGGATTCAAGCCTGCCATGCTGAGAACTGGGGAGAGAGGACGCCCCTCTTGGGACATATCTGGTGAACAACTTCAGTACCTCCTAGAGTTCAATTTTACCGTCAGGGAAATTGCGCGCTTATTTGGCGCCAGTTACCGAACAATCAGGAGAAGAATGACGGAGAATAGTTTGTCTGTCAGAATGTATTATAGTGACATTTCGGACGAGGATCTCAGAAGAGTGGTCACTGATTTCATCCAGCAGTTTCCTGATTCTGGAATAAAAACTGTCAGTGTTGGAATAAGGTGAGCATTTATACAACACAGATAAATAAATTATGTTTGTGTATGAGTTTATGACTGTGTATGAGTTAACTTTTTCTTCTTCTCAAGGGTTCAAAGATCTCGAGTGATGGAAACTTTGAGACTTGTTGATCCTGTTGACACAATTTGTCGTGGGCTTGGAATTAACATCATTCCAAGAAGAGTGTACTCAGTACCAGCACCTATGGCTCTGTGGCATATTGACGGAAATCATAAGTTGATTCAATCAGTCTTTCATTAAAAAAAAGGTTATTAGAGATTAGTATTTCCTTCTAAATAATAAGGAAGTCTAACTGATTTTTTCTGTTCTAGTTGGAGAATTGTGATCCATGGAGGACAGTGGCGTATCCAGGACACTTTTACTGGGGTGGCCAAGATGGGACACAAAGCTAGTGTGGGGTGGCCATGGCATAGCGAAGTTTAATGCCACGCACGAAGCCGACCGTGGTTGAGATTTAAAGAATAGATTGTCCATGTTTAAGGCTGGAGGTTCTGCCACACACACACACACACACACAGACGCGTATCTGTATGCATGTATGAATGTGAGCCTACATGGTAAATTCAAACTATCCAAGCATGACCTACCATCCTGTGCAGGGGGAGCTGACTGCTCTTGGTCACTACTGCTGTACCGAGGATGCTGACTGAACCGGGCCTGTTCACTGCTGCTGGTAGAAGCTGTGGCTGGCTCTGACTCTTGCTTTTTTTTTTTTGAAGAAGCTATGAATATCTCTGCTTCTCTTCATAGCTATTCTCTTAATATCCCTGGAGGAGATGGAATTCAATCACTCCATCAATCAATCAGTCAGTCAATTCACTTTGAAGTAATAGCTATAACTGCAAACTTAAAGCAGGATCATTGTCAAATTGGGTTAGAATCAGTGTGTATAGGTGTTCGTGGGGCTCAGGAAACCCTTAAATAACAGCTTTGACTCCATTAAAATGTCAAAAAGAAAGGAGGTGTCAACAATGTGCCTAATTATGTCTATTTATAGTATCTACAAAGGTTTATTTTTACATAACTACCGACATCTTCAATCACTTTTAATAACACAATAACGTTAACACATTGCATCTCAAGCATTTGTGGCATTTGAATGCAATTTGCTCTGCCTCTGCCAATTTATACGTCTAAGAATATGTGAACTGTGAAGACGAGCTAATTGATACAAACAAAAAGTCTTTGAACATCCCCTAAATCTCAGAGCAAATAAATAAATCACAGCTTGTTCTTGTGTTATAGCTACTTAAATCTAGACTGTAACACTGTATTTCACACACTGGTTGGTCAAAAATATAACATTAGCTCTATTGAACACACACATCTGCAAAAAACACCATCAGTCTTCAGTCCAGTAAACAGCTGTTCATATTTCATGGCGGTATCCAAATAATAAAAAACAAAATGCTGACGTTAAATGCTTAACTTGGTTTGCAGGCTGCTAAGCTAGCTAGTGCAGTGTAGTTTGTCTTTTAGCTACTTAGTATTAGATAAAGTTTTCCTACTCATTCAGAAGGAACTACGACATAACTGAATATTGAATTACCTCTCAATAGACAGATTTCAGCGTTTTTATCCAGCAGTTGACGTTGACCGTCCTCCTGTTTCATTAACTGCCGGGCCGGACCAGACCAGCAGCAGCAGATGCAGCGTGCTGTGTTCATCTCTCATGGCTCACCTATCAGACCTGCATGGCCATTGGCCAAACGTCCACTGACCAGAAATCAGCTCTCACAGCCTCAGTACGACCATTACTGTTAGTTAAAAATTTAAAACTGGCCCTAAATCAGCTGAAAAGCTGTCATCATTGATTGACAGCATTTCTCTTGTTTCTTGTGTTGATGAGCTTGACCAACTACCTATCAGATCTGGGGTGGCCACAGGGGTGGCCAATGAGTTTTCTTGGCCACCCCCCAGAATCGCCATTGATGGAGGAATCGATGGCTACGGCAGAAAAATGATGTACCTCACTGCAAGTGAAAATAATAGAGCCTCCAATGTTCTCACAGCTTTTCTTGAAGCTGTCCATCAGTTTGGAATTCCAACGAGGGTCCGCAGTGATAAAGGACGGGAGAATGTAGATGTGGCTCGCTTCATGCTCGAGCATCCCCAACGAGGACCAGGTATATTAATACTGCTTTCGCTCTTTTGGAATCGAGTAATGTAGTCATTGAAAAACCAGGACACATTTATACACTTCTGCTGATCTTTGTCTTATTTATAAGTAATGCTTTGTGCACTTCTAATGTAATTTCTGTTTTTTCTATCTCAGAAAGAAGAAGTTTCATCAAGGGACGCAGCGTTCATAATCAGAGAATCGAGAGGCTATGGAGAGATGTTTGGTGTTCTGTGACAGTGAACTACCATACAGTATTTCAGCATCTGTTTGCCACAGCGCCTTACAATCTGACAACGAGCTTGACCTGATTTGTCTGCATTATGTGATGCTTCCCCGAATAAATAGACATTTGCAGCTTTTCAAGCAAGCATGGGACCGCTATTCCCTTTCCACGGAGCAAGGAAGGTCACCTCAACAACTGTGGATTTGTGGGGCAATTAATGGCCAACAATCCAATCTCAGACCCCATCAATGAGCAGGTCTGTCTTAGAATTATCCTCACTTGAAGTAACACATTTTAAAGACTGCATATATATTACCATCAACTCCATCACATACTGTATGTATGTTGCCATGGAGCAATTATGAATTTACTGCACAACTTGCTCACTCACTTCCAGCAAGGATATGTTTTTGTTGTTGTTTGTTTGTTTGTTGTTCAATCTGTCAACAGTTTTTCAGGAAACTTGGTGGAGGGGTGTAGTATGGACAAATGCATAAACATTTTGTATAAACAAATTGTTTTTAAGGCATTTTGCTTTGGTGGAGGTCTGCATTCTCTAAGTTCACTTTTCACTGAGATAGCTTTCCAAACATCTTTGTGACCACATTTTGCTTTCACATAGGGGGAAGACTATGGAATTGACTGGGCGGGACCAACACCAGTAGACCAAGAAGGGGCGGTCAGCGTTCCCGAGACACCCGATGCTCTAAAGAACCTTGTTTACCAACACCTTCAGGGAAAAATTGACCCCCTTAACAACAGCGTGTGTTTTGGGGTGGACATTCTTTTGGAGGTAGTACAACTTGCAAGGCAGAGGTTTAATCAACATTAAAACCATAACTACCCAAATACTATATTTTATATTTCTAACTCACACATATTTTCACATAATATTATTCTTCACTGATGTATATATCTTACTGCTTGATATACCATTTCCCTATGTTTTTGGTGTATTCCTTGAATGTGGCCATATACCTAACCAATGTATGCTGTACTGTGATAAGTAGCTGCAATTCTTTTGCACAAACAAACGTAATTAATGACGACCCATTTTGTTACTCAATTCTTGCTTATGCCATACTTGAAATGCAGCACTTTGCTCATTTAGTTTGTGTCAGGCCTACCCCCTCTCCTACCTTGGGAGTCCAAATAGAATACTCATTTTCATACAATTCCTGTACTTATATACATTGAAATAATTATGATGAATTACTAATCTATTTCTTTCTCACTCCGATATAAAACATGCCTCAACATGCCTGCTGTTTGTACTGTGTCTGTGAGTTAATGAACTTTTGTCATTAGTCGGAAAGCTAAAGCTTGTTTTAAGTGTTCTTTAGTTTTATACTTACTCGCTAACTGTCTCTCGAGTGTTCCCCAGATCTGTAGTCGTGGTCTGAGGTCTGCAAATAACAAAATAAAAATAAGATTTGTAATTACTGTAGTCTTAATGTCCCAGGAGGTTATGAGACCTACTAGGGTAAAGGGTGCACTGTTGAATATTTTCTTTACATATAAAGTGTGCTTACTGTTCCTCCGCTGTTACCTCCACTGGCATAGAAGGCTGAGAAAAGTTTTAGAGATGTTAAAAACAAATTTCCACCATTATGACCTTTTTGTACCCAGATTGTGATCTATAAAATAAAGCCCATGGCTATTTATGAAGATGACTGCTGTCAATTTTCATCCACCGGGATGACTACATGGCATTAACCTGTCCAAGATAGAATTCTTCAGGACAATTAATAACAAGAATTACATACTAAACATACTGCACATCTCTCTATAAAAGCAAGGAATCTCTGTCTGTGTGTGTGTGTGTGAGTGTGTGTGTTTGTGTGTGTGCCTCAAATATCTCTGCGGATCAGGATCAGTCTGATCTGAGAGTTTCAACATGGCTGTCGTTTGGTTCAGTGGTGTGCGACTTCGCATTTGTTTGGACTGCAATGATACCGTTAATGAATTATTTCATAAATGCTTTACACATTCTTCAAGCATTGTCCACCAGAGCCACCACAGTCACGTGCGCACCAGAGCCAATCACTGAAGAGCTCAAGCCATGACATGCCTTTAGAAACAAGCAGATTTATGCCTGCAGTCGCGCGAGCTGGACCGGGATTTTGCCGGCGGTTCGGTCCCGTTCTGTGCATCTAAACTGACTGTTGTGGATTAATGAGACTAAACAAGTCCGGACCGAGTCTGTTCGGGTCTGAGAGCGGATTTATACCTGCGGCGGCGCGAGCTGGACCGGGAGTTAAACGGCGGTTCGGTCCCGTTCTGTTCTGTGCATCTAAACTGACTGTTGTGGATTAATGAGACTAAACGAGTCCAGACCGAGTCTGTTCGGGTCCGATGAGATCTGGAGACGCGCCGACAACTAAGTGGAATCAGAATCTGTGGATGTTCGTGTGTAGCTAACGTTAGCCGCTAGCTCACCCAGACGGCCCGCCTCCCGAGGCAATGGACCGGACCCACCGGCACGTCCAAAACCAGACTTAGGGTAAATAATGTCCACCACGCTTTTTAGCGAACATTGCCGTTACGTTTGCTTTGTGTCTGGTGTTGAAGAAACGGTAAAAACGGGCTTTTGTCACGGAAGTGTCCAAGCGGCAAGTTTGGTTGATGAGGAACGGGAAGTTGTGTGAGGGACGTCGGCGGTGATACAGACAGCGACAGAGATAGCAAGTTTTGGGAGTTGAGATATCTGTGACATATAGCGTGTTTGGAGTGTATAGTTAGTGTGAAATGAAGTGTTTGGTGTAGTGTGTTTAGTGTGTAGTGTAGTCGTTTTTATATGTGTTGTGAGTCAACTGCTGAATTGCGGAGCAAGCAGGAATGAGCTGAGGAGCCTGAGGCATTGCCTGCATTTTAATGTAAATAGCTACATATAACTTTGTAAATTTCAAAAACTTATGCACAAATTCAGCAAACAACAATTTATATTTGCATTATAACTAATGCAATTGGTTCATTAAACTGTTTGTGGTTTTCACAGTAAAAAATCTAATTTTTTCCTACTCTGATTTTATGTTATTTTGTTATTTTAGGTCCATAGTGTTAATATAATATGTCAAAATGAAAAAAATAACTGTACAGTCAAACATGTGAGGTTGTGCTGAAAATAATGACACCAAACAAGGCAAGGTAAATAGTTTTCAAGGTGAAATATAATGGTATAATCAAAAGTAGTCAATAACAGCCAATTATATCCCTGATGTCCCACCTTCAAACACAACCTCATTTGGCCATCCATGAAAAAACTACTTAACCTCCCACTTTTCTATAGGAAGAGGCTACATGCTACGGGCAATGCACTAGTACCCATAATCTTCAAAAGGCTATTTGGGTTTTACACACAGAATCTCCACTCCATGTGCACATCAATCCTTATATCACTTCAAAGAAATCTATGAAGTTATGCTAGAATTTCCCACCCTAAAATGTAACCACTGCAATTGACTTTGACAGCACCTTCCTTAGTTATTCCAAAACATGGTTAAAACCGACCTGGAGTGATTCGTAAATAGCTATGGCAAGGTCCTCATCTTCATTACTACTGAAACACACAAAAAAAACACACATTAGTTTGAGCATTGTAAAGCATACTTTGACTGACCAGAGTGCATGAATTCATTATTTTGGTTCTTAAAATGAAACAGACCTGTCCTCTGAGTGATGAGAGGTCATCACTTTTGGTGCTAGAAAGGAGCATGCAAACAAAGCAGTCATATTAAGGCAAATATGTAGTTGAAAGAGGTGTTCGACACCATTGCTGTGACATGAAGATAAATGAGATACTGTGCATTATGCTCACTGTCCTGGTGTTGACACTAATTTCCCTTAAAAAAGATTGAGGGGTGCGCAGGTAGTCGAGTAGTCGAGCCCTCATGATGTCAGTGTGGCACCGCAGGTATTCGATTGAATATCCCGATGGTGGAATGGGGATTACATTCAATTTCTTGCTGCGGTCGCTTTTTGCGAGAACATAACCACCAGCTCCACGAAGTGGTGGGTAGGTGGTGTTAAGTACATTGCTAAGCTGTTCATGGTCCCCTATGTTGTTGGTGAAGGTAATTGTCTTTCTCCCAATTCCACATTCAGCAAAGAAATTTGCCTCTTGGGGATTGGGAACTACCTCAGCACCTGGCTCAGGGAGGCACACAAAGATATGGGTCCAAGGGACGTCACGCTTTCTTTTGCGGGACCCTTCCCACCCTCCAGAACTAACCCCATAGGGCCCAAAGAGATGGGCAAGGTTAGGCCAATTCTCCGTCGTTGTTCGTTCACACAGAGCGGAACACCGCTCTAAAGACGAACCACTGTGTAATTCACATAGAAAGCCGGCGCTGCGGCTCCTAAAGAGACGTGATGTTACGCGTCATGATGATGACGTGTGTGTGTTTGCAAGGGGTTACCCCGGTGTCTCCCCTTTCAATCAAAATCCGACAGAGGCTCTCTTCCAGGGTAAAGTTCACTGAAGTCTCGGTCTGGAGGGCTGACTGTCGCGGAGATTTTCTTTCATCATAAACACTCAGTGAGGTAAAGTTTTTTTTGCCGGTGACAGATGCCGTTTATTGGGCAGTGACGAGGAGTCTGTAGGACGGGCGGGATTAGGGACGCTTCTCTACGTACAGCTGCGGTATTTTTCCTTGTTGCCAAAGACAGTTACAGTTACTACGTTACCTTAGTTTGGTTCTGTAACGTTGCTTTGTGGGACATTTCTCTGTATTAAGTTGAGTGAGGGATCTGTGCAGTTAACAGACCATCAGATAGACACACCTTCCACAATACTGCACCTCTGATACTATCAGACAAATATCATATACATAAGTTATTGAAATGTTACATAAATAAAATGTTTAATTTAGAAATAAAAAAAATCGAGGTTTGTATCAAACCGTGGGTCAAAAATCGTGATACAAACCGAATCGTGAGTTTGGTGTATCGTTACATCTAGGGATGGGAATCGAGAACCGGTTCCGGCTCAGAACCGGTTCCAACTGAGCAATTCCATCGGAATTGTATGCCTCTGGCGTTATCAATTCTTCTTAACGATTCTCTAATTTCGCTGCCTGCTCAAGGAAATTTTGCGTCGCGGTACATTTGCGTCACACTCTCTGACGGCTCAGACCTTCAACAGCGAGGCAGCATCATGGAGACGAAGAAGCGATCTATTCTGCCGTGTGTCATCAGTGCAATCAACCTGGATGCGAGAGGAAGCTAGCGTAAATATCGCCGCTTCTCAGCTAGCTATGAGACTGTGCTACTAACCGTGAAGGCTGCACACCTGAACATTGGCTCACCTTTTCCCCGATCAGCTGTTAGCCCCGCCATCAGCTGTTTGCCTCCGTCGATCAGCTGTTAGCCCCACAATCAGCTGTTACCCTAGCAACGCTAACTTTCAAACCGATGTACTCAATACTGTGTGGACTGTCCATCCTTGCTCTGCTGGTCCTCCCTCCACCACAACCTCGGGGTTATTCACCGCCGGGCTCCTTTGTCGCTCTCCTCTGCTGCTGTGGTCTCCCCCGGCCGCGGCGATGTTGGACGGGACCTCCAGACGCAAGTCTGTTTACCAGAACGGTGCTATTTCCTCCGTGAGGACTGGCAGGCGCTCCATTTGTTATTTGTTTTGTTTGTTTCATTTTGTTAAATGTCCTTGGGTACACTGAAAGGCGCTATATAAATTAAATATATTATTAATAATGCTGTAATATCGGTTAGGGCGCCTGCGTTGCTGCTGGTCAAACAAGCTCCACTAAGACCTGCGTTGACAACGGTAATGTTGACATTAAATATCCTGCATTAGCTCTCTGTCGCCTTGCAACTGCAAGCAGGATGCAGTTGTTTATTCTATGTTTAAGTTGAATATGTTTATATTCACAGTCTTGTGCAGACATAATTTTGGGAAAAAATAAAATGGTTGCTTTTGGTGCAGAAGATGGTGTAGAACTCCTTTTTTGCCACTCAATTAACAACTCAGGAATCGATATGAGAATTGATAAGGAATCGAATCGATAGACAGAATCGACAATGGCATTGATATCGATAAATACTTATCAATTCCCACCCCTAGTTACAGCCCTATGCTGGAGTAATTCCCACATTTCTTCAGGCCTTTGAAGATATCACAAAAACAATGACAGATATAAACTCATACTTTTTCACACACTTTCATTTTTATTCTGATTCCATATTGGGTAACAATGGCTGGGAGAATATATATTCAACCATTTCAGGAGTTATGCATTTTTAAGATGACGATACTGCAACAGCTCCCAACAAAAATTGTATTCACTATAAAATAATATCAAGTGACTTCATGTTTGCTATTGCAGTGGTTGCAAATCGACCACTTCTAGTAACATATGCAAAATAAATGAAATTAACATCCACCCTCTACCAAACGCAGGATTTAGCATTGGGAATTTGGTATTCTGAGGCTTAACCGCCACTTTGGAGATCAGAGCAAAGATCAGCGGTAACAGGCCAAAGATAAAATAGATTGCTTTTTCATTAACTTTTAACGTAACTTCCTCTGAAAAAACATGTGCTACTTACAGTAACAGTGACATTTTCAGTATATTGACCTTGTATTTAAACATCAAATGACTCTAGCATTATATTTAATATGTATGAACAGCCAGTCTTAAGCACTTAACACTTTTAGAACGATAAGCGTAAAAAGTCAGATCAGGAACATAATTATAGCCTACATTATGACCTTAGACACTACAGCTTTAAAATGATTACAAATAGAGAACATCAGTGAAATGTTATACTCACGTGTGGTCTGTCGCTGCCCTCCATACCTTTGCATCGTCTACTGTCTGATATCACTATTCTGCAAAAAGTTTTGTCGTGGTTAAATTCAGGCAAATTAATGTAGAAGAAGAATGTTTTGAAGTCAAATCAATCAAAGCTCTATTGGGGCTAGGATGAAATGATTATGTTGGAAAACATTGGTGATTTTGCAAAGTCTGGCTTTAATGCATTATTAAAATGTACATAATTTAATAATGTAGCAGCAATAAGTGGGTGAACAGTGACACCTACTGTTACACATAAACAACAGCTTTAAAAGCAAAACACAAAACCCCCAAAAATCCAGTAATTCAGTGATCACTTCATATTCTATTATGAGTCAAATGTACCTGAAAATTCAGATATTCTGTCTGCCCTGCTAAAAAAAACAGCATAGACCAGCACCGAAACACAATGCTGGTCTTGCTTGTGTGACCGGTCACTGGCAAGACCAGCATATGTTGTGCTTTGGTGCTGGACTATGCTGTTTTTTTAGCAGGGTGTACACAGTGACACACACAGACTGAAATAGCATTTCGCTTGAATAATTTCAGAGCGCACACACGGCCCTAAATACACATAATTCGCACTTTCTCGCCCTCCCTGACTGTAGAAGCATTAAGGAATTATTGTTGTGGGGAGTCACGTGATCATTGTGAGGGATGCAGTAGTTTCTCACTGCAGCTCTGCAGGTCCCCCCAATATTATAACATTTTAACCGCATATTTTACCCTTTGGGCAATTGTTTAGTTTATCTAAATGTATTCAACTCTCAATTATGACGACTTCATCAAAGAAGACTGCTTCTAAGCAGACAAACTCGCGTTTAGTCGACAATGAAGAGCTAGCTGATCTAGTTAAGCTAGCGGTGGCTGAAGCCATGAAGGAGGCGATCCCTAAATTTGGGGAGGACGTGGTGGCTCAACTCTCAGCGAAAACACAAGCTATGGTGGCTGAACAAATGGCAGAATTTAGGAGTAAGATGGCGACCATGCGAGCTGAAACCACAAGGTGTATGGAGTGTGTGGAGACTAATGAAACCCATCTGTCTGCAGTGGATAGCTGCCTCTCTGCCAAGGTGAGCAAGCTAACAGGACGGTGCACCAGCCTGGAAGATAAGCTAACCAACATGGAAGACAGATCACGCAGAGACAATGTGCGCGTATACGGGATCCCCGAAAGCACAGAGACGTCAAATCCACTTGCTTATCTATCGAGCGCCAACCCAAAGTGGTTTCCAGAGCTGGGCTCAGTTGAGATAATGTGTGCACATCGGGTTGGCGCAGAAAAGTTGGATGCTAACGGCAAACCTACATCTTGCACCCTTCTTGTCAAGTTGCTACGCTTCACCGATAGAGACAGAATCCTGCGCGCTGCAAGGAAGGCTACAGTGGAGGTGGACGGGATGGCTATTCGCTTTGCTCCAGATTACAGCACACAGACTTTCAGACACAGGCTGGCCTTTTCCGACTCGATGGATGCTCTTCAGAAACTTGCCTTCCGCACCTTTCTCCTCTATCCTGCAAGGCTGAAGGCAACGCGTGGCGGGACCAGCCACTTCTTCAATGTTCCAGAAGAGGCTAAAGATTTCATGGAGTCTCTCAATGCTGACTAAGAACATTAGTTGTCTTTCGCTCTTCACTAAAAGCAAGGTATTTTTTCATTCAATACACGTTCATTATGCTACTACATAACTCTGCCATGTGGTAAATTGAGGTTGTATTGACTAATGCCATGAGCCGGAATATTGTGTTCATCTAGTGTGTTGACATGTTGACATGACGAAAACATGTTCTTATTTTCTTGTGTTTCTTTCATTTTCATAACGATTTTTCGCTAGGCCTATGCCTTTACAATGCTTATTGACCAAAATATTCATTTTTTCTTTTATATACTGCGGAATCTGATAAGGTCTCTATAATGGGGATTGGACTGCGAGCAGGTGGGGATGTTGCTCTACTCAAGGATTACAGGTCCAACGTTTAGGGGTACACTACACTCCTTAAGAGTGGTTTCTAATAGGGGGGGTTGTTATAGTTTTAACAAGGTTGTGTGTGTGTTTGTGTGTTTATGCTTTCTCCTGTTCTTCGGAGAGGGCTGGGGTTATGGCGACAGGGTTATTAGGGTGGGTTTGGGTCTCTATCTCTCCTTTTCTACTTACTGGACTATTTAGACTCGCACTGTTGCACTGCTTGATATATTGTATATTACTATTATTATGCCTTTTTATTTCCAGTCCCATATGCTATGTTTTATTCTCTGATATAGTTAAATATGGTTAATTTACATATTATAAACTGGAATGCTAATGGGCTTAATGGCCAGATTAAACAAACTGCTTGCTTCGATTTCCTACGTAGGCAACTTGTGGATATTGCTTTTATACAAGAATCCCATTTAAGAACTGCAGATGTCCATCGTTTTGCAAACAAGCACTACTACGTCGCAGCCTCTGCATCCCTAAACTCCAAAACTAGGGGTTCATTGATAGTACTTAAACGCAATCTTTCATTAAATATATTAGATACTTTTGGAAGCGAAGATGGCAGGGTTGCATACATCAAAACTGTTATTTCAGTACGCTAACAAAGATCCTTCCCAATGCAGTAACTATAGGCCCCTATCCCTTCTTAATGGGGATGTCAAACTCTTTGCTAAGGTGCTTGCTACACGCCTCCAAGCTTACATGACGAAACTAATACATAACGACCAAATTGGATTTATTAAGACACGATTAGCATCTGACAATTTGCGCCGCCTTCTACACATCATACATGCGTCAAGTACAATTGATTCTCCTTGTTCTGTCCTGTCGCTAGACGCTGAAAAAGCCTTCGACAGACTGGAATGGGACTATCTGTGGGCTGCTTTGGACACATTTGGGTTAGGTTCTGAATTTCTAAACATGATCAAGGTCTTGCATGCCAACCCTTCTGCAATGGTTTATACAGGCAATATTTGCTCTACCCAGTTTTCTATATTAAGGGGCACTCGACAGGGTTGTCCCCTGTCCCCATTACTTTTTGCTCTCTCCCTAGACCCACTGGCCCAGAAAATTAGACAGCATCCCTCTGTACTTCCTATTAGTTTCTGTAATACAGAACATAGAATATCATTGTATGCCGATGATATTTTACTCTATGTTGGTGATGCAGGGTCCTCAATACCACACTTACTATCTACTTTTGATTTATTCAGCTCCCTGTCTGGTTATAAGATCAATTGGACTAAATCCTCACTAATGCACTTAAATTCAGTCATGTCATCTACACCCCTGCCCTCTAATATCCCAGTAGTAAGGCAGTTTAGGTATCTTGGGGTTGACATATTCCCCTCTACTCCCTCTATAGCAACAAAAAATTTTCAAGGCATATATAATCAAGTCGAGAAGGACCTTGAACGTTGGTCTAAGCTTCCAAATTCCTTGCAAGCTCGCATATCTATTGTAAAAATGGATGTACTCCCTCGCATAAACTTCCATTCCTCCATGGTTCCCCTTGCACCTCCAAAGGGGTATTGGGAAAAATTACACTCACTCATATCTAAATTTGTATGGAATGGGAAAAGACCACGCTTGAAGTTAAGAACTCTTCAGCGAGATAGGTCGCAGGGGGGATTGGCTCTACCTAACTTCAAGGTGTATTTTTGGTCCTTTGTTCTTCGCCCCTTATCTGTATGGTTTGATCCCAATGCCTCTGTGTCTTGGAGACAAATTGAAGAAAACCTTTCACAACCTCATAGACTACAAGACCTGGTGTACTCTAACATACCATCTAAAAAAGTTAATAAATGTCTGGGCCCTCTGATTTCTTTTTTGCTGATGACTTACCGCTCTGTAATGAAACATGTTGGAGTGGATCTTAAGTGGCATAACCATTCCCCTGTGTTTAATAATTTTTCTCTTCTTATTGGCAATACACCATTTTCTTTTCCACAATGGATGGGTAGAGGAGTTAATATTCTCAGAGACTTGTGTGACGACAATGGTCTAAGGGCTTTTAATGATCTAAGAGCTGAATATGATTTACCAGGCACATCATTTTTCTTTTACTTGCAATTGAGATCTGCCATGAAGGCATATGGTGTACCATGGGGAGTACCTCTTCTAACACATCCATTGCATAGATTGTTTGCTGTACAAAAGCAAATACGTGGGATGGTTTCTAAAGTTTATAAATTTATCTCTCAACCTCGTGTCCCCCTAGCAGTAGAAACTGTTTGGAGTAGGGATATTCCCTTTACAGATGAGGAAGAGATTTGCTGGGACACAGTATGGAAAAACCTACAAGATACTTCCAAAAACCCTAATCACCAACTTATTCATTTTAAATTCATACATAGGATGTATCTCACTCCAAGAAAACGCCATGCCATGAAAATCATCCCATCTTCTAACTGTGACCTATGTACACTTAATGTCCCAGGGTCATTTTTACATATGTTTTGGGAATGCCCTGACGTATATGTCTTTTGGAGACACTTATGTTCCACTTTAAGTGGCTTGATTGAAATAACTATTCCACTGTCAGCGACCTTACTTTTACTTAATGATGACTCTAGTCTAGAACTATCTTTACAGCAGAGGCGTATATTATGGGCTGGTCTCACTGCAGCAAAGAAAATGTTGGCCTTGCGTTGGCAAACTCCTCACACACTGTCTTGGCAGTAGTGGGCCAACTCATTTCTAGACTTAGTTATGATGGAGAGATCTGTGGCAAGGGTGCATGGAGCTAATAAGAAAACCCTGAAAGCATGGGATGTAGCTTACAATCTGATCAAGGAAAGAGTGTAGCATTAACATGTGATTATTACTTTTATCATTTTCCTTTTTCTTTTTCTTTCCATTTCTGAATTATATTAATTCATTTACCTGTATATGTGTGTATATGTATGTATATGTATATGGGTTTGTTATTTGTGTATGTATGTGTATATATATGTGTGTATATATATATATATATATATATATATATATATATATATATATATATATATATATATATACATATATATATACATTCATTTTCATTTTCTTCCACTTTCCTTTTTATTTTCTTGAGAGGCTGAGAGGGGTCAACCACCAGATAATACGACATAATAATGCAAATATTCATAATAATATATTTTATTTGGATACCGCTCTCTGACATATTCCAAACAATTAAAAAGGTATGCATGTACAAACACACATAGGTATTTTGCACAGGGATCTTAACATAAATATTATGCAAATATTGTATACATCAGACATATATATTACAGTTAACAGTTTGTACTGCTTCAGAAATACCTTTGTGTCCCACAGCTCCAACGATCTGACCAAAGAGGAAAAGCAAGGTAGGGAAAAAACTAAAGCTGGAAATATGGATGTGCTAGGGAGAAAGGATAATAGTGGGAATTAATTACATATCCCATTTACTACTGGAGAATTGAAGAGGGCATTAGCCAAAACAGGAAGGAGTGCACCAGGAAAGACAGAAGATGTAATGATTAGACACCTGAGTGAAAAAGGTTTAAGTAAGTTGCTAGCATTGTTGAATAAAGTGTGGAAGGAGGGACGAGTCCCTGTGAATTGGAAGGAAGCAATTATAATCCCAATCAGAGAGCCTGGGAAAGATTCAACTGTCCAAGATGAAACAGCAAAGATCCAGGAGTACATCAGGAATATGGCCCCCAAACCAAAGATGAAGTTCTAAGGGAATACCTCAGGCAGCAGAAACCCAATAATGATGATGAGGAGGAGGAGGAGGAGGAGGACAATGAACCATCATGGAGGGACAAGCCCCTGCATGGCATGTATTACCGGCAGATATAAAAGAAATGGCTGATATCAAGAAATCCTACCACTAATCAGCACGAGAACAGACACTGAGTACAAGATCACTAGAGGCTGGGTTCTACCACAGCAGACAGGACCCCAGGTACAGGTTGTGCAAAGACACTTGAGGCAGTTCAGCACATAACAGCAGGGTGTAAGATGTAGGCAGGAACAGCGTACTTGGAACGTCATAACCAAGTGGCTGTACAGAAACATCTTCACTGATTATTATGGGCTGGAAGTCCCAAGGTCAGAGTGGAAGGCACAACTTAAGGTGGTTGAGAATGATCGAACTAAGATCCTGTGGAACTTCCAGATCCAGACAGACAAACTGTGATGGCTAACCAATATACATATATATATATATATGTATATATATATATATATATATATATATATATATATATATATATATGTATATATATATATATATATATATATATATATATATATATATGTAACGTGTACCCCCCTGTCAATCTCGAGGGACGGAGGCTGTTTTCCGAAAGTTCACTAAAGTCTCGGTCCGGAGGGCTGACGGTCGCGGAGATTCTTTTTCACCACAAACACTCGGTGAGTTAAAGTTTTTTGTCGGTGACAGACGCTGTTTTTCGGGCAGAAATGCCGCAAGGGTTTGGTAGGACAGGCGGGAGGACGGACGCTTCTCCACTACATCTGTAGTATCTTTTTCCTCATATAAGTTGCCAAAGAGAGTTACAGTTACTACGTTACTTTTGTTTGGTTCTGTAACGTTGCTTTGTGGGACATTTCTGTTTATTAATTTGAGTGAGGGACCTGTGCAGTCATCAGACTGTATGACACGCCCTCTATACGCGCAGCTGGCTCATCCATTCACACTGGTTCAGTTTCCCACTACTGCGCGCTGATACTATCAGACGAGTGTCATATACAGAACTTATTGAAATGTTACATAAATAAAAATTGTTATTTTATTCTAAAAAATCGAGGTTTGTATCGAACCGTGGGTCAAAAATCGTGATACAAACCGCATATATGGTTGCACTATTTTTGCACAGCTGAAGGAGTGGTTGCAATTCTATTTCATCGTTGCTGTACTTGTACAATGCATGTGACAAACAAATCTTTGAATCTTGAGTCTTGATCTTAAAGTCAAACTCCCATAACATTTTTCTTAAAGAAGTTTCCACATTTTCAACATCACAGTTTAGTTCTATCTTTTTTTAAAACGTTTGCTTGATCAGATCTTTGTTATTGTTATAGTCATATAATGTCTAAATTAGTGTTCGTCTGCAACTATTTATGTGTGTTGACACCTAGCCTACTTATTGTACATCCTACACTGCTGTTTGTTGCATTCGACCTCTTATTCGTCAGTCATGAGGCAATGTCAAGTTCCTCAGCTACTGATTGGCTGGGGGGCGGGAGAACAACTACAGAGAGTGACGCAAGGGTGTGTGGAGCAGTTCGTCAGTTTCCTCCTGGTTCACCGTCTCTCCACCTGATTACGGGAACGTTACTGCTGTAAATGCGCTATGGTAAGAGTCATATTGAAGTCATGAATCACGCTGTATTGTAGTCATTGCTATTTTAAATGAAATGCAGTGCGTTCAGATTGTCAAAGTGTAGTGTGCGTTTTCGGCAAAGCGAACAAACAAGCTAAGCTACCTCCGAGCTAGCGGCTGTGTATTCAGGACTCCAGAAGCGGTGGTGCTCACATTCAGCTGGGAGGCCATCAGCCCCTACAACGGGCAAGAGGAAACCAGATAGCACACTGGGTGATCAGTCAGTGGCATGCTTTGATGTTAACAAGGCTATCAACAGAGATTAAATTGGGCCGGAGCTCAGCTCCACCTCCTCCCCTCGTCAATACAGCCAGCAGGAGCTGAGCTCCCTCTGCTTCAGTGTTTCATTATAATCATGGGTGTAACTCAGGGGCGTTGCCAGACACTTTTTACCGGTAAACATGCACTGTGCCCCCCAGTAAATTTCCAGATGAAATTTCACATTGAGTCTATTTTTCATCACAGACAGTTTATGATCACAAAATGGAGTAGTTGACAGCTCCTGTGACAGGTGAAAGCAGGGGAAGATGCAGGTGGACAGTCTGAGGGAATAGATTCTATAGAAACAGATATATCTGTTGAGGAGGACGCTGGTCAGACGCAAGACTGAGACGGGGGGGGGGGGGGGGGGGGTGCTGTGCCCCTGTAAAGCTGCAGGCCTAGCAACGCCCCTGGTGTATCTACCATTATATGACTTTTTAAAATCATTAATTTGGATCCCTATCAATACATCAGCCTGTTCACTCAGCGCTGTTTTAGAGCGCTGTGTCAGAGCTTCATTACTGAATCCGTTCCGCTCGTTTATTGAGATAAAACCTAAACCAATGAAACTCCAGTCCATGTTTTTACTGCTACCGGCATCTTCTCGCACACCGCGCAAGTGCACGCACGCACGCACGCACACACACAGTGCTGCTGACGCACAGAAGGTGGGTGAAGTAACTGTCACAGCAAAATGTTAACTTTACTGAAACTAAATGTCTGTATTTTTCACCTTTTTGTTTCTGTGATGAAGTCTCTACATAGCTACTATTATATATATTACGCTGATGGTGCAAGGTAAAAAAAAAAATATATATTTTGAGAGATAATGGCCGCTGAGTGAAGAAGGGCTCCCCCTCTTTACAAAAGCCAATTTAACCACTGGTTATCAACATGAGAAAATGAAACCGCTAAGTAGCGCTAGCTTCGGTAGCTAATCAGGGCACGTCATGTACGTTAGCTGTGGACTGAGTCTTGCGCGAGCGGAAACGAGGCTTAATGACGTCACACAGTAACGTCAGTGACCTTACAGTACAATTGTATAGTTCCCATGTATATACATACAGTATTAAGTTCAGTGGCTGATGTGATATAAGTAGGTCATACAGTAAGCCGTTTGTTAGTTTGAGTAGCCTTATTACATGTTTTGTGTATTAGTAATTTATTATGTTTTTGGGCAGTTGTAGTTGCGTTGTTTGTTACTGTGTTATTTTTGGCTGTAATCCCAGTGTAGCAGCGAGTTAGCCGTGTCGTAAAACATTATCATCATCATCATCATCACTGTGTTTCTGTTTGATTAACATAAAATCATTTGGAACCCGTATGGACAGTGCCATCATTTGTAGTGGCAAATAAATCTGGGTCATGATCATGCATATAAATAGATTTTTTTTTTATATATATATATATTTGGCCTTTTTATGGCTTTATTGATAGAACAGCTGAAGTTATGACAGGAAACAGGGAGAGAGAGAGGGGGAGTGACACGCAGCAAAGGGACCCAGGCCGGGAGTCAAACCTGGGTCCGCTGCAGAGCCTCGGCACACGGGACGCACGCTCTACCCACTGAGCTAAACGGTGCCCCATTCATATATATAGATTTGAGAATACACCTTGCAGTTCCACCTGTGCGCTAACGGTGAATTTGAGCCTGATGTAAGACCAAGGTAGGGCCCTATAAAATCCATTTTATTTTTTCAAAAATTCAGTTTTTTCCGTTTTAATTTTTGGGAATTCTGTTTTTTCCGTTATAATTTTTGGGAATCGCGATTTTTTTTTACCTTCTACTTTTATTATACTACCAAAAATATAGTGTTTTTAATGTAAATGTCTAAAATATACACAAAGTAAATAGAAATTACCTTAAATTAATTGAGCTGACAAACATATTTCCTCAATACTGTACCATACAGTACAGTAAAGTGCATCAAAAACATTTTGACTTCATCATGTCTTCATACAGTAGTATATTTGTGCTTTTATGGGTTTCATTTGGGTTTCATTGAATAAAAACATGATCAGCTCTCAGGCAGATCCAGGAAATGTTTGCATACCAAAATTGTTCGGAAAATTTAAGTTGTAAATATTAAAATAATTAGCAAAGATGACCAACAAAATGAGAAATTATACTCGTAACGTTATGTCAACTTAGCATACTAACCAGCTAACAGTGAAAACACCAACCCTCCGCTGCCCTGTGGGCTCCCAGCCCAGGCAGAGTCAGCTAAGAGGGCTGTGGCTAACGGGGCTAACTAGCTAACAGCATCTACTGTTAGCAGCAGTTAGCAGTCATTCTGGTATTATATGCCGATAATATGAATCGGACAGGTGGCTAACTCTCACGCATAACACCTTTAATTATGATTTTTCAGGTCTGCTTCTACTGAGGGGTAAATGTCAAGTTTCTCAGTTTTTTCGCCGACGGAGCCGTGGGCAGCCACTTCGCCATGCTTACAATGTTTTAACGTGGGGGCTCAATCTATGGGGAGGGGGGCGGCAGCGACTCTTTGTGCCACCCAGATTTGCTTCCCTCCGTGCAGTTTTCCCCAGACATACGTTCCTTTTCCACATTAAAACAGCATTTCAGTGAAATTATGTTAAATTCCGCGATATTCCGTGTTAAAAAGTAGATTCCGTTTTAATCGGCCAATTCCGCGATTCCGTCCGCGATTCCGTGATCGGACCAATAAGGAAGGTAGTCTCCCACTACACATTGCACATGTGTAGCACGGCAGATACTTTATATTTCACAGATATGTGTGTTTCTTTGCATATCCCTATCGAATGATGAGCAGTACTCACGTGAAGTTGCAGGACTGTTTTCCCTCCGATGGTGAACGATGATCCTGAATCCACGATCAGCATTGCTGGCTTCATTGTTGACATCTACCCGGTGCTTGCTGTTGTAATCACATTGATATGCGACGGGAAGCATCCGTAGCACTAAACTTTTCTCACATCAGTCTCCCTGCACCAAATGTCTGTACCATTGCTGTATCTGTGGTCACAATGTTGGAGTCTAATACTGTCATAATGTCATTACACACAGAGATGTCTTTGTGTCAGTTTAGACCTCTGTCTGCCTCTGCACAGAATGCCCATCGACTCAGCCATTGAGAAAGATCACCAACTGCAAGAGCTGACACCAGAGAACCTAATGTCTTCATCAAGAGACATCAAGTGCTGGCAGGAGTTAGTGTGAGAATTTCTGTAAGAATATAGTTTAACAGTTTTTCAATCCGTGCTGGTTGCAAAATATCTGTGATTCTAAGGTGCAGGTGCTGTTTACAGCAAATCTTGAGGAGCCACACGAGAGCAAAGCTGTAGGGGATGAAGATTTTGAATATGTCCTCGCTACCTCTGGTAGATATTACCTGTGAGGGGCAGCGCATCTCCTGCAGGTTCGACGCACATGGTAATGTATACAGTACCAGACCACCATGCCTAAATTGTCAGACACAGGGTTCTGTACTTAGTATATGTGTCATTATTTTTCAGCGGTAATTTTTTCACTCACGCTGTCACTAATACTTGTCGCATGTGCATTGAAAGCTGAAATGTGTTAATCTAACAATTATAGGCTTTTACCTTGAAAGTGGAATTGTCAAATCCAACCTGTTACACTACACTGGTTACACATGTACGTATGGTACATGTGTTTTGGAGACTGACTTTGCTATTTAGTTTTTTCCCTCTACAGGTTTTGCTGTGGAGTGTCTGTTCAGGGCCAAGCTGAGTGTTGACCACAAGAATGATGGGTCCTGTGATGTGTGCTACCTTTGGTTCTATGTGATGAACAAACATCTAACACTCAGACCTTTCCTGTCTTTTTTTACAGATGGCGTCAATAGATCATGAAACTCCATTTGGAAATGTGTAATTTGTTCTTAAACACTGCTGTTAACGGTTTGTTTTTTCATCACCACAGGGTGGCTGTGGGTAACTGTGATGTCACCACTTTGGTGTGAGCGCCCTCCTTGGGCCACACTAGTTCAGTTCGTCCTTCAGTCCGTAAGGAGGAACCCAAGAGAGACATGGAAAAATGATGCATCTGATTGTTGGTGGAAATAAAAATATAGAGTATTTTATTAGATTTTTCACTGCATGTGAGATCCTTGCTTACTTCCTAGTTATACAAAAGAACATTATACAAAAGAAGATGACAGTGCAGATTTAATTGGAATGAAATACAGTCTAATCAATATTTTTTGTTATTTGTGTTACTTTTTAAATGAAATGTGTCTTTAAACCCAACTACAACTAGAGGTTGTCAGGCCCTTTTACGCCTTTACTAGTGTTCATTACGGCTTTTCAAAAAGCTGCATTCTACGGTTTGACCAGGAGGGGGAGTCAAGAGGCATGGGACATGATTGCAAGGTTACTGGAAAGGGACATCTAGAAATTACGGCTTTCTTTCTGAGATGTATAAATATTTCCGAATAATTACAGCTTTGAAACTTGTATTTACGGACTTTGGCTTCTGTGCGACAGCCCCCAAGCAGCCTCCAGGAAGCCCCACTCTCACTCAGAGTCAGTGGACTCAGAAAGGAGTACCAGGGGTACAAAACTTTAAATGGAGTACCAGGGGCACAAACCTCCAGCGGGGCGGCCAATGGGCTTTATCCCAGGGGGGGTGCTTAAGTGTGGGTGCACAGGTTCGGCTGGTGGCTAAGGTACCTGGAGGGGGCTGGTTAGGATGAAGGGTGCCAAGAAGCCAGCCTGGTGTTCTGGGGATTTCAAGGGGCTGTTGGTAGGGAGCCAGAGTCCATGAATACAAGTTTGGAAGCCGGCATTATAAGGGAGGCGGGTGAATGTGGAGGTAGTTATCCCTCAAAGACTGCCAAGCCTTACTCTCACTCACAGTTACTGTACTCAGAATGGAGTACCAGGGGCATGAAACTTTAAATGGAGTACCAGGGGCACGAACCTCCAGCGGGGCGGGCTATGGGCATTATCCCGGGGGGGGTGCTTAAGTGTGGGTGCACAGGTTCGGCTGGTGGCTAAGGTTCCTGGAGGGGGCTGGTTAGGATGAAGGGTATCAAGAAGCCAGCCTGGTGTTCTGGGGATTTCAAGGGGCTGTTGGTAGGGAGCCAGAGTCCATGAATACAAGTTTGGAAGCCGGGATTATAAGGGAGGCGGGTGAATGTGGAGGTAGTTATCCCTCAAAGACTGCCAAGCCTTACTCTCACTCACAGTTACTGTACTCAGAATGGAGTACCAGGGGCACGAAACTTTAAATGGAGTACCAGGGGCACGGACCTCCAGCGGGGCGGGCTAAGGGCTTTATCCCGGGGGGATGCTTAAGTGTGGGTGCACAGGTTCGGCTGGTAGCTAAGGTTCCTGGAGGGGGCTGGTTGGGATTAAGGCTGCCAGGAATGCAGCCTGGTCTCCTGTGGCTTGATGGAGTCTTCTTGGGGGCTGTTAGTGGGGAGGGAGGAATCTTGAAGTCTGTAGCCCACACAGAGTGCTCTGATCCCTGGCAAAGAACCAGGTATGGAGAGGGAGGAATCTGGAGGTCTGTAGCCCACACAGAGTGCTCCGATCCTGGGTAAAGAACAAGGGATGGAGAGTGGGGAATCTGGAGGTTTGTAGCCCACACAGAGTCATCTCATCCTGGGCAAAGAACCAGGGATGGAGAGGGGAAAATCTGGAGGTCTGTAGCCCACACAGAGTGCTCTGATCCCTGGCAAAGAACCAGGTATGGAGAGGGGGGAATCTTGAGGTCTGTAGCCCACACAGAGTGCTCCGATCCTGGGTAAAGAACAAGGGATGGAGAGTGGGGAATCTGGAGGTTTGTAGCCCACACAGAGTCATCTCATCCTGGGCAAAGAACCAGGGATGGAGAGGGGAAAATCTGGAGGTCTGTAGCCCACACAGAGTGCTCTGATCCCTGGCAAAGAACCAGGTATGGAGAGGGGGGGAATCTGGAGGTCTGTAGCCCACACAGAGTGCTCTCATCTTGGGCAAAGAACCAGGGATGGAGAGGGAGGAATCTGGAGGTGTGTAGCCAACACAGAGTGCTCTGATATTGGGCAAAGAACCAGGTATGGAGAGGGGGGAATCTGGAGGTCTGTAGCCCACACAGAGTGCTTCGATCCTGGGCAAAGAACCAGGTATGGAGAGGGGGGAATCTGGAGGTCTGTAGCCCACACAGAGTGCTCTGATATTGGGCGAAGAACCAGGGATGGATAGTGGGGAATCTGGAGGTCTGTAGCCCACACAGAGTGCTCTCATCATGGGCAAAGAACCAGGGATGGAGAGGGAGGAATCTGGAGGTGTGTAGCCCACACAGAGTGCTCTGATATTGGGCAAAGAACCAGGGATGGAGAGTGGGGAATCTGGAGGTCTGTAGCCCACACAGAGTGCTCTCATCCTGGGCAAAGAACCAGGGATGGAGAGGGATGAATCTGGAGGTCTGTGGCCCACACAGAGTGCTCTGATATTGGGCAAAGAACCAGGTATGGAGAGTGGGGAATCTGGAGGTCTGTAGCCCACACAGAGTGCTCTGATATTGGGCAAAGAACCAGGGATGGAGAGTGGGGAATCTGGAGGTCTGTAGCCCACACAGAGTGCTTTGTCTCCGGCTAAACATCCAGGGGTACACCAGGGGAAATTTGGAGGTCTGTACCCGACTCACAGTGCTTCATCTCCAGCTAAACATCGAGGGATACACGGCGGGGACTCTGGAGGTCTGTATCCGGCACAGAGTGCTTCAATCCTGGTTAACTCCGTGTCAGGGTTATGGCTATCTCCTTATAATTACGGCCTTGAAACTTGTATTTATGGAATTTGGCTTCTGTCACTCAGCCTGTGCAGCCTCTACCAATCCACACAGTCCCATGCTATGTTATAGGACAGCTGCCTTTCACTCAGACCCCCTAAGCTTAACCCTCTGGGGAACTTGCCCGCCACTCGAACCTGAGGAATCCGTATATACAAGTTTCAAAGCCATATTTAAAAGGACACAAACCTCTCCCACTAGTTCTCTGGCATTGTGTGGACAAGGAGGAATGCTGACACTCGGAAGTTGGGCATACGCCTAAACCCTCCCCTGTGAAAAAGCCGTAATATACAGAGAGAGAAATGTTTCCCCTTTAAATTATGTATTTATTTTTTGCTAAATGAAGTCCGTGTAAAGCAAATTCAGCCATTTCCTTCTAAACACATTAAACAGGTCATAAATGTGTTTACTTAAAACATGTAAAAGCCATTCGACCATTTAGAATTTAATTTTGGAGCTAGGCTCACAAACTGTTTTTCAACATTTCTGTGTTCAGGATTTAATGGGCGGGTCAGAAATCATGGCCGTGTTACGTAACGCGGCCATGATTTGCATAAACCCGGCCCTGCTGCGGAAGTGGTATAAATAGATTCAGCGCATCACCTTCAGCGGTTCTCCTACTCGCTCTCCAGTCTTGGATAGCATTGCTTACAATAGTTTGCTGCTAGCTAACCAGTCAACCAGTCAGCAAACCAGTCATGTCTCCTCCACATCGCTCTGCATCTTTCCTGGATGCCACAGTATGCAGGGTGATGGCGCTGTTAGCTTATTTAAGTTTCCTTTGGATGACAACGTAAGGAAACGGTGGATCGATTTTGTCAAGAGGAGCTAACGTTACTGTGGGGAGTTAAACATCACCACCAACACCCGTCTGCAGTGTCCACTTTACCCCTGATCGTTTCAGCAACTGTCACCAGGTAAAGTCTGGATTTCTGCAGAGTCCGTTGACGCTGGTCACTGGGGCCGAACCGATCCTCTCCGTCCTGGCTTGCATCCTCTCCTCCCGCCGACAGCAAGTGCCACTGGCCTTATGTGGCCTCCACAGCCGACCCTCTCCGTCCCGCTGACAGCGGGTCCCACCGGCATAATGTGGCCGCCACAGCCGACCCTCTCCGTCCCGCTGACAGCGGGTGCCACCGGCCTTATGTGGCCGCCGCAGCCGACCCTCTCCGTCCCGTTGACAGCGGATGCCACCGGCCTTATGTGGCCGCTGCCGCAGCCGACCCTCTCCGTCCTGCTGATGGCAGGTCCCACCGGCATAATGTGGCCGCCGCCGCAGCCGACCCTCTCCGTCCCGCTGACGGCGGGTCCCTGTCGCGGTATGTGGTGGTAGTATCAGGGCCGCATTATTGGTGAGCCGTCCCAGTGTGAAAGGATAATCCGGAGGCGCGGAGCGAGGGTTAGGTAGATAACTGCACAGGTCCTTCACTCAACTAAATACAGAGAAATGTCCCACAAAGCAACGTTACATGACCGAACAAAAGTAAAGTAGCAGCTGTAACTGTCTTTGGCAACTTTTATGAGGGAAAAAAATACCACAGCTGTACGTGGAGAAGCGTCTGTCCTCCTGTCCGTCCTCCGCCTGTCCTCCCGACTCCTCATCACATTTCTGCTCAGAAAACAGCATTTGTCACCGGCAAAGACTTTAACTCACCGAGTGTTTGTGACGAAAATAAATCACCCGCGACCGCCAGCCCTCCTGACTGAGACTTCAGGGAACTTTCCCCCAGAAAACAGCCTCCATCCCCGCGAGTGACAGAGTCAGACAGCGTCCTGTTTACTGATGGGGATTATGGGTCAGGATCTCAATCACTACACATTATAACAGCATCCATATGATAACTGTCCGTGGGTTTAGATAGACACGGGGAACACCTGGGGAACACCTGGGGAAACACCGACGTCATTAACATGTACCGTCACCTCTTTAGGAACAGCAGCGCCACCGCCCCCCGCGCATGGGCGTGGTTCCAGTGCCTCTAACTGACACGCCTCCAGCGTTTCACAGCAGAGAGAAGTGCTTGTTTTTCCAGGATTTTGAGACCTTATTTTATATACTTAGCAATTTGTTTAATCTTTCATATTTGGCTCAGTGGTCAATGATACATGTTTCTATGGTGTGACAAACTCATAACACAATTTTTTTTGCGGCTTTACACGGACTTTAACATTATCGAAATATATTACCTTTTCAAGTAACGAACAATTTATTCACTTTTAGTACAATGCAAAAATAACACATATAAAACATCAAACGTCTTCAGTCTCCCTGGAGTCTTCAGTCTGGAGCGCTTCAATCAACTTGGAGACGGTTTTCATTTTCATATTGAGGAGTGCACACTTCATCAAAAGCCCCTCATCCTGGCTCAGAATGTCAGCAATCTAATGGTCAAACACGGTTTATCTTAATTACATGAATAATTTCCACAACATATTTTTCATAGTAAATACCACAACATTTACCATGTTGCTGGTGATCACCTCCTGCCAGACATTGGCAAATGCTTTTCTGATGCCATTTTTTAGGTCATCTGGCCAGATTGATGTCCCGCTTTGCTATAGTTACAAGGAGAAAAATTAAATGGAAAAGGCAAAACTGATGAATAGGTCCCTCATAAATCTGGATTTGTAAGTCTAGAGTGCTTACCACATCTTGGACTTTCTTCACAAGAACGGTGGCAGATGGAGGCCCCGGCTGAGGTGTGGTGGCAGGCAGAGGCGCAAGCTCATCAGAGTCACTGCTGGATGCTATACGCTTCCTTTTTGATATTCTTTTCCCCTTGGGCTTAGCTGCAGGCAAGGCAGGGGGAGGAGAAACTACCTTGTCTAAGATGCTTCTGGTCGCATGTGCCTCAGCCACGCGCTCCTCTCCGACGTAAAATTTGTCGGAGGTCGAGGTACTGTGGCACATGGAACGGGTGACTTGGTCCCTTTGAGAAGGTTCCAGATTTCTCTGGGCCTAGGGAAAGGGAAAGCAGAACTCAGCACCTACCCCCCAACTTCCATCCAACAAAAAGTAAAAAAGGTGTCACATGAACTTACCACAGTTGACAGACTTGATCTGATCAGAGTGATGGTGACATCCGGCACACCAGTGTTGTGCCAGATGTCTGTCACCATGTCCCCCATTTTCTCCAGCTCTACACCAGCAGAGTTAAAAAAAAATGTGGGAACCTCAGAGCTATAGCCTGGCAGTAAGGGCCGCAGCTTTGCGAAGTCTGTTAGCCAGGTGTACTCGACTTTGGTAAGGGCAAGCCTGGCCCTACCGTATGTGGCCGCAGTCTTGTGAGATTTGGTCTAGAGTCCAACATAAAAAGATGTACCATATTACAACTAAGATGGAATAAATGGATCCACAAAAGCAAGATGTAAAAACACACCTGATGCTTGGTTAAGTTAACATTTACTTACATATATGACGTAGTCTTCACCGCTCCTCTCACATTCAAGGACCTCCTTTTCAAGAAGGTACCATTCAAAAACATGACTGTTTTCCTGAAGATACAAAGCTTAATGCAAATCGGTGAAGTTTCCCTTTAAGTAGGTTTCCTTCAAGGGGTGTTTCTTTAGTTTTTCTGAAATACAAATTCGAAAAAAACCTTTTTAATTACGGCTTAAAACTTGTGTTTGTGGACTTTTGATAGTTACTTACTGAGACTCTTAGGGATTTCTTTGGCAGCAAACTCTTTGAACTTGGAGAGCTGGTCCACTGTCAGAAGCTTTTCTGTAATTACAAAGAGTCATACATTTTACACAGTGATAATTACCATTGAATAGCCAAGTTAAACAAAAGATGCAAAAATAATGAATATATAGAAAAATGTGTACTTACTGCTCTTTTTAGGATGCACTTCCTGACGGTGGCTGACAATCTCTTTGCACAAGACTGACATTTCCCTCTTAAGGGTCCTCTCAACGGAGAGCATTTGGGTGTGTGTTAAACGAACCTGACGAAGAAAAAGATACATTAAAGTTATTTACACATCTTGACAGGGCCTGACCCTGAGAAAGATAATCCCTTACTTGTTTGAAATTCTCTTCCCGGAGGAATGATAAGAATTTCTTGACGTCCAGGAGGTAGTGCTTTATGGTTGTATTTGCCTTTTCCTTCCTCAGCTTCTTTACCCACCTAAAACAAAAAATAAATTGGAATGAATGTCGCACTGATGGAAAAAGTTACCAAACCATAACAGCTAATCCCAACAGCACTGCCTTGAATTTTTCCAGCAGTTCCTCTAGAAACAATAAACAGATAGGATAATTGTTAGGACAATTCGGGGGCAACACAGAGTAATTACAAAATTTGACAATTTGGTGACAAACCAATGCCCTTTGTCTTGTCAACTTCAGCTTCTGTGCATTTTTTCTTGGCTTTCTTGTGGCGTTCTCTTCGTTCTTTCATCATTGTAACCTCCTTTTGGATGTTACCCACCGCAACCTGGAGTGCTGCTATTTCTTTTTTGTTGTCCTTTTCTTTGCGGATGAATTTCAACCTCTCCTTGATTGCCGTGTGTCTTGCCCCTTTCATTATTTCTTTTTTTCCTTCATCCTGTCAACACAGAAAATGTTATTGCCATTTGAAAGTGTGCATGTACTTAGCCAGCAAAAAAAAAAAAACATACCGTCACGTTGTGGATTGTTACGAGATGTCTGTCCAGCCGGACAAACACCTTGCTGTTGCAAAGTGCCTCAGGACAGGGAAGTGGTCCTGCATATCTAAACAAACATTGTCATAAATTTGTGGAACATGGTTAGCACAGTACAGTTATCACGAACCTCTGTAGTATCTCTAAAAAAATTTTTACTTACCGTCCAGACTGCAAGGAGATGAGGAGCCTCCTCTCTACTTTGTCACTGATACCATGGACATCCCGAAGGTGTTCAGAGACATTTGCATAGTTAACTCGGCATGCAGGACATCTCCTCATGTTTACTGCCACATGCCAATACAGAACCAAACATCAAACTTACATGGATAATTTATTATGAATCCATCCTGGTAATTCTTGCCTTAAAAATAAAGGTGTGCTTCTATTTTTAACGTAATAAAAAGTATACATTACCAAGATTTCGTGTCCTTGCCCTTGAAATTACGGCATTGCTAGCTTTTATTGTTGTCGGTCGGCTCGTCATCAGTGTTCTGTGAAGACTGGTGTGATTCATTGAACCTTATAGTGCTTGATCTTACTTTATTGGCCGAGGTAAGGGGTCAATCGTAAAAGGAGGCGGGAATTCCCGCAATGGGCGGGATTTTTCTCAACTTTCAGATTTGAAACCTTTTAAACCTGGCATTTAAATATCCCACAGCCCCTAAAAAGCCCCAGGTGGTAATCTGGGAGTGACAAAACTGTCCTTGTAATTATGGCTTTAAAACTTGTATCTATGGACTTGCTTTTGGTGGTATGGCAGCACCCACCAGGTGGGCACTTCATGTCCCCAAGCAGCCTCTTGCAAGGTCCCCATGCCCAGGCTGTGCTCTGGGGCGCCACACTCCCACAGACCCGCTACCTCAAAAAGGATATAACTTTCCTTGTAATTACGGCTTTAAAACTTGTATCTATGGACTCGCTTTTGGCGGTATGGCAGCACCCACCAGTTGGGCACTTAGTGTCCACAAGCAGCCTCTTGCAAGGTCCCCATGCCCAGGCTGTGCTCTGGGGCGCCAGACTCCCACAGACCCGCTACCTCAAAAAAGATATAACTTTCCTTGTAATTACGGCTTCGAAACTTGTACTTATGGCTTCCCTTCTGGTGAAATGGCGACACCTGGTGGCCACTTAGTGAACTTCACCCATTCCTGGTGTCTAACCTCGGCCATATTTGCAAGATCTTGAAATTCGGGACTCCCCAATACAAGTCAATGGGAAAAGTCCCTAATTTCAACGAATGTTATGGCCTGCAAATTGCCACACTCGCAAACAGGAATGGGGAGGCATAGAAACTATTTATTTTTTTTTACGGCTTTACGAGCTTGCGATTACAGCTTGAAGCGCGTAATCCTCTAACTACATTTAGGTGCTCAGTAAACTTCAAGTTCAGTGGACACTCTGTAATGCAACAAGCCACAAACTGTGTTTATTGCCATAATTGGGACTTTTCTTGGAGGGCATTGTTGCAATGGACACTGGTGACAGTTGGCCCTGTGTTTCCAGTGTAATTTTGTGTGAAAGCAGTCATCAACAATTGCCCCTTGATTATTATTTTTACTGCATTACTGTATTGTAACATTCAAATAAAGTCTGATCACTCTGACAAACTTTATTGGTATTATTGTTTATATAATACTCTTATATAAAGTATATACTTGTGTGTGTGTGTGTGTGTGTATACATATATACATATACATATACATATACATATACATAGAGAGAGAGAGAGAGAGAGAGAGAATATAGATATATAGATATGACTTTTATTCATTTTGTTCTTGTTAGTAGGCTATGATGCATGAAAAATAAATTTGTGTTAGGGGACAGTACTGAAGTGGTACAGCTCTGCAGGGAGGTTCCCTCCGCTGACCGGAAAGGGTAAGCCGGGAAAGATGTATGGATCGCCAACGAGGTCACAAACACGTGAATTCCAACATGTAGACAACGCATAGACAAACACGGCCTCAATTTTTCACGCGTTGTTTACGCAACGTTAACACGTTAAAACTTGTCCAGTTTGAAATGGGTGAGAGTCTTGAGTCCCCATCGGCTCCTGAGCTGTTGGGTTAAACCATTTATGTAAGACTGGGGGGGTTTCCACCCTCTATTTAACATGATAAGAAACCTCTTACTTCTTTGCCATTGTCTTCCTTTATTGTGTAGCTTATAAAAATAAAACATTTGGGTTGCAGTTTTAGAGCTTTATTAGTTATTACCAACATTAGTTATTAAATTATACATTATTTTTATCAGGATAAAATTGCCTCATTTTGCCACTATAGTGGGCATTCTAGCTTTAACACCATTCATCAAACTTTAATTCAATATCATTAAAAACATTAACATTTTTTTTATGGAAATAGTAACTGCAATGGTACTCAATGAATATCTGTAATTGGATAACATGGAACTTTACTCTTTGAGCATTTGAATTTAATATATGACAAGCAGGGGGCATACCATACCATATTCTTAGTTCTGATTAAATGGTAAAATATAGGTTGATAAGAATGTCCAGATTTAATTATTAATTAATATTTTAATTAACAGAAAATATTTCAATCCGCATCTGGCTCTACATCAAAACACCCACAGAAATAGACCATCATGAGAAAGGTATTTTTATTTCATACCATTAGTATATAGTAAAAATGTTCAAAATCGATAGTGGCTATTTTTTATACTCTACATTAATAGATTGTACAGAAGCGCATTGCGTTCACTGGATAAAAAAAAAATTCGACACCTTATCTCTTAATTATGAGAAAAGATCTCATAATTACGAGAAAAGATCTCGTAATTATGAGATCAGGATCTCATAATTATGAGAAAGGATCTCGTAATTATGAGATCAGGATCTCATAATTATGAGAAAAGATCTCGTAATTACGAGATCAGGATCTCGTAATTATGAGATCATACTTTTACAGTAAATACTCCCGGTAATAAACTGAAGGTATCGCGAAGGTATCCGGATTTCAAAGTAAAGGACGACATGAGAAAAAACAACAACAACAACAAAAAACATTTTTTTTTCCATAAGTAGTTCAATATTCATATAATGCTGAACTAAGTACTCCCTAGAATACTTGTGTAACTATAATGAAGTACTTCTACTGTGTAGTATTTAAGTAATCCTCTGTCAAAATCCTTATCCTCGTATGCTTCATGGGTCTGACTGTGAGACTGCAGTCTGACCCACACAGTCGCCACCAGCAGCTCTTTAGAGCGGCTTCAGCATAAATGTTATTAGATAGAAACAAAACGGTGCGGCTGATTTGACCAAGCAAACGTGAACCACGGCTGGCTTGACCACAATCAACGACGCACCTTTCCTCATCTCGTAATTACGGGATCTTTTCTCGTAATTATGAGATCTTTTCTCATAATTACGAGATAAGGTGTCGAATTTTTTTTTTATCCAGTGAACGCAATGCGCTTCCGTTAGATTGTTATACTTTACTGTAATATTTTATATCTTTAACTTCTTTTCTATGTTTTAAAACAGGTCAGTTGTTCAGGAAAATGCTTGCTGTGAAGCTGCAGAAATGTTTCTTGAACTATGAGACTACCAGCTTTCTTATTTTCTTACACTCTAATAGATTTTATTTTGGTTTCCATGTATTTTGTGTAATATTTACAGTATTTCAGTTTTCAGCCACAGTTCGGAAAAAAGAATCAATGGAATCAAAACATGCATCAAAGCATCTCTGATTCTGGATTCAATTCTTTGCAAGAAGGCAAATTTGACAACAAATGGCACTGGCATGAAAGCGAAGTAGAGTAATAGGCCACAATGACAAGAAATGGTGCACCGAGTGCTGTATTTTGTATTTTGTTGTCCACTGTGTAATGGTTGATTGGAAGAGCTCATATACTTGTTTGCAAGTTGTGTTATTTGAAGGCAAAATTAGCTTTTGTTGCAAATTTTAAATGTTTTGGCACGGTTAGAGCCTTTTGCAAACAAAATCAGAGTCATTTTGACCATGAGTGCCACTGTTTGGCCTGTGTGTTAACTGTTTTGAAAATGTGGAGTTTGAATTGACCGCTGCTTCAAAGCAATCAAGAAAAACTGCAATAAAGACTTTTTACATTTTTTGCCAGAGTGTTTTTGGTTTCCTCTTCGTTTTGGAAATATGCAGCTACATTTGACTCCAAGTAGCTAGTCATCAATTGGATATGGAGAGAAAGGAAAACAAGTTAACACTAAACAGTAGTCTATATCAAACCCCCGGACAGCTCAACTTCAGCTTCATCATTTAGTTACATCTGTGGGTTAAATGCTTAATACAAAATCCCATGTAGGCCTATATGAATCCAGTATTAAGCTCTATGTTAACGTACTGTAGTTCTATGTTAAAAATAATAATAATGAAAGCATAATTTTTATGTCAGGGGTCTTCAACCCCTTGGTTGATAGAGAAAAATTTAATTATGTTGCATTTTAAGTGTGATCTATAATAACAAGTGCACACCAGGATATCAGGATTGACACTCCTTTGACTGTCAATCAAAGGCGAATTTATAAACGTAATGCTGATGAATCATGTGCGATTCATCGAAATTTGATTTGATTGATTTATCTTTAGTTCTGACACAGCTTGGAAAAGTTGGATTTGATATGAGCAACGAGGTTTAAGTGAGGATGGACGTTATGAAGAGCGCACAGCCGTGCGTAATGTGCGCGTAATGACAGCTCCGAGCCGGTGAAACACAATAAACTGCACGTCCTATTTTATGTTTGTCTCATTGACAGGTGGAGCCTACAGACAGGTATACAGACAAGTGGGGCAGGCGGCAAATTAATATGAAAGCTGGTTCCGCTTTCATATCAAAACAACACGAAATACAGCCCTGAGATGTACTATATTGAAGATATGGACAGTGGAGGACTTACTTGGATAATCTTAAGAAAGCAGAATTGGATGAGACCCTTGTCTATGAAATCCCCATTAAAGTCTCCAGTTGCCTGGAACTCCTGAAAGACGTCCCTCCAATAGCTCGCGTTCTGTCTCCTGTAGTTCCCCTACCAGCTTTCGATCCGTTGATTTGCTGTACTGCGTCCTTGGAACACGCACGGCCGATGCACAACGCCAGTCTCATCTTCTCGGAAGAAGTGTTGCAGCCTGTTAACATGGACATTTTCATTTCCAAAATCCGATCGGATTATCTTTGGACCCCCCCACAAGTTCTGTGACTGCATTAATGAAGTATGCTGCGATGACATTGGGGTTACTATTGGAAGAGTTTGCTTGCATCCAGATTATATGACGCGAAAACCCATCAATGTATCCGTTTATTCCAATGCCGAAAGGGGTCAGCTTGTCAGGAGTCCATATGCCATAATTGGGCCCTGGGACACTATAAGATCTTCTCCGTAGTCTTGTTCCTCTCCGTTGCTGTACGCCCTCTGGGTCAAGATGTGACTGAACCTCCTGAACCATTCGGTAACCATGAAGAAGACCCGGTCTTCTTATCTGGTTGCTAATGAAGTCAACAATGTCAGAGGGACCGTCGCCTGTGAAGCTGTAACCGGGCTAGTCTTCTCCTTAAATGACGAGGACTAATCTGAATACCGTCTCTAACAGAAAGGCACAATGCAATTTCTGCCTGTGTTAGACCTTGATTGAAGTAAATCCTGATGCGTTGATCAATAATGTGAGATTCCATTTTCACTTGGACACACCTGGACCAGACATTGGCAGCTCTTGTAGGCTGAAATCAGGAAGATCACATTAACCATCGCGTAATCACCAGACTTGAAAATTATCCCACAAAAACAAAAGACTTTCTGTTATATCGTGATAACGAAATAATTAATTCGTTATCACGAGAAAACAATCTTTCTTATATGGAGATAACGACTTAATAAGTCGTTATCACGAGATAACAGTGCATAAAAAAATAAAAATCCATGGCCGTTCTCGGCTTCCGTCGGAAACGAGCTGATCTAATAATATACTTTTTTTTAAAAAAGAGCCGTTTTGATCAATGGTCGCAGATTACCTCCGCTCTCCTCACAGTCACCACACACGGGCTTGTAGCATTTCAATTGTCCGACGTTTGGTTCTGTTTGCAGCTCTCTCGGACCGGCAATGCCTCCGTCTCCGTGTCTGCTGCTGCTGCTGTGGTTGCTTCCGCTGCTGCCACCTTGTGCCGACTGCCACGGCTCCTTTCTCCTCCATGTGTTCTGCCCTCAGCTCCTCTGTCAGCTGCTGCAGGACTTTCCTCCGAGCTCTCCTGCTGCTGGTGCTCCTTGAATAAGATGCGGGCATTGATCCCAGCCAGGTCGAGGATGTAAGAGAAGACGGCCACTGGCCTTTTTCCTCTGCCTTTGGACTTGGCATTGTTGTAGCATCACAGACACTCGTTTTGCCTTCGCCCCACTAAAGGTGCCCACACCTGTGTGCACGGTGCTCAGGATGCAGACATCCTTCCTCAGCTTTCCCTGGTACACAGTTAGAGTCGCATCATTTCAGCACGGTCGTGTTGAACAGCTCCGCTCACTTTTTCACGGAGTGGGCAGCTCCCGTTGTTGTTTGCCCATGGTGCCAACCATGCGATTTGATACAACTATATGATAATTTACTTCGAAGTAAATTCGCGAAGAAGCACAGCTGGAGACCGTTAACAAAGTTAGAGACGAGAGAGACAAAGAGAGCAGCAAACCGCACGAAAAATGAAACAGTGAAACCCTGAAATGATGTGCGGTCAATATGACCGCTTATGGCCGAAATAGTTATAACATATCATATTTGCTTTCTCTTCTGTGTAATTTGTATAAAAAACTATTAAAAGTGAAAATTCAGACACTTTTAGGAAAAGTCATGTAAGGGCAGTATTGCATTTTTTCATTCAACAAAGTTATTGCACATATAGGCTACATTTAAAAACGGTCAAAATTACGGTCTTGGCCGATCTATGTTACAAAAAAATGCGTATCTTGTGTTTACTTAAATGTTATAATGTGTTTTAAATAACGGAGTGTCTATTTAGACGCAGGTGAAAATAGCCTTTGCCCCGCGATCTGGCTATTTACACTTGACCCCTCACCCATTTTAATCCTGAAGGTCTTTAGAAGGGTATACATTTCATTAAAATGGGTAAATAACACTTGTGTACCTAATTATGTCTGATGAGTGACTAATCTCTGAACAAGAAGAGGTCTGTTTAGGTTTTAACAAGCCCCATTATCAGTGAAAATGCTGGTTATATAGCCCTAAATTAAATTTAGATGCTCGCTATATTGTTGGCTTTTGATATTGAGTAGCCTGAGTACTGAAGACCCACAAACTGATCGATTTTTGTCATTTATTTTTACAGAATCTTTTGACACAGTACAGTCCAGTCTCTGTATTGATCAAGGGCGCAACCATGGCACAGATATTGGGGGGGTACAAATGAGAGCCCTTTCCCTGAATTTTTTTTTTAAAGTACATTTCCCACAATTCAATGATATTTTATATATAAAAATTCGCACATTTAGAAGTTTTGAGGACAACATTGACCATTTGAATTCACATGTAAAGGAATATTCTGTTAAATTGCATGGATTCCTACAGAATCAAGATAAAACTTCTCTTTAAATCCCATTAAGTGAAAATCAATGTTTTTATCTCAAAGGTTTTGCTCTATATCTCACCTATATGCCAGTATCAGACCCAGTGTTACTAGTTTTATTTACTGCTGACATGTAGGACTAGATTAAAACTAATGTTATCATAGTGTTTAAAATCTCATTCAAATTTCTCACCTGATCATCTGTATCCCCAGAGTTTGTCCCTGCCTGGCCACTGCTTCACTGTGCCTCTCCCTCTCCCTGTGTCTCTGTGCTGCCTACATTGTGACCAGATACCATTATTTTACCAGAAGAACAATGGCTGACCTTGATGATCATTTTAATTTGATACATTGATTTTTCTGCTTGTGTTACTAGTTTATTTGCTTTAGCTATATAGTAAGTGCATAAATAACAGTGTACAATGTACAGTAGTGTAGCCCCTTTCACACATGCACTGCTATTCTGAACTTATCTGGACATTACCTGGAGGAGCTGTATGTGTAACAAATGAGAGCAGTAACAGTGATGAGTTGATGTAGGAGATTTTTTTCATTGAAAACAAGGTTTTAAGCTCCAACAAATAGCTTTAAATTACGTAAATGAACACCTACATGGCATTAATGGAATATGAATGTACTCCTGTCACATAACTCCACTTACATGACAACTTGGCTTGAAAAAGAAGTCAATCTTCTGCTGCCTCTTTCTTTTTGGCATTCCTAACAAAAAGAATAATGATCATGTTGAATAATATCAAAATCAGTGGATGTTTCTAGAAAACTCTCTGTCAGTTACCATTAACTTTATCTGGCTTACCTGGCTTGGCCTAATTTGCCACCTGGTTGCTTAATATTAGCTAACATGCCACAAAGGAAGACACAGTTATTTACAGACAAAATTCTACATTATTAACTAGTTAAACAACCGTTTCATACATCCACTCTGTTCGCTGTCTGCAGCAGGGAGTGACTGCTTCGCATGTAATTGTTTACATTCCGGGCGGCGGGACTAGTGGCTTTGGTCAAATGGCTGTCATTGGCTTGATGGCTCTCAATCACTCTAACTTGACCAATGGGTTTTCATGTATGGGGAGATACTCAGCGTACTGAGGTGCGCTCCATTTCAGTATGCTGTTACACCGCGAGGGTGGGCAAACGGTTTAATACCTTGGGATGGGAGCAACCAAGTTTATAATTAGGAGGGGGGGTTCACAAACTTATGTTTTCCTTAAAAACGGAAATAAATTGAAAAATAAATAAGAAATAACGAGATCTGTTGACAGGGTTTATAAAGGAGTGCATAATTAACATATTTTCTACTGTATATTGGGGGGGACAGATTGCCATTTTCTCAATATTGGGGGGGACACGACCCCCCCCCCCCCCCCCCCCCCCCAAAGAATGCGTGGTTACGCCCATGGTATTGATCATATACAAAGGAATTCATATGTCCAATCAAGATATTTTACATATTCTTAATAATTAAATCTGGACATTCTTATCAACCTATATTTTACCATTTAATCAGAACTAAGAGTATGGCTGCCCCCTGCTGGTCATATATTAAATTCAAATGCTCAAAGAGTAAAGTTCCATGTTTTCCAATTACAGATATTCATTGAGTACCATTGCAGTTACTATTTCCTTAGAAAAAAAAAATGTTAATGTTTTTAATGATATTGAATTAAAGTTTGATGAATGGTGTTAAAGCTAGAATGCCCACTATAGTGGAGCAAAATGAGGCAATTTTATCCTGATAAAAAATAATATATAATTTAATAACTAATGTTGGTAATAACTAATAAAGTTATAAAACTGCAACCCAAATGTTTTATTTTTATAAGCCACACAATAAAGGAAGACAATGGCAAAGAAGATAGATAGATAGATAGATAGATAGATAGAAATACTTTAATGATCCCAGACTGGGAAATTATTTTGTTACAGCAGTTGTGGGTCCACAAATAAAACACTTCGTACATAACATAAATAGAATCCAATATATACATAGTGTATATATACAGTGCACAGTGTGCTATAAACAATAAACTATAATAATATATACAACAAAAACAGTAGAGAGAGCAGAGTTCTCTATCAGGCAGAGGTGAGAGAGTTGTTGTATAAAGTGATGGCTTGTGGCAGGAAAGATTTCCTGTATCTGTTGCTACGACAGCGAAGCTGAAGCAGCCTTCCGGAGAAGGTGCTCCGTTGTCTGACCAGTGTGAGTTGGAGAGGGTGGAGAGGATTATCCATGATGGATAACAGTTTTTTCAGTGTCCTCCTCTCCACCACAGCCTCCAGAGTGTCCTGTTTGCAGCCAATCACATATATATATATATATATATACACACATATATTTGCATACAACAGATCCAGTGTGTTACAGTCTCTGGTGGGGCAGTCAACATACTGGTGAAATGTTGGGAGGGTTTTGTCCAGTGAGATGTGATTAAAATCCCCAGTGATGACAATAAATGCGTTAGAATGCAGCGTCTGTATCTGGGCAACAGCGGGGTGGATGACGTCACAGGCCAGCGCTGCATCAGCTGAAGGAGGAACGTACACACCGATAATGACGGCGTACGTGAATTCCCGGGGCAAATAATAAGGCCTCATCCCCACAGTCAACAGTTCAATGTCCGGGGTACAGAGACGTTCCTTCACGTGAACATGTCCGGGATTACACCACCTCTCACTCACATACAGTACAATCCCTCCTCCTTTCTTCTTTCCGCTGCTTATCACATCCCTGTCCGCCCGAACAGTGCTGAAGCCGGGAATCGCCACGCTGTGGTCCAGGATGTTTGAGTGAAGCCATGTCTCCGTGAAACACAACATACTGCACTCACGATATTCCCTCTGAGACTTTATCAGCGCGGCGAGCTCGTCCGTCTTGTTCCCCAGAGACCTCACGTTTCCCATGACGATCGCCGGTACAGCCGGTCTGTGTCTCCTCTTCTTCCCCCTCCTCTTCACTCCGGCTCTGCAGCCACGGCGTCTCCTCAGCAGCTCCTTCAGGACCTCAGGTCTGGCTCCGGGTAGCAGTGCAGGTTCACACAGCAGTGCAGGTTTACACAGCGCAATCAGCTGGTCGCGTGTGTAAACAATGCGCTCAATGATGCGCTCCTGTCCCTCCGTTGCTAGGGTTAGCATAATAAACATAAAAGTGCCACAAGCTCGTCCGTCTTGTTCAAAAAGACAAAATAGTTTTTAAAAAAAGGAAGTGTCCATCTTCTCACTGTCTCTTGAGAAGAATTGCCAAAAATCACATCGAAAATCAAAACAGAAATACAAAAAAAACTTGGAAGCCCACGGGAGCTGCTGCAACAGGCTGCCACCTAGTACGGCGCCATAGCAACAACGTAAGTAAGAGGTTTCTTATCATGTTAAATAGAGGGTGGAAACCCCCCCAGTCTTACACAAATGGTTAAAACCCAACAGCTCAGGAGCCGATGGGGACTCAAGACTCTCACCCATTTCAAACTGGACAAGTGTTAACGTGTTAACGTCGCGTAAACAACGTGTGAAAAATTGAGGCGTTGTTTACGTGTTGTCTACGTGTTGTTTACGTGTTTGTAACCTCGTTGGCGTTTCATAAGCTGCCGGCGTTACGAGACATGTCAGCATATTCTGACGTTATGGAGTTTAATCAGGATATACAGTATATATGTGTGTGTGTCTGTAATCATATACCGTTTAAAATGTATCACACAGGCCCAGGCAACAGGTGGCTCCGTGGCGCAATGGATAGCGCATTGGACTTCTAGTCAAGCACGTGATAAGTGATTCAAAGGTTGTGGGTTCGAGTCCCACCGGAGTCGTGCTTTTGAATCACGATTGTTTTGTATTTTTAAGTTGGTCGTTTGTATATGGTCTTAATGATGTGTTCATGTATATTTACAGATGTATAGATGTATTCAGTGAAGAATGAGTCACTTTTAGTCCTCTATAATTATAGCCGAGAATGACAACGTGTAGAAATAAGTAATTTGCCTATTTTAAATCTAGTAGTTGGCTTTGTTGGGGATTACATACAGTAGCGCTAAAGTCAATTGAAATTATAACATTCATTCAAATTCCAACAGCTGGTCATTAAAATGACATTAAATAGCAACGTGAAAACGTTTGTAGACCCATGACCCATTAAGCACTCTAACCACTAGATGGAGCCTTTTGTACATTCCCTTAGTGCATGTACAGTCTGATAATCTCCAGCAAATTACAGTGCAGTGATACTACTACATCCAACAGCCAAAGAGGGACAAGTAGAGGAAAGAGGACGTCAGTGAAACAAGAGAGTGGAGCAGTTCAACTCAACCTCAAATCACATCATTAATGATGGGTATAGTGAGGACATCAATGGCCTTTCTTCTTCACCTGGCTGCCTCCCTGGCGGTAAGACACCAGATAATTCATACTATATGATAAAACACTACTAGGCTTCTTATCAGTCCCTATTCCTTGCATAGCTTTGGTTTCTGCCTCTGTCTCAGATTTTTTTTCTTTCACCCAAACACAAATGATGTGATTGGAATTTCTTTTATTGTGGCCACAGCTTTTAAAATTGCCACTTTGATAACAGGGTCTGAAACTGTGTGCCTGTTAGACTGGGTGATCCACACACCTCACTGAGGGATTGTTTGCTTGGTTAAGTAGTGGTTCCATTGAAAACTGTTCATGTCAAGGTTTACCCAGAGTTACAAGAACGAAGGACAACCCAATCATGTTAGGCCAGTACACCCTCAGTGTCTACTGTGTCATGATCCTGTGAGATTCAATGTGATTTTGGTTTTGGGTGCTACACGACTTGTCTTTAAGCTTGACCACCATGTTTAGTTTTTTGTCGTATTTTGGTGGGTTTGTGACTTTTTTAAAATGGTAGCGATTGTAGAATGTTTCATGTGTAATGGTCTCTGGTATCTGGAAATACACAAAACTATAACCAATTAATGAATATTAATACAGAAAGGCTCTGGCATCTCTGCATCAGCATAGAGTAGACAGAATGGTGAATAAACATAACATTAACAGGCTTATGCACTCCTCTATTGGCCAAACATTGGTGCAGAAGTAAATATGGAAATATTTGAAAATACAGATTCAACAATCATGGTTTAGGCAACTTTAAACAAATAACCCAGATTTGAAAAACATCCATCCATCCATCCATCCATTGTCAACCACTTATCCAAAATCGGGTCGTGGGGGCAGCAGCTTCAGTAGCGAGCCCCAGACTTCCCTTTCCCCGGCCACATCGGCTAACTCTGCCTGGCGAATCCCCAGGCGCTCCCAGGCCAGAGAAGAGATATAATCCCTCCACCTGGTCCTGGGTCTACCCCTAGGTCTCCTCCCAGTTGGACGTGCCAAGAACACCTCCCTAGGAAGGCGCCCTGGTGGCATCCTCATCAGATGCCCGAACCACCTCAACTGGCTCCTTTCCACGCAAAGGAGCAGCGGCTCTACTCGGAGTCCCTCCCGGATGGCTGAGCTTCTTCCCCTTTCTCTGAGGGAGACCCCAGCCACCCTGCGGAGAAAATCCATTTCGGCCGCTTGTACCCGCAATCTCATTCTTTCGGTCATGACATTTGAAAAACAAATATTGAATATTTAGCACATAAATCACATCAGTAGTAGAGAGGATGTGGAACAAAGTAACATGAGCACACAGACTAGATGCCCTGTGGTCTCCAGTGCTCACTGTTAGCGAGATTAACCTTATGTCATAAAAATAACTGCAATGTGGGGATATCCAGGTCCAATCCTGCCCATACAAATCAGGTGCATGATGGAATAGTGTAAGCCGCAGTATTACTATAAATCATTAAATCTTAAGTTCAAGGAAATTGCATGATATTAGCACTTAATCTCTTAAACTGTCAAGAAACCTAACTTGCTTTTCCAGTCCAATAAAGTATGTTTAGAGGGTTAATTGTTGCAGAAAGATCATGTAATTTTACAGTCAAGCTAGAAACAGTATGCCAGCCATGTGGCATTCAGTATATTCCTTGTGTTGTGGTTGCAGTTTTGCCCAGCTGTAACATGTGAGTGGCTGTCTGTAGTTAGCAATACTTGCTCTTGAAGATGAGTTGTTGACTTGTTCTGATCGTTCCCATCCTCATACCCATAAAGTCCAAGGTAACCCTCACTCAGTGAACCAGTTACAAATCTTTTTTTTATGTAAACATATGTGATTTAGGCAGTGTAACGAGGGAAACATTTCTTGATGCATGTTATTTTTTTATTTTAGCACATTCTTAACTTATTATAGTGATGGAGGCAACAGTGGTCATTTCAAAATGTATCGCCAGTGTAAATGATTCCTATGATTGTCTTTCTTTACCTGTCCAGGCTCCTGTGCCGTGTGAGGAGATGGTGGTCCACCTGGAAGCGGAGATCCAGGGCCTGAAGAAAGTAATCAACAACCAGCAACACTACATCCAGGAGCTACACAACAGCCAAGCCCAGCAGCTAGAGAAAATACCCAACTCCCACCTGGGCCCTGAGAACCTGTACCGAGGTATGGCCACATTTCAAATGTGCATATCTGCAAGTCTACAACTACAAGTTGTGTTGAAGGCAGTCTCAATTCACCTATTTGCTTTGTGTTTTTCTCAGGAGTTGGTGAAGACCCAAACAAAGCTACAAAGCTAGTAAAATATTGAGCCTGGATCACACATGCAAATGAATGCTAATGTTACTTTGTTAGCTAGAACAACTGCTTAAGGCAAATCTAAGTGTCCCCAAAAAAGCATTGTTAAGGTCCTGCTGAATGTATCCAGTTGTTTCAGACAAATAGGGTGGAAAAGATTAAAGACGTATGCAAATCAAAGTTAAGTGATGAATTACTGTGCTGACACATTGGAATGTCTCAAACTGATGCCTCACTTTTTTCTAGCAGCCAATCAGCAGTTAGCATTTGGTAGTTTGGATAACACTTCTACAGCAGTTGCTTCAAAGTAAAAAGTCATTCCAGACACTAAATGTATCGCAAAGACCTTGTATATATTTGTGTTTGTGTGTTTAGACTGCTCAGAGGTGTACGCAGACGGTAACGTGGCCAGTGGGCTCTATGTCATCCGTCCAGACAGCTCCCCCACCACACTGAGTGTCTACTGTGACATGAACAACGGAGGAGGATGGACTGTCTTCCAGAGGAGAAGAGATGGCAAAGAGAGCTTTGACAGGTGTGTGTGTGTGTGTGTGTGTGTGTGTGTGTGTGTGTGTGTGTGTGTGTGTGTGTGTGTGTCAGCTTTACACTCAAAAATAGAAATACACTCTCTGCTGTATGTGTGCACAGAGCGTGGGTGGAGTACAAGCATGGATTTGGAGACATCTACTCCCCAGATGGAGAATTCTGGCTGGGCAATGAAGCTCTACACTATCTCACGTCACAAGGTGTGTGTAGGTGTATTTGTGTGTTTATGTCTTCATGATAGGATGGTCACCTGTGTGACACTAGTCTCTGACTTCTAGGAAACTACGACCTGCGGATTGATATGGAGGACTTTGAGGGTAATCAGCGCTACGCAGAGTACAAGAAATTCAGAGTGGACGATGAAAAGGTAAAAACAAAAAATCCTTTTAGTTTCATTGTAAAGCGCCAGGAGTCATTTGTTGAAATAAAACTCTTGTGAAACACATTTTTGGAAAATTATTTATATTCTCTGGACTGGATTCAATTAATAGATTTAATGTAATTATACATCTTTCTGTAATCTACTCCATCCCTATTCTGTAAAAAAAAAAACAAAAAAAAAAACAGCTTGTAACCATTTGAGTTCATCTTTCCTTCGATTTCTGTTCTTTTTTCTGTCTGTAACCTCGCACTCTTTTCATTTCCCACAACACATGGGCTCTTATTTAGACTATGCATGCAACGGCAGCAAGGACGTCTGGCTCCAGGCCCCCCACCTGTTCTGCATCTCTTCACTTTCATTCTCTTCTCATCCCTATTTTCACTGCTCCTCAATTTTCCAGTTTTTCCTCCCTTGTCTGCTCTCTCCCTTTCCCATCCTCTCGTCAGCCTATTTTCATGTAATTTATAATCATGCTGCTATTCAGAACAGAACCTTATCAGCGTCATCAAATGATTCCAGATGTAAGAAAATCTTTTCTTTGAGCACTTACTTTTGATGGATTTATTGAATATCACCACTCTGGATGCAAATATCAGATAATAATTTTAATTGAACTAAAGCTCTTTTGTAATTTCAAAAGTGTATTCACAAGTTTTTTCCTTCTATGTCCACTCACAGGACCAGTACCAGTTACATCTGGGAGAGTACACTGGGGATGCAGGAAATGCCCTGAATGACATGAACGGGCCTCCTCTTGCTAGACTGAAGTGGAGCGGTCCAGGCTTGGGGACAAGCGGGGTAAAATTCAGCACCTATGACCAGCAGAATCACGGAGGCGCTGAAAATGAAGATGCCCAGTGTATCAGACACAGCAAGTCAGGCTGGTGGTTCAGTAGGTAAAAGATATTTCAACTGCAATCTATGTGAGGCACTTGTGTGAACCTTCAGAGAGAAAAACAAGGGACCCACAAATGTATGTATACAGCAGTTACTACTGACCAAGCATTTGAGATTTTTCTCTTACTTCCTCGTCACAGGTGTGATTCAGGCAACCTGAACGGTCATTACTACAATGGACCGTACCAAGCTAAGACCGACGACGGGGTGGTGTGGTACACATGGCACGGTTGGTGGTACTCCATCAAATCTGTGGTCATGATGGTACGAGCTGTTGACCTTGAGCATCCCCCGCCAGTCATCACCCCGCTGCCAGGACAACTAGACTCCAACAAGGCAGCAGATGCCACTTATCTTCCTCATGGCCGATAGGCTGATGGCAGTGTGGCAGCAACATATGTCTCCTTACTGGAGCTTAAGTTCACCTGCTTGTTTTTAAATATTTCACGTTTCAGGGTATAAACTGTTAAAGACATCTCAAACAGACTTTTCTGCATGACATGTTACAAATGTGTACCAATGCATTTATTTTAATATTCAAAATAAAACATCCTTGCTTAACTCTTCTGTCATATTGTATTTATTCTGTGTCCAAAATAAAGCAGAACATGGTAAACATAGGCAATCTGGGTACATCTGAGGTTTTTCAGGACAAACAGCAGACACACAATGTGAGACTTGTTTTAGATTAAGTAAAGAACACAGCAGAGTCTTTCAGTTGAGAACAGTCTATGGATATTATCACGGACATCTTTCTGTTGATTTTTGATGTGACCCAAAGCAAAGACATAACTGAAATGGTTCAGCTTTGTCTCATGAATGTTTGGGCACATGGTGACTTGAGAGGATGTAGGAGAGTTGTATCCATTTATGAATGAGAGATTTAAGGGAGCAAGTGGAGAGGGGTAAACACTGTCCTGTTCAACAGCATCCTTGTTAAATAAACTGCATATCTGGCTCTGAGATGGGGTGTTTGTGTGTGTGTGTGTGTGTGTGTGTGTGTGTGTGTGTGTGAGAGAGATAGAATATGAACTGGCCTGCTCAGATTTAATATCCAAGAGTGATTACATTCCACATAGTAGATTAAGGTAGAGGTTGTGAGGAGCTTACACAGAGGAATAGACATCCATTGGATCAGAGGTTCATGTCAGTAATTCAGGTCAGTTCCTCAAATGAACAAACTTATTTGTTCCCGTTAGTCCAGGGAGGGACATCAGGACCACAGCCTTCTTCCAGAGATCCAAAGCAGATCAGTGATTGAGCGTCACTCTTTGGGGGAAAAAAGGTCCTGTAGGGAAATGTAGGGAAAAGGCAAAACAATCCATGTCCACAAGTACCCGTCATTCCATGATTTATCAGACCCAAACAACTTTGAGTCGGTTTCCACTAACAAATCCAAGGATCTACCTTTTAAGAAGAGGAGCATAAAGAACAGGATGAGCTCAATTTAAACTGTACAACATAACAAAAGAAAAACAGGGTGGGTTAGTCATAACCAAAGTGAGGCGCTATGTACAGACCCTGAGGTGTGCCTGTTTAGGTTTTCTTCAGAAAAAGAAGAAAACTTTCTTGGAGAACAGACGTTCGATAGAGAGCAAGGCCAGTTCCACGCTCAGTCTTAAGTGCATTGGTGCCACTGCAACATCTTCTCGCTCTCAAAATAAGAGTATTTAATGCAATTTATTTCTAATATACAAGTTCATCATGAATATCCAACAGCACTGCTGTGACTACAGTCTCTCTGTATTTATATATAGCTTTCATCTTTGTCACGCTGAGAAAGGTGATGGGGAGAATCCGGAGGTCAGAGGAGAGGAGGGGCTTTTGGGTTGTTGGGGCTATCTGGGTGATAAGGGTGCAGCTGTGGGGAAGGAGGCAGAGTTCCGGGGTGAGCTGAAGGGTGAGGTAGGTGAGAGACGGCGGGGACTTGCCAGCAGGTCTCCATTGTGAAGCTTCCACAGCAGCTCCTCATTCTCCATGGACAGACGCTTGTTGACCTTGGACTCTTTCTGCAGCGTCTGCTGGAGTTTGGCCTGCTCACTGGACAGCTGCCTGCAGGGGGAGACAGAGAGCTGTAGTGGGCGGCAGGGAGACACACTGTGGCTGCCAGTCGAGCTTCATGAAGACAAAATTATTTTAGGGGATAACGAACTAGAATCCTAATATCTGTAATTATACTCCATGTGAGATTCAATAAAACACACTTTCCATTTTTTCTCTGGTCAGAAGACAAAAACAATATAAATGCTAACACACAAGCTAATGATCATTTTATCTCAATCAGATTATGTCTTCATTCATCAGTGTCTTTACTGGGAGGCCCTGTATTCAAAAGACTAACAATAATCTTAGATGATCAGGTTGCTCCTGTTATGTCAAGTCAAAAACACAATGTTCTGTCTTACAAATGATGACATAAAGCGAAGGTCCGATGTGAAATAAACCTATATGATGGCATTGGCCTTTTGTTCAACTTGCAGGAGTTTAAAATCTACAGACATTGAGCTGAATATCCACAAACATTATAATTATAATTAAGTCAATTTGCACATAAAGATCTTTACGATTTAAATTACACAGCAGCGGCAAGAGGACGTACTTTGAGAGAGCAGCATGTTTGTCCATCCGGGCCTTGTAGTCCTCATTCTCCCGTTGGACCTTTGTCAGACACTCCTCCAGCTTCACATTAGTCTCCACCTGCAACACAAAGCAGCACAAAGATTGGTTTGATCCCAGTTCAGTTCCTTCAGTAAGACCTTTTACCCCAGTCAGTAATCTCATTTTCCCAGAAGTGAACAATGAAGCAGCACTTAGAACATAGTGTGGCACTGACTCTCACAGATGACCGTATGTGAAAGAGATAAACTGATGCTGACCAGTTTGTCCATCTCCATGAGCTTCTTCTCCTTCTGGTGCAGCTGGTTGTTCTTGATCTCCAGCACCACCTTCAGACTCTCCAGCTCCTGCTCAAGGTATACCGTGTGGGAGTCCTTCTGCGCACACACACCCATGCACACACGTAGCTTAGAAAAGGCTACATTAAACCTGAAGGTTGAACAGTTACACTCATTAAACATCAGTAAATGGTCATGCCCATAATGTGACCTTGGACTGTGCTCTATCTTCTGTGTCAGCTGTCCTGTTAATGTATGTTTTTGTGTGTGTGTGGTGGCTTGGTGGCAAATGAATTTCCCCTTGGGGATTATTAAAGTGCAATCAATCAATCAATCAATCAACCTTAGTGAGCTAAGGAACTTGAATGGCGGAGAGTTCATGAGGCTCAGAGTAAGAGTGTAACGCTCATTCAAACCAGCAGGGGGAGGTCATGTCTGATTAATATTCATTTATTGACTTGCATTCACACAATCTCCAACACTGTGTGAGTCTACAGTCACAGTGTCAGACAGCTATTATTAGAGATGTAACCATCTTTACCAGATTCTTTTCAGTCAGTATGCACATCCTCCTCTCCTCCTCTGCTTTAAGCTTCTCATTCAGAGCCTCCTTCTCTGCTGACAGCTCAGATATTTTCTCCTGGTGATGGGACAGATGTATGGACAGATTTACAGACAGTCATTACTGAGTGAAGAACACTGAGCTTTGGTTCTTACAAAGAAGATTCATGAGAGCCAACATGCTGCATTAGTGCCAACATGAGCACGATGACTTGAATATATAATTGTAAGAAATACTCTAGACATGCTACGTCATGTGACAGAACCTTTAAAACTAGTTTCCCTGCAGAAATGTGTCCTCTTTGTTAGTTTGTATTCAGTCCCGTAATGGCCGTGTTGTGTGGATTCTTTGCTTCCATGTTAAACTGCAGGGAATTTGGCAGGCAGCACATTGATACTTTCCATAATAAATCATCAGCATTCCTCTAGAAGAATTTGGAGTCCAAATGGAGAAAAATATGTTTGGTTGGCAAAGACAACTCCATTTTTTTCCCAAACCAAACTGAAAAAGTCCCTGGTGTGACTACTGCAACAGCTGTTTAGTGAGTAAAACATAATCAGCCACCAGGAACAAATATAAAACACTTAATAATATTTACTGTGTAAGACCGATATGATGTTTTTTGGGGCAGATGCTGGTATTAGTTATTAGCGAGCAAAAGAAAATGTCTTTGCAGTGATCCATATATGAATATATGTAAATATGAATACATGAACGTCTCTTACAGAGAGAGATGTTTCTGTCTCCTTCACAGTTTTCTCCAGGTTCTCCAGGTCTGTCTGCTGAATCCTCTTCAGCTCTGACAGGAACACACATACACAAAGAAACATCAGCATCAAATGACTAATCTTGATAACACTTATTCAATATATTATATGATTATGAAATATGTGAGTGTTCAGCTAGTAACAGGCTATTTAAAATGCATCGTCCTGCACGAACCTTCTACTGAGGTCTCATACTGCAGTTTGAGAGACTCCATCTTCTGGCTGTGACTCAGTTCCTGGTTCTTCCTCTCCACTTCCTGTCGGCTCCTCAGGTCCTCAACCTGATGGAAGCAGACACAAATGAGGAAAGTGTACAAATGACTTTACTGAAGCCAAGTAAGACCAAGAGAAAGACAAAAAATATGGTCTGGTTTCTTCCCTCACATTTAGTAATGTAAGTTTGAGCTCCTGGTGCTGCTGTTATCTGAACCAAATGATTTAAAATTAGAAAAAATTGGGGTTCTTCTATAACACTGTTGGATCAAATCTTTTGATTAGACATAAATGTGAAAGTGTGTATGTGGCAGTAGGAGGTGCTGCAGCGGAGAAACAGAACATAACGTGTAAACTGTGGTTTCCAGTGAACACAACATCATAGGTGTTCCTTTCCTGGATGCAAGTGTGAAAACTATAAAGGTTACACAACTCTGATGAGTTGTGTAAGCATGTAACAGCTGACCTAAAGCGACTTGAGCCTCACATTCATGTTCACTCTGCAGTTTGTTTAACTGCAATCACCGTATGATGTAACCACCACACACACACAGCCATAAATCTTTGGCCGAGATTTTTCATGAGCATCTGTGTGATATGTTCTAGCTCCAATCAGAGTGTGTGTCTGTGGTCTCATACAGCAGTGCGAGAGAGAGAGTTGCTGTGAGCCAGTCAGAGTGCAGTCTGAGGAGGGTCAGCGCCCTGCAGCGAGTGGTGTTTCAGGTGCAGAGTTGATTAAAAAACCCAAACTGGCTACATATCACACTGTCTGTGTGTGAGGTAATACACACTGCTGTAATTACGCTTGTCCTGCAGGAGTTCCATCCATCAAATTCATTCATTACATCATGTCACGTTGCATTGTGAGAGGGAATGTTTTTTTCACCTTGTGTGTAATTATTTCTTATTAAAACCCTTTGGTTTTATGAGAGGCCCACAGGCTGAACAACATGTTACAAGATTAACAAGCAACTACTTGTGTCTGTGACAACAGGAGTGTGTATGAGAGTGTGTGTGCTCTGACCTGCTGTTCCATTATCATGCGGCATTTGTCAGCCTCCTCCTGGTATGTCTGGTGTACTTTGTCCCATTCTGTTTGGTAAAAACTCCTCAATCTGACACACAGACACGTAGAGACAGACACAGGTTACATCCAGAGGACAGCAGAATCAGGATTTGCTTCTTTTCTTTGTCGTTTCTGACAGTAAATGGAGAGCCATCAATTTGGACCCATCTGGGCTCTGGGAAATTGTGCTGAGTATGTTTTACAATCTTGACATTGTACCGTATAGACTAAATTATTAAGCAATTAAGAACGAAATAAAATTGCCGGATTAATCAATAATGGAAAAAATTAGGGATGTCCCCATTAGGTTTTTTGTTTTTTTTTACCCCAATCTCGATCTGAGTCCTTTAATATTTAATAAATGCCGATACCGAGTCCCGATCCGATACTCAGCCTTAACTAATATTTTCCTGGATAATACAGCTGCATTAAGAGGGTTCAAGCTGTTCCTTAATAGGTTTTTTATTTTGTTGAAACAAAGTATTTCATATGGCTCTTTCTTATTCTGCATATGCTATTGCAACATTGGCCGACCACCTTCCTTGCATTAGCAGGTGAGTGTGTGATGCTGCACTGTGACAGCAGACCCTCTAGTACAGCCAGCTGAAGTGTGTGTGAGACGCAGCCCACGCTTGGTACCTGCATATCATCCCTTGCTATTTTTTATATTACATATGTTGTCATGTAAAATGACGTGGATGCGTTGCTTGTCTATTTCACATGCGTTCAGCATCTCCTTTGCCTGTTTCACATGCTCTGCTGTATGAGACCAAATGTGTAGTATTAAAATGCAGCCCTTTTGTTACCCCCTCGGGAAAGGGTCATGTTGCAGATGTTACATGTCACCGTTGGACTGCTTTTGCTTTCTAATTGAAGTTATTGCCACACTGCAGACATTTTATCCATAGGTTTGACAGAATAACGTTACGTGCGCATCTGAGTTCTGCCACAAATTGTGCTCTGACGTAAAAAAAAAAAAAAACATCGGACGTGGGTCCACGTTCAAAATTGCCGATCCCCAATCAGTGGAAAAATGCCCATATCCTGCAGATCAGATCGGGACATCCCTTGAAATAATCATTAGTTGCTACCCTAATAAATATCACACATGTGATGCTGAGTGTCTGGCTGTGAGCCCTTCAGCAGAGGTTAATTTCCCACCTGTCCTCCAGCTGCACCAGCTCATCCTTGTGCTGCTCCTCCAGCCTCTTCAAGGACTCCTCCAAGCCAACACGTGCCTCCTCCCTCTCCTTCTGCAGCTCTTTGCAGCACTGTGACGACGTGACTGGGAGGAGAACAGGAGAACAGGACAACAGGAGGTAATATTATTACCTGGACACTGTGCTTGGAAATCAATGCTCTTGTTTGGTTGCAGTAAAGCAGAATGTCACCTTCATGAAGAGTAGAATTGAACCTAGAATTACAAGTGTCAAAATGACCAATAGTTAAGAAAACAGTGGTGGAAAGCTAAACTCGCTGACTAGTGGCTGTAAAAAGTCATCTACATATATTAGATCAAGTGGCATGTTCTAAACAATGAGAAAATCATCTCCATTTTAAAACACTTACTACTTATTTTTATTTATATTTAAAGAATCTACAGAAACTTGATCCAGACAGGTCAGACTTAGACCTGCTGATTATCCTTGTTACAAAACAAGAAGAAAGAAGAATCAATTGTTTATTACACAACCTAAGATCTGTTAGAAATGCTTGTGAGGGCAGATGTGCAGTCAGTTAACCATCATTGAGCTTTGACTATTCACTGATTTACCATAAATCAGTGAGTGTCACATCCACAAAAAACACAAATACAATCATCGTGTCACATTATGTCAGTCCAGAATGTACTGAGTTGAGACATGCTGGAACAGTCAGCATGGGTAATGAATAACACATTTACTGTGTGTGTGTGTGTGTGTGTGTGTGTGTGTGTGTGTGTGTGTCCTTCAGCATTCCCTGACAACCACATTCCACTTTAACTACTCTTACGGTAGACATGAGATCCAACCCTGAAACATCTGCAAGTCAGCTCAGAAGTATGCAGGAGGACCTATTCCTCTCATGACAAATTTAAACTCTCGCAAGCACATGCACGCTTTCCTCGGTCTTTACCCATCATCACATGCCACTTTGATTCATGTGTGTTTCAAGTCTGACATATTTGGGAAAATATCCAGGTGGAGACCAGAGCACCTGCACCAACAGATCTCTGCCTCTCACTGCATGCAGGACTTTTTGTTCTGTCACTTTCTCAGCACTTTTTACAGAAATTGCATATTGAGTGATCATCTAATATGTAGTGGAGCAGTAGAACCAATCATACACTAGGGACATTCAGATGTTAACAGCTGAAAAAGTAAACGTGATCAAAAACCATCCTGTACACACACACACACACGCACACACACACACACACACACACGTTGGTAATAAAACATATTCTAACTTATGTAAATGTGTGCTAACAACTGGCTGTAGCTGGGACAGTTGCTGTTCCCCTCTGAATGGAGCTCTATAGTGTGACTGTAGGCACCTGTCACCATGGTTATGGAGACACAAAGTCAACGACAGCTTAGAGCAGCTTAGATACAAGCTTGTTCTCTCTCTTTCTCTCTGTGCGTAAGTGTATGTGTGTGTGTGTGTGTGTGTGTGTGTGTGTGTGTGTGTGTGTGTGTGTGTGTGTGTGTGTGTGTGTGTGTGTGTGACAGAGAGAGAGAGAGAGAGACAGCAGGTGCTGGGCAGGTGGTGTAAAATAATGACATCCTTCCAGGAGAGACCCAAGATGGTTGCAATGGGGAAAGAGTCTGTTTCAGTAAAATGAAAATATGATGAGTGCAGTGTGTGAAACAAGGTAAACAGCTCCAGGCCAGAGTCTTGATTTAATCTACAATATGTCTATTGACAGGGTTCATTGTGACACACAGTCAGCCCAGTGTGGAGTCAGGTCTGGACAACAGGTTAAGGGTTCAAGTGCCTCAGGAACAAATAATTCCTTCAAATGCAAACACTGATCATATAAGATCATAACCTGTTCTGCTGCAGTCTTTGAGTAGAAAGCTTTCACACTGAGCTCCTGAAGCAGGAAAGCAGGAATGCTGCTCCGACCCCGCCGACAGTTGCAGCAGTTGTGCTACAGTAATTCCACACTGTAAAACTTAACAGCAAAATCAATAAACCTGCTAACATTACCCAATAAGACACAAACAGGTCATTCCAGTTCAGTTTGACTATGAAGGGTTTGTGCATGTCTATGTGCTGACAGCAGGGGTCTATACATTGCTGACATTCCTCAGCTCTGTGTGTGTAAAGAGATGAGCCAAAGGTCAGACAGGCAGTAAAAGTGGAGATCACAGCTAGAGCTGCTCACAGAGAGAGAGGACAAAGTGTTGGTGCTGAGGATGTGCTCTGGCTGTGTGTGTCAGGACATGTGTGTGTGTCAGGCCATGTGTGTGTCAGTGTGAGGTGCCTGGCATGTACAGTGGGCAGGCAGTATGACAGTGTGTGGTAGCCAAATTTAACATGGCATTGAGAGTAAGTGTGTGTGTGTGTGTGTGTGTGTGTGTGTGTGTGTGTGTGTGTGTGTGTGTGTGTGCGCTTGTGTCTTAAATAGTTGAATATACTTAAACTACAGTCATGCTTATTTCAATATACAGATCCATTTGAGTATGTGTGTATATTTCTACATTCATGTGCTTACATGCATGCCTTTGTCTTGCATGTGAACATACATTGTCTATCCAGTTGATCCTGTATGTGTATCATAATGGGGTGTGAGTGTGAATGTACAGTCGTGTGTGTGTGATCTTGAATAATCCTGCTGTATCAGCTGAACTGGCAGAGCTGTTATTGACATGATACACATTCACAGCTGTCTGAGCACACACACACCAAGACGATCAGTGTGTTTTAGGACACACAGCGTCATGTAATGTGGATCTCTCAGACTGTGAAGTCTACAGTCTCTACAGACATCCTAAACTTACCATCATCTATCCAACCACTTGCATAAAATATGTTAATAAAGTACGTCTCTGACTTCACTTGCTCCTTCTCCCCTCCCTGGTTCTCCCTCTGTTCTTCATAAACACATTGTTTGTAACCATTAAGGTTGAACTCGTACATCGTCTCATTGACAGCTGAATGGCAGGCTGCCAAATGCTGTGGAACTACTGGGTGATACGCGTCACACACACACACGCATGCTCTCACACGCACACATGCATACACAACACGGAAACGTTTGGGTGATATTCTGCATAAGATAATTTCTTGTTATTGAAGTCTTCAGTTAGTGAAGAGGACTTTGTGTACTGCTGTTGGTAATTCAACTAGTAGACTAGTGGCTCAAAACCTGCATCGATTATCAAAGCAGTAAAAATATTAAAACTTTTACACATTAGATCTTTTTCAGATCAAACAAATGGTGTTCACTGTTGAATTCAGCATCTTCAATTCATCATCAACACTTTAACATATTTTATAAAACAGATGTAGCATAATTTTGACACTGCAAATCTATTTTTGTTTGTGCTGTAAAGCACTGCACCAGACTCCAAATTCAGCCCAGCAGCACAGACTGCTACAGACCCTTAGTTTTCTCAACTTAATTACACTAATATCGAAATTGGAATGCAAACGACTTATTGATGTCAATAATTAATCTACTAGCCCTTACTGTGAAGATGATTTGAGATATGAGCTGTTCAGCTCTCAGCTTTTGTTACGAATGAGGAGCAGCTGCACCTAAGGACTACAACAGAAAGAACACCAGGTCTTGAATGGCAGTTTGACTTGTTGGCCTTGATAAGCTTTGCGTGTGTGTGAGTGTGTGTGTGTGTGTGTGTGTGTGTGTGTGTGTGTGTGTGTGTGTGTGTGTGTGTGTGTGAGAGTGTGTGTGTGTGTGTGTGTCTGTTAGTGTGTGTGTGTGTGTGTCATATGCAGTATCCATGTTGGCAGGCGCGTGGTGGCAAGCGGCTGAGTGGATGGATGAACAAAATCTTACCCAGCTCGTCTCGGAGGTTGGCCAGTTCCAGCGACAACTCCTTTCTTTGCCTTAAGGCCTCCTCGCGCTGCACAGAGGAGAAGATGAAAACATTTAAATTTAAAGATAATTTTAAAGATACATTTGTAGACTGAGGCTTTGTCCAAATCCTTCACTATTCAGTCTATAGGGAATTCTAGTGGAGGACTCTATCTCATGATATTGGCTATAATAATAATTAAATGCACAATGCTCATTATCTCTCAGTTAGTGGCCATGGATAGTACACTCATTGTGAAATGGCCTCAGTACACTGTTAATGGCTCAAAAAGATGAGAGTACACAGAGCAATGTAAACCGGATTCAGAATTCTTGTGTGAGTCTATTCTGATTTGGTATTGAACTATGTAGTGAATACATTGGAAACATTCTGTGTTTTATCATTTGAGCTCATCACGGAGGAGAGATTTCAATCACTAGCTTCAAAGTTAACTACAGGGGAACATATGTGTTATGCTTTGTCTCCACTCATGATTGGCCTTTACAGATAGAAGTGATAGAGGAGACTAATATGAGAGCGAGCTCATGAACATAGGGTGTTCCATCATGGCTGCTAACACAAAAATCTTTTTCTGCTCACAACAGCAGCTACTACTGCTAAATAAAACTGTGGGATTAAAACAATTTCCCCAGGCAAATAAAAGGCTAAAAAGTTAACTGATTCAGAATGAACAAATAACATCCTGAAAAACCTGAAATATCTCACACCTGCCACATAGGAGCAGCAGGTCCTGTCTGTCTCATGTTCTGACATTCATACTCTGATGATAATCACTTTAGATACAGAATTATCTGTTCATTTCACCCACAACAACATGTACACATTTATAAACACGTGGACTAGCACACACTTCAACTTGATGACCATACCATAAGCGCACTGCTGTACTCCATAACTGTAAAATATTCTCCTACAGTCTCATGTAGTAGGAATACATAACATTTACTCTTTCTAGCACACACACACACATACACGCGTGCGCACAAACACAGACACACAAAGGACAGCAGCTTTATGACAGTAGTAGTGGAATTTACAATGGAAACTGAGTTCATGCACTTCTGTCTTTTTGCATTCACACACACACACACACACACACACACACACACACACACACACACACACCTTCTTGCGTTTCTTCTTGCGGCGATGAGGGAGGGCCTTGCTGGGCTTTGCATGGGCTTTGCTGGCCGTGGAGCCCATGCCTTGGTGATTAAGACACACACTCACACACACACACACACACAATAACACACAACACACACACTTCAAAAATATTCCTCTCTTGTTTCTTCAGTCTGTCCTCTCTCTCACTTCCCTCCCACTATCTACGGACGACGCAAACTGCAGACTACACAATCTCTCTCTCACTCTCTCTGTCTCTCTCTCTCTCTCTCTCTCTCTGTCTGTCTGTCTGTCTCTCTCTCTCTCTCTCTCTCTGTAAGGGACTGTTGCTCGGCCACTTCAACTCCTCCCACTCTACCTGTTCACCACAGGGCTCCCTGTCCTCCCTCCTCCTGCCTGGAAACTGTATGATGGATGAATGCGAATTATTCTGCACCACCTTCCTCTCTTAATATCTTTACTCTTATCTCCTTTTCTCCTGTTCCCTATCAGTTGTTCACCCACAAAACTGGTATATCTGCATTTTAACTCAAATCCTTCAGTGCTATTGAAATAGCATTCTGGCTTTCACACTACACCACAAAACCCTGCGAAAACAGGATTTGTCATTTCCTCCAAACTTCCTGTTGGTCTATTTTGGTTTCAAACCAGTCTCTGACAGAGGGAAGTGCCTGGCATCCATAACATTTCAAGCTGGTAAATTAACTTTTAAAATACATTTCTAGCTAGAGAAATGTTAAGTGAAACTCTCGCCAAAATGCAACCTAGGCTTTTTTTGTGAATGTACCCGAGTCAAACCTTCATGTGAAAGCATAATAATGACGAATGACCGTATTTTCGTTTTTCAGCTCAAACTCATTTTCAATGGGAGTGCATGGGGCACTTTTATGCTAGCATCAAAATCACTATTTTCAAAACACCAAGAAGGCTCGACACAACATGAAACTTTGCTCGTAATATCACCAGGGTCTCTACACATAGCTCAACTGAAATACATACACTCTACCCAGACGTGTCGATCCCCGAGTACGCCTGGGCTGCCATGATGACAGCTGGAGGAACAAGCTGCTAACGTGAGTTGTTCAAAAACTTTCTTTTTATAAAACTATGTGTACACAAACAGTGTTCTCAATTCTTGTGTTCATGTGTAGAGACCCTGGTGATACTACAAGCAAAGTTTCATGTTGTGTCGAGCCTTCTTAGTGTTTTAAAAATAGAGATTTTGATACTAGTGTAAAAGTGCCCCATGCACTCCCATTGAAAATGAGTTTGAGCCGAAAACGAAAATACGATAAATCTTAAAAGTGGCTCTTTCGTCGTAACTATGCTTTTACACAAAGGTTTGACTCATACACATTCACAAAAAAAGCCTAGGTTGCATTTTGGCGAGAGTTTCACTTTAATTACACTCCCATGCAGTGTTTACAGCGGGTATTTAAAGTCCTTTACACCTCCTGCTGCATTTCATGGTCTCCAACATTTTAAACACTCAAAGTGCATAAAATAGACATGGAAGTTGCAGCAGATCGGGTTTGAAGAGTGGAATATTCAAAGAGTCCCACAAACTCAAATGAAAGCCCCAACCCCTTTCTCTGACAACAGCCCCACCCCTGCCCACAGCCAGCCCCCCGGGGAGAGTGTGCTGTTTATGTTCACCAGTCACCTTTTTAAGAGTGTGGGACAGATTAAATAGTACTGGTATTCATGCTTCAGATAAATACACACACGCGATCTCAGAGACACAAATCAGAAAGCCTAAGGCTTCAACTGCAGCTGCTGCAGTGACACACACACACACACACACACACACACACACACACACACACACACACACACACACACACACACACACACACACACACACACACACGTGCAGAGTTACTGCTGATAACAGGTTGTTCTACAGATAATGAGCTGCTTTCCCTAAAGAGACATGCAGGCAGGTAACAGCTGTCCTGTGCTTTTCACACACTCACTGAGGACAACTGTGTGTTTGTATATTGCAGGTTTTGTTTATTGTACGTATTACTCAGGTTGGCAAAAATCTGATCACACACAGTAGCATTGTGTGGACCGACAAAACACAAGTCCTAATAAAGAATGTTTACATTATTATTTAAGTTGAGACTTAGTGGACAAATGAAAGTGAAGGTGTACTCCAGCAGAGCTTGACACCTCCAATGAAAAGTGGCTACATGCTGATGCACTCATTGTACAGATGATGTTGACAACACAGGTCAAGTTGTGTAATCTGCACAGTTTACAGTATCTTTGGTTGATCGAGGAGAGGCTACAAAAACCAAGCCTGTGCAATGAACTAAAGTATGTGTGTGTCTATGCTTGTAAAATCCCCTGAGGTCTCACTAACCAAAGGCATGAATGATATTCTGCATATGTTCCCCTTAAGCCACACAGAGCCAAAGACAAAAGAAAGAAGCAAAGAGGTCAGAGTGACAACACACACACACACACACACACACAGGAAACAGGTATGATGAAGGGTGTTAGACAGTTGATAAGGTGTGCCCAGCTGATGATAGTTATTGCTCCAGTGATGTTTGATGTGCATTCAGTTTTATTTCACATGTCAAACCTGCAAGCAGAGAATCACTAGTACCAATCATCAGAGAGCAAATATTTACTGAGCATGTGGACGCCGTGACTTCAGGGTAGGGTTAGGCATGTCAAGGAAACTCTCAACATGCAGGCACACACACGCACGCACGCACGCACGCACGCACACACACACACACACACACACACACACACACACACACACACACACCATAATAGGTTAACATCAGCTGTTGCAAACAACCCCATCATAGCTGACAGCAGGCACTTATGGTAGGTAGAGCTAACCACTATCACACAGCCATTATTCACAACACACACAGAAACATTCACACACAGCAGCAGGATGTTTCCAGGGAATCATGCGTTGTTGATGATAGCAGCTGGGTGTGTGGACACAGTCTAGCCTCTCCCTGATGCCTTAATGCTTCTTACTACAAACAGATATTAATCAACCCTCCTCTTCAAGTGTCTCAACCAGCACCCATAACAACAACACTGCCGTATCACCACCAACTGCTTAGCAATGCTTTAATTATAGGCTGTGATCAGCCGAAGGGGAAGGATGGTGGTGGTGCAGATAAGTGATCATTTACCCTCATTTACCTCCTTGAAGCTGCAGCAGATCACATAGTATTTACATGTGCAAAAACATCCACCTTATCTGTCTTTAAAGTGGTATGGTGCTACAGCACAAGAAAGACACCCATCCACACACCATGAAACACTGTAGACCCACACAATTTACCACAAACAGGATCACCATCTGTGGGGGAACGCTCACCAACGGCTGCATCCACAATATTCTTAACAGCAGAGCACGGCCCAATTGCAAACAATTGTTGTTCTGTTGTTTATATCTAAAACATTTTTGTTTTTCTAAAGTAGTAAAATATCAGATCCGACAACTGGTGGACCCCATAGCATACAGTACAACAGTACAGTATGTATACATGTAAATATAGGTTTGATTTGCTTTTACTCGTACTTCTGATACATAAGTATTCATTGCAAGAAAATTGCTGTTGATCTTTAGTACTTTCAATATCAGATACTTTAGGACCTTTACTTGAGTATTGTTTGTATGATCGACTTTTAACACGATATCTTTACTTTACTTTTACAAAAGTATAACTTTTATGTGCTTTTACAACACTGTAAACGATTTCATTTGACACACTTTAAGAACCTTGCTGTTATCATGGAGGTCCAGTGAAAACAAACCTTAAGCTTGCTGACTAGCCAGCTGACTAAAAACAACCAATGTTGGCCTCGACTAGATCATTGAAGCCATGCTCCAAAGCCGTCCTCCCAGCTGACTTTGTGTTTTGGACGTAACACAAGTCACTGTTTAGATCACATTGGGGACATTTTGGGGACAGAAAACCAAGCACAAATGGGCCAATGACTGTAGCAGGACCTCATTGTCAGTAATATCTAAAATCCAGAATTTGCAAATAGTATCTGTTGCAGTTGTAACTCTTCTGGCCACATTCCTGATTTCTAATTCCTACGAGGCCTTTCTTGAAAACAACATTACTGACAAAGGATAATGTATTAACGCACATCTTCAAGCTTTTACGAAAGATAATCACCAACAGCATCTCAGGACATCACCTTTTTTCAAGCAGCTATACAGTGTGTTCCTTGTCTCGAATGTATTAATATTTCATATAGCAGCAATATATAATATCAAATTCAATTGAAAATTCACCCCCCTTTATGTGCCTTAAATAATGTTCCAGTCTGGGATCATTAAAGTAATTCTATTCTATTCTATTCTATTCTATTCTATGTTTCTTAATGTAGTTTAAAACACAGTGAATAAGAAATTAAAGGTTGTGTGAGGATTTTCTCCATGTTTGGTGAACAAGTACCTCAGTGAAGAGATGCTGGATGACTGTGGCCAGAGCCTCCACTTTCTTATTCCCCTCGAAGAGCAGCTTCTTCAGCTGGCTGATGGCCTGGTTCTTCTTCTCTGCCTGCTCTTTGCTCTGGTTCTGTTTAGTGGGGACTGTCCTATCTGCCACACCAGCCATAGCTGGGCCGGGCTTGGATGCATTCTGTAGGCGGGACCCGGTTTTGGGACTGGATCGTGGCCCTGTTCTTACTTTGAACCCAACAGCAGAGGCTCCGGCAGTGCCTGACCCAGATGTAGTGGTACCAGTGGCAGGCACTGGGAGAACTGGCGTCAGTGGTGCATTAGCATTCACCACGTCTTGTACCTAGCAAAAAAAACAAACACATAATGTCCGCCATGACAGACACTAATCTCAGACACTACTCAAACTATTCTGTCTAAAAAAAACAGATCTAAATGTCTTAAGATGGACCCAAACAACATTCTGATCTCCGTGATGTCTTTTTAAATTGTTTCAACATATTTTGTCTTCACAGTTCACAACATGAAAATTAGAAAATATATGGAGTCAAGACATGCAACCATAAAAGCGTATTTTGCTGGTGGCTCATTGATCACTTAATTTAACTTATATCAGGAACAGAAACAGTACAGATGGGAATGAGGATCTTGTGAATCAGTATTTTAAAACTTCCTGTCAACAACATGCCTCCTTCTTTTCATCAGTCAGTGATGATCCCTGATGCTGTGAGCTGAGTTTGCATCTTAAATCTAAAAACTTAAGAAACAACATACCGGGTCAGGTGGAGGTTGCTGCTGGTTCTGGTGGTTTCCTGTTGCAGGTGCTGCCCCTTGTGAGCCACTGTTAGTGCTCGTAGGTCTTGCCGGCGCCTCCCGTGGCTTGTTTTTGTCCACTGCAAGAAAACGGCGACCCCTTAGCTTGTGGGAGGTAGGTACAACATTCAGCATGGTGTCCATACACACACAGAATACTCACTCAGCCCATTAACAAAGTGTAGAAGGCACCAAGGCAGGGTCACAACATAAAACTACAAACACTCATACATCCTCTGAATTAAAAAACAACCAAATACATGTGTGTAAAAGAACACAGAAAACAGAGAAATATATGAACATACATACACGCACACACAGTTGGTCAGTCTGGACTCGACCACAACAATACCAAAACATAGAAAACAGAAAAAGCCGCACACACATTCACATTCACTCTCATCTGGTAAATGAGAATACGCCCTGCTGAATTTTCTAGGCTGAGACAGATGCATTATGGGATTGTGTAGTAACGATGGCCAGTCTGTCTGTGTATGATGGGTTCTGAGTGTGCATTAAGGAGCTCGATTCCAGAGACAAATCAATTAGAGTCTCTTCCTCTCTTGTGTCTCACTCTGTCTCTTACTCTCTAAATAATTCAATATAAACTGTGTTATGATCTCAACCAGGTTTTCTGTGCAGAATTGCAGTCATTTTGCCCATAATGCAGTGAAATCTGTAGGACCATAACTGCTTTCAGCTTGCGGATTATTTCAGTCCACAGAATCATCAGCTCGAACTGTCACCCATCACATACATCAAGAAAATCATTATAAACAAATTGTGTTTCAACTTCACTTATCTGTGTTTATTGATCTCCTCTTTCTACGTATTCAGACCATCCACGTTGTGTTAAAATTCTCTGCACCCAATGTAAACACTTGGGAACTCAAACAGGTCAGTACTCTTTCAGTCAGCGCTGATGCTCAGGCCTCGTCAACAAGGCCCAGTGGCTGTAGTGATTAAGTTACTGCCAGGGCTGGCCCAGGGCATAAGCGAATTAAGCAGCTGCTTAGGGTCCCTTGACCACTAGGGGGCCCCCAAGAGCAATTAACTTGAAAAAAGAAAAAAGTAATTAATTATTTTTTTCCTGTGTGAGTGATGATGATTCATATATTATCAAATGTACATTCTTATACAAAAACAAAACAAAAAACAAAACAAAAAAACCCTACAACAGCGAGTGTAGTTTCCTACTGCCTCTCTGCTCGAAATGTCAGAGCTCTGCTAGCAACGTGTGCAGTGCACCTAACCATGCAGTGCGCACTGAGCATCCAGGAGCTAGAAGCAGGTGAAAGATGACGCAAAAAAGGACTTACCCTTCAGGGGCAGAAAAAAGAAAAAGGAAGAAAGAGGAAGAGGAGAAAAAACGACAAGATAAAGGTATATCTTGTTAATGTAACATTAGTTGATATTTTGTTCCAAATACGTTAGCCTATAATAGCAAATTTGCTAGCTAACATTAGTTCAAAACGTCTTACTAGGTTAGATAGCTTACTATCTATCTTACTATATTATCTGTGTTTGTGTAATACTTTGAATAAGTTGATTCTCAGTGTATATATATTATTTTGGGTCGCTTTTTGGCATCAAAACTTTTTGATAACAACGTTTGATAGCAAATGTTTAATAACTAGGCTAACGTTAATTACAAACACGGTGACGTTTGCTAGCAATATGGTTTTGCATTAATTAATTAATTTAGTTAACTTATAGTTTGAGGTATGTTGTTTGCAATTGTTTGCTGCAGAGCACAGTAAATTATCTGAGTAAATAAACATATTTCTTTTACATCATCTCCCTATTATGCTCATACGTTATATGAAACTTCCCCAGGAGCACTGTTAAAATATTTTGGAGGAGGCACTGACTCAGGAGCAGCCAAGGCTGATGAATCAGGTGATCAAAAACTGTCACCATATATATTTAATCTCTAGTCAAATTATCTCATTAAGATACTAACAAAAGACATAATCATATGACAAGGGATATGTTTTTCATCTCATTATTATTGGCAGTAATAGAGGGCCCCAAAATCAAATTTTGCTTAGGGCCCCATGGAGGCTTGGGCCGGCCCTGGTTACTGCCACCTACTGGCAGCCCCCGAGAGACACATGCTGCTCTGCATCAGTCTGATAAAGCAGAGCAAAGAACAGCATGGGGTGAGAAACAAGAAAGACCAAAGGACAGTGGCAAACATCCTACAACGTACATCAACCTGCTGCTGCAGACTTCATTCATTAAGATTCATGATAGCAACCCACAATTTGCTGATCACACTGTGGACGATACAGCTGTGGGTTCAACAGAGCGGGAATGTCTGTTTACTCTGATGAATATTTAGAGCTGATGCATATTTATGACATCAACAACAGCATTATCAGAACAGAATGCTCTGACCATTAATTCAGTGTGTGTCAAATGTACGAGAACTAGGGATGCACCGATCCGATATTAAGATCGGATATCAGCTCCGATATTGACAAAACGGCTGGATCGGGGATCGATCGGTAAAATGAAACAGATCCACCGGCCGATCCAGTTTTTTTTTTTTTCGCCGTCAAAGCACATCCTACGTCATTCATCAGTGTGTCGCATGCTGGAAGAGCGCAAGTTGTTGTTTGACCAACTCTTTATTAGTTTATTCTCAGGTTCAGCTGCTATGTTTTATTTTGTATTCCTGTTTGCAGGACGTTACACTTACTCACGTCACATTTCTCCGCTGATTAGCTAGTAGCCCCACCATCAGCTGTTAGCCTAGCAACGCTAACTTTCAAACCGACGTACTCAATACTCTGTGGGCTGTCCATCGTTGCTCCGTTGGTCCTCCCTCCACCACAACCTGTGAGTTATTCACCGCCGGGCTGCTTTGTCTCCTCCTCTGCTGCTGCGGTCTCCCCGGCTCGCAGCGATGCTGGACGGTCACCCCGCTGTGTGCACGGAGCCTCCAGACTCTAGTTTGTTTACAGACGGTGCTACTGACCTCGGTGCTAGTGTTCCCTCCGTACTGACTGACAGGCGCTAAATTCATTCATTCTTGTTTTGTTTGTTCCACTTTGTTACGTGTGTCCTTGGGTACCCTGACAGGCGCTATATAAATTAAAAGTATTATTATTATTATTATTATTATTATTATTATTATTATTATTATTATTAATGTTACACATGTTTACAATGTTCGGTAACTGTTTGATTATTTTGTCTTAGTTAGGAAAGTCTGGTGCCTTTAGTCCCTTTCACATGGTGGAAGGTATACAGTTTATTATTAATTCAACAACGGTATCGGATCGGTATCGGGTATCGGCCGATACACTCAGTCCAGGTATCGGTATCGGGATTGGATCGGAAAAAACTGGATCGGTGCATCTCTAACGAGAACAGGAGGTGGAAATCATGGTTGATGTGTGTAATACATACACAAAAATGGAAAGACCATTTCCTGAAGTACTTGTTTAAAATCATAAACAAAATACTTATAAAAACTCCAGTGATGGAAGTAAATGCTGCTTGTGATGGATGCAAGTGTTCTCCACTTATTTGTGTGAAACTACACTTGAAAAGTGAATTACAGTTGAGCGACGGTAATCAAACATGAATGTCAACTAAAGCTGTAACTCGAATAATTCGATTACAAAAAATGGATGAAGCAAAATCTCTGCCTCCAGGCTTCGTTTAATGAAGCAATATTACCCGAGAGGGTGTTCTTTAATGTCTACTTCAGTGCTGCTTGCGAGCTGACTGCATCACTTTCGTGCTCAAATGACGTTAAAGCACACCCTCGAGAGTAATATTGCGATTATACAACTAATACCAACAAAAATAAAATGTATAACCCAAATATATCCATGTTGATGGACAATTTGCTCTCAAATTTTAAAGGTTTTTGCGAGTGTGCGTCGCGTTTCCATGGAAACACATGACTAATAACTAATAACTAACTAATAACTGACTAATAACTGAAACAAAATCAGTCACGTCAGTAGACTCATATGTGTAATGGAACGTAGTTTACCACTCCAGCAAATAACCCAACCCTTAGTAATGACCTAGCAACAGAAAGGATTTTCTAGTCCCAGATGAGTGAACTCTGAGCTGACGTTAATGTTTTATCGCGGTCTTGGAATTTCCCGAACTAAATCAATACTGCACAGATAAACAGAAAATGCTTATTTTTATCGCCCAAGTTATAACAAAGATGTTGATTTTTTTTCTTTTATATTTTTTATAAAACGTTTTCACCGTGGTCACAATAGTCTCTCTCACACCGAAGGGAAAATAAATAATAGCCGGGTGTTTATTTGTTTCAATCACCTAACAGACCAGGCGTTTATTTGGGACCAGGCGGCAATTTGGTACAGGCGTTTAATTCCTTCCTCACAAAACCTGGGATGAAAGTGTCACAACTTCGCCAGCTTCTCGGTGAAGTCTCTGGCATCCTTCTGGGCAGCAGTTGTCTTCTGCAGGTGAAGTTGTTGCTGCGGAGGAAACGATTTAGCCAACCAGCACTCGCTGCAAACTCCTCATCTCTGCTTTCCCTCACGGTGGCGCACATTTGTTTCGCCATCGCCCTGATCATTTTGCGGGACACTCTCTCGTGGCGTGCCCGTTTGCTGATAACTCATTCCCGCATGTTTATCTCAAGCTCCTCTCTCGCTCCCAGCCTGGCCCTGTTGCTGTCCTCCTCGGACAGACGCTGAAGCAAATAAATCAAAATTAACAACAAACCGATCCATTTTGTAGCCTATTTTTCCACCGTTTCCTACTCCAGCTCTGACAGTTACAATGTTGAAAACCATGGAAATGAATACAATGTTGCGGACTTGGCGGAGTAATATTTTGAGTAATGAGTCAGGCGTGCTGTCATGCTGATTTGAGCACTGTCTAAATTTCTTGTTGACCAATCAGATTGCTTGGTCGGAACTACTTGTTGTATAATTCCTATCACCCGTGTTATGTGGCCTTCTTAGCTCAGGGATCATTTTACCACACGGACTGTTATTGCGGACACACACCGATACATTCAGAATTGAGCTGGCGCGATGGCGGAGAGCCAAGAAACTGTCCGTAAAAGACAGAGAGTTTCCAAAGTTTCACACTTCAAAAAGAAGATAATAAAGTGCAATGTGTTTACTGCAAATCAGAACTGGCGTACCACAACAGCACATCAACAATGATTCAACATCTGAACCGAAAGCATCCAGTTGTTAACACCAGCTCTCTCACTCCAGCGTCTCTCTCACTCTCCATCACGCATGCGTGCACACAACAAACACACACCCTTACTAGCGGTGTTAGGAATAATTGGAATAAATACCTGTATGTTTCAGGAATAAAAAACAATTGCTTGGTCTATTTAACAGGTCCGTCATTTTCGTCATGCATTATTTGGTATTGTTGTTTAATAATCCAAAATTTTTTTTTTATTCGATTACTCGATTAATCGACGGGATAATCAGTAGATTACTAAGTAGATTCTAAAAATATTCGATAGCTGCAGCCCTAATGTCACACAATGGAAATTCAACTGAAAGCATGAATACTGGCTGTTGAAATCAAAAGCATGATTGACATTCAGGAAAGGTGATCAAATACCATTTCCATTTTATTTTATTCCATTTCAAAACATTGCTTAAAATGCATTAATTAGCTACAAGAGAGCTGCTTCTGAGACTACACATCTCATTTCTTGTGTTTGTCTTTGGTTGATGTGTGTGACGGCTGTGTGAGTGCTGGTGATGATGGTTTGTACCTGAAGTCTGCCAGGCAGTCATGCAGAGCTGCTGAGCCCAGACTGAGAGAGAAACAACACTGTTAGCATGCACGTCACGTTAAACAAGAGACAACCCCTGCTGTGTCATGAGAAGCTCCTTCAGTACACAGTAAAATGACAGTCATAACATATGATAACATATCATTTGTAAGAAGGCTGCATGATAAACCCTGGCTGTATCTTCAGCACTTGACTCCTTCATAGCAACTATGTTTCATCCGTTTCAGTGATTGTGATATTGAGTTATAATGAAAAGGCTGGTATATTTTCATAGTCTTATACTGTATGTTCGTTGTGCAGTGTGCTGGAGTTGTTCTGTGTATCAATATGTATCACTATCATGTCAGCCATCTTATTTGTACATTTCTCATGAACACTCAGCAGGACTGTCTGATGTGCATTTTATCAGAACATCAGTGACCAGTAAGGGCAAACCAGTGAGGGACTTGAGTCAGGGAGAGGAGGAATGATAAAGGTCAGGTGTAGGAGGAGTGGGGGCTTTGTGTCGACTCATTATAAAAGAATGTGTTGTGTCTTCTTTCTAAAGTAGTTGAACTATATTCAAACAGGTGCCAAATGATGTGAATCTGGCACTGAAAAAAGCTGACGGAGCTTCCTGAGTGAGCTTCTTCATGGTGAGGTGTTCATCTGCCTGACTGCAATGTTATGTAATGAGGAGGACAATTCAGATCCTATTATCAACAGATCAGAGCAAAACACCTCATGATAGTCGAGCCAGCTGCAGGTAACATCAGGGCTTAATTAGATTAAGAAATGTCCTGGGCCCATCTTTAATAAGACCCCTCATTAACACAGACTCATACCTCCACAAACAGAGAAAACTGTGAGCTTACTGTATTCAAGATTCAAGATTCAAGAGGGTTTGTTGTCATTCCAGCCACAGTACACAGTGTAATGAAATAATGTTTCCCAAGAAGCTTCAGTGCAAACAAACACCAACAACATAGAACAACAACAACAATACCAAAATGCTACATGTAACTGCTAATTTAGTGCAAAAATAAAGTGTGTATGATTATTATTATTATTTACATGAGGTGCAATAGTGCATCAGACAAATACAGAAACAGCGACGTTGGACAGCATGGCTACGTCATGCTGGTCAAATTAAACTCCAGCACTGGATTACTGTGTCTATGTGTTGGCAGGACAAAAAAAAGCGTGCCAGCAAAGCAGAAAAAACAGGGACAGATCAGCACACATACACTACAAGTCTGAGCGGTCCTAATCTTCTTGATCTCAGATTTTCCAAATAGACAGAACAGAATCTAATCCCTGTTTTTGAAGAGGGAGATTCCAACAGAGGTTCTATTCTAGAGCTTAAATTGTCATCCCATAATAAAGTGTAGGAACCAACTGGAATACTTCAAACTAAACACATGAAAAACTCAGCACGTGTAACATGCAGATGTTTTGAAGGACAGTGTATGTGCGTCTGTGCCCTCTGGTGGTCTGGTTAAAAAATGATGACGCATTCACTCCAACACAAGGACAGTAATCTCATCAATTTGAGATTAGATGCACAAATTAAATGCTGTGACAGAGGGAGGCCTCAACACTGTTTTGCAGCAATACAGCATAACTGATGTCTAACAACTGTCAACAAACAGGCTGATTGATTTAGGAGGTTGACAAGAGAATCTTTTCTTGCACTAATCATGTATCCACTAAGGGGCACAGCTTAAAGAACATACAACTGATGATCAATCATCAGATATGATCATTGATTCATATGGTCCGTACACTGGAGGTTCGGCTCCCACGTGACTGTTGCCATGGAAACAAGTGTGTAGAGCATGCTCGCAATGTCCACAATATGACCCGTTTACATGAAAACTAGACCATCAACCAGATGGCAACAGCTATTTTTATCAAACAGTCATGCTATCCAGCCTGAAGACAGTTGGATGTTTTTATGCTAGGCCCACATGTGTCCGATCAGCTCAACCGTGAGAGAATACAGCAGAAATAGGAAAAGCTCATGAGAGGCGCGGACCGTGGTCAAGCTGACAGACATAAATTAAGGCGGGTACACACTACAGGATAATCGGGGCGATTTTTGTCCCGATTTCCCTATGATCAAAGCCAGAAAAGGCCCGATTATCTGATGTTGCAAAGGACATCGTGTCTGATTTTCCTGTGGTGTGGGGTGTGTTAAGAGTGATTTTATCCGGTCAGATCTGCTCGGAAGGCGTCGGAAAGGGGAGATCGTAAATAATGAACATGTTTAATATTTGCGACTAGAAATCCTGTTGTGTGGGGTGTTCCGAGCGGAGCCGAGCACGCACAGCGTTTGATGTCACGTGTACCGGACCAACAGCCAATCAAGACGCGAGCTGAGTCAGCTTTATTTACCTGTTGCCATGGTGACTCGCGGTACCGGGGGCCAGAGCACACAGCGCTGCTCTCGAAGCTATCTGTAATACTTGTGACAATTTTTACTCACCTCCAACTCGCGCTGTAACGCATACAGCCCACACTCTCGCCGTCTCCATGACTTTTTCCATAGTCGTTTTGTTTTGGTTTTGGTTTTTTTCAGCCAGTAATAGGCCTAAAACAACCACCACTGCATCTTCCGGTTCGTCCGCCATGTTTGTTTACACTGAAGTCACGTTTGACCACGCGAGATTTGTAATATTGAGCGTGAAGAACCTGATACTCTGCAGAAGAATCGGTTAGTGTGTGGTGTGCACTACGGAGAACACCACACACTATAAGATCAGCAGAGAGAGATCTTGTGCGATCTGTCTTTTGTTATCATCATGTGTGTGGTCTCCTAATCTGTGAAGGTTTGAAAAATCCTGTAGTGTGTACCCGCCCTTACTTTCCACCAGAGGTGTATTTCATCGTTCGATGTCGAGATTCAGTTCCCGACGGTCAGTTTGGCAGGAAGAATCGTTCATATCATTAGTTCGTTAGTTCGTTCAGTCGCATTTCAGGTACAGCATCGTTTAGCGGTGACTCATGTAATGCACAGTTCTCAGCTCCTCGTTCTCAAACGATTATGCTAACAGTCAACATAACACTGTAGTTCAAGGCAAATACATAGCTGCATCTTCATGATTATGTGTACTTTTAGACAACACAACCGTGGATAATGTGTATATTCACCTTGACATTAAATCGACATGTATTGAAGGTAAGCCAAGGGTGACTGAACGAGAATGATGAGCTACGAACTTCCAACATGGAAGGAGTTGGAGGTCATTTTGCAAAGTGGCTGACAATAGATAAGCAAGAGAAGGCCCTCTGAGGCTGAGAGATAACATGTTTGCGCAATGCCTTATTTATATATTGTATTTTTATCACTTGTTTCTTTCTTCAGTTTTTATTTGGTGTGATATTTTTGACTTAAAAGAAATAAAATCTTAAATACATACATGCAGTTTCTGTGTGAGTGTATGAAAACTGATTGTGAAATTGACTGCGATGCAAGGGGGCGCCGGCTAACATCTTGCCTAGGGCACCAAATTACTCAGGGCCGGCACTGCATGAAAACATGACATTTTCGGGAGACCACAAACTATTGATGCAGCAGTCAGGGTATTTTTTGACTTGACATTTTGAGAGCTTATCAACTGAAACTACTGCAGGCTGTCAGACTGTCATCTCTTGAGGTACTTGATATTAGTAAACAGGATGGGCCCAGGATAGCTGGTTAGCACGCTAACTTTTCTAGACATCTCTGAAACATAGTGCAGAGATGTTGTTTCGTCCCACTGTTGATAATGTGAGTGCATATTTTTAATGTCTCACTCTTAAAGTTTGGATATTGCTTCTTGAGTAGCAAATGTGTATGTAAAACATTTTGTCGCTCCTCATTTAGATTTTTGTGTATCCTGAAATACGTCAGCAAAAAGTTATCTGTTTTCTTTGTCTTCATTTCTTTTCATTTTTATAACTCTCTTTGGAAACACACTAATATGCATTTTATTTTTGGCCACACTTTAGAGATTGGCTTCAAATTGGCTTGACAGCTGGATACAAGTGCAGCCAGTGGCTCTGAGTGACCTTATGAATGGGTAACACTGCAGTGAAGAGAGTCTCACAGTCAGTAGGAGACTGTAAAACTACAGCTCTACCACAACACAGGACAGATCTGTGGATGATTGTCATCATTTAGGTGAGCCAAACCTCTTTGGTGGCAAAACATCCCACTGAAAGTTACTGAAAAAAAATGCCTAAAATAGAAATTATCAGTATTAAAATGATAACCTAGATGAGACTCTAGACATGTGGACAAAAGATAAAATGTATATGACCGTCCTTGATTTCCACAGAGAACATCTCTACTTAATTTTACAGATATGAGCTTAAATCAACTGTTCATCTCTGCTGAGCTGAGCAGACACATCCCCTAATGCCCTCACCTGCGACCACATTAAGGAAAAAACTCCACATTAGATTAAAGCTTGCACGATTGGCCAGCCTCAGCTGAACCACTGTGCAGCATGCACGACCGTCTGTGCTGAGTGTGTGTAGACACGCACACATGACTAAAGCCTGCTCTAACCTACATTTCAGGGTGATGGCAGGCAGCAGCAGGGAAGTGGGTCTGTGGAGCTTAGACTGAGAAAACACACTGCAGCCAAACACGTGCTGCTCAGCTCAGATGGGCCAGCAGGTATACACACAGAACAGCAGACAGAGGAACATCATGCTGCCTGTGTGGCTGAGCTGGAGAATTTACTGAAGAACAGCAAGTATTCTTATGAGTAAAATTGGAAACATACTGTCTGCAGAACATGAGCTGATTTGTAGATAATTTGCTGCTGAACATAAAAAAGCATGCAGACCATTGATTTAAATGGATCAAAATGATTTGTCAAAGACGATGAAGGACTAAGTGAGTCATTTAGTCAAGACATATGAAAGAAATGAATGGATCAGAGTAAGCCCAGTGGCCTCATGATCCTGGCAAACACGCAAGAAAACTCTTGTGAAGCTGCTCAAGTCAGAGTGGAGGAATCTGCCAGTAGCTTCTTTGATAACAAGTCAAAGGCATAAAAAGTTAAATTCTCTGGTGTTCAGTTGATTATCTCAGCTCTGACCTCAAGGCTTCTATTTTATACAGCAGCTTCAGTTTCAATCTACTACACAGAAGTAGTTTTTTATGATGAAATTAAAACTCAGAATTTTAATACTAGTTTAATGAGGTAATAATACAAACTCAGAAATATGTATTTCTTCCATAAGTGAATAAACAAGATGTAATCTGAGGAAAATAAGGTCCCAGAACACTGTTGTAACAGTATGAATTGTGTTGTCCTTTAAGTTCCGTTTGTTTATTCCATTTATTCAGTCATGAAAATAAAGAGTTTGATCATTTAGTTTGTTTAGGTGAAAAAAAAATCAGCCAATGAAGATCTTTCTAACGTTTCTTCAACAAAATTACAGAATGCTCCTTTAATATAAGATATAGAGTTGAACTTGGTGGTACGACCTATCTGATGTTTCTGCTGTGCTTATTTTATGTTCTGTGCTGCTTTCCTAGGATCTTTGATATCTATTAACTCAGGCTTTCATTTTCTTTAGTCTGTGGCAAAACAGATTAATTAATGTGAGTCAACTAAAACAGCTTTATTGATGTCATCACATATTGTTGTAGCTCACTGACATATTTTGCGTTGAGCTCAGACTACAGATCCAACCCAGCAGCATTAAGCATGAAAGTTTGTGTCCTGTTAGCATGGCAGGCTTACCTCAAACAGAGTTATTCACAATGACATCTGTATTTTTTTTTCTTTGTCACTGTAAAACAACAGATGTACAGTGGAACACACTAGTATCATGCTTCATGCTGTACTGCCTTTAGAAAACATATAAACAGCATGAACAGTGAGGACGGACTCTCCACCTCACACAAGCCCTCCACAAATACAGAGTAGCCTTTGAATGGTTGAAGAAGTGAACGCCAGAATTGTCTTTGGCTATTTCTGGTTTGTGTATGTGTATGAGTCACGTGGTTGGTGCTCCTTAGGCGTGGACATCACGGCTAAAAGGAACCCGCAGCCATGGCTATTCATTCGCTCAGGCACTTGAGTAGAAAGCACACGCAGGCACACACCCACACACACACACACACGCACACACATACACACCCACACACACACACACACACACATACACACACACACACACACACACACACACACACACACACACACACACACACACACACACACACACACACAGACAGAGAGTAGTTTTAAGACAACTGATGGCCCTATTGTAAGCCTATACATCCATGATGGCTGTGCTAGCTGGCATTTATAATACCAAAAGCCCTCAGAGTGGAGAAGAGACAGAGGCAACAATGGCTGGCAATGCCATGCCGGAAAACAGGAGGACCCGAGGGAGGAGGAGGTGTGAGCGGGTGAGGTGGCCTTTAAAGCTGATCTAGAGTCAGACTTGCCATCTCTGGACTAAAGACTAATCAAAAAAAAAAAATGGCCAAGAAGCAGAACCTTACTCTTTATTCAAAGGTAACCTTACCCATCAGATGAAGGAGGAGAGAGATTGTAAGGACGGAAGAGGGAAAATGGAAAAAGCTAATTGGTGGACAATAAACATAAAATCCATTTTTATTGTGGTTTAGTGAATAGATCCACAGGGCTCAACCAGGTGTTTTTGGGCACACCTGCTTGTGATGCTACACTCGTTGAAAATCACTGATTCTTTCTAATCACAAAGGGACAACTAGTAAAGCTCAAATAAAAAAACACTGTGCTCTCAGGGATTTCTGAGTAGTCTTTGAACACAATTCGCTCCTTCACTAGGGTGTGGTAGCATCCCAATTAAACCCCACCCAGCCACATGTAACTATGGTGGATGAAGAAAGGGGCTGGATATCAGCTTAAGGCCTGCATGGAGGATTTGCCATGGATGGATGGATGGATGGATGGATGGATGGATGGATGGATGGATGGAAAGGGAGGATTGATTGATGGGCGGACAGACAAACAAGCGGGTTTGGGTGAAACTGAAAAATCACGATATATCTAGCAGCTCTTGAGGATGGGTCACAGATGGTTTAAATATCTGTGACACACTGCAGTGATTGACCTGTTGGCCTGAAACGTGTGTTGACTGATGAGTGGAAAGATGGTGGTGTTAAAAGGATGTAATGATTGATGGTTGGATGATACGAGGACACAGGACAGTATCATATCCAGACCTGCGTGGAAGACCACAGTGTTCTTCCTGCATCCCGACAGCAGCTGAAGGTTTCGGAAAAGTCCTTTGGCTGTCAGTTTCACGTGGAAGTTGGACAGCGACAGTCTGGGAGACCATAACATTGTCTCTGCTGGTAATCAAATACTCTTCAAGACTTGGTGTTACCCTGAAAAATTGTCTTTTTGTAAGGACTTTGACTCTTAGCACTCTCTCAGATCCTCCAGGCTCTTAAAGACTCCTGGGCTGACCCAGTTTTTTTCTTCTTGCAATCCAATTCCACAGTACTCCCTGTGTGATCAGTTCACTGTTGTCATCTATTTCAGAAGATTATTTCCTTGTATTGATGACGATCCCACAGTATTTTTAGGAGAATGATTTGACAAACACAGTAGTTTCTTCAAACTGAAGTCTTAACTGTCTAGTGAGTGAAAATGATCCTTTATTATTCTTTGATCCCAGAGGTGAAAATGATTCCACAGGAAAAAGGAAAGAGATTTAGAGGATGGTGCTGCTGGAATTTCTTCCTCGCATCTCATGAAAACCACGAGGAGATAAGAAAAAAGACAAAAACAGGATTTGGAATTTAAAAGGCAAACCTTTGATTTGGCACAGTGGGAAGTAGAAGCTTTGAAGAAACAAATATGAGAAAAGGGAGTCCATTCAGCCTTCAGCTGCCCTTCATAGATTCAAAGCCACAGTGTCCACTGCAGCACAAAAAAATAAACTTGAAGGGGAACGGAATTCTGCCACCCAGCAAACAGAAGTGAAGAAAATGGCGCCAAAAATAGCTGCATGCTCCACCATCGTCCAGGTGGTAGTGAATCATCCAACAGTAAAGATGGAGAGCGAGGAGGGAGACGACCGAGGTAGTAATCGTAGTACCATATGTGTGTGTGTGAGGGAGGGGAGAAATCCTCCACACTGCTGATGATTAGTAGTCCGTCTCTGCTCTACACACAAACACACAGTGATCTGTCCCACTGATACACACACAGAGGTGTGTCACAGAAATGCAGCTCTCATTTACACACAAACACACGCACACACACAAACACACACACACAGGGACAAAGGCAGGCATCTACACACTCCCTCTATTTCGCTGCTGTTTCCAAAGCTCCTTGAACCCTGTATACACACACACACACACACACACATACACTCACACAGAGGGAGAGATGCTGCAGGGGAGGAGGGGGAGTGGGTGGGATTTGAATAATCTGCGCTCGCTTTCTCCCTCCCTTATTATTTTCTGAAGTCTCTCGTCCTCCGTCTCCGTTGAATGAGAGAGAGTGTCAAAGATGAATCCTGTCAAGGTTACATGTGATCAAAGCACCACCATGAACAAGAAACAGAGAGCAGAGAGTGGGAGGAGCCTCACACACACCATCTCTCAGTGGCAGATGCAACATTAAAGCCATTCAGCCACACAGACGCCTCGAGAGAAGACATGTCTTTGTTTAACACCCACCCACAGACACACACACACACACACACACCCACACACACAATACAGCAGGCAGCTTAGCCGTTGAAATTTAAACAAATTAGGTGAGTTCAAAAAGTTCAGGTTGTGGCTGAAGTTTATCAGAGCCTGCTGTAATGTTGTGTCGGTCGCGAACATGTCGTTCGAACGAACAAATCTTTTAAGTGAACGAAGTGAACAGAATCACTTCATGAACTGATTCGTTCCTTTCTCAGTTCAGTTGAGCTCAGCCGCGAGCATGCCGGCCGGGAGTGGAACTGCCGCAACTCACTCAGAGAACTGTGAGGACGTGATTCACGTTCGCGCTGTAATTCATTCATGATTCGCGAACCTACTGCACACAGAGAACTGTTGCTGAGGACGTGATTCTCGTTCACGTACTGTGCTGATAGTGGCGCTATGTCACTCACTCACTCACTCAGGGCAGAGGAGTTGATTCACCCTCAGTAACCGTACTGCTAAAATTAGTGCTGTGTTGCTAACATCCGTGTAGCATCATGTTAAGTGATTTTACTGTGCACAGAGGAAACTTTCACCGTGTAATAATTTTAGTGCATGTATACCACTCAAAGCAGCGCTGCGTCTCCCGCGAATGATTGTGTACTATAGTCCGTGAAGGCACCGTCCCTCAGTCAGTGAACGTGAACCTCAGAGCTGAATCATGAACTGAATGACGGATCGCTTGGCTGTTTATCAGTTCAGGGTGTTGGAGAGCACTGAACGATTCGGTGAACGAATCTTTTAAACGAATCATTTTAATGAACGGATTCTAGAGATACAGTAAAGTAAAAAGAACTGCCGTTCCCATCACTAGCCTGCTGCAGAGGGACAGCGCTGAATGTGTGTGCTGTAAGTGCTTTAACACAGTGGTTCCCAACCTGGGGTCTGCGCCCCCCCCAGGGGGGCGCCAGAGATCACAGGGGAAACTTTGTCTGTTCTGAGGTTGTGAGGTTAAAGTTATATTTGTACAACCCTCTGAGGTTGATTGATGCGCCGGCACGTCAAAATCACATGACCTATTTAAGATGACGTAGCAGCAAGACGGAGCCTCAGTGAGTCTCGGTCCGACTTATGTGTTGGAGCAGCCTTCCAACTGTGTACCAGTTTTTAAATTGTGTTGATAGGCCAAGTAAAACCAGACTTATGATAAATAATGTACGGCACGCTTTTTCGCTAACATTACCGTCACGTTTGCTGCGCGTTTGGTGCAGGAAGAGACGGTCAAAACGAGCCTCTCTCACGAAAGTGTACGCAAGCAGGAAAAGTTTGCGAGCGAAAAAACACGTTCCTATTGGTGGAAAAAGGCACCACACCAGCCAATCACAAAATTACATGGCACGTGATTTGGTTGCTGGGGGACAGGGAGAAGTTGTGGGAGGGACCGACAGTGACGGTGAGAGAGTTGAGAGATGTGTGTCAAAATTAAAAACTAACTGTACAATCACACATGTGAGGTTGTGCTGAAAATAATGAAACCAAACAAGGCAAGATAAATAGTTTTTAAGGTGAAATATAATGGTAAAATCAAAAATAGTCAAAATGGCCAATTATACCCTGGACTGCATAAAATCCCAGTAATACACCCAATCAAAACTCTCTATAATCCAAATTGAAACATATTTCTTGGTCCACATTTAAATTCATTAAGCTATTTATTACCAACACCCCTATGAGGTAGGCCTATTCTATATACATTGTAAAACTAGGAGAATATAACTGTTGTTTATTTTTGCAAGTAAAAGTTTGTAATTAATCATTTTATTCTTTTAGTGTTTGCGGGTTGGGGGGGCCTGGCTTGTCTTGGACACAGGCAAGGGGGGCTTCAAGGAAAAAAGGTTGGGAACCACTGCTCTAACATACTGAGCACATGTATGTTTCATTTTCTTGTCTGTTGTTCATCTCCACATATTGGCTGTAATTAACAGATAATTTTTTAGATCTTCTACCAAATATTCACAGTGTGTACAGCCTTGATTGCAGAGAAGTTAGATGGTATGTAAAATATAATGATGCACTGTGCACAGTGCACTCATTTAAAAAAAAAAAAATTGGCATAGACACCTTTATTAAGCAGTAGACAGAAATGAAACGTGGGAGAGAGGGGGGGATGTGACATGCAGCACAGGACCTTCGAACCGGGGTCGGCTGTGTATATGGCATGCGCTCTAACCACTCGACCACTGTGTTGACTGACTACAGTGTTACAAAGTATTCCTGTGCCCAGGTAGTAATCTCCGTTATACAGTCATGTGTTTGACCTCTTCCTATCCTTGTTTTCACATGACTGAGCCTTTTGAGGATGCTCAATTCATACTAGAGCTGCGCAATATATCGTTTGCGCATCACCATCGCGATGTATGTGTGTGCAATAGTCACATCACAGAGCCTGCGATGTAGGACTCAAATGAATTAATCTAATTTCAAAGGAACCTAACACACACTGTGCATGCAGACTCTGCATGCGCAGCGATCCACCAATCACATTAGTTCTTAATCAGTGTGCCGAAGCAGACCAGCCCCTGCACATGGAGTGAGTCGCTGGTAACAACATTGAAAAATGAGCAGAGAACATCGGGAAAACGAAGACTTGGTGCCAAAACGAAAAAAGCAACGTCAGTTATCTGGAATTATTTTGGCTACAAGAAGGATGATATTGACCAAACACGTGTTCTCTGCCACAACGAGAGGTAACATAACTAATTTGTATTTACGTCGGTACCACACAGCAGCGTCCTGCACGGGTCTTTGCAAACCCGCACCCGCCCGTATCCACCATACTTAAAGGTCCCATATTATGGTCATTTCTGCTTCTTGACATGGTTCCTTGATGTCTAAATGGAATGTTAGTAACATGCTTTGGTCAAAAAAAGCTGAAGGATTGAGCACAGCAGGGTTCTTGAAACACCAGTTTCACAGCCCTGCTCCAGGTGGCCTGTTTCAGTGCCTTTCCCTTTAAATGCTAATGAGCTACTGCGCGCCGCCCACGGTGCCGCCCACCTCCTCCTGCCTGCGGAAGACGTGAGGACGGCATCATGTGACCATGGCAACGGCGGAGTTTCTGGGAGTAATGGCTGCCGGACAACAGACTGCGGTCCGACCCAGAACAACAAGGGGCTCCAGAAGAAAGTAAGCAGCCAAGAATGAACATTGATGTTTCTCAGTGGTCAGTAGTTAAGTTTGTTACCTCGACATTACTTTTATGTTACTGCAGATAACGAAAGTTTTACGGGCTTACTGGCCGTCTGCCCGCGTTGTTACAGCTAACAGCCCTCTTCTCCTCGAGTGTTTACATCATAAAGCTTAGCCAAACCTCGACTGGTGTTTACTGCTGTTAAGTTGTAGTAACGCGGATGCAATTTAGCAAAAGCAGTTGCAAGAGAAAAGTGTAACCCCATATTATTATTTACCTTTATGTAGCCAGGTAAGTTGATTGAGAACCTGCTCTTATTTGCAGTGACGACCTGTAATTAGCTACTGCCAGCAATTTTCAACTGTAGTTTTCAGTATGCCACAGCCTGAACCAGCATATAGCGCATCGGTCACGTGACCATACGTGGCATACGTAGGAAAACATACGAAAATATCGTGCATTACTTTTCGTAGTTTTTAGTACGAAAGCTGAATGAGAGCAGCCTGGCCACAGTTGCCTCCAATCACCTGTCTACCAGCAGAATTGTTTTTTAACCATTTAAAACGGTTTATAAGCTTTATATATATTATCAAAGAAACAATGTGACATGATTAGTGATCATAGTTTCCAATGAATAATAAAAAATCGGCATAAAAACAGGTGTTCCTGTGGCTATTGTAAACAAATGCCTACAGAACCTGAGAATATCTGCTGTTTGGAAATACCACAATTAAGTGTAAACACTGGGCAAACAAGGTTGTCATTTTGCTCTCTTTTCTCTAATCTATTGTCACTCACTTACCTTTCATAATTTCTAGGTTACACGAAGACTACAGCAGCTTCCTGAGCCACCATCATGCATGGTGGACCACCCTGGCCTGTAACCTGTCTGCCTGAATGTATCTGCACTGCAGAATGCACTGAACATTTATCGGGCAGACTATGAATCTTTACGTCTGAGGGGAATAGTGCAGTCAGCTTTTAGTCACATAAATACTATTCATTTATCGTAAAAGTGTTATGATTAAAAGTACATAACTGCTTCTTCTATCTTACATTGTTTATAGTTTATCTTTTACTTATTACCATGAAAATTACATATCAAACAATGAAAACACAGAACAGTTAGGAAAGATGTTTTAATTGTAAGAAACATTTGTAAACATGTGTTGACATGAATGAAATAATAAGAAGAAAATACATATCTGAAGTGAAACAGTTTGACTTTATATATTAACTTCAATATCAATATGAAAATAATAACAAAGAAAGTATCTAGTTGCCATGGGTGTAAACATTCAGTGCTGACTTTATATTGAATTGTGTTCAGCCAATATAGCCTACATAAGCTTTGTAAGGTGGTGCTGGGGCTCTCTGGGGCGGAGAGTGAGAGTTGTGCTGCCCATCTGTGTGGTCTGAGAGGTCTTCAGGGTTTATGAGTTTCAGCACCTCCTTCACATATGGGGCAGGGTCCTGGAAAACCTTCTGGAAGATCAGGTCCAACAGAGTATCACCACAGTCTGCAGTGCAATAAACAAATGCATGTTTACAGGAAAACTGCAGTAGAACCAAAAAGCCTTGTGCTGCAGTGTTGTAAAGTGTCTCTTATTTCTCCTAATTACTTCTCATTCATACATTCTCATTATTTATTTTGAAAACCATCTTAAAAGAATTCAGATTTTAAGTGTTTGTTTTCAACCTTTTGAGTGATATCTGTGTGTCCATGTTTATTTTAATTTGAGAGGTTCAAATAAAAGATTGTAAAACTTACAGAATGTCGTGTCTGTCTTCACGGGTTTGGCTCTGCACTCTCCCTTCCAGGACTTTGGAAAGCTCAGTTTGAAAAGAGGATCTCCTGATGATGTGGTGGCTTGCCCTCTATCAGCATTCTTATTGTGATGCAGTGCAGCCAGTCAGAGTCTTGAACAGTAAAAAGACAAACATGAAAACAATTGCAAGAAATGGGCAAATGTTCTCAACAAGTAATCACAGTTTAATTTACCTGCACAGCATTCCCAGATATGGATAGGAGTAACACATGACAGCACTGTTACAGTATAATTCAAGCACTAAAGGCTGCAACGCCTTACATTACTCTAATCCGACCACTTTATTTCAGTAACGAGTAATCTAGCGTTAATATTTCCAAACCAGTAATCACATTGAAGTTATTTATTCAAGTCACTGTGCGTTACAATTATTGTCATTTTCATTCGTAAAAATATATATTTTTGCTTTCTTCTTGTCTCTGGGAGTGATGTCACGTACGTCTCAAGTCACGTTTTAGCCATGAGGATAACTCACGTGTACACCACGCAGCAACACAAAAATGGAGGGAGGAGAGAGATGCGGGTTTCCTAGCTGGAAATATACTCATTATGCTGAGTTATTTAAAACAAAAAAGCACAAATGCTTGGTCAAGGGCCCAGCCCGGCCCGGCTCGGGCAGAGAATCTAAGCTCTATGTAGCAGTCAACAGTACCCTCGTATTGCCCCGGCCTATGCCAACATATTCCAGCTTAGAAAACATTTTCAAATGCATTATTTCACAAAATCCTGAAAGCTTAGACCCGGCGGAGGGTGTGTGTATGTACTGCTTGACTGACCGCGCCTCTGGGTTTGCATGTGGAGACCGTGTTGATCGCGAACTAGGGGCTCGCGGTTAGCATTAGCTTGAAAGCTCACGGTTAGCGTTAGCTGGTACTATGTGACACTGCTTGGTTAGTTCGTGTAAAATTGCTAAATAAACACAGCTAAATACTTGTACATGCAGACATTTCCCTGGGACACGCATTACATAGTGTGCAAGATCAGAAACGTACTACACACAATGATTCTGCTTTAGCACTAACGTTAACTTGTGTGGTCAGGGAAGCTAGCGTTTGCGGTTAGCCGCTAACCTTAGCTTGTTCTCAATGGCAAAACACACAGTACATCAGGCAGGGGTTCAGCCTAATCTACAGAAACACACAGCACATTATTTGTATACTTACATGTCCTTGGTCTGCATGTATTCCTTTGAGTAAAAGTCTGCCGACCACTCATGCCTTGTACTGGCCCAAGTTGGTGAAACAGTCAGTGTCAAAGTGGTTCGCACATACCAACAGTTTTTTGCCAACTTCAAAAATAAATCATAAAAATAAATTCAATCCATTGTCCTCTGCAGCTGGGAGACGATGGAGTGTGTTGTGCTGGTCCTTGCAGCCAACAACAGAGCATTTTTCCTTGAGTTTGGCCATGGTGATTTCAGTAGCGTAATGGCGGATCTCCGAGACGGTAGCTGTACCTGGTGGGTGGAGACACCGTGCGGTGAAGGGAGGGGCAGTGGGGTAGCCATATGCAAATGTGCGGCCGTCGACGTGGACAGCCGCAGCAAATTTGACTCGTGTATCTGGAAACTGCAGGCAAGACCCCTTTAGAAACCTGTATCTCACTCAAAAAAGCATGGATAGTCTTTTTTCAAAGTTTCTCGGCGTGTGGCAGCACCATAGACCTACAATAACACCCCAAATCCCAGAAAAAGTCAGTTTTTCATAATATGGGACCTTTAAAACTGCATCCGACCCATTTTCTGACAGTAGCACAAATTACTTTCCGCACCCGAGCCGACCCGCTGTCGTCCAAACCAAAAAGCAGATTTCAGTCGTTAAATATCCTGATTAGCACTCATTGTTAGTTACTTAATCTAATTATGAAGCTAGAATGTTTCATTTTAAGATGGAGAGCTCAAAAGTTTCAAAGTTTTGTTTATTGTCATTCAATTCATGAATGATAGAAGGAAACATGTACTCAGGTACCAGCACAATAAAAGCAAACAATGAAAGATAACAATGAGAATCTCTCTAAAACACAGACAGAAGCCATACTCATAACACTGACAATAAGAGGTGAGATCAGTGCAGGTTAATTTTCCACAAGATAGCAGCAGTGCAGCATAACATAAAGTAAATGTAAATAATACATTTATAAATAAAATAAAATAAATCGCAATATATATCGCAGGGTTAAAAAAAATCGCAATGTAAGTTTTTTACAATATCGTGCAGCCCTAATTCATACCCAAACATGATACTATCGCCTGTCACTAATGAACCTGTTTACCTGTGGAATGTTCCAAACTTTCACAGTCTGTTGTTGCTCTAGTCCCACCTTCTTTGAAACGTGTTGCTGCCATCAAATTCATAATAAGAATATATTTACATAAATCTATGAAGATGTTGAGGTCAAATATTAAATATATTGTCCTTTAACAGTCGAGTATAAGTCAAAGGACTAGCAAATTGTCGCACTCTGTTTTGTTATTTGTTTTTGTTAGGTTATTTTTGGAATCAAGGTCATATAACAGTAATAATGTTCACCTCATTAATATCAACGAGGATAAACTAAATATCAGAATAGCGCAACACATTTCAACACAATGATACGATTCAGCAACTTAAATAAGCATAGCCTTGAGAGGCAGTTTCAACAAAAACTGATCATTACAACATTCAATAAGGTCAGACTTATTAAAAAGCTGTTATTTTGTTGGTTGTAGCTATCTGGACCTGATGAACTGTCTATACTGAAGTTGATATCAAAGACAGCCTGAAATAATATTTTAGAGATGAAACATTGTGCAAGAGTTCTCTTAAGATAGTCAAAGTGGACACTTGATCCAGTATGAACAGCACAATAACACTTGGCGAGAGCTTCCTCTGCTTCCTCCTACAAGACATTAAAATGGAGGCCAATACATTTTTACATAAAAATCTTGCAACACATGCAATACACATAAGAAAATACAAATCTGACTGATGCCTTTAAAATTAAGACTGAGCCATGACACATAAATAGTCCATGGGAAAACACAAGCCCGTTGGTCAAAATAACCAGAGCCATGTGTGTGTATGTATGTGTCTGTCAGAACCAATAAAGTCCATGTTCAATAGAAGCATTAAGAGCTAAAGAAAACCACTGTGTGTTTTAAAAGCCCACACTGCTAACCACTGTCGCCTGAGGGCTGCTGTGGTGTGTGTGAATGAGAGGGAGAGAGGTGTAGGAATCAAATGTGTGGGGCTCATGAAGCAGAGGCTGCCTGCCATCACCAGGGTGACAGCATGTCTGTGAATAGCGGCTCCCCAAAGGACCTACAGAGACTTCAAGGACCCGCCACAGAGGGGAGGCAGCCAGGCGCCCAGGCCCAGACCAGAGTCACCACATAGGGGGAGGCTGGCGTCACAGGCCCGCATGGAAGAAACCAGCAGCACTAAACAGAGGAAGGTAGTAAAGTAACAGCACCAGCGTGAACACACCATCTGAGCACCATTATTGTCATGTCTAAAGCTGCTTAACAGAGAGCTTTTGTATGATGTGACATCAAAAGTGTGAAACATTGGTTGTTTACTGCACATCACTGACCACTGAACATGAGGGTTTCAGCACACTCAACAGCACAGCAGCGATGCAAACCCACTTCCACCCTAAACTCAGAGAACAGGATGTGTGTGTGTCTATGTGTGCAAGTATGTGTCACAAGCAGGAGAATTACAGAGAGACTGCAAACAGACGATAATTAGGATTGCTTAAGCTTCCAGAGCCTGTAGTCAGTCAGCCCAAATGTGTGCGTGCGTGCACAGCTGAACAGTCAACATATTACCAACAAATTACCAGTCAACAAATGACCAACATGGCAGACTGCACTGCACTAACTGAGTTCAAATCACAGTCAGCCCAAACTACTCGAGGTCCTCCGGTTATACCAGTCTAATGCAAACAGGGCTTTAGTCCCACACTGGGTCTGGACTGAAGGAAGTCCACAAGGGGACAGGCATTCAAGTGTTTGAGCAAATACCTCAGTCATTATGCAAAGTATTTTGCTCTAATCAAGTTTGCATTATTGATCGCTTATATCAGCGGGTTGATTGCATATTTATTCGATAACTGTTCCACAAATTCATCTATGAAAAATACTTCACCTGAACGGTTTCAAATGAGGCACAGATCAGATTCAACACAAGCATTTCAGAAGCTTTTACTCCTCATAGAAACATTCAGTTGTGATTAAAGTTTATTTAGCAGCACAAAATCCAGGCTATGGGAATCTAAATACTCCTCACACTGGCTTATAAGAGCTGCATCATCTGAACCCGTGTATACAATCACTGCTAAAACCACATGCACAGAACACAGTTGACATTTTGAAGTCAAACCATCCTTGTTTGGCACATTGTGATGCTCGGCTACAAACCCCCAGAATGCCAGATGAAACAGGTTAACAGCTTCAAGTGCTTTAGTTTCAATATAATTTAAGATGCAGCCACATATGTCAAAACACACACACACACACACATGCACACACAGTAGCTCTGATATTGCTGGATGTTTGCCACCAGAGCCTTTGCCAAGAATTCTGGGATTAATGTGGTTTCAAGATGCTGACACACCTGCAGCCGTTTACACACAAACATCTCTGCCTGCCAACATAAGTACACAAGCAGGTAATGGTCACATACACGTACACACCCACACACAGCCTCTCACACACACTCACCTGAGCTGTTCAGTCGACTGAGTCTTGCTGAGCCGCTCCTTTGCAAGGGATACTGGGATGCCTGCTTGGCCAGATGATTAGCTGTCTTTGCTGCCATTTGATTGGCTGCTGCTGTCTTGGCTGTGCTGTGGTTGGTGACTGTGGGTGTCTTCAGACCTGTGGAGAGAACACAGAAGAAATCAGAGCCCATCGCAGATCTTCTCTAGAGGGCCTCCTTTCCCGTTGCAGCTAAGCTACACCTGTTCAAACAAATTGATGTTGTGCTCGGTTTCCACTCTCTCCTGAGAGATGCTGAGTTTCAGAATTAAACAACATAGAGTATTTTAGGTTAGAGAGGCAAGGGTAGGACCAGGGAGTTGTTTTTTTAGTTTTTATTATTCTATTTTCCTTCCCTTATTCGTTGTTCCTCACTCAGTATTTTACCAGCCCTCCTACACAGTTACCACAAAAAATACACAGCATCAAAACTGTTGATTACCAAGGTGTGTATGCAAAGTACCTATAGCTCTGTTGAATGCAGTAAAAAGCACAGACAAAAACATCCATCCTCAGTTTAAATGTATATATTTTTTGTAAATATACCTATAGAAATACCATGAAATACGTTGAAAAGGAGTTAATATTGCATTTCCTCAGAACAGTTTTGGCTGAGTTGTTTATTCTTAGAGGGGACAGCTGGTAAAATGGAGTTGGATTCTGCCAAAACAGAGATTTACCTTTCCTCATGTTTCTACTGCTGTTTGGGTTTTGAATGAACCTTTTCAAGATAAACTACAATCTTGTGGCATCAATAAGCCTGACCAACTTGACAGACAGTAAATTCTTCTGACACATTCATGTGGAAAAAAAGAGGACTTTTTTCAGTCATGGTTCTGTAATGAAGAGGAAAAACTGTAGTGACCCAGTCAGTCCCAAATCATTACAGACACACTGTAACACAAGATAATGTGTGCCATGCCCTGAAAAACCATCTGATTTTCACTGAACACACTCACAGCTTTCAATGCTGATGAATGAGCTGCTAATTAGACTAAAAGTCAGACCACTCAGGTGATAATCATGACCAATGACATTTGCCCTTGTGGTTTGATTAAAAAGTCGATAGATAAACACTGGAACTAGCCTCCAAACATAGAAATTTGAATCTTACCACTACTTGAAAACGGTAAGTAAATGGATAACTTAAAAATGTGTTATCTATAAATTTGCTGTGACGGTTTTGGGTCAATCACTCATACCCACATACACTCGCACTCAAAACACACCTGTAGCAGTGGTCCTGGCCTGCAGTGACATAGCTCTGCTCCTCATTGCAGGATGCTTTGGAGCAGCAGTGACACCACTGTTAGTACTGGTGACAGTATGACTTGTAGGAGCTACAGTGTTGGAGATGACAGGCTTTGCTGAGCTTGGGCTGCCCACAGGAAGTGTGCTTCTACTGTGTCGCTCATCTGCCTTGTTCCCTTCTGGTGCTGGAGCTCCTAGAGATGCTGGACGAAAGGAGATACAGGAAGTTATCAAAATACAGACAATGCATCACCATGCCATAGAAGAAGAACAGAGCTTTGAGTAAGAGTACATAGTGTCAACTATTTCTGAATGCAAGGCATTGTTGAATAATGATTACTACCTGACAGACTGGGTTAGGGTTAGAGTGAGAAACTAAAGTTTAACTCAGTTACCAAAAACCAGCAGAAATGAGTACCAGTCATTTTTGTCATGATCCGGGCTGCGCTGCAGTATCATCTTCATATATTCTTAGCAATTAAAAATGGAAACCAGACTTGCAGAAAAACAACAATGTGGCAGTGTGTGATGCAGGACACATGAAGTTTGTGGAGTTGAACCGACAGCACAGGCAGTGTGTTTCACTTGCACATCTGCAGGGAAATTCTACTATGTCAGTGTGTTCTGTTTTCATTTTATTTTTTTTAACCATTTCCATAATTAAAAATGAAATAAAGGTCAAGGACAGCACAGGGAGAGCTGTGCTTAATTTTTTTTTGCCTTTTCACTACAAGAGGGAATCAGCACCCTGCATACAAGTGATTCAGTTATTACCTGAGTCGATCAGCTGTATCTTATTTGTACATACTATAAAATAAAACAGGTATTGAGTGAGTGCCGCCAGATGTATCTGTAGGTCAATATAGAACATAGAAGCTGTATTTTCAGATGACACTGGTGGACCAAATCTGAGTTTGACTGAAAGACTAACACTGGTGGATTCCTGATTTCCATGCGTATAGTCTTCTGTAATGCCCTCAGAGTTTGAGTCTCAACCTTCACTTTCAATTGACAGATCACATACACACATACCAGGTGATACTTAATGAGTCATGATTAATTGCATTTCTAACATGACAGACAACATAAAACCAACTGTGTGGAGGTTAACCACACTGATGCTCATCTCTGATACTACTAGATACAGAAGCTACATATTACCATGGGAACTGGGTTAATTAAATGTGATTTGGTTACCATAACAGCACAGTGATGTGTAACCATTACTGTTACTATGTGAGTGGGAAAAACTGTAGAGCTGTTAACTGAAGGCCCCCTTTATATAACATTTCACTACAGAAGGAAATGTCAATAATTCTGTGAGACTCCAAGTACATTTTTTTTCTGACCACATGATGAAAACGCATAGATGAGAATGCACTCATACTGCCACTTTGAGTGACAAAGAGTACTCAGGACTGGCTTCAACAGTGTGACTGCACTTCCTTTGAGAAGGGAAAAAACTATACAGAACTGAAAAATGTTAGATAGAATAAGCACAACATTTATATAATAATAATCGATTGGATTTGTATGGCGCTTTTCTAGATACTCAAAGTGCCTGACAGGGTTCCATTCATTCACACACAGTCATACTTGTGGTGGTAAACTACAATAGTGGCCACAGCTGCCCTGGGGCAGATTGACAGAAGCGTGGCTGCCATTCAGCGCCAACCTGCCCAAGGACACAACGACCATGACACGATTGGCAGGGGCGGGGATCGAACTGCAGACCCTCCGAACATAGGCCGACCCGCTCTACCACCTGAGCCACGGTCTTTTTAACAGCTTTTTTCAGCTCACAACTACTGAACACAGCAACTGCCATTCTCGCATGAGCGCCCAGAACAAAGAACACAGCGCATGCCTTCAAGGTTAAAGGAGAGTGAACTCATTTACCGTAAAGTACAGAGTAGAGGGGAAATAGATGTTAACAAAAAAGACCCAATCCAAATATTTCAAAACAACAGAGAGACGTGAGATGGTAAAATAAGTCTCAATTCTTTTTTAGAAACATTCTTTTACATTTTTGGTTTGCTCAGTTTTGTCAGCCTGCTTCTTTTCTTCGTTACATTGCCAAGTTTGTAGATTTCCCCGGTAAGCTATCCTGCATCAAGCTGGTCTTTAAGTGTACATGTAGAGTCTAACACAACTTGTCTTATAGCTGCACTCGGTTGAATTGCTGCCACCAAACTGGAAACAGGATGAGTCAGCTGACTAAGAACGGACTCATTAAGTTAACACTATTTCTTTTTTATTCAGCATAATCCACATTTGTCATTTACTAGACTCTGCATAGATAAAATCCGACTCGTATCTATACTTAAAATAAACTAATTCAGAAGCAGGACCAAGTGCTTGTTTTCGATTCTCATCACCACGGCCGCCATCGACCAATTCAGCCAGAGTCTTGTCTCGGAGTTGGATATATATATATATATTTTTATAGTAGGTGGGAGAATCGCATCGTATGTTATTGGTGGTTGCTTTATATCAATCTTTAATGTATCGTATCGTTGGCAGGGTATCGAGATGCGTATCGTATCACCTCAGTGTTGAAAATGCACATCCCTACCACGGACATGCACAGAGACATACACAAATACTTACACACTTGTACACACACTCACACATACGCAAGCTACCTTTGGGGGGGCCAACCACACTGAGAGAGATCCCGGTCCAAGGCCGCAGGGAGTGCCGCCACAGAGACCACCCCAACCCGGGCAGACAGGAGGCCCCACACCCAGGTGCAGAGCCCTCTAGCCCCCCGGTCGAAACCGTCCATGGGACAGCACCCCCAGCGGCCAGACCAGAGACAACTCCCAGCCTGGCAGGCCCCCATGAGGAAACACTGGAGATTAAAAACTGATAGACTAAAACACTAAAATAAGGCAAAAAAAGCATAGAGGCTAAAACATGAGGGACTAAAACATAAAAGCATAAAGGCTCAAAAAAAACATGAGACTAAAACATAAAAGCATAAAGGCTAAAAACACAAGAGACTAAAACAGTAAAAAATGATAAAGAATACAAGTGCTCTGATTAGCACAGCATCAAAGGAATTAAAAAGAATTTAAAAATCCATTAAAAGCCTGGTTAAAAAGGTGGGTCTTGAGCCTCTTTTTAAAAACCTCAACAGTCTCCGCGACCCTGAGATTCTCTGGCAGGCTGTTCCACAGTCGGGGCCCATAATAACTGAAAGCCGCCTCCCCGTGCTTTTTTGAACTAACCTGTGGTATGGTCAAAAGGCCAGTGCCGGAGGACCTCAGGGTCCATGGGGGCTGATAAGGTAAAAGTAGGTCAGATAAGTAAAAAGGCCCAAGACCGTTAAGACACTTAAAAACTAGTAAAAGAACCTTAAAATCAATCCTGAAACGCATGGGGAGCCAATGCAGTGACTTTAAAACCGGTGTAATGTGCTCCCGCCCTCTGGTCCTTGTCAGCTGAGTTTTGTAATAATTGTAAATTTGAGATGCTCTTTTTGGGAAGGCCAGAGAGCAGGGCATTACAGTAGTCTAAACGACAAGAGATAAAAGCATGCATCAGCACCTCCGTGCTGGCCTGAGAGAGAAACGGGCGGACTCTGGCTATATTCTTAAGATGGTAAAAACCTATCTTTGTTATATTTTTGATGTGTGGAATAAAACTGAGCTCAGAGTCAAAAATCATACCCAGATGTTTTACATACTGTGATGGTTTAAAATCCTTTAACTTTGGTAAAAGTTTCTCTTTCTGGCCTTCAGGACCAATGAGTAAAACCTCTGTATTGTCCTGGTTGAGCTGTAGGAAATTTGCTGCCATCCATGTCTTGATATCTAAAATGCAGTTAAAAAGGACATCAATAGGCCCTGTGTCATCAGGAGACGCAGCAATGTACAGTTGCATATCGTCAGCATAACTATGAAAGCTGATGCCGTGCCTCCTGATGAAGTCCCAAAGTGGAAGCATGTAAAGATTAAAAAGAGTTAGACCTAAAATTGACCCTTGGGGAACCCCACACTTTATTTTGTGGGTTTCTGAGGAACATGTATCCATACTTACAAAGAAGTGTCAATCTGTGAGGTAGGAGACGAACCAGTTAAGAACCGTACCAGAGAGGCCGACCAGGCTCTTCAGTCTATTTAATAAAATGTGATGGTCTACTGTATTGAAGGCAGCGGTTAGATCCAGCAGTACCAGGACTGTGAGTTTATGGTTATCTAAGCTGCACCTGATGTCGTTTAAAATCTTTAAAAGGGCTTTCTCTGTACTGTGGTTCGTCCTAAAACCAGACTGATACTTCTCTAAAATGTTGTTTGTGATTAAAAAGTCATTTACCTGATTAAAAACAAGTTTTTCAAAAATGTTACTTAAAAACGGTAAGTTGGATACAGGCCGATAATTATTAAAGATGTTGGGATCTAAGTTGCTCTTTTTCAGAAGGGGCTTCACCACCACCGTTTTAAAGGAGGTGGGGAAGACACCCGTCTGAAGAGAGCAATTCACCATGTATAACAGCTGTTCCTCAAAGAATCCACAAAGTGTTTTAAAAAACAGTGTGGGAATTGGGTCTAATAGGCAGGTTGTGGGCTTTACTTGGGAGAAGACTCGACCAAGTGTCCTCGCATCAACCAGGGCAAAACTTTCCATTGTTTCCTCGGGTAAAATCAATGATCCAGGTGTGTCGACATTTAAAATCTGTTGAGGTAAAAGACTCGATCTGATGTCATTGATTTTACTTCTGAAGTGGTCTGAAGTCCTCGTAAAGGGCGTCAGTTGGTGTTTTGGAGGATCTATTAAAATTTGTGTTTGTTAAAAGGTCAATTGTGGAGAAGAGGAATTTTTGGTATTTTTTATGCTCGTTGATGAGTTTATGGAAATGGGAGATTCTTGCCTGTTTGACTGCGTTATTGTAGGTTTTGAGGTGTCCATGTAATATTTCATAGTGAACTGTTAACTTTGTTTTTCTCCATCTCCTCTCAGCACTCCTGGAGTTACTCTTTAGTTTTTTAATTTCCGTATTTCTCCACAGGGGTGTAGGTCTTGTATTAATTGTGTTTATTAAAGTGGAGTCACTGAGTCCAGCGTTGATTTTATTTTATGGTTAAAACTATCAACAATAAAATCACCTGCGGGAGTGCTCCGTAAAATCTGGATAAAATTTGCAGCCACTTCGTATTAGGTAGCGTTTCCTCACTGTTCTCACTGGGGCCTCCCGCTGGTTAAAACTGATGATTGTAAAAAACACACAAAAGTGGTCAGACACAGCCAGGTCCACAACAGAGGGCGCACCAATGGACAGGCCATAGGTTATGACCAGGTCCAGGGTGCGCCCCCTGCCGTGGGTCGGCTGTGTGACATGTTGGTTAAAATCTAGGCAATGTAGAAGGTTTAAAAATTCTCTCGACATTGGATCTGAGGAATTATCTATGTGTAAATTAAAATCACCGGTTATTAATATTCTGTTATAATTGCTATGGGTAATTGACAGTAGCTCTGACAATTCACTGTTAAAAGAGGTTGAATAGCGGGGTGGTCTGTAGACTGTCATACAGAGGATGGGGGGGCTACTAAAAACAAACGCATGGTACTCAAATGATAAATATCTGTTAAAAAAGACTTCATTTGACAACATGATGTCTTTAGTCACTGATACAGTTCTGCCTCCTTTTTGTCCCCCTCTAGTATAAAATAAGTTAAAAACAGAACAGATAAGAAATACTTTATGGATGGACCTGAGATTGTAAAATCACACTCTCACCCAGTTACAATGATCTAGGTGATCTAAAGTTTATAAAGGATAGACTTGCTCATCAGCATTTAATGATTATGTATGTGTACCTTAAACCAAAATTACTTCATTTAACCTTTTAACCTTTGAGAGAGTGGTGCTGACCTACATTCAGAGCAGCATACCGGACACCCTGGACACCCTGAATACGCCTACCGGCCCAACAGGTCCGCCTCAAACGCCATCGCTGCTGTTCTCCACTATTCCCTCTTCCACCTGGAAAATAAAGACTTCTACATCAGGACAGTCTTTGTGGACTATAGCTCCGCCTTCAATACAGTCATCCTCCACAAGCTCACCGACAAACTGTCTAAACTTGGTCTGCACTCGAGCTGCGCAATATGTCGTTTGCGCATCGCCATCGCAAATGAATTCATCTAATTTCAAAGGAACATTACACACACTGTGCATGCAGACTGCATGCGCAGCGATCCACCAATCACATTAGTTCTTAATCAGTGTGCAGAAGCAGACCAGCCCCTGCACATGGAGTGAGTAGCTGGTAACAACATTGAAAAATGAGCAAGGAACAAGAGAACATCAGGAAAACGAAGACTTGGTGCCAGAAAGAAAAAAGCAACATCAGTTATTTCGGCTACAAGAAGGATGATATTGACCAAACACGTGTTCTCTGCCCCAACGAGAGGTAACACAATTAATTTGCATTCACGTCAGTACCACACAGCAGAGTCCTGCACGGGTCTTTGCAAACCCGCACCCGCCCGTATCCGTCATACTTAAAACTGCATCCGACCCATTTTCTGACAGTAGCATTCCGCACCCGAGCCGACCCACTATAACTTGATACCGACGCCCGATTTTTGTACATGTGTCGCTAATAATCTCCAGGCGTCTGACCCTGTCGTCCAAAACAAAAAACAGATTTCAGTCGTTAAATAACCTGTTTAGCATTCATTGTTAGTTACTTAATCTAATTAGGAAGCTAGAATGTTCCATTTTAAGATGGAGAGCTCAAAAGGTTCAAAGTTTTGTTTATTGTCATTCAATTCACAAATGATAGAACAAAACATGTACTCAGGTCCCAGCACAATAAAAGCAAACAATGAAAGATAACAATGAGAATCTCTCTAAAACACAGACAGAAGCCATACTCATAACACTGACAATAAGAGGTGAGATCAGTGCAGGTTAATTTTCCACAAGATAGCAGCAGTGCAGTATAACATAAAGTGCTATTCAGGTCATCTGATGAAAATTCCTGTATTTTTTCACATCGCAATATATATCGCAGGGTTAAAAAAAAACACAATGTAAGTTTTTTCCAATATTGTGCAGCCCTAGTCTGCACCCCACCATCTTTGACTGGCTCCTAGACTTTCTCACTGGCAGGGCCCAGTCTGTCAGGATTGGAAATATGACCTAACAGCAGCTGTATTTTCTGAGGAGGCTGAGGAAGTTTGGTATGTTGCCTGAGATCCTCGGCAACTTCTACAGCTGCAATGTTAAGATCATCTTGACTGGCTCTATCACCGTCTGGTGCGGCAGCACTTCTGCTTTGGACCGCAAACACCTGCAGAGAGTGGTAAAGAGTGCTAGGAAGACCACCAGATTTTTATTTTTATTTTTCTCCCGCTAAAAGTGGTGCTGCAGGCTAAACCGTGCAAGGGAGGGCGGTGCAATTTGGAGGGTTGTCCAGACTCCTGTACGTACCTTAGACACAAAAAACTACATATATCTGCCTGCAGGGGGCGCTATAACCTAGGCCAACGAATTTTTGACTATAACTCCCACACCGTATGTTGCACATTCAAATTAATGGAGCTGATTCACTTTGCAATTGGCCACGCCCACTTCCGCCTAGAAAGTTTTACGGCTCCAATCCGGTTTTGCTCCGCCGTCTGCCGTCTGGTAACCCCCACCCACCGGTTGCGTTTTGAGTCAGCCATGGCGCAGTACGGTAGACAGCTGGCGTCGCGAGGCCGAGGAGTTTCCGCGATAATCACATAATCACTCGCGACCGCAGTTATAGGTATGTGTCATAAAAACAACAACAGGAAGTGTTCCCGACTGAAGGATTAGTAGAAGAGCTTGCGTTTGTCTTTTTGAGATTTGTGTGCTGGTGTTTTATTTTGAAAAGTAACCGGATGTTATATTGATATTTCGGTACTTGACTTCCTGTCTGCTCTAACACGTCACCTCTGTAGCTCCTCACAAAAAGTTCTTTCCTGCTCCACAGGTTCTGTAACACTAGTTCACTTCTCACATATGCAACACAAATGGATAACAGTGCGTTAAAAAATGTAGGCCTACACACTAATCAATTTTCCTTGTCACTTTAATGTTTTGAAATGTAATGAAACATCACTGATGTTGGGTCACATCAGTACTACGGGGCCGGCCATATTGTTAAGTAACTATTGGTCAAAGTGGGTGTGATTTAGTACAACAAACAGCGTTTTGCACTTCCAGTGCACTTCCCATTACAGCGAATACCACGGCTCAGACGTTGGCCTGTGTCCTCACTTTTGCCCCGAGCCCGTCATCCTTTGGGGCCAACTTTCGTGGACTCTGCGGTGCGTGGGGTCCAAGTCACGCGGGAGGGCTTGGCCCGTGTTCATAACTGCTTGCAGTTCTAGTTATTACGGGGCCAAGCCCGAGGGGCTGAGGGGGCGCGTATGCAAGCATACGCGTTTCCTAGGACCAGCGGTGCTACGAACCCTATTGTAATTGTAAAGATTTTTATTTTTATTTTTCTCCGGCTAAAAGTGGTGCTGCAGCCTAAACCGTGCAAGGGAAGGCGGTGCAATTTGGAGGGTTGGTCCAGACTTCTGCGAATATGTCAGACACAAAAAACTAGGTACATCTGCCTGCAGGGGGCGCTATAACAGAGGAAAATACGTTTTTGCCTATAACTCCCACACCATATATCGTACATTCAAAACCCTTCTATCCCCAGATTCCCTGAATGGAGCTGAATCACTTTGCAATTGGCCACGCCCACTTCCGGTTAGAAAGTTTTTTCGCTACACCGCAAAAACTGGAAAACCTACTTTTTCGAACTCCTTGGGATTTTGTCCGATCTGCGTGAAACTTGGCAGGTACACTCTTCATCTGGATCTGATCTAAAGTTACCAAAAGAATTTTGCTTGGTCAAAAAATGCGCAAATTATTAAAGAACAAATTTCTGTAGCTTGCTATAAAAATGTTAACTGTTTGATATCTCAGTTAAACTACATGGTATTAACACCAAATTTAAGATCCTTGGTTGGCATGGGAATGGGGAGGGATGAGCTGAATTTGGCGAATTTTGGCCACTAGGGGGCGCTAAAAACATGAGAAGTTTATATCTCCTGAAAGGCTACACCGATTTTTACGAAATTTGGTCAGTTGATGTAGGGCCAATCCTGAGGCCATATCTTGAAGGTGGTGATCATGACTGGTCAACGTGGGCGTGGTTTATTACAACATATCCAAATATGCACACATTCAGCCTTTTGCACTTCCAGCGCACTTTCCATTACAGCGAATACCACGGCTCAGACGTTGGCCTGTGTCCTCACTTTTGCCCCGAGCCCGGCATCCTTTGGGGCCAACTTCCGTGGGCTCTGCGGTGCGCGGGGTCCGAGTCGCGTGAGGGGCTTGGCCCCCGTTCATAACTGCTTGCAGTTCTAGTTATTATTGTTGCTTTTTCTTATTTATCACATGTGCCATATAAAAGTGCTTTACTTTGTATATTTCGGTTGTATATTTCTTTATTACATTGTTTGCATTCTGTGGACAGCAAAGAAAGAATGTCATTGTACAGGGGAACATGTTTCTTTACTTTGCATATGACAATAAACTCTTTGAATCTTGAATCTCAAATTTAGTCCTGGTCTTGAAGTCAGCTGCACCTTGATCATCCTCACTAACAAACATTACATAATCATCAACATGATATGATGACTATAATAGGAAGGTTCCATCACAACCTGACAAATTATTGTTCATTGATGTGTCTTATGTGTCTAAAGCTTCATACAGATTAGTTAAAATTAACAGTAACGTACAGTAGGGCTGCACGATTCTGGAAAAAATGTGAATCACGATTATTTCAGAATTGAGATCACGATTCTCTAGCACGATTTTTTTGCACTGATGAACTTGAAAAACAAAACAAACATTGTAGTATGGCAGCGGCATACTACTATGCCTCTGCCAAAGAAATGTTTTTTTTTTTGTTTTGTTCAAGTTCTATCATTGGATGAGAAATTATTTTTACAAAAGTAAAAAAAAAAAAATTAGTCTCCAAGATGAGAGAGCATCCTTTAATACCTCATGTTGTACAGTGTTTATTGGGGCCGTATCTTTGGCTAGGTGATATGTGATAGCTGCTGTGATCGGCTTACTAAAACGGAGGCACAATATTCCTCCTTTTCCAAAAGCTGCCTGAGGTAGGCGTAAACATGTGACGTGACGTGAGCTCGAAGTTGGGCTGTGAACAGTGGCAACGAATTTGTCTTCAAAATAAGAGCTTTACATTGCACCACATTGGATTTTAGAACTGGGTTCTTAGCGGGGGGGCTTTTAATTTGAAAGTTGCGACCGTTCCTGGCTTGTTGCTACGAGCGGACACAACCAAACAGCTAGAGATCCAGGAGACGCTAGCATCTCCTGTGTAGCTAAGTGTAGCTTCTAGGAGACGCTAGCATCTCCTGTGTAGCTAAGTGTAGCTTCCAGGAGACGCTAGCATCTCCTGTGTAGCTTCCGAAAACGCTGGCATCTCCTGTGTAGCTAGGTGTAGCTTCTAGGATAGGGTTTCTCAACGGGGGCGGTACCGCCCCCCAGGGGGCGTTCTAGACATTGTGGGGGGCGCTGGGAGCGTGAGGGCTGAGAGGGGGGCGCTCAGGCCAAGGGGGGGCGCAACAATTTGGCTTGTACAAAGTTCATTTGAACTCTACATTTTAAACTTTCATGGTTTCCCAACTGTTTTAGTGCAAATAACCGACCTAAATAGTCTACTTTATGGGTGTTTCAATAAATTCTACTGAGCTACATGTTATGAGATCGGTGTGTGTCCTTTTAAGAGCAAGAGCGGTGTGTGTGTGTGTGCGCGCGTGTGCGTGTGGTCGAGAGAGCTGAGGGGAGAGATATCCTCTCTGCTCCCTGACCATGATTGGACGAACCGAGCAGGAACGGTCTCCATAGTAACGCCCGTAAACAAACCACAGCAGCAGGGAAACCTCTTTCCAACACTTGGCTACTTTTGACAGCCGTCACCTCCAGCCCATCTAATAGTTCGCGGGCTAACACTTCAATAGCCAATTAAAACGTACACAAGCACGATTACGTAATCACATTTAATCACAATCCATTTACATTACAATCAAACATGGCGGAAAACAAGAAGAAGTGCCGGCAGTACAATGCAAATTACATAAATTATGGATTTATTCCATCACCAATGAATGTACATCTGCCGATGTGCCTGCTATGTGAGCAGGTTTTCTCAAATGAGGCCATGAAGCCGTCGCGATTACAGGAGCATCTGTCAAAAAAACATCCTGACAAGGCATCAAAAGACTCGGCCTACTTCCAGTCACTGAGGGATCAGCGGTCAAGGCGCCCTACGATCAACACCATGTTCGCTCGGAGCGTCAACCAAACAGAGAGCGGGTTGGTGGCATCTTACAATATAGCTCTGCTAATTGCAAAGGCCAGCTTACCGTTCACTGTAGGGGAGTCTCTCGTTATTCCTGAATAAAGGAGGCGATCTCCACTGTCATGCAGCGCGACCCTGCGCCAGTCACCAAGGCCATCCCGCTCAGCAACGACAGTGTGGCCCGGCGCATACGGGAGATGTCCATGGACACTGAGCAACAGCTGTGTGCTACGTTGCGCGGCTGTCGCTTTAGTATCCAGCTGCGATGAGACCACCACGGCCGACAACAATGTTCTCCTGATGAACCTGGTTAGCTCTGGCGCTCTCAGACTGAAACTAACATCCCAGTGTCCAGATGTGAAAAAGCTGGCAGCGGCCCACCAAGCACAGGGCTCTCACTAGGTTGCTTTCAAAAAATAAAGCGTGTGCAGTCCTGTATAGTTTTCTTCTTTAAAATAGGCTCTTTTTTTCTTCTTTTTTTCCTTGGTTCATGTCAGCATCTCAGTCCTCAGGCAATGACCGTTGCTTTTTCAAATTTTTAATAAGCCTAGAGTGCATTAATTAACGCATGAGCGATTTCTGCACGAGCGTTTTTTTATTGGTTCATTCACTGTTGTTCACGTGAAGTGTGCGTGTTGTTGGCATCTCTGACTACATAAGCCTACCAAAACTAATTTTCAACAAATTTTGCTGTGGTGGTATTTTTCTTCCCAAGTTCCACGTTGCTTAATACACCTGTGGTTATTTTCAAATGTTGTGATATTGTGAAGTGATATAAACATTAACCACTTCTATTCAGACTTAATATGCAATTCATTCATCATCCTCAAAGGCTGTGTGGCCTTTCTCTCAGTACACCAGTTTGACTTAAATTCTATCTCACAGCTCTTTGCAGAAAGATCCTAGCAACTCAAGAGCTCAAGGTCCAATTACAACTAAAATAACATTTCCATGTTGTTTACCAGTTTCTCCAGGCATAGTGTTGAGTTATATACAAACATGACCTACTATATGTGTCAAAAACATAAAAAAATAAATAATAATAACAAAAAAAATAATTAAAATAAATTAAAATCCATGCTTTCATTTCCTATAAAATGGTCAGATTTGCTCAGCAGCACATCATGTTGTTGGGGGCATAAATACAACTCCAATCCAATAAAAACAGGGACTTTAAAGCAAACGAATGGCTTCTCTCATCATACAAAACCCGTTGTCAATTGAAGTCCTCCGGTCTTAACACACTGTTTACTACAAGAGCATGGGGGGGGGGGGGGGGGGTAAGAGGATCATGGTATGGTAAGGGGGGCGTTTGTACAAAAAAGGTTGAGAACCACTGCAGGTCATCGACACCTCCGCCCACCTCACGCAGGGGCCGGCACATTGACGGCTCGGATTTAGATAGCAGGCGAACTGGAAATAAGTTTATAAGTAAATAAGTAAATAAGCTTCCGAGCCGACAAATCGGCGGACCAAAACAGACCCCCAGTTTGCCGCCCTCTGTCTAAAACTGCGGACCGAGCCGCCAAGCGGGCGGGCAGATTGGCGGCTTGCAGCCCTGTATAAAACGGCTTCTCACTCACTCCTTCCAAACACTCAACTGCAGGCGGGGTTCCTCCACTGAATAACGTGTTGTGATGACGCTTTATCATAGGATGAGGGAGGAGGCATTGGCAGTGTTGCGTTTGGGGGCGCTTCAAAAAATCCGGGAGGAAAATAGGAGCATTTGTTTGTGATTCAGCTCGAGATATAAAATGCTTCAGAATCGCTGTGTGTTGAAATGAGATCACGTGTATGTGCGAATCGAGATCGCGATTTTTTAACAATTTTTCGTGCAGTCTGTTGAAGAAAATAATTCAAGTCCTGTTGAGCAGTTTGCTGTGGTGATGTGTTTGTTCAAAGAATACCGGTAAACTGGTGAACCGACAGGCATAGAGCGGGTCCGAGCCGGTGAGTCGACCCCGAGCAAATGAAACAGTCACATTTTATACAGTAAGAACAAAGAACAGGGAAAGGCAGGTTCAAACAAAAGGTAAACAAAAGGTATGCAAGGGGAAAGGGTCTGCTCTTTGGGGAGGGTGAACAGCGGGGGGTGGGGGGTATGGGGGGGGGGGGGGGGGGGGCACCCATTTAGCATGGTGATCAAATTAGGTCCAGACGTCTCTTGATCAACTGGTGTTAAGGACATGTGTATCTGCAGGGTGTCGGAGGAAGGCATGAATAAACATTTAGGTCTGGGGGTCAAAGGGCTCTTTCCAGACGTCATTTCAAATGTACATTTTCTTCTTCAAGCCCTAACGTACAGTAAATGTTTCTGTTACGGCCCTAGGGCTGTGGTTGTGTTCTATGGTCCTGTTTTCAGGGGCTGGCCTATTCCTTCCCCTCGCCTGCAAGTGGAGGTGCACACCTGATTCCACTCACCACTTAAGCCTGGTGATGTTAAAAGTGCTGTGGGTGCAAGTTTACGGTCGGTGGCTGTTGTGCTCTGCGAGAGCCATATGAGTGGACAACGGCATATTCCTTGTTCCGAAGTGGCATGTTTTTGATGATTTTGTAAATAAATATTTTTGTGTTTAAACACCTGCACCCCTTTTTTCTCCTTATTTTACTCCCCAGTATATTTACTGTTACTCCCCTCATCCCCTGGCTTTAAGGAGATGTAACAGCTTCAGTGTAGGTGAACGGGTTAACAACCTGTCAGCTGCCTTAATGTTCAGAGTTGACTGTATATTAAAGATGATTAGGATGAAGCCATAGTATGCCAGCACCTGATTTTGAGGCACACACACATGTAGATGTGCAACACACTCAAGCAGGTGATGTACACATCTTTAAATTAAGCAGTTTACTAGAAAAATATCAAACAAGATCTCTGCTGCACTCAACGTCTCTCTCACATACACACTGCATCATCAGAAGTGTTTACTTTGGTGTGGTTTCCCTGTCACTGCTGACTTAACTTCCTCCACTATACATGCACAAACACACACACATAGTCTGTCTACATCATACACGCACACACACACACACACACACACACACACACACACACACACACAGTCATATACAATATATACAATCAGCAGCTGAAAGTGTCAAGAAAGGCTGTTAGAGTAAATATACAGTCTTTTCCTTTCTCTCTGTTATGTCGCTCACCCTAGGGAATCTAAGAATGTATGTGTGTGTGTGTGTGTGTGTGTGTGTGTGTGTGTGTGTGTGTGTGTGTGTGTGTGTGTGAGTAACATACACACACTTTGCTGCTCCTCACTTTTGTTCATGGCTCCATTGTTCTCGTTGCTTCCCAGGGACGTGGAACTGAGGCTTGTGGGTAACCCCTTAACGGGAAGTTTTGATGAGGCGGATGCGGGTCGTCCGACCAACCCTGATGCTGGCTGCTGATTGGCTACTGGTTTGGAGTTGAAGGTTGCAGGACCCTGGGAACCTGAGGCTCGCTCTGACGTGGTGCGTGGTTTGGGGATACCTGAGAGAGAGAGAAAACATACATGAAAAACTTTAGAGTCTAGGAAGTTGCCAGCTGGAACCAAACCAGCAATGTTGCGTAGGCTGTGTGACATGCCTGATAATAATAACGCTACCGCGGTCCCCCTGCATGTCTCTATTACATGCACTAAATGGAGCATACGTGCATGATGCTCGTGTGTGTGTGTGTGTGTGTGTGTGTTTAATCTCTCTCTACTACTCTGGTTCTGTTAACTGATTAACAGTTTATTAGCAACCAGATTTTTAAAACTGTTGGATCACTAAAAGTCCAGGCAAAGTAACTCATTTTGGAGCCAAAAGTAGAAATAATTGCAAAAGGTTTTCTTTCCAGCATAGATCATTTCTATGAGGTTTCCAGAACAACATACTAAAAGTCCTAAGAAGTCCTAGTTGAGGAAATATGTTTAATTCTCATCAATCCAAGATGTGTGCCAGTAAGGCCAGACAACAATACACCCCAATGGGGCTATTTTTTTTTTTTTTTACTCCTATCAAAATAAAACTTCATACAATGAAAGTATCCATGAAAAAGTAACATGTTTTGTATTACAAAGTTTCTTTGGAAATGAATTTGAATATGCACATGAGCTCCACACTTATTGAATATGTCCTAATTTGCATAGGCAGAAACACCATTCACACAATGACAAATACATCTTCATCCAATCATCCTACTGCCAATGGGTGATGGCAAATGCTGCTTTTAGATTGGCCTCGAACCTGAAAACTGCCTTGCTTGGTAGTACCTGCCAGGGGTATAACCCCCGCTGGTATAGTCTTCAGGGTCACGGAGGAACACAAGCCTCCCCACCACGACAAGGTAGCAACAACAGGGGAGGTGTTTTTTTTGGGTGTTTTTTATCTTATTTTTTGGGGGGATTTTTTCTGTCATAAAGTAACTCAGAACTCATCTCCAGTGGAACCTCAAACTCTCCCTCCAACGTCAACAGCTGCATTTACCAAATGATGGAGTGGAAAGGGGGAAGTGAACGTATGGACCCAAAAGACTGGGGGTGGAAAGTTTTTGATGAGAGATTTATGCCAATGCGGCACCACCAGAAAGACTAGATGTAGTCCGCTGTAGTTGCAAGAAAGACTGCAACACAAAGAGATGCACATGCAAAAAACATGGACTCCCTTGCACTGCCATTTGCGGAGAATGTCGTGGTACCAGCTGCACAAACTCACAGTTGCCTGATTTATCAGATGAATATGACCCAGAGGGGATGAACTAAGGAAAGAACAAACCAGGAACTGATATAGGGGGTGCCAGAACCAAGAGCCACAGAGAAGGGGTCGAGGATCCAGGCTGGATTTTTAAAAAAATAACATTGAAAAACTAGAACTGCAAGCAGTTATAAACGGGGGCCAAGCCCCCCGCGCGACTCGGATCCCGCACACCGCAGAGCCCACAGAAGTTGGCCCAAAGGACGACGGGCTCGGAGCAAAAGTGAGGACACAGGCCAACGTCTGAGCAGTGGTATCCGCTGTAATGGGAAGTGCACTGGAAGTGCAAAAGGCTGAATGTGTGTCAATTTGGAGTTGTTGTACTAAGCCACAGCCACATTAACCAGTAATGACCACCTTCAAGATATGGCCTCAGGATTGGCCCTACATCATACTTACCAAATTTCTTCAAAATCGGTGTAGCCGTTCAAGAGATATAAACTTCCCATCTTTTTAGCGCCACCTAGTGACCAAATTTCGCCAAATTCGGCTCATCCCTTCCCAGTGTCATGGTAACCAAGGAACTCAAATTTGGTGTTAATAGCATTTAGTTGGACCAAGATATCAAACACTTTACATTTTTATAGCTAGCTACAGAAATGTGTTCGTTAATAATTTCCGCATTTTTTGACCGAGCAGAATTCTTTTGATAAATTTAGATCAGGTCGAGCTGAAGAGTGTTCGAAAAAGTAGGTTTTGCATATGTGACTATTTAGCTAACAAATTGTGCAGCAGAAGTGGTCATATCCTATGTCAGAAAACCCAGCTCTATTCAGGGAACATATGGATATAAAGTTTGCTAATGTGTTATTTAAAATGTGGAAGTTACAGGCAAAAACGTGATTGCATCCATTATAGCGCCACCTAATGGAGTACATGTGCAATGTTTGGAATGGAAGAACTGTGTCCTATTCTATCTGTACCACATACATTTCAAAGCTCTCAGCATAACAGTTTGGCTGAAATTAATGTTTGTTGTTTATCTTGTAATAAGCCACGCCCACATTGACCAGTCATGACCACCTTCAAGATATGGCCTCAGGATTTGCCCTACATCATACGACCAAATTTCCTAAAAATCAGTGCAGCCGTTCAAGAGATATAAACTTCCAATATTTTTTAGCGCCCCCTAGTGGCCAAAATTCGCCAAATTCAGCTCATCCCTTTTCAGTGTCATGGCAACCAAGGATCTCAAATTTGGTGTTAATAGCATTTAGTTTGACCAAGATATCAAACAGTTTGCATTTTTATAGCTAGCTACAGAAATTTGTTCATGAATAATTTCCGCATTTTTTGACCAAGCAAAATTCTTTTGATAACTTTAGACCAGGTCCAGCTGAAGAGTGTACGTGCAAAGTTTCATGCAGATCGGACAAAATTCCACGGAGGAGTTCGAAAAAGGAGGTTTTGTGTATGTGGCAATTTAGCGAACGAAATGTGCAGCAGAAGTGGGCGTGTCCTATGTCAGAAAACCCAGCCCTATCCAGGGAACATTTGGATATAAGGTTTGAGAATGTGTTATTTCAAATGTGGAAGTTACAGGCAAAAACGCGATTGCATCCATTATAGCGCCACCTACTGGAGTACATGTGCAATTTTCGGTATGGAAGAACTGTGTCCTATTCTATCTGTACCATATACATTTCAAAGCTCTCGGCATAATCGTTTGGCTGAAATTAATGTTTGTTGTTTATCTTGTAATAAGCCACGCCCACATTGAGCAGTCATGACCACCTTCAAGATATGGCCTCAGGATTGGCCCTGCATCATACCGACCAAATTTGGTAAAAATCGGTGTAGCCGTTAATGAGATATAAACTTCCCATATTTTTAGCACCCCCTACTGGCCAAACTTCGCAAAATTCGGCTCATCCCTTCCCAGTGTCATGGCAACCAAGGATCTCAAATTTGGTGTTAATAGCATTTAGTGTGACCAAAATATCAAACAGTTTCCATTTTTATAGCTAGCTACAGAAATTTGTTTGTGAATTATTTGCGCATTTTTCGACCGAGCAAAATTCTTTTGATAACTTTAGATCAGGTCCAGCTGAAGAGTGTATGTGCCAAGTTTCACGCAGATCGGACAAAATCCCAAGGAGGAGTTAAAAAAAGTAGGTTTTCCAGTTTTTGCGATTTTGCGAAAAAACTTTCTACCCGGAAGTGGGCGTAGCCAATCGCAAAGTGATTCGGCTCCATTCAGGGAATCGGGGGATACAAGGTTTTTGAATGTGCGACATACGGTTTGATAGTTATAGGCAAAAACGTGTTGGTCTAGGTTATAGCGCCCCCTGCAGGCGGATATATGTAGTTTTTTGTGTCTGAGATATTCGCAGGAGTCTGGACCAACCCTCCAAATTGCACCGCCCTCCCTTGCATGGTTTAGCCTGCAGCACCACTTTTAGCCGGAGAAAAACAAAAATAAAAATCTTTACAATTACAATAGGGTTCCTAGCACCGCTGGTCCTAGGAAACGCGTATGCTTGCATACGCGTTCCCTCGGCCCCTCGGGCTTGGCTCCCTAACTAGAACACGGTACACACATCAGATAACAGTATGCAGTCTGTGCGAGCTCATGATAGATGCCTACAATGCGTACAGCGAAGAGACACCTGACAACACTAACACCACTTTTGAAGTGTGGTGCACGGAGCAGAAGATTTCACAGTTCAAGTTCTGGTTTCTTATTTATAGGATGGAGCTGACCATTCTCATTTTGACCCAATCATTTCGAGAAGGTAACTTCAGACTGTACCATGAGTCACTGTTTGAACTTGTCCCATTCTTTTTTTGCCAACAACAATGTGAATTATGCTCGATGGCTTCCAATACACCTTCGAGACATGACGTGCATTGAGGAGCAACATCCAGAAGTGGCTGCAGAGTTCCACATGGGGAACTTTGTAGTACATAAGTCAGACAGGGCTTTCCCTGCAGTGGCAATTGATCATGCTCATGAATGGCTCAATGCTGTGATCAAAGGTGATAGGGGAGCAGTCGAGCTGACAGAGAACCCTTCAGCACTGCAAAGATGGATGTTGCAGGTCCAGAGGTGAGCAGTCTAGTTGCGAACTATAAAGCTGTGTCAGGAGCTAAAGATGTGAAGAAAGGTAATCATCACCATGAACAAACAGAGGCTGCTCAAAAAGGATTTTTTGAGAATGTGAAAGGACTCACATTCGTATGCGGGAAATGGGTGACCCTTTCATGGAAGAATGAGATGATCTGCTTGTGTTGGACACAAAGGACATTGTTGATGCCAGTTCAGCTGAGCTGACAGGAGTACATCACCAACAAGGCAAAGAAGAGTTCAAGTCAGTCAGACAAGCCAGTTGTCAGTGGAACAAACTCCAAGATGAAGGAACTTAAGGATGACTATCAACTTTTCTCCTGACTATTCATCTCTTGCCAGAACAGGCAGTGTGACTTACAAGAGATCTTCATGCATGAGAACCAATCAGCTCCCGCCTCTCTCAGTGATGGAGGGAAACTCTGCACGTGTAAATCATACTACAAGTGACATTGCCTGAAAAAAAGCCAGAAGCAGATGTTCTTATATAGTGGATGGATCAACTATGGTGAATACACTGCCACCATATTCAAGCAAGACGTTTGATGAATATGCAATAAATGACATACTTCCAAGCAGGGCCGGCCCAAGGCATAAGCGAACTAAGCAGCTGCTTAGGGCCCCGTGACCACTAGGGTGCCCCCAAGAGCAATTAACTTAAAAAAGAAAAAAGTAATTAATTTTTTTTTTCCATGTGTGAGTGATGATGATTCATGTATTATCAAATGTACATTCTTGTACAAAAGCAAACAGACAAAAAAACCCCCAACAACAACGAGTGTAGTTTCCTACTGCCTCTCTGCTTGAAATGTCAGAGCTCTGCTAGTAATGTGTGCAGCGCACCCAACCGTGCAGTGTGCACTGAGCATCCAGGAGCTAGGAGCAGGTGAAAGATGTCGCAAAAAAGGACTTACCCTTCAGGGGCAGAAAAAAGAAAAAGGAAGAAAGAGGAAGAGGAGAAAAACGACAAGATAAAGGTATATCTTGGTAATGTAACATTTGTTGATATTTTTTTCCAAATACATTAGCCTATAATAGCAAATTTGCTATCTAACATTAGTTCAAAACATCTTACTAGGTTAGATAGCTTACTATTCAAGCTAATGTTTTTGTGTTTGTGTAATACTTTGAATAAGTTGATTCTCAGTGTATATATATTATTTTGGGTCGCTTTTTGGCATCAAAACAACGTTTTTGATAACAATGTTTGATAGCAAATGTTTAATAACTAACGTTAATTACAAACACGGTGACATTTGCTAGCAATATGGTTTTGCATTAATTAATTAATTTAGTTAGTTTATAGTTTATGGTATGTTGTTTGCAATTGTTTGCTGCAGAGCACAGTAAATTATGCGAGTAAATAAACATATTCCTTTTACATCATCTCCCTATTATGCTCATACGTTATATGAAACTTCCCCAGGAGCACTGTTAAAATATTTTGGAGGAGGCACTGACTCAGGAGCAGCCAAGGCTGATGAATCAGGTGATCAAAAACTGTCACCATATATATTTAATCTCTAGTCAAATTATCTCATTAAAGTATACTAATATAAGATATAATCATATGACAAGGGATATGTTTTTCATCTCAGGTCCATCTCTATCCTCTGTTCCCACTGTGCCCACTGTCCTCTCTGCAACCTCAGCTGTACCTGGTAAGTTAACAACAAAACAGCCTTTAATTGCTCAGTGCACTGCAGAACATACTGAGATGATATTTTTTAATATAAAATATAATATATAATCATATGACAAGGGACATGATTTTACACAAATCCATATTATTTCAAAACTTCTCAAGCAATTTTCAGTTGTTCCAAGGGCATTTTTTTTTCTTATTACAAGCTATAGCTGTACTGCAAATCTGATGTCTGCTTCCATGGCATCAATCACTGTGGATTACAATCTAACTACAACAAACAGTTCTCACATTTAGTTTTATAAGTGTATTCGTAATGACAGAGTAGAATAAGTAGAATACGTTTAGTTTATAGTAGGTGTGTGAATGATCAATAATCATTATTATTGGCAGTAATAGAGGGGCCCAAAACCAAATTTTGCTGAGGGCCCCATGGAGGCTTGGGCCGGCCCTGCTTCAAAGAATAGAGACATACAGCCATACATACAGGCGGACGGACATCGTGTTCGACGTTTACTGGAAGTCCAGTCTGATAACTGAGGCAAGGTCAAAACGGGGAAAAGCAACCAGGAGAAGGGTAACAGGCACAGGCAAAACTCTGTCAAACTGGCAAAACTTCCTACGGGATGAAAACAACAAGAAGGAATTGTTCCATTTCATTGCTGATAAAGTTACGGAAATGAAAACAGCCAATATAGTCATTGTGATGAAGGGGGGAGATGCTGTTAGCAACCAAGCTGCCAACTTAGATGCAGTAGCCCAGTGTAGTCATGAAGACGCAGACATATGTATTTTCCTTCATGCCCAGCATGCAGTGAAACAAGGACACAAATCCCTGATGATCGATGCCAGTGACACAGACATTGTAATCAGAGCCGCTTCAGTTATGCCCTCTTTGATGCAACTTGGCCTTGAGAAAATGTGGGTGACTTTTGGCAAAGGAGAGAAGACAAGATGGATCCCAATACATGAGGTGGTTTCAGCCATAGGACCAGAGAAAACACTTGGTATCCTCTTCTTCCATGCCGTCAGTGATTGTGACATTATGTCATCCTTCCATGGCAAATTAGACAAGTATGCCTGGAAAACATGGGACGTGTGTGATGAGGTCTCAAACACATTTGCAAGACTCAGCGAATGTCCCTCTGCAGTGGAAGATAGTGACCTGCAAGTTTTGGAGAGATTTGTTGTTCTAATATATGACAGGTCCAGTGATGGCATAACTGTGAACGAGGCCAGGCTTGAACTCTTTCCCAGAAAGCAAGAACAATATGACTTGATCCCACCAACTCAAGCAGCACTCAAAGACCATGCCAAACGTGCTTCTTATGAGGCTGGATATGTGTGGGGACAGGCATTGAAATGACATCCACAAATGCCGAGCCCATCCGACTGGGGATGGGTGGAACAGAACGAGGAGTTGAAAGTCTTCTGGACTCCACTTCCACCTATTGCGGAGAATTGTTGATAGTTGACCAAATGTAGGTGCACCAAGGCATGTACTGGAAGGTATAAGTGCTTCAGATATGGACTCAGTTGCACATGCCTATGTAGATGCCCCTGCTATAACCTATTTGCATGTTTTTTTTGCCAGAGTTATTCCCCTTGTCCTTTGTGTTTTCAGGTGTAGGCCTATGGCTCGGCTTCCCCTTGCCACATCGGCGCGTCATGTTTTACTTTATCACCAGCCTATTACTGTGAAATTTTAAGTTGTTACTTTGTACTATTGCCTCCATTGCCTATATCTAACAGTGAAGCACATTTTCAGTTTAGTTCCTTAGTATTGTTTGAGATACTTTCTGTTTGTCATGGTTCCGTGGCTGTGTCAGCCAGAGCGGCTGTTGCCTCTAGATCTGTCCTTATTGTCATTTAGTATTAGCCATTGCTCAATTATTATTTTGGGGCACTGTCCATTCAGCACCACAACTGTGCTAATTTATTAATCTTATCTTTTGTTTCCCCACCCCTTAGTATTTATTTGACAAATTTAATGGCTGTTAGTTAAAAACAAACAAAAAAAACCCCTCCCATGTAACTGTTACCTTGTGGTAAGGGAGCTAAGGTGGTGGCCATCTTGAAAAATGGCCACCATCTTAAAATTTCAAGTAGCTGTCAGTGGCTTATTGTCAACTGACCCAAAGAGTCATGCCAATTTTCATGCTTGTATCACCAAATAAACCATTATATCACTTAACTGCTCCACTAAGGTGGCGGCCCTCTTGAAAAATGGCTTTGGAAATTTTAAATGTCTTAGACAATTTTCTTGTCAAGTGACCCATGGAGACTGCTCATGCCAATTTTCATGCTTGTATCACAAATTGAAAGATTGTAACACTTATCTGCTCCACTATATGTAGGATTTCCATTTTGAATAGTGATGCAGGATATATCTATACTTATATTATTAGCTATTTATTATAACATTAGTGCAATTCAAGCTGATAAAGAGACAGTAATACAAAGTCAAATTGATTTCATGGACTTCACAAGCACAGCATCTACATTCTCCTACACAAAGAGGAAGAAGGAGAAGAACAATACTTTGAATGTGAGTTCTGAATATGTTCATTTTGTAAGACAGGGGATAATATTTACAATAACATGAGTCACAATACTACACCTTGATTCAAATTACAGATGAAAACTCCTACCTATATAGATAAACAGCTGGCCACCATGTAGAAAAGCACTAGTTAAATCACATAGAAAAACTGGCCTGCATTTTAAATTATACACAGCAGAGTCTGGTCAAAACAATTTTATGTCTTTTGTTTCCTTTAAATGTACTGCTATATTTTTTATGATACAATCAGATTAACAGTCTGAATGAAAAGTAGAATCTTTAAAAAATGTCCATCAATGTCACAATATTTCAGTGTTTGCTTTGTCCCTCTTTTGCTCTAATGGCAGTATGCACTAGAGATGCATTGACTCCACTAGTTAGCGTAAAACCTGCTGACTCATGTTGTCCCAGCATTATCCGACTCTCTCCTGTTCGTCTCCTCACATACACCCTCGTTTTACTGACACTAATCTATCACTGTGATTCATCAGTAAATATGACTTTCTGCATCATCCACTGTGAACCTATGGTATTTCTTAGGCCACCATAAGTGTTTGTCTTTGTTTCCCTCCTGAGAACTGCTTTAGAAACTTCTGCTCGTCCTCTGAGACTCTACAAGACAGCCTTCTTCTGACAGGACGACCGCTGATTGGACTCGTGTTGTTTATTTATAACACTTTTCCACCAAAATTAGCGGGTCTACACAGGTTTTTAAACCCGGGTCAAAAAACGCCACTAAGCAGCATTCATTTAATTTCATCATTCAGGAATGAACAGGGCTGCACCTCTCTCTCTTTCATCACCAGACACAGTATGAAATGTCCTTAGATAGATGCATTCCAAATTCCTTCTTTATTTACACGCCACCACCGGATGCTTATCATCACTTTAGTATTAGCCTGAATAGAAGAATAGTTTGACTGCTGACACTTAATTTGCTTTCTGAATCTTAGACGGCGAGGAACTTGGGCTTATAATCCTCGACGACAGACTGTCATGTGCCCCCAACATCACTGCTGTGGCCCGATCCTGCAGATTTGCCCTCTACAACATCTGCAGGATGCGGTCTTTCCTCACAAAAGATGCAACGCAACTCCAGGTCCAAGCACTGGTCAACTCCCATCTGGCCTACTGCAACTCCCTCTTAGCTGGACTCTCAGCCTCTGTGACTAAACCGTTGCAGCGCATCCAGAACGCTGCAGCGCGCCTCGTTTACAATCTTTCCAAATTCTCCCATGTGACCCCCCTCCTCCATGACATCCACTGGCTTCCTGTTGCAGCCCGCATCCGATTCAAGACGATGGTGCTGGCCTTCAAAGCAGTCAACGGAACTGCACTAGTCTACCTCCAAACACTGGTTAGACCACACGCCCCAGCGAGAGCACTTCACACATCTACATCAGCTGGCCGACTGGTACCCCCATCGCTGACAGCAAACAAAGCCCGCTCGACGAAGCTGCAACTCTTCTCTGTTTTGGCACCTCAGTGGTGTAAGAAACTCCCGACCAATGTCTGGACAGCTGAATCACTCCCCATCTTCCGCTAAAGACTCAAGACTCATTTGTTCAGACTTCACCTCGACCCCGCATAGCATGACTCCCTCGTTTTACTCCATCGACGGTGATGCGTTGTGGTTTCTTTCTTGTGACAAATGTACTTATTGTAAGTTGCTTTGGACAAAAGCATCTGCTAAATACCCTAATGTAAATGTAAAATGTAAATGAATCCTAAAACTTTCCAATCATTTCTAGGTTCAGGTGTCAATATTGGAGATTTTCAATGTGGTCTCAGACTTTTGGATCCAATTTCATATAAAGCAAGCACTCTCGCTCTTTTGCTGGTATCCAGAGGATGTAAGGGGGAGCACTGACTGTAGTTCTATAGTTACGGATATGTGAAACACAATGTCTCAAACTCACTTCATTTTTGTGGACTGAATCACACTTTCTTTCTAAAACCAAAGGAGACTGAACTTCCTTGAGAGCTATGATGACCTCCTCTTCACACCAAACCAGGGACATGAAGACTGCAACACAAAGAAATAACACAGGGAGAGGAACAAAATGTTAAGTGACAAACAATAAGAGATCTCTGCTTCACTCTGTCTGAGAACACAGGGAAGTATTTCAAGTGTCCTTGATGGAGCTCCACCAACCTCTAGCAAAATGTTGCTATGGTGCTATTGCTGCTTTATGTAAGAAATAACTGAACGGCTCCTTTCTGTACTCCATATCCACCTCACCAAATACCTTGTGACTGTCTGCAAGTATTAAAACCACTGACAACCATTTCACATAATATTATTCACAAATCTCACTCATGGTATATGTAGGAACTTTTCTACACTTGCCTTCCAAAGCAAAGAGTTCAGTGCTGTCTGGTTAACCTGGCAGAAACAGGGTTTTGTGTAATGACATTCAGCAGCCTGACCTCCAGCTAAACAGGGAGACCCCATTTTTCTAATGACATCATGACTGCTGTCAGGGATGGACAGGGTGCTAAGCAGGGGCGGCTGGTATATATGGGCTAACAGGGCTAAGCCCTCCCTACCTTTTACAGTAAAAATGAAAAAATATTATTAAAAACCTTAGAACACATTGTTTTAAATTTTAATTGATCCTAAAACAGTAACAGTACCAAAAAGTGGCAGAATAAAACCCAGGATATACGAGATATCTTGGGTTTTTTCCTGTGAATGGGCTAAATGTATTCAGCCCAAGCACAGTAGCAAGCTTCCATTCACTTTTGATTGACAGGTGTCGTGACACACCCCCTTCATATGCTGCCCATTTGGGCTAAATTAATTCAGCCCAAAGGCTGACCTTTGACCTATCACAGCGCGGTAGCAACAGTACAGTGACCTTCGACCTATCCTATCACAGCGCAGTTCTAGCTGTAAAAAATGGCAGGGCTTTGTACCGCCTACTTCCGGGTTATGGAGCTCGGATTAGTTCCAAACACTCTCATTTGGGCGCTGGACCTCATTCACTGACATTGCGGCGCATCGAATTGTTCCAGAGGTAAGTTGCTGAAATATCAACCTCTTTTGAATTGTCAACTGTCTATATTGTATCAGAGGCCCATTGTGATGCTTACACTGGTCTTCATCTGTACGTGGACAGCGTAATTATCTATATTTTATCTTGGTTGTTAGAGCCAATTTTCAAGCATTGCCTGCTAGCTAGTTAGCTAGTGCGACTTCGCCAGCTGTAAAGGTAATGAATAGTCCGGTAATAAATCGCTAGCAACTTTTATATTAAAGATGTTTGGTAACTAACAAGCAGGATTTACATGTATTACTAAGGGGTTTTATTTACTTTGGCTTTTATCTGCTGAACCTGACTGTGCCAGCCATCGTTAGTCGGTTATGTGTGTGATATAGGACTTGTTCTAGCTGCTAGCACTAGTAGAAATAAGGGGGCGTTTTTGATAAATATTTCATTTAATATATCATTGAATTTTGGGACATACTACCGTTTTTATTATGTGACGTTATGGCTGCCTTTAATTTTTTTGTGCTGTTCCGTGTTCAATTTAACATGGTCACATTTATTACTTCATGTAGGATACTGTGCTTTATTTTAAGCTGCAGCTGCTGCTGGTGGTCACTGCGGCTGATGGTGGTGGTCACTGCGGCTGACGGTGGTGGTCACGGCGGCTGACGGTGGTGGTCACTGCACTGATGGTGGTGGTCACGACAGCTGACGGTGGTGGTCACTGCGGCTGACGGTGGTGGTCACCGCGGCTGACGGTGGTGGTTACTGCAGCTGACGGTGGCGGTCACGGCGGCTGGCGATGGTGGCGGTGGCAGCTGCTTATGGTCTGCGAATTGGCTGCTAATTTGGTCCTTCTCCTGAGTTTTTTTTTTCATTTGGTTCTTCATGGTTGCGATGTCATGGATCACCTGCCCCTGGTTTTGTTTTTCTTGTTTTTCACAAACACACATTCTTGTTGTCTGTCATTGTTTATATTAATAAAAAATACTTTCTTTGAAAACATTGATTTGTTTCCAATTACTTACCAATTATTGCCGTTATTGTTATTATCATCTCTATTATTGTTAATATTCTTGTTGTGTACTCCTGTATGCTTTGGCAATATTGTGAACCAGAGAGAGAGAGAGAGATTTTCGGCATCAGGCCATTCTTATGTCTCCCCAGTGTTGCCATAGAGCACTTCCTAAGTAATAAGCAAGTAATTTCCCCCTGGGATTATTAAAGTATTTCTGATTCGGATTCGGATTCTGCTTCTGATTCTATAACAAAACATACACTGTTGTTGCTGCAACTTGATGTGATGCTACTGTTGCTGCTGTGTGAAGTATTGATAAATGCAATGCATTCGTTAGCCCACCCACCCAAAATCACCACCAGCCGTCACTGGTGCTAAGTGTCATTCCTCAGGCCTGTGAGTAGCCGTTTTTAGACAGAGCACCAAGCCGCCAATTTGCCCGTCCTTTTGGCGGCTCGGTCCGCGTTTTTAGACAGAGGCCGGCAAATTTGGGGTCTGTTTTGGTCCGCCGATTTTCGGCCTCGGAGCGTTCACGGAGGCGGAAATGTGCCGGCCCGTGGGTGAGATGGGCGGAGGTGTCGATGATCTGCACTGTTTTGCGACCCACAACCGAGGAGTTTTAAAACCAGGAAACAGCTGATCACAGCAGTCAGTCCATCATTTCATCCGCGGACGTCAAGATGAGCAACTGGACAGCCGCTGAGATCCAGGAGATGCTAGTGTAAAGTTCATAAGTTAATTTAATTCATATCGTTCATTTTGGAGTCAATTTATAAAAAAATGTGTTAATGTTTACACAGTCAATATAATGTATTTATGACTGCAGTTGTTATTATTTGCATATTTTCATGTTGAAATCTTCTCAGCTACCATAAATGTGCTGAATGTACCTTTTGAGTTGCCGTACAGTTACCTCAGCCCTTCTAGCTTCTGATTGGTTAGTCTAGTCTCATGGGAGTCAGAGACAGGAAGTAAAGGTTGTTGTTGTGAAGCTAAAATGCGGTCAGAAAGTAAAGTGCTACTTGAAGAAATTATCCGTCTCCATCCTGCTCTTTCTATCATTAAGACTGCACAAACCACCACACACCGAACCCTCACGTTACATTTGGTGGCAGCGGTGGGATATCTTTCGGTGATTTTGTGCGTTTGGTGAGTTTTTTTGATTTTCTGTGGATATCGTCAGATTTTACCCCCCGGTGGATTATCGTCACGTTTTGCTGCACGGACATTTTTTTTGCACTCTTCGGAAGCAGCGGATAAACTACCAGCTGACAGTTTTGGAGATACAAAGGATTTTTTGTGTGCTTTTCTCCCCATTTTGAGGCTTTTTGTAACTTTTGTACCGGACATTTTCCTGCCATGTCTGACAACGAAAGTAACTCTGTGCATGAGCCGCAGCTCTCTCCCGGACAACAACGCAGGCTATTGGATGCTGTACCATCTACTGCTGCTGCTGTAGCCACAGCAACTGTCTCCAGTGCCCTGAAAATTGACCTTCCACCTGCTTTTAAAGGAGATGGGACAGAATCTTTCACAAGTTGGTCTCGACGTTTTGAAGTAGCAGTACAAGCTATGACCTCGCCTAATGCTGATTTGCCCCCATGATGGCCTCCATCCTCCCCACTCGCTTAGCCGATGCTGCATTCCTGTACTGCGACAGCCTGCCTTCTTCAACACAGAAAGACTATGATCTAGTAAAGGAGAAGCTAAAGGAAGTTTTTGGACCAAAATACTCCCTGCCATTCTTCCAAACACATGTGAATGCTCGCCCTCATAAGTCAGGTGAAAGTTTGGATGTGTATAGTGCTGACATCACTCGTCTTGTGCTAGAAGCTTTCCCCAACTATGACCACAATGCACTGGAAGGTGAGAAATTTCGCCGTTTTGTTGCTGGCTTGGACCCAGTCTTACAGTCAAAAATTCATGAGATGGGTGCAGAGAACCTTGAGGACGCCGTGCGCATTGCCAGCCGCTGTGAGAGAGCACGCGCAGCGCTGCAACTGACCACAGCAGCATCCCCATGCACTCAGCCTTCAGAACAAGTAGCTATGATTCGTCCTAAACCTTCTGACGACAAACTTCTCCAAGCAGTTGAGCAGCTGACCCTTACTGTCACCAGCTTAAAGCATGAAGTACAGCAGTTACATGAGAAACACAGTCACCTTGCACAGCGCTTTGACTCCAGAGCTGACAGATCCTCCACCACTGATGTTCGATACAGTGCACGCAGTCCTCCTCCCTCACCCTATCACACCAGACAACGCCCCAGAAACTACCACTCACCTGAAAAGTATTATGGTTATAATCCAGAATCCCGCTATGAACATTGTCCTCCTTCTTCTGATCAGCAGAGACGCAATGAGTGGAACAACAATGACAAAAGTGACAGACATCACTCTCCTTCACGCTCATCCTACCAGTACTCCAGGTATTGTTACCATGACAACGATCGTAGCAGACACAGACGCAGCCCAAGTCCAGCTCCACTGAGAAATAGAGATGCAGCTCCACACATAAAGAGTAGTGTCCGCTTCCAGTCTCCTGAAAGGCGTGCAAATACCAGCTTCAGCCATCAGGGAAACTTTCAGTAGCTGCTGTTGAGGGGCAAACATCAGCTACTGCACCACAGCCCCAGAAGGATACTCCACAGTTAATGCCTGATGACAGAGACTCACGATCTGATGACTCTGTTTCTTCTAACATCATTGCTGTTGTGGAAGGCATTGAAGTGTGTGCTTTAATTGACTCCGGCTCTTTTGTTTCCATTGTGAGTGAAGATTTTCGAAACTCTCATCCAGCCTAAAGAAACGTCCCATGACATCCTCCTCTGTGCCAGCTCATTCCGTCAATAGGCAGCACCTGGATATCATAGGCAAGTTAACCATTGGAATCAGACTTGGAAAACAGGTATGGCAGCAGGAGTTTGAAGTTCTTAGAGGTGCATACCAGCCAGTCATACTAGGTTGGGATTTTCTGGATAAACACCATGCCCTCCTCGATCTCAGAAACAAAGTACTGCAACTTTGGGATATGAAAATTCCTCTAGTACCCAAAGGACATGAAGTGGCCGCTTGCTGTAATGTGTCTGTGCTCACACCCACAAAGATTCCAGCTATGAGTGAAGCCCTCATCACCGCCTGTGTGTCAGCAGCTACACCTGCTTCCCCTATGCCAACTGACTATTGTGGTGTTCTCATGCCCAATCCAGCCTGTGACATCGTCGTGGCACACTCACTCAGCGAAGTTCAAAATGGCACAACTACGGTTCGAGTCTTAAATCCCTCAAGAGACGACATTGAGCTACATTCTGGTCAACACCTTGGTGAGTTTCATGCTGCTTCATCTGTTGACATTCGACCAGCGGAAGAGGCATGTTGCGCAACCTCTCCTGTGTATGATTCAGGTCCACCTGTACAGATCAATGACACAAACCTGTCATCTTTCCAGGTTCAGTCTCTGAAATTACTGCTCCAGAAGTACACAGAAGTATTCAGTAAAAACTCGGAGGACTATGGCCGTACAGGCATAATCAAGCATCATATTCGCACTGGTAATGCCACACCAATAAAACAGAGAGCTTATAGAGTAACCCCAGAACAGAGAGCTGAAATACAAACTCAAGTGGAAAACCTGCTCAAAGCAGATGTCATTGAGGAAAGCTATAGCCCCTGGGCAGCGCCAGTTGTTTTGGTACGCAAGAAAAATGGTACATGGCGTTTCTGCCTGGACTACAGAAAACTCAACGTAGTTACAATCAAGGACTCCCACCCTCTTCCCAGAGTCGACGACGCACTGGATGCTTTGTCGGGCTCTGCTTGGTTCTCCACAATGGACCTTCAACATGGTTACTGGCAAGTCGAGCTGGAGGAGACAGACCGTGAAAAGACGGCATTCACAACAGGCAGTGGACTATATCATTTCAAAGTAATGCCAATGGGACTCACTAATGCTCCAGCCACATGCCAACGCTTAATGGAAATGGTTCTGCGTGGTCTCCCATGGAAAACCTGCCTAGTGTACTTGGATGATGTCCTTATCTACAGCCGCTCTTTCAGTGAACATCTCCAGCACCTGGAAGAAATCCTCTCCAGATTCAAGTCGAGTGGTTTGAAACTAAATCCATCAAAATGTTGTTTTGCCAGAGATCAGGTAAAGTTTTTGGGCCATGTTGTATCCAAAAACGGCATTCAGCCGGACCCCAAAAATGTGAAAAGTGTTCAAGACTGGCCTACTCCACGCTCAGCGACAGAAGTAAGAGCATTCTTGGGACTTTGTTCATACTACCGCAAGTTTATCAGGGACTTTGCACATCACAGTGTCTCACTGCATGCACTTACTGAAAAAAATGCACCCTTCTGCTGGACTTCTCAATGTCAGGATGCATTCACTTACCTGAAACATGCACTCTCAAACCCTCCTGTGGTTTCATTCCCAGATTTCACATTACCGTTCTCCCTCTACACAGACGCTTCAGGCTCTGCTATTGGTGCTGTGCTGGCTCAGAAACAGGAACATCAGGAAAAAGTGATTGCCTATGCAAGCCATGTTCTAACAAAAGCAGAAAGGAAATGGTCAACCTATGATAGAGAGCTCTGGTCTATTGTTTGGACAGTAAGACATTTTCGCCATTACCTGTACAAGCAGCCATTTGTCATTATTACAGATCACAAACCTCTTTTGGGTCTCAGAAAAATACCCATTGATAATGACAGAACTGGCCGTCGTGCACGCTGGGCTCTTGAACTTGATCCTTTTGAATGGACTGTGATTCACAAAGATGGCTACCGCCACCTTAACGCAGATGCAATGTCACATTGCCCTGATAACACCAGACCAACAGAGCAGGACAGCCCCTGTCCTGCTCCTGCCAGTCCACACACTGACAAAAATCCATCCTCTCCTGTAAGTTCCGTACACCATCACAGCTCCTGCAGTACTGATCTGGAGCCAGTTTCCTGTAACCAGACTAAATCACAGCCTTCAAGTCCAGATGTGCAGTATGCTGCGCAGTCTGTCGCTTCCACAATCATGTTTCAGCTCCCTGAAGAAGATCTTAAACAGGAACAGCAACAAGATCCTGTACTGTCTGAGGTTATTGGCTGGAAAACTAAAGGTCAGAAACCACCCTACTGGCACTTGAAGAAACGCACACCTGCTGAGAAAACGCTTTGGCATGAGTACCACAGACTTACCTTTCACAATGGTTTACTTTGTCGTAAAGTTTTCAGCCCACCCACTAAGTCAGTGCTGCATCAAGTTGTTGTTCCCCAAGCCTTGAAAGACACTATCCTACAACTGCTGCATGGAAATCCAGTAACGGGTCATTTGTCTGCAGATAAAGTCCTCAAACGTGCACAGCAACTGTGTTACTGGCCATTCATGTCACGTGACATCAAGCTGTGGTGCAAACAATGTACTCCATGTGACGCCAGACGGAGTCCCACACCTCATCAGAGAGCCCCAATGAACACGATCGTTGCTACGGAACCATTCCAAAAGGTGGCAGCTGACATACTTGAGCTCCCCATTACCAGTCATGGCAACAGGTACGTCCTTGTTGTTCAAGACTACTTCTCCAAGTATGTTAACTTGTATGCTATCCCAGACCAGCGTGCCACAACAGTTGCAAAACGTCTGTTTGAAAATTTCATCTGTGAGCATGGCATCCCCGAAATGCTGCATACAGATCAAGGACGTCAATTTGAGTCAGACTTGGTTAAGCACCTGTGTCAACTGCTGGGCATCAAAAAGACACGGACCAGCCCATATCATCCTCAGTGTGACGGCATGATCGAGAGATTCAACAGAACACTTACTGATCAGTTAGCCAAGACACTTCTCCAGCAGCCTGGGGAATGGGATGACTGCCTCAACCAAGTTGCTCTGGCTTACAACACCAGCCCTCACTCTACAACTGGTTTCACTCCATTCTTCCTCACACACGGTCATGAAGCCAGAATGCCTGCCAACGTGCTGTTACCAAATAACATGCCATCTTCATCTACTCTGCAGTCTCCTACTGACTATGTTGCACAGTTGACTCAGAAACTTCAGTCAGCCTTTGGTTCTGCTGCATGGAATAGAGACTGTGCCCACAACCGGCAGAAGCAACAGTATGACAAAAGTGTCAGGCACACACCCTATGCTCCTGGAGACCATGTGTGGTTGAATGACCCCACTACGTCAAAACAAAAACTCTCTCCTCACTGGAAAGGCCCCTTTGAAATATTGGAGTGCCTTGGCTCTGATGTGGATTCTCCTGGAGTGACATACAGGATTCGTTACCGCCTGGACCAGTCTGACAAGTCTCAGATTGTCCACTATAACCGTCTCAGACCATATAATGCTCCTGTATCTGATTGTGGACATAAGACACCTGATTGTGACTCACCTTTGCAGCCCCAGCTTCCTCGCTTGACTGCATTGTCAGGTGCCTTGCCCTTTAAAACTCTGACCTCTGCAGCAACACCGGGCTATCACAAAGACGGCCGGAACCGTGCTCCTCAAATGGCCCCTCACAGTTGCCAGCCCCAGACTCCGCCTGGACCTGTGCCTCATTCCCGCTCTCCCCTGCCACCTTCCCCTCGGACTCAGTGTGTGACTGCTCCCTCTTCTGGACAGGGTAGGGCACTCCAGTCTGGCACGACTCTCTCTGCTGTTCCTGGCCAAGGTTCTGATTCTTCTCGGTGTCCCAGCAACCGCCAAGTTAAACCTCCCAGATACCTCATGGACTATGTTCTCAAGTGAAACAATTGCATTGTTTGTTTGTTTTTGTTTTTTTTTTGTGAAAGGGTTACTTATTCCCCCTTGATGTCCGTGAAACGAGGACGTTTCTTTTGTGGGAGGGGGAGGAAATGTAAAGTTCATAAGTTAATTTAATTCATATCGTTCATTTTGGAGTCAATTTATAGAAAAATGTGTTAATGTTTACACAGTCAATATAATGTATTTATGACTGCAGTTGTTATTATTTGCATATTTTCATGTTGAAATCTTCTCAGCTACCATAAATGTGCTGAATGTACCTTTTGAGTTGCCGTACAGTTACCTCAGCCCTTCTAGCTTCTGATTGGTTAGTCTAGTCTCATGGGAGTCAGAGACAGGAAGTAAAGGTTGTTGTTGTGAAGCTAAAATGCGGTCAGAAAGTAAAGTGCTACTTGAAGAAATTATCCGTCTCCATCCTGCTCTTTCTATCATTAAGACTGCACAAACCACCACACACCGAACCCTCACGTTACACTAGCGTCTCCTCGGTCTCTGCAGCTGTTTAGTTGTGTTAGCTTGTTGTTGTGTCGGCAAGCAAGAACGGTCGCCACTTTCAAATTAAAAGCCCCCCGCTAAGAACCCAGTTCTAAACTCCATTGAGGTGCAATGTAAAGCTCTTATTTTGAAGACAAATTCTATGTCACTGTTCACAGCCCACCTTCGAGCTTCACGTCACGTCACATGTTTACGCCTACCCCAGAGGCAGCTTTTGGAAAAGGAGGAATATTACACCTCGGTTTTAGAAAGACAGGCCGGCACATTGCCTGATGGGGGGCCTACCCTGTTATTTTTCCAACTATTATACATTTGATTAAAAAAACAAACAAACTTTATTATCATCACTGTTGCTATTATTATCTGTTTCTTATCCACAAACCTCGCCCCCCCCCCCCTCCTCTTGTGAACTAAGGTGATTTATTTTAATTCCTGTTCTCACCCTAACCCCCATGGTCTCATTTGTCCTCTAAAATGAAGACAGTGAGCAAAGGACCACCTCATTCATGGGGACAGTCCATGTCAAAGAACAGCTGTTTTTTCTTTTCCTTACTTTTCTTTTTAAATCTCAAAATCCACAGCCAACTCCCAAACAATTATTTCTTAAAAAGACCTAACAAATTATCCATTTGTAAATTTGGCAGAAAACTTGTTAAAATTAGGGCTGTAACGACACACGTATCAAAACCGAAATCGCGACACTCAGATCCACGAACCTGTCTCGCGGTTTGAGAAGGTAGAATCGCGACACAAGTTCCTGTCCAGATCCAGCCCTATGAGTAACAATAAGTAGCCCCTTTCACACAGAGACGCCGCATTAACACCACAGGTGGTTCACCAATTCTCCGCCTATGGTCGTTCACTCAGAGCAAAGCACCGCTGGAGTGAAGACGAACCAGGGGAAGACGCATAAAAGCCGCAGCCGTGTGTAGGAACTTGCCCGCGTCGCTTGTGCCACAACAAGGAGATGCGATCTGCATGTCTGTGTCCGTTTGACCTATCACCTAATTCCCTGCCACCTCATCGTGACCTGGTCCCTTTCTCCCCTTCTCCCTGCACTTTGCTAGTTAAAAGACACCATGTGATATGCAATAAACATGTTGCCTGCGGGAAGACCAGCTTTCACAACTCACGAGGGGAACCACTGGACTCCCTTCAATTACCTATTATATTATAACTATGGCTTGCAAACAAAAGCACATCTGTGGACTTAATATTCCTTCACCGAACGTCCTGTCCGAGAACAAGAGCCGTGTGTTAGGATACCCTCCAGCCTCAGACGGTCCCATGTTACCGTGAAATCAATAGTCATAAAAGAGAACCATAAACATCTCCATACTATCAAGAGAAGTGGAGAGAGTCCTGATCTTTTTCCTAATCCAAGATAGATGCCAAGACGTAGCATTATCCTTTCTTTAACAGTATATTCTTCCACAGCAGGACCAGATCTACATTTTGATATGTAACTTACCTTCCTGATGTAATCCTAACCCAAGTTACTATTTTTTGATTTTACCATCTGAGTGTCTGATGTAGCCACAGTGCCATCTCCTGGTAAGTTTTGGTATAGTTCCCAGAGGACTTTCTTAAAGGTCCCATATTATGGTCATTTCTGCTTCTTGATATGGTTCCTTGAAGTCTAAATGGAATGTTAGTAACATGCTTTGGTCGAAATAAACTGAAGGATTAAGCACAGCAGGGTTCTTGAAACACCAGTTTCACAGCCCTGCTCCAGGCTACCGGTTTCAGTGCCTTTCCCTTTAAATGCTAATGAGCTACTGCGCGCCGCCCACGGTGCCACCCACCTCCTCCTGCCTGCGGAAGACGTGAGGATGGCATCATGTGACCATGGCAACGGCGGAGTTTCTGGGAGTAATGGCTGCCGGACAACAGACTGCAGTCCGACCCAGAACAAGAGGCTCCAGAAGAAAGTAAGCAGCCAAGAATGAACATTGATGTTTCTCAGTGGTCAGTAGTTAAGTTTGTTACCTCGACATAACTTTTATGTTACTGCAGACTAACAAAAGTTTTACGAGCTTACTGGCTGTCTGCCCCGCGTTGTTTCAAATAACAGCCCCCTTCTCCTGCCTCGAGTGTTTACATCATGAAGCTTAGCTAAACTTCGGCTAGTGTTTACTTGTGTTCAGTTGCAGTAACGCGGATGCAATTTAGCAACAGCCATTACAAGACACAAGCGTAACCCCATATTATTATTTACATTTATGTAGCCAGGTAAGTTGATTGAGAACCTCTTATTTGTAGTGACGACCTGTGATTAGCTACGGCCAGCAATTTTCAAGTTTTCAATAAGCCACAGTTGCCTCCCATCACCTCTCTACCGTCAGAATTGTTTTTTTTTTTGTTTTTGTTTTTTTTTTACCAGTTACAAAGGTTTATAAACTTAAGATATATTACCAAAGAAACAATGCGACGTGATTAGCGATTATAGTTTCCAATGAATAATACAAATTCTGCATAAAAGTAGGTGTTCCTGTGGCAATTGTGTACAAATGCCTACATAACCTGAGCACATCTGCTGTATGGAAATACCACAATGAAGTGTGAACACTGGGCAAACATGGTTGTCATTTTGCTGTCTCTCTTTTCTCTAATCTATTGTTACTCACTTACCTTTCATAATTTCTAGGTTACACGAAGACTACAGCAGCATCCCGATACACCATCATGCATGGTGGACCCTCCTGGCCTGTAACCTGTCTGCCTGAATGTATCTGCACTGCAGCATGCACTGAACATTTATCGGACAGTCTATGGACCCTTACGTCTGAGGGGAATAGTGCAGTAAGCTTTTAGTCACATAAATACTATTAACTTATCGCAAAAGTGTTATGATGAAAAGTACATAACTGATTCCTCTATCTTACATTGCTTAAAGTTTATCTTTTACTTATTACCATGAAAATTACATATCAAACAATGAAAACACAGAACAGTTAGGAAAGATGTTTTATTCTAAGAAACATTTGTGTTGACATGAATGACATAATAACAAGAAGAAGAAAATATAAAGTGAAACAGTTTGACTTTATACATCAACTTCAATATCAATATGAAAATGATAACAAAGAAAGTATCTAGTTGCTATGGGTGTAAACATTCAGTGCTGACTTTATACTGAATTGTGTTCAGCCAATATAGCCTACAGAAGCTTTGTAAGCTGGTGCTGGGGCTCTCTGGGGTGGAGAGTGAGAGTTGTGCTGCCCGTCTGTGTGGTCTGAGAGGTCTTCAGGGTTTATGAGTTTCAGCACCTCCTTACCATATGGGGCAGGGTCCTGGAAAACCTTCTTGAAGATCAGGTCCAACAGAGCATCACCGCAGTCTGCAGTGCAATAAACAAAAATGTATGTTTACAGGAAAATTGCAGTAGAACCAAAAAGCCTTGTGCTGTACTGTTGTGAAGTTTCTCTTATGTCTCCTAATTACTTCTTATTTATACATTCTCCTTATTATTTATTTTGAAAAACCATCTTAAAATAATTCAGATTTTAAGTGTTCGTGTTCAACCTTTTGTGTGATGCCTGAGTGCCCATTTTTATTTTAATTTGCAAGGTTCAAATATAAGATTGTAAAACTTACGGAATGTCGCCTCTGTCTTCACGGGTTTGGCTCTGTATGGAAGCGAATCTGTTCCATAATTCAAATTAAAATGCATTAACAGAAATGCTTTTTCATTTTCAGAATATAGCTGCATTATGTGACTCAAAAATAAAATGAGTAATAAATTATCCAAATTGCATTTTCATTTTCTTATTCAAGACTGCTCACTTTGTAACTAAATTAAAATGATAAAGAAAATTACATTTAAGATTTAATTTTCAAAATATGCCCCAGCAAAAAGTTGCCAAAATTCAATTTGAAATGTCAAATTTGAAAATTAAAATGCATTAGCAGAAATGCTTTTTCATTTTAAGGTCATCGTGCATTATGTGACTCATAAATAAAATGACTAATAAATCATCCAGATTGCATTTTCATTTTCCTCTTCAAGACTGCTCATTTTGTGCCAGGGCTGAAAAGTAAACTGCTTTTTCGTTTTAAAGCCCGCCCCCCGCAAAAAGTGTTTCAAAATTCAATTTGGATTCGCAATCCCAAGCGGCGCAGGAGAGTGACGTCAGAGGCCTCTCTTCTTCTTCAGCCCAGTCTGACCGACCGTGCTACGCATCTAACACGTTAGGGGGCGACAGTGTGCATGTTCGACGCTGGAGCAAGAAGAGAGACAAGGGGACAGTGCGAAGGCTGTGTTGTTGTTAGCATAGACTGTGGTACATGTTGTCAGAAACAGCGGGGAAATCACCACCATGTCCAGTTCTGTACTGCGGTCAGGACAGCCATGGTTCGCGTTTGCTTGGTCAAATCAGCCGCACATTTTTTCCAGTGCGCAAATGCTCTAACATTTACGGTGATCGTGACGAAGCCGCTCTGAAGAGCTTCTGGTAGTGAGTGATGGGTCCGCTGCAGTCTCACAGTCAGAACCGTGAAACACACACGGTACTTTACAGTCAGTACTCCCGGTAATAAACTGAAGGTATCAGCTGGACTGTACGTCGACGTCGCCCCCATATTGGATGTGGCAGCTCAGCCCCGTGAACTGATACATGCCAATGGAGTGAAGCTAACAAAGTGCTATATGTCTGTCATTTACACATTCACACACGTAGGGATACATTCAGGCAGGGGCGCCGCTAGGGATTTTGGGCCCCATGAAAAGAATCTTTACAGGGCCCCCAACACAGCGGTGAATTTTTTTTATGCTATTTTACATACAATTATGCATTTTAATGGTATTTTTGACTATCATTACCATATTTGTGAAAAAGGAACAACATGACAGTTGACATGTACAGTAGGGGAAGAACTGAGCACTCTGAATACAATGGAATTCATTTTGATTCATTTATTTGCTGCAACACTGATTCTTAAATTGGAAATAAACTCTTCCATGAAAAAATAGCAATTATAATCAGTGGAGAGAAAAAAATCTCAGCAAAAACAAAAACACCATCAGAATACAAAATGGCCATATATGATTTCTCATCATTTAAGTAGAACTTAATATATAAAAAGAATGGCAAATTATTATTATTATTTCAACACACACAGCTGCTCACCTCCTTCCTCATGTGGGGGCACTGGGGCTGGTTCAGGGGGATGGGGAGTTGGGGGCTGACAGACAGCTGCTGCTGCTGCTGCTGCAGCTGCTGGTGCACTTGACTCTGTTCAGAATGAGGCATCATTTTGACAGAGGGGAGATTGACTATTATTGAATAAGAACAGCTTGATAAATGTTTGACTGGATTCATTATTTAACTAATATAGCAGTAAAATGTAAAAATCCAGAGTTTTCTTGAGCTAACATGGTGAGAAAAGTGAGCTAGCTTACAGACCACAGACAGGGACAAAGTTAATATTCCATAACTTTCCACCACAACTAACAAACCCACCTTTTTTTGGAAATACTGGGTGACATATTGTCGACCCTTCAACTCCTTCTCCTCTCTTAATTTCTTTTCCTTCCTTTTTTGGCTGCCTGATTTTTGAGGCATACTGCCGTCTCCTCCGCTTTGCCCGCTGTGGCGCTGTGTGACACCGCCGGTGTGCTACCTGCAGCTGATCCAGTGGACTGAACCATTTTACGTAAATAGAGGGGGGGAAGGGTTGTTGTTTCCAAAACTAACAAAGTTATTGTTAGCAGGACATGGAAAATAAAACATTTGTGATTATATGTTAGTTAATAACTTAGTGTCATTATATTTTCTGTGATATAATTCCATCATCATTAGGGGCCTCTCTGGGCCCCCCTCAATCATGGGCCCCTAGAATCCGTCTCCCTTACCCCCCCTTTACGGCGCCCCAGCATTCAGGAAACAGAGAGGAACCAAAAACAACGTGTGCAACGTTCTCTGATTATTATAAACGTTAACTACTCCTCTTATGTTCAGTATACAGGTATTTATGGAACAGATTCGCTTCCATACGGGTGTACCTGGGTATTCTGTGTTTTCCCTCGTTTGTCTTCCCCCTTTTTCTTCCCTCACCGGCTCCCGTCTACCGGCTTCCGGACCTGTGGGCGTGCCAACCGTACCGGCTCCAGGGGAGAGGCGCACCTGGGTTTCATTCATTCATCATCCCCCTGCTACTTTCCCCGCTGTTTCTGACAACATGTACCACAGTCTATGCTAACAACAACACAGCCTTCGCACTGTCCCCTTGTCTCTCTTCTTGCTCCAGCGTCGAACATGCACACTGCCGCCCCCTAACGTGTTAGATGTGAAGCACGGTCGGTCAGACTGGGCTGAAGAAGAAGAGAGGCCTCTGACGTCACTCTCCTGCGCCACTTGGGATTGCGAATCCAAATTGAATTTTGAAACACTTTTTGCGGGGGGCGGGCTTTAAAACGAAAAAGCAGTTTACTTTTCAGCCCTGGCACAAAATGAGCAGTCTTGAAGAGGAAAATGAAAATGCAATCTGGATGATTTATTAGTCATTTTATTTATGAGTCACATAATGCACGATGACCTTAAAATGAAAAAGCATTTCTGCTAATGCATTTTAATTTTCAAATTTGACATTTCAAATTGAATTTTGGCAACTTTTTGCTGGGGCATATTTTGAAAATTAAATCTTAAATGTAATTTTCTTTATCATTTTAATTTAGTTACAAAGTGAGCAGTCTTGAATAAGAAAATGAAAATGCAATTTGGATAATTTATTACTCATTTTATTTTTGAGTCACATAATGCAGCTATATTCTGAAAATGAAAAAGCATTTCTGTTAATGCATTTTAATTTGAATTATGGAACAGATTCGCTTCCATAGGCTCTGCACTCTCCCTTCCAGGACTTTGGAAAGCTCAGTTTGTAAAGAGGATCTCCTGATGATGTGGTGGCTTGTCCTCTATCAGCCTTCTCACTGTAATGCAGTGCAGCCAGGTAGAGTCTTGGACAGTAAAAATAAAATAAAACATGAAAACAATTGCAAGAAATGGACAAACAATTTGAAATGTTCTCAACAAGTAATCACAGTTTAATTATCCTGCACCGAATTCCCAGATATGGATAGGATAACACATGACAGCACTGTTACAGTATAATTCAAGCACTAAATGCTGCAACGCGTTACGTTACTCTAACCTGACCTTTTTATTTCAGTAACAAGTAATCTAACGCCTTAACATTTCCAAACCAGTGATCAGATTAAAGTTATGTATTCAAGTCACTGTGCATTACAATTATTTTGGTCATTTTCCTTAGTACAAATATATACTTTTGCTTTCTTCTTGCGTCTCGGGGAGTGATGTCACGTACGTCTGAAGTCATGTTTTGGCCATGAGGATAACTCACGTGTAACACCACGCAGCAACACAAAAATGGAGGGAGGAGAGAGATGCACGTTTTCTAGCTGTGAATATGGTCATTATTTTGAGTTATTAAAAACAAAAATCACGAATACTTGGTCAGGGGCCCGTCCCGGCCGAGGATAGCGGCGGGGTCGGGCTCGGGCAGAGAATCTAAACTGTGTAAGTTAGCAAGCAACATCACACTCGTGTTGCCCCGGCCTATGCCAACATATTGCAGCTTAGAAAACGTTTTCAAATGCATTATATTTCACAAAATCCTGAAAACTGTGTGTATGTACCGCTTGACCGACCGGGTCTCTGGGTTTACATGTGGAGACCGTGTTGATGCGAACTAGAAGCTTGCGGTTAGCATTAGCTTGGAAGATCGCGGTTAGCGTTAGCTGGTACTATGTGACACTGCTTAGTTAGTTCGTGTAAAATTGCTAAATAAACACAGCTAAATACTTGCACATGCAGACATTTCCCTAGGACACGCATTACATAATGTGCAAGATCAGAAATGTAATACACACAATGACTCTGCTGTAGCACTAACTTGTGTGGTCAGAGAAGCTAACGTTAGCGGTTAGCCGCTAACCTTACCTTGTTCTAAATGCAAAACACACAGTACATCACGCACGAGTTCAGCCTAATCTACTGAAACACACAGCACATTTGTATACTTACATGTCCTTGGTCTGCAAGTATTCCTTTGAGTATAAGTCTGCCAACTACTCCTGCCTTGTACTGGCCCAAGTTGGTGAAACAGTCAGCTCAAAGTGGTTCGCACACACCAACAGTTTTTTGCCAACTTCATTTTCTAACCGAGCGGAAAAAAATGGCGGCGTTTAGATAATTCCTTGGGGTGTGGCAAACCTTCACCTGGGGCGGTGCCACCAACCTAGGGTGGACGCGTCTAGTCTGTCGGTGTCGTCACCGATAGACTATCTTCAACTCGCCTGTTTAAGCACACATTTTCTAAAGGCGGAGAAAGCAAAAAAGGGAGAGGATGAACTTTTTTCATGCCAGGGGGGATTGTAGACAGGCCGGGGATGCATATTATTGATAGAAAACCACTCTAAGGTGTATTTTGCATAATATGGGACCTTTAAGTAATGTAATCCACAATTTATGTTTATCTATACTTTCTTTTACCTCCAACATACATTTTGAAGTATAAGTCAGCACTATTTGAAACAGGTTCGAGCCATCAATGCTGGCGGAGGTTATGTATCTGTGTGTTGCATGTATTATAACTGATAATTCCTTTTGCCTATTAAGCAATTTGATTTATTTCATTTTGATCATGTAACCAAATGTTTTATGTGAAAACTCATGGTGGATTTAGGTGAACAGTCAAGCGCGATCTTAAAACTTTCAGAAGGATAGTTTTATTCAGCAACAAGTAATAAGTCCGTGATTTGATCAGTGAACATGGCCTGGAGGGAGAGACGTGACCAAGCCTCCTCGGAGCCGCCCTCTCCTAAGCCTTAAAAAGAGACACATCGTGTCCCATCATTCTCTTACTGACTTACTCTTACTCACTCTTACTGCTATTTTCTTACTTTCTTTTACTCGCTTTTGTTTTTGCATTTTTACTTTCCTCCTTACTTTTTCTTATATTTTACTCATACACGTTATTGCTTTTTCGCTCTCGCGTGTTTTAGGCGTCTTTACTTTGTTTTAACGCCGCGTAACTCTTTCATTTTTCAACATTGAGTTTTGTACTTTGCTTATTTTTGAGGCTCCGAGACTTTGTAATCTCTGGAGATTTAAACTACTTATACGGCTTTCTTCAAGTGACGTGCCGTTATTTTGAGAATAAGCAAGGACGAAATTAATTCAGTTTTCCTTTTTATATTGTTAAAGTATCGTGTTAAACTCAGAAGAAGCCATTTTGGTTTATTTCCGTAACTAGTAAGTAAGGAATTCACGCCCGGCCAGCGTTGTATCCTCCAGTTATTTTTGACGAGAAGTTAAATCCGTTAAGGAGTCGAAGTTGAATCATCACCACTCCAAAGAGACTCTGATTTTAGACGCTGATCATACATCAAAATCCGGTACAGAAACTGAACTGTGCAAGAAACCGGGACAGCCTCTCCAGCTGACTAAAGAAGTCGACATCCAGCCAAGCGAAATTCCGTTGGGCCGGTGAACTACGTCATCGGGGGAAGCCGCTGCGTCACCAGCCTGCGACCAAACAGCTGCCGCACTTGCAGCCACAGGACCAGAGGGTCGCTCCGTGGAAAATCTTCTGCTACAAGCAAGTAGGCTGAAATCTCTGCACACAGCTGGAGTCACAAAGATCAGAGTTGGTGTCTATAAAGCTTCAACTTCCACCTTATAAACTCAAGGAAATTTCGCATAGCGTCCCGTTAGAATAGATAGATTACTCCCGTGATTTTATGAAGTAACGGATCGTTACACTAAAATCCACCATCGGTTAGAAATCAGCTGTTCAATAATTCACTCCCACAATCTTCACATTTTCTGTTATTTGTTGTTACCCGTTTGCATTATTATCCCATATTATTCACCCTGCTTTTATTTAGTTAATAAATATATATAATCTTATGTCGTTGTCTGTGCACATTTAATTTGATGTGGGAAATCTTTTTTTTTTTTATTAACTCATAAACATTCATAATTCATAGACATACATTATACATACAGATAGGAGTGGATAAGCAGACAGGGGAATGGTGGGAAGGAACCAAAATGAGCAGTAAAAGTATTGACAGTAGAAATATAGAAAGAGAAAAAACAAATAAAAAATAAACATTGCCAGGTGATAGGGAATCCATCTTTCTTGTAAAAAGTTCTTAAGGATGGGCTATGTTAAATCTTTCAAAAATAAAATTTGTTTTCATAGCTTTTTTATTTTTAATGTCTTTTATTGTAGTTGCGTACTGGAGAATTTCTTGTGTGAAATGATCCCGGCTGGGTTTTGATTCTGTCCATTTTTTTTTGTGGATATGAAATTTGGCCATAAATACTACCAGTTGTATAAAAAAAGGTTGTGTCTTTGTCCATCTTGTCGTTTCAAAAAAAATAAAAATGTCCTTTTCTTGTAGAGTGATCGCTTGTCCGGTTGTTCTTCTTATGAAGTGTTGAATGTCAATCCTGAACGCTTTAGAGAACATGCATTTATAGAAGAGGTGCTGTATTGTTTCAATTTCTTGTCCACAAAAAACGCAAAGAAAATCCATATCAATTTTAAATCTTTCCAAAGTCTTTTTTGCTGGATAAATATTATGCATTATTTTGAAAGACACTTCTTTTACTTTGTTACCAATACAAAACCTTTCACCTGCCAACCAAGCTTTGCTCCAGTTTATGTCATCATAAAAAGAGTTCCAGTAGAATTGTCCAGATGGCAAAGTTATATTTTGTAAGCAGTTTCTGATGAATTTATTGGAGCATCATTAAAAATAATAGCATATTCTTTTGGTGAAACTAGTAACTGGAACTTAGAGAGAAATTCATCATAACGCAACAAGTGTCCTTCATTGTTAAGAAGCTGACTTACTAAAATAATACCATGGTCAAACCATTTTTTATAAAACAGTGACTTATTTTTGTACAAAATACTCTCATTGTTCCAGATACACAGGTTAGTTGGTGAAAAGTTATGTTTGTATATCAGTTTCCAGGCGAGTAGAACTTATTTGTGGAAGTTAGATAGTTTGATAGGTAACTTTTCAATCTTATAGCTGCATTTCAGTAAGAATTTGATTCCACCAACATCATTAAATACATGTTTAGGGAAGCTGTTCCAGATGTTGTCACTCTCTTTGATCACATTTAATAACCATTTCATTTTAAAGGTGTTGTTCAATGTTTCAAAACTCAGCACCTCCATTCCTCCTCTACTCTTGGGGTTACACATGATTCCTCTCTTTAAATAGTGACACTTATTTCTCCAAATAAAGTTAAACAAAATTTTGTCTAGGTTTTTACAGACTGCAGGCGGCATTGCTAAAGCTAAGGATACATAGACCGACCTTGATATACCTTCGGCCTTAGAGAGAAGAACTCTCCCATTAAGTGTGAGGTCCCTCATCAGCCACATATTGAACCTTTTGCTTACTTGTTGCGTTATTGCACTATAATTAAGATTGCATCGATTATTTACATTTTTATCAATCACAACTCCTAGATAAGTAAGTGAGTTTTTAACAGGAATGTTGTCAAGCTCTAACAAATCACAGTTTTTGATTGGAAATAACACAGATTTATTTAAGTTCATCCTCAGGCCTGATACAGCTGAAAATTCTTCAATACATCTAATAACTTTACTTATCTCTTGTTTGATTTTTATAAAAATTGCTGTATCATCGGCCAGTTAAGATAGCTTAAATTCTCTGTCCGCAACTCGAACACCTAGAAATGGACATTTTTTTATATGCACTGCCATAACCTGAGCAATTAACAAAAACAAAAGAGGGCTCAATGGACAGCCTTGTCTAATACCCCGTCTAATATCAAATCTAGGGGTTGTTCCATTTGGTAGTTTCACTGAGCTGTTGCATCCTTTATATAGAGTTTGGACTACTTTCAGGAACCTGTCACCAAATCCAAAAAAATAAATAACCTTGATCATAAATTGGTGACTAATAGTGTCAAATGCTTTGTAAAAATCGATGAACAAAATGAGGCTATCATCCAGTATATAATCATTATAGTCAATCATGTCCAATATTAACCGTATGTTATTGGTTATGTTTCTTCCGGGCATAAAACCAGATTGTTCTTCATCAATAATTTCATTTAATCCAAGCTTTAACCTTTTGGCGAAGATCAAAGCAAAGATTTTAGCATCATTGTTTAATAAGCTGATTGGTCTCCAATTTTCAATGTTGAATTTATCTTTTTGTGGTTTTGGAATTACTTTTATAAGACCTTGTTTTAAAGTTGGAGGTAGCTCCTCTTTGTCTAGAGCTTCCTCAAATACTGCTACTAAGAAAGGAGCTAATGTTTCGTTGAAATCTTTATAAAATTCCCCTATTAGTCCATCATTCCCTGGAGATTTGTTATCTTCTAAACCATTAATGCAATTTTGTACATCTATCATATTGATTTTTTGATCACATATTGATTTGAAATTATCATTGATTTTTTTAGTCTCTGGTTCTATTCCTTTCAGAAATACATCCATAACATTTTCATCCAACTGATCTGCCCCATACAATCCCTCATAGAAATTGGCCACAAAGAATGAGATTTGCTTTTCATCATCACATATTACGTCATTAATTTTAAGTTTACTCAATGAAGATAGCTCAAAGTTTCTTTTTTCTAAATTAAAAAAGTATTTAGTGCATTTCTCACCTTGCTCTAGCCATTTTCTTCGAGACCTGACAAAAGCCCCTCTGGCCTTATCTTCTTATACTTTGTCAAGTTCTACTTGTGCACTTGCCAGTTCTTTCGTCTCTTCTTCAGACAGATTTAATTTACCCGATAAACTCATAATTTTATCGACAATTTGAGATTCTTTTTCTTTATTCATTTTAGAGATTTTTTTACTTAGTAATATAGCCAGGTTCCTTATTTCAAACTTCATTATCTCCCAGCATTGTCCAATTTTTTTTAAAACCTTTGCTTGTTTCCAATATTTATCTATGACTTTCTGGGCTTTTTTTTAAAATTCTTTGTTATGTATCAGAGTTTTGTCTAGTTTCCAGTATTCACTATTAAACTGATGTCTCCTTGTCTCCATATTAATTCTGATTGTTACACTTTTGTGATCTGTAAGAACTGCAGGTTCTATTGTAATTGAATCCACTTTATCCTCAACATCTGATGAAATTAACCAGAAGTCTATTCGTGATTGAAGAGACCCATCTTTATTTCTCCATTTATATGCTCGTTTATCTAAATTCCTGTGTCTCCAGTCATCAATCAAACTAATCCTGTCGCAAACATTTTCTAATTCATTTATTTGTTTTTCTCTGGGAGGCCATCTATCCATGTCGTCATCCATCACTGTATTAAAATCCCCCCCCCCACAAAACTTTAGCTGAGGGAAAAGTTGATAACAGCTGAGCAATCTTATGTTCCAGTGTTGAGAATAAAGTTGTATTCAATTTCTTATTGTTGAAAGCGTAGATATTTACAAGAATGAATTGGAAGTGATCAAGTTCTGTTAGGAGAATTATCCATCTTCCATTTGTATCTGCAAAATGATTAATTGCATGGCCTTTGAATTTCCCAAGCAAAATGGCTACCCTTGCCATTCTATTGCTACCATTGGAAAACCATATATCTTTACCCCACTGACTTCTCCAATATAGCATATCTGTTTGTACAGCGTGAGTTTCTTGAATAAAATAAAAGTCTGCCCCTTTATTCTGGCAATATAAAAAAAGACATTTTCTCTTCAATTGATTTCTGATACCCCTGGCATTGACAGAAAGAACACAAATTGACATTAAAATGAAACAAAGGGGGAAAAAAAAGAAAAGGGCAAAAAACAAATAATCACGGGAAAAATATAGTAGCACCTACCCAGAAACCTCTCTGGGTTGAGAGCAGATGCTATGTGGCAGACTGCTGCAGCAGATCTGACAGCATTTAAGCTTAACTGAAAAATTTTCCTCTCTTCATTTGGTCTGGTATTACGTCTCTAAGTCCTTGACTGTGACTCTTTTACCATCGATGCAGGCGTGCGTTCCTCTGAAGCCAGCTTTCTTCCCCTCTTTCCTGGCCTTCTCCACCTGCGGCCACAGCTGGTTTCTGGACTCCTTGGCTTCTTGTGTCAAGTCCTCCAGGATCTTTATTCTTCTCTCTTTGAGGAACTCTGATGTTCTGGCATCCTTCCAGCATCGTGTCCAGAGCGCGGACCCACTCTGTGCACAATGTCCACCGTGAGAGCCAGCTGGTTCGCAATGTCGGGGGAGATTTGGCCAAACAGGTCAATGATGATTTTCTTTATATCCTCTCCCATCATCTCAGGTATCCCCGCAACTCGGAGGTTCCATCGTCTCGAATAAGCATCCATGTCGTTATATTTGTCCCAGAGCTCCTTGCTCGTTTTCCCCAGGTCTGCAGCTTCAGCCTGGAGGGTGTTCACCTGGCCGGCCATGTCCTCCACCCGGCCCCACAGAGCCTCCAGGGAGTCTGTGACACTCTTCGTCGTTTTGGTGTTTTCTTTCACTGCTTCTTCCAGTGATTGGAGCCGCTTGAGAGACTCAACTTGTCTCTTCTCAATTCTTTCCAGAATGCTTAATGACAACAATTCGGAGTCCTCGGGCTCATCACTCACCGGTTTCTTTTTCTTCTTTGATTTTGGTCCTATGGGAGCTCCAGGTAACTGCTCCGGAGTCGGTTCACCTTCCTTATCAATGACACTGTCTATAACCTTAAGTTGGTCGTCCAGACAATTGCGTGCATAGGCATGCATCGTATTTATAAAGTTTTGTCCATAGCCATCAGAATGATGTCGACTCTGTACTCAACCAGGCGCAGAAATGTTTGTAGCGCACGTGGAGGAGTCTGTTTGCTGTTGTCTTCCGGAGAGCAATTTAATGTTCCTCGAAGTCAATTCTTAGGTAAATTCATCAAAATCTCATAGTCTTTTTCTTTCAGAGTTTAGATTTCGGAGAGGAAAATTTCTTGTATATCTGATTAATTTTTAGTCATGCTGCAAAGCCACTTGGTCTGCTAGGTCAAGACGTCATGCTCCCTCCCTCCGTGTCCAGCGTGAACGTCTTGATGTGGGAAATCGATGGGATCGTGGAAAGGATTCACTACTTCAGAATAGGAGATTAACTGAAGAATCTGAAATTCAACAGATCCATTTGAGACTGATACTTTTTCCTGTCTGCCAAACTTGGACAGTTGATATTTTGACTAATTCCCTCGAGTTAGTCTAGAAATTAAATATCGGAGGTGGTGTCCCGCCTAAAGTGTTCTTATTATCAAGGTATTGTCTCCTACACGTGGTTCGCCAATTCTCCGCCGATAGTGATTCACACAGAGCGAAAGGTCTCCGCCGTACCACTGTGAATTCACACAGAAAGCCGGCGCTGCGGCTCCCAAAGAGGCGTGACGGTAACGTGTACCCCCATGTCAATCTCGTGGGACAGAGGCTGTTTTCCGAAAGTTCACTGAAGTCTCGGTCCAGAGGGCTGAAGGTCGCAGAGATTCTTTTTCATCACAAACACTCGGTGAGTCAACGTTTTTTGTTGGTGATAGACACTGTTTTTCGGGCAGAAATGCCGCGAGGAGTCGGTAGGACAGGCGGGAGGACGGACGCTTCTCCACTACATCTGTGGTATCTTTTTCCTCATATAAGTTGCCAAAGACAGTTACAGTTACTACGTTACTTTTCTTTGGCTCTGTAACATTGCTTTGTGGGACATTTCTGTTTATTAAGTTGAGTGAGGGACCTGTGCAGTCATCAGACTGTACAACACGCCCTCCATACGCGCAGTAAGCTCATCCATTTAAACTGGTTCAGTTTCCCAGTACTGCGCGCTGATACTCTCAAATGAGTGTCATATCCAGAAGTTGTTGAAATGTTACATAAATAAAATTTTTAATTTTATTATAAAAAAATCGAGGTTTCTATCGTACCGTGGGTCAAAAATCGTGATACAAACCAAACCGTGAGTTTGGTGTATCGTTACAGCCCTAGTTAAAATGTATGCAAGATGAAGATGGGTAATACACCATAAAAAACATGGCAGTCCTAACCAACTAATATATTAAGACAGAGAGACAGGACCCCAAATCACAGCTCCTCTATACTCAAAATAAGGAAACTGGTGGGCTGTTACCTTAACTAAAGTGTAACATGTGTTATGTAAGCTATAATTTCATGTTTCAAATCAAAGGTGAACATGATTAAATCATGTTGTCTTTGCATGAAATCAAACAACTAAACATTCATTAGATTCATTCATGTTGCCAGAAAGTGAGGCAATTGAGTTTCTACAGGTAGGCGGGAAAAGCAAAGCGACATCGCGCGAGAATCGCACAAGGAGACTTGGGAAGAAGATCCTCATGGTCCTTCGGCGTGCGCATGGAAAAGGTAAGCAGAAATCCATTATTGTCCATTTAAATTCAAACTTAATACTATGCATAAATGTCATCAGCAGTTAGTCCGTCATTTTCAGCGATACTTGGTCACAATGATAGTTTATTTATTGTTATTAGACTAAATAGCCAACGTCACCATGTGCATGGGCCTATTCGCTATCATGGCGGTGTTGATTATTACAAATGGGAAAACTCTCTGGGAGGAATAATAATTGTGGTGAATTGCCAGGAATTGTGGTTTGCAGCGCAATTGTCTGCACGTTGTTTAGTGTATTTTACAAGTGAGCATGAGCGTTTTAGTGGGGCAGCTTAGCTAGAAATTATATAAGGATTGTGCATTTTATGATAAAAGCGTCAAATTTGTCACACTTTTAGCCAAAGACATGTAGAACAAAATTAGATGTGGAGGCACGACAAATTTTCAATATGGCGGCCATTTTTAAGATGGCCGCCAGTGACTGCCTGTTTTGAGATTAAATTTCACATTAACGATGGATAATAGGTGATAGAAACATGAAATTTGGTACAATTATAGCCAGAGAAATGGGGAACATGTAGAGGGATCAAGACTTTTCAATATGGTGGCCATTTTTCAAAATTGCTGCCAATGACAACTGTTTTTAGATAAAATTTCATATTAACAATGGATAATAAGAGATAGAAGCATCAAAGTTGGTAGTTATGCTCAAAGACACAAAGGGAAAACAATACAGATATGGACCCATCATACATTTTTAATATGGCAACCATTTTGCAAAATGGCTGCCAGTGACAACTCTTTTTAGATCAATTTTCATAATAATGATGGATTTAAATGATATGAGGATATATGTTGGATTTATCTACTAAGCATAGCACTTGGGAACCTTCATTTGAATTACTCCTTTTTCAATATGGTGGCAAAGATGGCAGCCAACTACCAAAAATGTTCAAGATGGCTGGCATGCCTGGTCGCCTAGAAAAACAGTGTTTTCAATACAATTGCATTTATCTTATTTGGATATCAGATAGGTGAAGTGGAAAAGTACTCAGAGTCTCTCCCTATGTTGACCAACGACAACATAGTTTGTGTAGAGAGACAGAGGCAAGGCACTGGCCGGCGCAAGTATGTCCCCAGACTACCACCCACTTGCTAGCATGAACCATATGAGAAGAGAAAAGAGGAAGGAAGAGGAGGATGAGAGAGGGGGGTAGTCTGTGTAGATTTGTGTACATTCACATTTCCATGAAATAAAATTGTCCTAAATAGAGTGGATGTCAAAGCACAACCAGGGCACACTGGTGACACCACTGCTGTGAAACTCAGCATGGGGTTCAATGACGGCTAATACACTCTGCTTTATAAAGCTTCACTTATTTGTGGTAGTTTAGTGATGGTTTAGTGGTAGTGTAGTTTAGTTTCCTAAATGCTATCTAATGTTAGCCCCACATTTAGTTGTTGATGACATGATGTAGTTAGATAGCCGCACCTGAATAGACAGGAAGTAGAAATAGCTCAGACTACCGAACAGAATTTCCCCGGTACAACTGAAGTTCACCTTACTAAGTGCTTGTCAAGCAAAGGTGTAAATTTCAGAAATGGGATGATAGTTGCTCACGGGTCTACACCACGGTGTCCGAGGGTTGCTGCCCCTTGAGGCACCTAAGACCCTATGGCCACAGGACGCAGCTGCAGCTTCAACAATGGAAGCTTTGAACATCGTCCATTCAGGTACGATATCCCCAGCCTCCACAGGGATGCTAGAGAAGCTCCTTCAGAGGTGGGAGTTGAAGGGTTCTCGGACAGGGGCCTCCCCCAGACGTTCCCAGCTTACCCGCACTACTCGTTTGGGCTTACCAGGTCTGTCCAGGAGTTTCCCCTGCCACCGGACCCAACTCACCACCAGGTGGTGATCAGTTGACAGCTCTGCCCCTCTCTTCACCCGAGTGTCCAAAACACACGGTCGAAGGTCAGATGATACGATCACAAAATCGATCATTGACCTTCGACCTAGGGTGCTCTGGTACCACGTACACTTATGAGCATCCTTGTGTTCGAACATGGTGTTCATTATAGACAGACCGTGACTAGCACAGAAGTCTAATAATAGAACACCGCTCGGGTTCAGATCGGGGAGGCCGTTCCTCCCAATCACGCCCCTCCAGGTATCTCCGTCGTTGCCGACGTGCGCGTTGAAGTCCCCCAGTAAGACCAAGGAGTCTCCCACTGGGGCCCCTTGCGGGGCCCCAGCCAGGACCTCCAAGAAGGCCGCATATTCTGAACTGCTGTTCGGTGCATATGCACAGACAACAGTCAGAGTTTTCCCCCCAGCCCTTAGGCGTAGGGAGGCGACCCTCTCGTCCACCGGGGTAAACTCCAACACGGCGGCGCTCAGCCGGGGGCTTGTGAGTATCCCCACACCCGCCCGGCGCCTCACACCTTTGGCAACTCCAGAAAAGAATAGTGTCCAGCCCCTATCCAGGAGTTTGGATCCAGAGCCAATGCTGTGCGTGGAGGCAAGCCCCACCAGATCCAACCGGTAACGCTCAACCTCCCGCACAAGCTCCGGCTCCTTCCCCCCAAGAGAGGTGACATTCCACGTCCCCAGAGTCAGCCTCTGCAGCCCAGGTCTGGGTCGCCGAGGCCCGTCACCACTGCCACCCATTTGGCAGCGCACCCGACCCCAGCGGTATCTCCTGCGGATGGTGGGTCCACGGGATGGGGGAGGGAGAAGTGCCACGTTACTCTTTCGGGCTGTGCCCGGCCGGGCCCCGTGGCAGACCCGGCCACCAGGCGCTCGCTCCCGGGCCCTCCGTCCAGGCCTGGCTCCAGACGTGGGCCCCGGGCTTCCTCCGGGCAGGGTCTCTCGCCTCACACCTCTATTTCTCATGGGGTAGCTTTGAACCATACTTAGCCTGGCCCCTCGCCTGAGACCAATTTGCCTTGGGAGACCCTACCGGGAGCACATGGCTCCTGACAACCTAGCTCCCAGGTTCATTGGGACACGCAAACCTCTCCACCGCGATAAGGTGATGGTTCCCAAAACTAAAATCCGCCATTCTTAATGGCTTAGCTGAAATGATCATCCAGTACAAAGTGTACCTCTCTGTCCAGAATTTGAGGATGTGGCAGAAGCTCTTATATCAAAACATCCATGTTTAAAAGAGCCAGGTTCTGTCTTTGGATATGGCGGATGGACGGCATGCTTGAAATATAAACTCGGTAACTACAGAACAAAGCTCAGGGGCCTCGGGTGCCCAGAAGTTACAGTGAATGAAGCTCAGCGCAAATTCATGCAGGACACGGAAGTCATAAGCCCCAGCTGTAGTCAGCTGACAGCCAGCTGATCAGATCAGCTCCAGTCTCCAACCAACCACAGTCACTCTTCCAAATTAGGCGGTCCATTTAAACCCAAGCCGTCATTCACTGATCTCTCCTTCGACACTGCTGCACGCACATCGCCGCTGCTGGCAAGCTTGAGTATGCAATTGATCGAATATATTTTCCACCTCCACTTACCGCTCACGATGTCCCATCTTAAGCCGAATGATTCGTCTGATTCGGACGGGCACGTCCTCGAACTCTGCATGGGGAGGACGCGTCAAGGAAAAGAGTGGACGAGAGCTGCCAGGTCCGTCATAGCTCCCAGCCGGCGAGCGAGAACGGTCCCATTACAAGACGGGCCGAAGTCATCAACCCTGGAAGCTCTTCGTAGCCGTAACATTCCTGCTTCCTCGGGGGCCACAACGCGTCACCTCGACGTTCCCGATGCAGCCGCTAACGCTAGCCTCAATAACTTCACCGACGTTAGTATCGCCGCCACATGGCCGAGAGTTCATATCCACGAGAATCCAGTCCTCGCCGCGCTGTTCAACATCCATCCTCCCTCAATGAGACGGACACCCGGATTCAACACCTGGAGATTCTGTCCACCAGCGCGGCCCAAACACACCTCCTCAGCTCGGACCGCCCTGCGACTCACCGGCGACCACGGCATCTGGCGCGCCCCTTATCGTCATCACGCCGCACAGAACCCTGGGAAATGCAGTCCCGGCAGCTTCAACCAGAGTTCCTTCAGTTCCGTCAGCTGCTGCTGCCTCTCCTCAGCTGAGGAATCAGATTCTGGCAAGTAACGTTAATCTGGTTAAAATCCTACTGTGTTCTGCTGATTCCTCCGGCAAATGTCTGGTCGACTGTGAAGATGTTTCAGTGATTTTAAAAAGAGTGACCCCAGACTGTCAAAAAACCTAACCATGGCAGAGTTTAATGTCTATATAGATGTAATCTACGAAGCGTATCCAGAGCGCAGAGTAGAGCTGGAATCATATTTAGCCATCTCAGATTAAGCCCAATCACATGGAGGTACATCGTCTACGAGTATCACAAATCCATCTACAGCCCTCTTCATCCCAAAGATAGATGAATGAATGAATAAATGATGATGATGATGACGACAATAATAATAATAATAATCATAATAATCATAATCATCATAATCATAATCAAATCTAGATGGGTCCATTGTTCTGACTTTAATTGGCATACATTCCACAGGGTATCAGGCCCTTCCCGCGTGGCGCATGGATCCCTCCACACATGGCAAGACCTTGTCCAAATTGTGATCCAGTATGGCCATTCCAAAGAGCAGATCATGGCAGACACCGCTGCAACTGAATAATGAAATGTGTGCAGATTTGCTAACTGTAAACTCATAAATGCTGCAGCCATCGCGGAGACAGCCACCCCTGGTCCGCATGCCCTCGCCGCACTCGGCTAGCGAAAAGTCATGAATAAGTCATCTAGGGGCATGGCTAGGCAAGACCGATATAACAGGCAACTTCAAGGTGACACCACTGTATCAGTCGCAATGGCATCTACTGTGTATCATACGGCGTAATAAGCAGAGGTGGGAGTAAGTCTCATATATGCAAGTCACTAGTCTTAACCTCCAAGTCTCAAGCAAAAGTTACTATTGATGAAATCAAGCAAGTCAAGTTGAGTCATGGCTATCGCTCAAGCAAGTCAAGTCATTGCTAAGGTCAAACAAGTCTCAAGAAGTTCATATGAATACATTCTTCATATCTGTAGACACAGTAAACAGAAGAGGGTGGTCAGTCAATAATATGGTGTATGTGCATAGTTGATCAATTTTAGAATTGTTTTTCAAACTATAAATACAAGAATAAGATTAGATTAATATCAACCCTGGAACTGCAGCATACTGCATATCCTGACAGCTGAGAATATTACTCTCAGGTATTGTTTCCCGCTCCCCCTCTATTAAAGGAGGCTGAAAATCACAGGACATGACTGTTCTGTCCTGAAACCTGTGTTTCTCTTCTATAAAACACATTCTACATCTCGGAGGCGGAGGGAGAAGCAAGTCCGTCGCAGATGTGCACGAGAGGAAAAAAGAAGAAGAAAAAAAAAAAAAGGGCCAAGACTTTCGAGTCATCTGTGTCAAGTCTCAAGTTATTAATGCCAAGTCAAAGTAAAGTTGAGTCTTTCATCGTTAGTCAACTAAGTCTCAAGTCCTCAAATTTGCGACTCGAGCCAAGTCATGTGACTCGAGTCCCTCACCTCTGGTAATAAGACGTATTCCCGGGTAAGTCTTACATTCGGCTGTCGCAGCAGCCTTCACATCTTCAATTCCCTTTCTGGGGCGCTCCATTGGATCTTGCCGAACAACTGTAAACTGCCTTTTTTTTGGACCATTGGTCGACTCTGGTGGTTGATTATCCTCATTCTAATCGAGATTGATGTATACGCTCATGATAGATAGATAGATAGATAGATAGATAGATAGATAGATAGATAGATAGATAGATAGATAGATAGATAGAGAAAAAAAAAACATTCATGCTCTACTGGCCCTACGGAAGAGATTGAGCTTTAAGCATCAAACCCAACAGTATCCTAACGCAAGCATCGCTGCCTGCTGAGGCTCGCATTCGCGATTATTAAAGGCGTTCTAGATGTAGCTACCGTGACAAGCGAGACCTGTCGTCTTTATTAGAACACCATAACTTGTCATGAGAATTATTCATCCAGGCAGATCCTCATTTCTAGATTGCTGGATTTGCAAACGGTAAACAGCCTCCACGATCACATAACCCTGGACGAAGGCTGCAGACCAGATACTTGTCTGGTCTCTGCTCAGTGATAACTGGAAGGGAATATCTTCATAATGAGGAGCCAGAAACTTCTATATCTATTCAATTCTTTACTGATGCAGCTCCTTTCGTTGGTTTTGGGGGATTCTACAATCTCATGGTTTGCAGATGTCTGGCCAAAAGAATCGCTTCCTTGCCCTCTTTATTACAGGTTCATCTGTCGCTTCACATGGAACCTGAAATGTTACTTTCACTCTCTGTACTCCTCAAGTTCCTGGCTTGATAACAAAATTGCCAACTCCTTGTCCCGATTTAAATCAGGAATTCAGGATGCTCTTTCCCAATGCTGTAAGGATGTACAAATCCGCTGGTCTCACTCCATTTTCTGTCTGAAGCTGTTCCGTTACTGTGATGCCTGTTAACAAACACGTAATTCATTCTTCATAGCTCACTGTTTTTAATCAAATGCACCGTGGCCTTCCTCCATGGAAGCATCATTGGCAGTAGAGTTCTCAACGGGCCTGAAAATTACAACCCGACCCGACCCGGCCCGCCGGTTTTAAGCCCGAACCCGACGCAGCCCGACACACCAGCATGAATTGTCTGCCCGAACCCGGCCCGAACCCGACCCCCCGCGCTCCTGAATTGTTTTCCCCATACACTTGTTATCATGATCAGACTGACAGCAGTCAGAAAGGTGACGCGAGCCAGGAGACAGGTGCTGCGTCACCGTCAGCAGCAGCACCCGCTCCCGCTGCAAAGAAGACACCGCGTTTCAACCAGTGGGAAAATATATTCGGAGAGACAGAAACAGACGATTTCCCCACTCCTCGAAAAGCAAGGGTGAATTCACCTGTGGCAAGTTTACTTTTAGCCAATTCCATCTTCTCCAGCCGGCTATAGGCCCGAGTATACGTCACACAGCGGCATCAGTTCTGCGTCTGCCCCTCCTCATGAAGCAGCAGCTAGACTCACTCTTCACCACACCTGAACAGCGATGATTCACAACAGGCTATATCATTTACAACCTGCAAGAACTGTGTTTTATGAAATGTGTTTTATAAAAAAGGAAGCCCGAGGCCCGACCCGACCCGGCTCATTTGCGCATCTTTTTGGCCCGAACCCGGTCGGGTTTGACGGGCCGGCCCGACCCGTTGAGAACTCTAATTGGCAGGTATTCGATTTCATTCAGATGCGCAGATCTTCAATCAGTAACCTTCTCGGTCATTCCTGCATCAGCCTCCTTGTCAAGGGTTGTCAAGACTTTTCTTTGTCTCCTATTCATAAATGGTGACTCATTTAAGGCCAGGGTGTTCCAGGCTTACCCAGACTCTCCATTAGAAGCGGTTTACTCCACAGCATGTTATGGGTTCCTCAGGTGCGGCAAAATAGACTACCAATACAGACTCCTTTAACTCTCTGCACGACCTTACCATTTCAGATATCACCATCGAAGCTAACATGTAATCTATTCGCAATAAAATCTCCAATACAGACAAGGGTAAAGGTTCATCCATAGTTTCCGAGCGGCTCACTCTGTATCAGACTAATCATAATCACGGTCTTGCCTATACTCCATTGCACTATTCTCACACCGGAAGCTCAACCCTGGCTAAACCAGTCCAGTTGACTTCCCGCATGGTAAGCATGAATTCCGTGCCGAGCTCCTGGCACTACGCAATTGCATCTTCTATTTGTTTATTTATTGTCATCGCACTAAAATGTTTCCTTATTTGTCGTACAGGCGTATGCAGCGTCCTTGAGTGCTTTGAAAGGTGCCTTTTGAATAAAATGCATTATACTGATCACTTAAACTAACACTGCTTTCTGCCCTCTGCCCTCTATGATCCGATATCTCGGCGGCGACCTCATGCAAAGCCAATCAAGCCCTCGTCCCTGACTGACAAAGGAAGCCTATGTTCTGATCTGCCAGCACTGTGGACTGCCTCCCCATCTGTCACTTCCTGCTCCTTGCACATCGGTGCACCAATCACCACAACCAAAGTCGTTCCTGCTTCCACAGTCAAGGCAGTGCCGCTGGCCATCACCAGCTTTCCAGCGCTATGGTCGTCCTGAACTCAAAGAAATCAAATCGGCTCAGAAGGCCATGATCAAGACATTACATTATACCTCAACGTAAACCTTTCAGTAAATAAATGCTAGGTTGCAGTAGATGGCTGGGTTTCATCATATGTACTAAGGTAGCTTGGCCTCTCAGGGTTGCATGCTTGCGCCCAATTGCTTAATACAATTTAGGGGTCTGCAGCAAGCTGCTGCAAAGCATAGCTAGGCACACTAAGGTAGTGTGACCTCCTCGGGATGCATGCTTGCTCCCGATTAATTTAAAACGCTTCGAGGCCCGCAGCAAGCTGCTGCATCACATAGTCAGGCATACTAAGGTAGCATGACCTCCCTGGGATGCATGGCTGCGCCCGTTTAGCTCTAGAGGTCTGCAGCAAGCTGCTGCAACACATAGTGAGGTACACTAAGGTAGCATGACCTCCCTGGGATGCATGGCTGCGCCCGTTTAGTTATTGAGGTCAGCAGCAAGCTGCTGCTACACATAGTTCTCTCCATATTGGCTGATGCTTGCATGGGCTCACCAAGGCTTGTGCTGAGCTCCATTGTTCTTTGGGGGGTATGCATTGCGCTCCCCAGATTGACCTAGCATGCTGCTAGTCAAATCCGGGGAGCTCCTTGAGCGGAGCCTTCAGCGCCAAGCCTAACTGTATATCATTTGTCGCAATAAATGATTTAAGCAAATGACGAGAGTGTTCCTGAATGAAATGAAGCTCAGCGCAAATTCATGCAGGACACGGAAGTCATAAGCCCCAGCTGTAGTCAGCTGACAGCCAGCTGATCAGATCAGCTCCAGTCTCCAACCAACCACAGTCACTCTTCCAAATTAGGCGGTCCATTTAAACCCAAGCCGTCATTCACTGATCTCTCCTTCGACACTGCTGCACGCACATCGCCGCTGCTGGCAAGCTTGCCACCACCACCCCAGCCTCCACCTGCTTATTCTGAGTCTAAAACGGCTCAATTTATCAAGTTGCTACACCTCTACTCCTGCGGGGGGTATGCATTGCGCTCCCCAGATTGACCTAGCATGCTGCTAGTCAAATCCGGGGAGCTCCTTGAGCGGAGCCTTCAGCGCCAAGCCTAACTGTATATCATTTGTCGCAATAAATGATTTAAGCAAATGACAAGAGTGTTCCTGAATGAAATGCCCTAAAACAAAAACCTGATGGCAAACGCAGTCCTGCCTATGGTGTAAAGAGGCCGAAAAAAGCAGAAGTGAATTACTGCCCCGCCTATCCAACTGGTGAAACAGCAGAGATGCTAGAAAAGACAAGAGTGGCTTTACTGTCAGAAGTACAGAAAAGAATGGCCTGAACTGCCATATCAAATGTGACATTGACATAAAAATAGGCAGAGTTGAGTTTTGTTTACCATTGTTTTTTATTGTAATTGCAGTTGAGTTCCGAATTCAAGAGAATCACAACAACTCATCTGCAGTCAAAGTTCTTCTCTGAGCTGGATGCGCATTCTGCAAATCTGCTCAAGGCATATGCAAAGAAAGGTGGCACTCAGGGGAGAAAAATCAAGAGCATCATGGTGCCCATTACCCAGGTATGATAACAATCGAAAAGAGAGACTGTTCAACCTGTACTGCTGTCATATTTTTCAACTTCACTGAAAACCTGACCATTGTGGAAATGGCTAATGTTTCGGAAATAAGGGACACTCAAATCAATTCCTCTACACTTTTATAGATTTAACTTAAGGGGGTAAATTTACATAAGAAAAGGTATGAGCTTGCTTCAGTTTCAAATTGTACACATCATACTTGAAAAAGCCAGACTATTCCAAAAGGGTTCACAATCTTTAGAGAACCACTGTATTCACTATTACTCTAGTCTCTAAATGCCTTTTAATGTTGTGAATGTGAATCTAGTTAAAAGTTGTCTAAGCTGGGTGAAACCTGCTCTGCTGGTAGGTTGAGATGGTGTTCCTAATGTTTTTTTTTGGTTTTTTTTGGCATATTCTCTCTGATCTGCATACTTAGACAGACAGCATTGACGTTAGACGAGAATGAGTCCTCAAAGGTCTTTGTGTCTACTTGAATGAAGATCTGGAGAAGCTGGTGAAGGAGTGCATGGTATGTTAATTTACCTTTTATGTTTACTAAGGTTTTGATCAGTTGGAATGGATGGGGTGTCCTCTGGGTTCCAATCAGCTGTAAAATTTGGAAAGATAAGGTCTTAAAAACCTCTTTGAAATCTACCTACTTGCCGACTGCATTGCATTTGTAAACAAACCAGGCATGTACTTGTCTGCACAGAATAACAATTTATTAGGGCAACTGGTATAAACATAAGTTCTGCCTATCAATTAAGCCTCTTTTCAGTTCGTCTGGAAACTTGTACATGCTCTCAGTGTCTTTAAATATAATACACAATGAGTTGGGCATCATAAGTTGCCTTCTGGGGACCTGGATTGAATCCAGTTCCGTGTTTCCGCTCGGATTTTTTCCAGCAGCAGTGCTGTTGTGCCTGTGCAGATGCCAGGACCCGTATAGCTTAAAACTACCATGAAATTGTTCTTTACGTCTGTTGACTCATGTAGATGTTAATTTACCTGGAGCTTTTGACGGTAGAAAGGCTGTGGAGGCCAAGATAGCTGCAATTGTCATAAATATCGAAGAATGAAAAGTTTTAACATTGATTTAGAGGACGATTATTTTTTTTTTTTTGCTGTTATAAAACACACAGACGCTGCAGCTGAGCAACCACATCTGCTGTCCACCGGATCAGCTGGCGGTGCTTAGATGACGGTTAGATCTTCAAGTTTTAAATCTTTTCAGGCACAGTGCAGCCAAACACCAGGCTGAAAAGATAGGTATAGCAGCAGCATCTCTGACAGACTTTAAGTGTTTCTTCTGCCAAGGAAAGTATATTGTGCGTGTTTTTTTTTGTTTGTTTGTTTGTTTTTTAAATAAAACTTGGTTAAAAGATTTCAGTGTGTGTTAGGGCTGGGCGATATAATCTATGTTGATATATTTCTAAACAAGATATAACAGGAGACAATATTGTTTTTATCGATCGAGTTCATTTTGCTTTGGGCCACAACTATTTCTCCTCTCCCTCTCCCTGTATCCCTACACACACCACCTTTCTGCTCCGCCTCCCTCACTCTGCGACCACAAGCCCTCCAGCTGACTGTTTTGTGTGTGTGTGTGTGCATGCGTGTGTGGGTGAACGAGAATGACAGAGAAAGACCGCTATGCGGAGGTGAATGAACAAAACGATATTGCATTAGGAGAAAAAAAATCGGAATCAATTTTTGACGCTTGGTCTTGATTCTGTGGCGCTGCGCCACACGTTGGTCTATGTATGGGAAACACTGTGGTCATTTGTTAAATTATGTGAATTAAGGTAATACTGTAAAAAAAGGGATCTAATGTATCAGTGAAAAATCATTTCCCTTTGTAAATTGTTTTGTCACAGATGGATGATGAAAATGTTGGAACGGCCATGGCAGAGACAGTCTTTGGAATCTTTGTCATGCGACATGAAGGAGCAGAGCCCAGTGATAACCCTGAGGATATTGGAATCATTCTGGAGGGGGTGGAAGTACTCGATGATTTGGGAAATGCACCTTTTGCTGTGGCGATGTTGCTTGCTCTTGTGTATGCGCTAAACCTGAGCTACCCTCCAGAGCTAAAATATACCTTTGAAGCATTGCAAAAGATAATAATGGAACTAGATGGAAACAGACTATCCAGAAAAGTACAAGTTCTCAAAACATTGCTTTGCCGTTAGTAAAGTAATGGAGAATCATTGTCACCGCAATTGACAGAGAGAGGATTTGGAGCTCTGATAACCGGTTACATTTGAAGGAGTCCCTGACACTGATTCTTAACCCTCCTGTTGTCCCCCTGGGTCAAATGACTCTGTTTTGACTGGTCCTTCTTTCCTCCTTCTCTTATCTCCCGCCATCCATCCTCCTTTCCTTCCTTTCGTTCTCCCTTCTTCCCCTCCGTTCCTTTCTTTGTTCCTCTATTTCTCCATCCTTCTTTCCTTCCTTTCTCCCTTCATTCTTGCCACCATCCTTTTCGCTTCCTCCTTTCTTTCCCTTGATCCTTCCTTCTTCCTTTCCCAAACCAATCTGTTCTCCTTTTCCAATCTTCTTTCCTTCCTTCCTTTCTCCCCCCTTCTTTCCACCATCCCTTTTCCGATCCTTTCTTTCCTTCTTTCTTTCTTTCTTTCTTTCTTTCTTTCTTTCTTTCTTTCTTTCTTTCTTTCCCTTGACCAAGGAGGGCAACAGGAAGGTTAACTTTTATTTTTCTCAGTTACATTATTCAGTTACTCAGTTACTTATAGTTGTTTGAGACTACCCACTGATGGCTTAAAAACAGGTCGAAAAAAAGTCCCCTAAATGTGGTATGGACATGGTCTTTTGTTAACCTGTGTTTCTGTGAGTTCACCAGAACATACAGGTGCAAAACTTAATAAGTGCAAATGTTTAAGGGGAATGTGACTGCAGAGGCATTGTCTAATTTCCCAACAGGTCAAAGGTCAAAAGCAAGGCAGCATCATGGCATAGACTCGTTTTATAGGCTGTTTTTTTTTTTAATGGATTAATGGTTTGTGTTGTTGCTTGTGTAGAACATTGTATTTTATGTATCACAATACAATTTTATGGCAATATCTACCGTTTGTCTTATGTTTCTTTCTACCCTTGACACCAAGCGGTCTGTAGACTTTGTTGAAACTTAGTTTCAGTTACTATTCACTGCAAAACTTAAAGTGTTAACACTCAAATTGTATTCTTTGAAGGACCTTAATTAAATCATGGAAAGTATTTCCATGTGATTAAAAGGCTTTTTTTCAGCATTAAGCAATGCTGTTGGGCCAACTTATTTTATTTGGGTTGCATCAACTTAATATACTGGTGTAATTTTACTACTGTCAAATTAGTGGGTCCAATACTATTATATTTAGTCAGTCTCTGCCCTAAGAAACAAGTCAAATCAACCCTGATAAATTAATTGACCCAACGCAGTTAAATTGAATTGGACCCAAACTGAGTAAATAAGTTCAATCAACCCTTATAAATGAAGTTGAACCCAGAAGTTGAACCCATGAAGTGCATCAAGTTGGACTAACAAAATTGCTTAATGCTGAAAGAAAGCCATTTAATCATGTGGAAATACTTTCCATGATTTTTTAAAGTTCATTCCAAGAGTTATTTTTTTGAGTGTATCTGAAGTAAGGTTGTTTTCAATAACCGGTATAGATAATAGCTAATAGCATTCAAAAATGTAATAGTGATATTTTGTTAATAATACACATATGATATTGTGTTAATAATCCAGCACCAACAGTATTTGTTTCTTTTGTTCTCTGTTTGTTAGATTAGGTAGCGGTAAATCCTGCATGTCTGAGTGTCTGTAAACTGATTTTATACATCATGTTTGTATTTATGACCAATAATTTGCTCAGTATCTCATTTATCCACAGAGATCATTCAAACTTTCACTGATTTACTATAAACATGAGTTGCTCCTCGCACAAGAGAGAAAGGCAGGAAGAGACTCGAAGGACTGTGAAAACAAGCAGGGCTTGTTATAAAGAGGGAAAAAGATTTACATGTGTCCATTACAATTACATTACCTCACATTAAACACACACACACACACACACACACACACACACACACACACACATACACACACACACAGTCTCTGTTGGAAAATGTTAGAGCAGCAGTAAAACTTATACTGTACTGTGACTTAAGCCAGCAGGAAACATCTGGCTTCATTCGGTTTCAGTTCTGATGAAAAACCAGGCAGAGGAGAGCAGCTGCATTCCCTTACCTTGGAAATAAATGTTAGGTAAAAGCTGGCTCACTACAGATCTGCCTCGTGCTGACTGCCGGAACACAAAAACACACATGTACGCACAATTGTCTGACGACAACAGTCCAGACATTTTCTACATTCCCTCTTTCATCCTGGACTTAAACTTAGTTCTAACTATAAACCCACAAACAATCTCTAACATGATGGGGATTTTCATCTTCAGCAGACCCTGCTCTCAATTGCATGACTCAAGACACAAACACGAAATGATAACAATTTATCTACCTTAATTGTAGTCTCTGTTGATCGAACTACATCAGCATGAACCAATATCCATGGCTGCTATAAAGTTTGGAAAAACTGTCATCAAAGCCATGGTGGTTAGCAGGAATGTACAAGCTAAGCATGCAAACACTCGAGTCTTTAATATCGTTGACATACGTTACGTTATGTAAATATAAACCAGTAAACTCTGCAATATAAAGTCATCAGTACTGTCTGTACTGTATTCACAGCTTATAATAGCAGCTAGAAAAAAAAGCTGTCTGTGGATCATAATATCTTTTTTTTTTTGAGAGGTCATGACAGAAAATACACCAAAGTCTCCCTTGGGACCAGGGGTGGACTGGCCATCTGGACATTCTGGAGAATACCAGAACGGCCGGGGCAGCGGGACGGCCACCGGCCTCTACGCAGCCGTCACAGTTTTAGGTGGCAACCAGGGACGGACTGGCCATTGGGCAATGTGGGCAAATGCCACTGCAACCGCCTGGTGATGCGGCCGCTCGCGGGCCGACTGACCAATCACAGAGCTGCCCCAAGCTCATTTTTACCAGCCGTTTGAAGACTCAATAAGGTTCCTATGCCAACGGCAATCCGAATTTCTCCTAATTCTTTTCACTACAGAACTTTCCAAGCTAAGCTGTATTTATAGGCCACATACGTGTGTCTATATCACAGTCATGGTTACCTTCTACAGTCGCAAACTTTTATATCACTCTGCATTCTTTTGTAGCGAAATGTCTTATTCAGATATTCAAAAACGTGCATGGTTTGAAATAAAACAAATCTACCTGCATTTTTTTATTTGAATAGTTGTTTGCAAAAATTAAATTGAAGCAATGCCTTCTGGGAATTTCACGACTGAATCGAGTAGACCGTCTGAGTGTGGTTGTTGGAAGTTGGAGGTTGGAAGTTGACTGAGTTTAAGCTAGCAAAAAAATAAATCGAGGCATCAAGCGACACAAGGGGAGAGCGGAGAAAAGAGAAATCTCAGAGAGCATATAGATAGATATGGATGACTGCGTGAAGGTAAGACACGTTTTTATTATGGAGTGGCTGGCTCTGATGATTTATTAATGTGTTTTATGTATCGTTGTGTAGTTGTTAATAGCCTGGGAATTTACGTTTACTATCACCGGGGCTATCAGAAGTGCCTGTTCTTTACGCATACCTGTCAAGTATCCCGTTTTGGCCGGGAAAGTCCCGTATTTTACCCTTCTTTCCCGCCGTCCTCCCGCATTAGTATTTTCCTGTAAATCTCCCGTATTTTAACCTGCGTTATTAAAAAATAATAATACCCGGGCCCCGGCGGAGTAAAAAAAACAAAAAACATTCCCAATCTGAGCTCTGTCACTAACCCCGCGATAACTGCCACCTGCAGTAGCCTACTACAGGTACTGTAGGTGGCAGTTGTCGCGAGGTTAGTGTGTGACCCGAGAAAAAAATGAAAAAAACAGAGATGGATGATGGACGCCACGCCAACAGTCTTAAAGAATGCAAGTCTGCAACAAATGTGTACAAGTCACTAAAAGGGTAAAGAAAAGTTATGTGAAATAAAAAGAAAAATTGTAAAAGAAAAGCAATATGAAATGAAAAGAATGTGTGGAGTGAAAATAAAATGTAAATGTAAAGACAAGCAATGTTAAATGAACAGAAAATACACAAATAAGCCTTTAAATAAATGCTCTTCATATATACCCTTTTGTGGTGTCATTTAGGCTATAATGAATGTTCACAGCATGTCAGTGTCAACAAAGGTAGGCCTATCATTGACTTTATGCACAGCTGCACTACTTCCTGAACTTATTGGACAAACTGATTAATCCAGGTGTGTCTGATTATTGTTGTTGTGACTACTGAGGTCAGGCACACCTGGATACATCAGTTTGTCCAATAATGGCAGACAGGAAACAAAGGAGCTGGCTGAAGTTCAGGAAGTAGTGCAGCTGTGCATAAAGCCAATTGTAGTTTATAAGTGGTTGACAAGTTGTGATTTTAGCTTTCTTGTACACCTGTCTTAAAATGTAAGGCATACTGGAGCTTGGTTGGGGTGGTGGGACTGCTCGCCGCGGGCGCCGGAAAATTTCCCCTATTTTCAAATCCAAAACTTGACAGGTATGTCTTTACGTGCGTCAAAATTTGCGCGTGCGCGCGCCGCACCCCCCCTCTGTGGGCCGCTGTTGGGTGAAAATGCCAGGGCCGTTTTTTGTTCCCAGTCCATCAATGCTCGGGACTCAATCCTTATGAACAAAAGTGTCTCCTGCTTCCAGACCTCATCCCTCTGCTACCTACAATGGTATAGTATTGATAATATAAGTGCTGTTGTGCCTAAGGTACTCCACAGCAGTAAATGTTTGAGTGACAAAATTCACACTCCAGGGCCTATTTGTAAGAAAATTAGATTTTTGAAGTAATGCATGTTCAGCAGTTCATAGTGAACAAAGGGGGAAATCTATTGAAAGGTGCCGTCGCGCTAAAGCAGGACCTGACCCTGCACTGACCTCATGAAGTCTTTCATCCCACAAACAGAGGTAAGAGTTTACATCTAAATACAGAGACACTGAGCACATGAACACAAGAGATAAACTAAATGGATAGATTTGTAATGAAGTAATCCGGTTAAATTCAAAATGGCCCATGCAGACTCAAAGGAATCCATTGAGGGGATTTCAGTCTGTGGTCAAGAGGCATCCGTTTGTTCCTGTGTATCAGCAAAGAGGACAGACAGGCTATTGTCCATCAGAATGTGACCTTTATAAGGAGAAACATCTGGTTTTACATCTCATCCACACACAAACACACAGGCATTCCAAAAGCATAGAAATGACACACACACTGTAGTTCAGTGATTATGGAAAACAAGCATCAAGTTACACACATGCACGCGTGCGCACACAAACACACACAAACACACTTGAAATTTCCTTGACAAAAAAAAGAAAAACTCAAAGGACAACAGAGAAATCCTGAAGGAATTAAAGAGAACAACATCATCCAATTTCGCACAAAAACAAACACACACAGTGAGTGGAGCAGACATACAATCCATGTGCAGCATGCTGCTGTGTGTTTACATGAAGTAAATGTGTGTGTGCTGTTACAGCCCATGTCTGACATACAGAAACCATTCCAACTCACCCTGGCACTGAGTTTGGCTCTGCCTCACTCTTGTTGGAGATCCTCCTACAGCACTCTGTCCGTCCTCTCTCAATGTGGAGCTATCGCTGTGGGCTTGCCTGGGCCCGGGGCTCCCCTGCCCTAAAAGTCCAGTTCCTGACCCTGGAGCAGGAGCCGGTCCTGAGGGCCCCTTATCCACTCTGATGCCTCTGCCCTGCTGCCTGGCAGTGGGTCCCAGCTTGGATGAGACTTTCTGTAGGAAGAGCTGACGTTTAGTGACAGCGTCCCAGCCGAGGGGCCCCAGCTCAGAGCTGCGCACCGAGACCATGGTGTTAGCCATTCCCCACTCAGAGTCAGAAATGTGGATTTGGGGAAGTGAGGGAGGCGGCGAAGGAGCAGAGGGGAGGAGTGAAGGAGAGACTGTGTTAGACAGAGGGGGAGGAGGAAAAGTGAAAGAAGGAGAGAGAGGGAGGAGGAGACAACTGGGAGTGTGCTGAAACCACAAGAGGGGTAAAAAAAGAGTTGCTATTGTGTTGTACATTCCCACTGAGAATCCCAACCAGGCCAATTTCTTCACACACGCACGCACGCACGCACGCACGCACACACACACACACACACACCACCCCTCTATAAACACCAGCACACATGGAGTGAATTTGCGGATGAGGGTCTGGCATCTGTTTCAGTCTTTTCAGGCCAAAAGACTCAATTAATAGAAACTATTGTTGGTGTCATTGCTCAGCTATTTGTGCTAATAGAGCAGGCCACAACTCAGGAAAGAGGACAAAAAAAGTTAGAGGACTATTGCTTTTTTTCAAAAGCATGTTGCCCTATCTCCTTCACCCCTGGCACCTAAAATCTCAGAGCTGCAGACACAGGGCCTGTTGAGAAAAGATGAAACATTTCAGAGGGATCTTGTAGATTATAGGCTCCACGACTCCTCAGCTGAGCCAAGAGGCTGAGCCCATGGATTATTGCAGCATACCAATACACACCAAATCATGTGTTGACATGCTAGCTGGCAGCTGGATTGAGCCTGAATGATGCTCTGTGTGGTAATACATGGATGGATGTAGACTGAACATTAATGCACGTGTATAACACCATTCCAGTAAATATCAATAGCAAAGTTAGCGGGTTAAGGAAGATATTTTAAATCATATGGACATCTCATAGTATTATGGATGGCATAATCCTAAAATCACCAAGGATGGAATAAGCACTGAGGATAATCAGTGTGAAGAACTCAGTGAATTGTTGATGATGGTCGCATGGTGAAAATATGACCATGAACACAGCCTGTTATCTACAGCAGTTATTACACACATTTGTTTCTAACACATAAATGATACTGTATGTGTATGTGTGAACCTGTTCTAAACACACCCTGTTCTGATACAACCCCAGAGGCTGCCTATGAGAGAATACGCTGGGGCAGGTTTTAAACCTGTCCCTGGATCAGTGGATCATTAAACACATACCATAGACAGAACAAACACACACACACACACACACACACACCACTCACTCATTAGACTTTACATAATTGTAACCTACCTACCTATAGCCTGCAAATGTTAAATAACAATGCTAAACTCCAGTATGCCCCGTTCATCATTAATTATATTTTCCATTTAGCTGCAAATCAAGAATTTCAAAATTATAACGACCTGTGCTCATTCACACTTTGATTTTACTCAAAGTTTTCTCGAGCCTTACATACCCAATAAACCCTTTGACTCCTGAACCAGCAGGTCATAAGACTCTCATAACGCTTATCTGTTTCACAATGGTTATGTTGCATAACCTGTATCTCAAGCAACAACTGTTTCTGGATCCTTGTTGGCATTGATTAAAAAATGACATAATTTTAGTATGGCAACTTTGATTAACCACACAGCACCGAGGCAGAGATATTCAAATTAAAACACACTTGTATGGAGGACTAAACCTGACTTAAGTACAAATAAATAAATAAATAAATGCATACATAAATTATAAATAAATGCGTAAATAAATAAATATATACATAAATAAATGAATGAATAAATGCTGAAATAAATGAATGAATAAATAAATGCATGAATAAATATATAAATAAATACAGGAATAAATAAATAAATGCATAAATAAATTAATGTATAAATAAATACAGGAATAAATAAATAAATGCTGAAATAAATGTATAAATAAATAAATAAATAAAAGAATACATGTTTTTTATTGATTTCTACTTTTCTGTTCACCTACATTTATTTATTTCTGTATTTCTGTGTCCATATGTTAATGAGGAGGTAGGAGGTCCTAACCTCAGTCAAGAGCATGATTGGTCAAATCGGAGAGCCAGACAAAATCAAACGATTCCTGATCCCAAACCTCGCTCTCTGTAACGTTGTAAACCAGATCCAGTTAGCTTAATGGCCTCGACCGGTGTGACAGGTTAGCTGGTGTTCATCTTAACTTGCGAGGGTCCCAGATGTCCTCGGCCATGTCCACTAACCAGGAAAAACATTCTGCTCATCGCTCCAAGTCATGTATATGTGTATTCGTTTTGACGTGGCTTGAACACTACTATTATACTATACTTACTACCATACTACTATATTCCACACGGAGATGCCGGGGCTGCAACCTGCAAACCACTGCTAGACGAGCGCTACAGAGCACAAATCGTCTAAAAGTGCATGTTGTCGGTCTCATATCTTTGTCGTGAATGTCTGTACTCTCAAACAACTCATGGGTGGAACAGTATGAGGCATTTGTTCACACCGAGCGGCTCGAGAGCGGCGTGGAGACCGCTGTTAGCAGTTAGCTGTTAGCTGTCAGCTGTTGGCTGCTCGCTGTAGCGCTGAGAGCACAGCGTCCAGGTTAACTTGTGACACCTGTTACCATTGAGAGTGAGATACATGTCTGGGCTTTCCTACTAACCATTGTCGCTACTGGTGTTTGTATCACAGGTTGATCTGGACATCTCATGATTTGATAACGATGTATGCGGCTTGGAACGATGGCTTTAAGTAACCACAAGTTAACCTGGACGCTGCGCTACAGCGCCGAGCGGCTCGAGAGCAGCGTGGAGACCACTGTTAGCTGTTATGTTAGCTGTTAGCAGCTAGCTGCTCACTGTAGCGCAGCGTCCAGGTTAACTTGTGACACAGGTTACCATCGGATATTTCTTTCATTCCGCACTGCGTTCAAATGGTTACTTAAAGCAATCGTTCTGAGCCGCATACATCGTTATTAAGCTGAAGCGAAGCCAGTGTGAAAACTGTACACTGTCATACAGCCTGCTCGTCAAACAGTCTGCAGAGTACATTGACATCCAGCCCGAACTCAGCGTGCGGTCAGTCAGCTGTGGCAAATCGTGAGACGTCCAGATCAACCTGTCATACAAACACCAGCAACATTCCTGTACAGGAATCAGCGCCGCTAGTAAGGCAGAAGTGGTAGACCCTCATCGAGCACAACCCTGTAACCAATCATGGTCTTGACTGGGGTTAGGACCTCCTACCTCATTAACATATGGACCCAGAAATACAGAAATAAATGAATGTAGGTGAACAGAAATGTAGAAATAAATATAAAGCATTTATTTATTTATTTATTCTTTTATTCGTTCTTTTATTTATTTATTTATACATTTATTTCAGCATTTATTTATTCATTCATTCATTTATGCATTTATTTATTTGTACATTTATTTATGTATTTCTGCATTTATTTATTTATTTCTGTATTTATTTATACATTTATTCATGCATTTATTTATTCATTCATTTATTTCAGCATTTATTTATTTATTTATTTCCGCATTTATTTATACATTTATTTATTTATTTATACTTAAGTCAGGTTTAGTCCTCCATACACTTGAAGATGCTCACAGTACTCGCCTTGCTAGGATTCCTTGGATTCTCCATCACAGCCTTCATCATTGAAGCCTTTCCAGCACTCTCCCTCTGGTCCTCCACACACTCTTCATTAGCGTCTTCACCTGGATGTGAAGTCTCCACACATGCACTTGTTTTATTTTTATCAGACAGTTTCTGGACAGCCTTCCTAGGAGAGACCAAGGGTCCTTCGTCCAGCACGTCAGATCCGAGAGAGCTGGTCGAAGTGGAGAGTGTTGGACGCATGGCAACACTCTTCTTCTCCACCTGAGACCTGTCACTGGCTGCTGTCTTGTGGTTGGTTCTGAGGTTGCTGCTCTTTCCTCTGATGGCTCTCAGTACAACAGCCACTTTGACTGGACCTGTAGGCGGTCTTTGTTTTTTATCCCCATCAGCAGTCTGTCCTTCCTCCTTCCTGGGTGCAGCTCTCCTTCCACTGGCTGGAGCACATTTGTTCTGCTGAGTAGAAGAAGAACAAATGTTAGACAGAAGACAGTTTTACAACAATCGGTACATGTATTATGTGACTCTACAGTACCTGACTAGGTGTTTCAGGTGGAGACAAGGTGGACTGTGATCCAACCTTAGCCTTAACATTTTTTAGGTCCACTTTGGAAACTCTCTTTGGCTCCAGACTGGATGTCTTGATGGCTATGGACACAGCTGAAGCAGCAGTGGCTGATTTTCTTTTTGCTGCTCTGGCTGACTGACTGATGGAAGGTTTTTGGCCCACTCCACACCTTTCAGCCTCCTCAAGTGGAGGAGATATGACTTTTGTAGCATCATGAGATGGATTGGTAGGAGGAGGAGATGAGATCTGGGTGCTTTCACTCAGGTCCTCAGTAGCAGGAGGCTCGTGTGTCTGGCTCTCTAACACCAGCTCAGTCTTCTCATCATCGGCTACATTCAGAGCCACAGTCCCCTCTGCCTGGAGCTCAGCAGGCACAGCAGGGTTACCTGGGCTCATGAGGCTGTCACTGGACTGTTTGATTGAGCTCATGCGGATCCCACTGCTCCTAAGCACACCCACTTCAGAGCTCACAGACAGGAACAAAGCCTCCTCTTCATCATTATCATCATCATCAGCAGGGATTTTGGTTGCGTCTGTAGCTAGTGTTGAGGTTGCGCGTCTTCTCGCATTACCACTTCCACTGCTGAGGTCATTATTGCCATGGCTACTGTTGTTTGTGGTCAGAGACAGGGCCACTGTCAGGTTGTCATTGTCGTTCCAAGTGTCCTGGTGGTTTTCACTACTGCTGGCGTCCAGGTAAAGAGACACAGAGTTGTCGTTGGATTCCGTTAGCTCTGTAGCTATCTTTTCCACTGAGACATCATTATTGTCATCCTGTTTTCTTTCCTCCTCTGGAACCCATTTTGAAATGACGACATCAGTCATTTCATCCGTTTTGTTGGTCACCGTCGTCATCAGGGTGACCTCAAGCATGTCATAGTCCAGTGGGCTGTCAGTCCGGCCCCCACTGAGGCTGCTCAGACTCCGCAGGGACTCAGGAGAAGACTCCCCCAGACAGGAGGAGGAGGAAGAGGAGGAAGAAGAGGAAATTGGGAAAGCATTCCCATTGTGGTCTCCTGCACTGTGGAGAGGAAGCCTCATGGTGGATCCACTTTTCCCCCTGACAGGGAAACCCTCACTGGGCTCAAGACTCATCTCTGGGTTGCTCACTGTCTTCTGACCTGATGTACAGGCTTTTACTTGGCCATTGGCTCTCTGAAGATGAACTATTAACAGTACTCTTCAATAGTTTGAATCCTGTTTTTACTCTTTTTTTTACTCTAACCTTAAATAGATTTCAATACATTCACCATAGAGCCGTCTTTGCAGTTTTGGTTTTTCATTAGATGTCTACATCCATCTTTTGATAATATCTCTGGATTGTCAGTCCATCCACTTATATATTTTCATTACTGCAAAAAGAATTCAGGAGTTTTACCAGCAGTCAAGCACAGAATTGTAATTTAGACAAATATACATTTCAAGTCCATGAACCATGCATTTCACTTGAAGACAAGATTCCACATTTTTAGGTCGCTGCTGTTGAAAACATCTGAAAAACAGCAAGAAGAAGAAAGACATTGTCAAATGAAGACATTTAGTAGAACATTTCAACTCCAGTACGCACTTTTATCCTTTACACAATATCTACAATATATCTCCTAAGAGACATATCAGCTGCAAGTGTTAAATCATGCTTTTTTTAAGATAAAACTATGATGATTTTAACATAGAAGTAATAAATACCGAAAAATCTACGTAGTTTATTTGTATGTAAGTTTTTCCCTGTTGAGCTGACAGTCTGTTGCAACTGAAACAACCCAGTGTGCACACTGATGGTCCACAGAGAAGAAATGCTGCCATCTGCAGGCTTAAAATAAGAAGTCTGGTGCATAACTGCAACTACAAGGCTGTAACAGTCTTTTGGAAAAGTTTCTGATGAACTGCCTCAGTATAATCCTCAGTGAAGTGTTTGTGTGTGTGTGTGTGTGTGTGTGTGTGTGTGTGTGTGTGTGTGTGTGTGTGTGTGTGTGTGTGTGTTTGTGTGTGTGTGTGTGTGTGTATGTGTGTGTGTGTGTGTGTGTGTGCGTGTGTGTGTGTGTGTGTGTGGGGGGGGGCTTCCACTACTATTACTTCACTGAAACAGACATCTTGATCATTCTCATATCAAAACGTGTTTTTAGAGGGCAGAGTTACCTGGAACTCCATCCATCTATCCATACACACCCCCACAACATCAACATTAATACACCTTTGAGTAAGCTTTGGAAGTTAGTCACTATTATACCATTCTGTGTGCGTCTATTAGGGTCCAGAAGAACTGAAGTCACATTTTGAAGCAATAATACTGCTACAGTCTTACACAATAGTCAGACTCTCCCCTAAAACGTAATTTGTACAGTCTACCTCTGCACCAATCCATAATGTATGAGGAGGGTTGGGGCAAATCAGAGAGACAAACCCAGTGACATCATGAGTTCAACTAGTACAACCGTTGGATTATTTACAGGGTTTTCACAGGCAGTACATACGACACAAGGATTTCTCTCATTTATGTACATTAGCAGAGTATGATTGTGTCAGTAGATTATATCTTCTATGAAACAAACTGGCCTGAGACAAACTGGCAGTTCACCAGGTGGGTATCAGATTTATGAGGTCAGCTTGGCTCAGCTCGCCGTCACTCCACGCTGATCAACCTGCACACAGCCTGCTGCCGTTGTCAGCTTCGCCTCCTGTCTGTCACAGAACAGACAGCCTGAGTCACTGTCACATGATTTTAGTTGCGACTTGATTTAATTTTAAACATTTCTCTCATATTTTTGGGGGGTTATGTTCCACGCTACGGGCCATGTGGTCGAATTGAAATAATGTATTTACAATGTTATCAGTTAATTGGGAACAAACTAATAAACACTAAAACAAAACGATGGATGCAAGTAGGTGAGGGTGGAGAGAAAACATTCACATAGAATCCAAGATCTTGAGTTTGACTTAAATAATTAGTCTATGCTCTCATTTCGATCGATTCATTATTAGAATTGAAATCTTGACACCACTAGTCAGTATCAACAAGACTAGGCCACACCTAATATAAGCCTAGATGGTAATATGTAAAGTTAATGTGCTAAATTGTGGCCAATATGTTACAGAGGAAGTCAGTGGCAGTGTCTATAATGGGAATTCTTGGGTATTAAATGTTCATTTGCAATTTTCTATAATGGTCCTAGTAATTCTGTATTTGTTGTTAGTGTACTGCAGTAGCAGATCACATGACATGGTTAAGCTACACTGAGTCAGAAAATCATATTAATATAAAAGCAGTTTCAAGAATACTTTGTTTCAAACACTTCATAATCACCTTTTCAAACTAATGAATGCTGCACAGCAACACCCATCTTCCTGACGAGGTAGGAAGTAAATTGTGTCTGGTGTCACTTCCTCATCACTCAAAGATCTAAGATCCTTCTGAATATCATCTTTCTGTGTCACTACTGCCATGTAAGATTGCCCAACAGTCATTTTTGCATCCATAAAATGTGACACACTGAATCACGAGATTGTATTCTATAATCCGGACACTCAAACGGAAGAAGATAAATATAGTGCACTACATCAGGAGTGATTCAGACACTTTCATATAATGAACATTTTATGTTAAAGTAATTATCCAAAGTCTGTCTGGAGTGGTGTAACAGTGACATATTTTAGCCTGTGGGATTTTTGCATTGCATTGCATTTTGGATAACTGCAGAAAATAATGTGTGTCAAACAAGTTTATGTTACTGACACGTTTTGTTCATCAAGATTATCTTCACAGATGAACACCACTTTGTGGTTTTTGAAGCATGAATTACAGCTCTAGCAGTATTAGACTAATGTTACACTATAAACAGAAGACATCATGATCACATGACTTAAACATCACCACCACTGAGCGTCTTACTACACAATTAATATACAGGTTTTTCTATAAACTGATCAAGTTGTAAAGTTAAGAGTTAGAATAGCTTGCAAGCTATGATGGACTAGTGATGAGACTCCGTGTTCGCTGTGATGATGTTCAATGTCCCCGACAGTAAGAGCTTTATAATTAAATACTGGGACATTTAATAGTGTATTTTATGTCATAGAACAAAATGTGAAAATGGCTTCAGCCTGTGGTAGCCACACACCTTATTTCAGACATTTAATCGAAAAACTAGGGATGCACCGATCCGACTTTTTCAGTCCCGATATCGATACCGATGCCTGGACTTTTTGTATCTGTTGATACCCGTTACCGATCCGATACCATTGTTGAATTAATAATAAACTGTATACCGTCCACCTTATACCATGTGGAAGAGACTAAAGGCACCAGACTTTCCTAACTAAACATTATTTTCCTAACTAAGACAAAATAATCAAACATATACCAAACATTGTAAACACGTGTAGCATTAATAATAACATTAATAATAACATTAATAATAATAATAATAACAATAACAATATTATTATTATTATTGTTATCATTATTATTAATGTTATTATTAATATAATAACAATGACAATAACGGGCGGCCGTAGCGGTAGCGGGGGACAGAAAGCCTGTATAATCTCTTCCAATCCCCTCTCTTCATTTCCATCTTTCTCCATCTTTGCTGCGGCCAATCGCTGCGGCCCATCTCCAAAATTTGGACGGCCGACCAATCGGGGCTCACTATTTCCATCTTTGCTGACAGCCAATCAAGATGGCCCTTCTCCAAAATTCGATTCGCGCAGCGGCAGAACGTCTTCTACAGTTTTTTTCCCGAGAGACCGGGCGGTTTAAACTATCATCCAAAAAGATGTCGAGAACAGTTAAAAGTTCATCTTCAACCACAAAAAAAGTAAGATACTGTTTATATATTTGTATTTAGTCAGCTAGCTAGCCCGATCGGTATTACGTATTTATTACAGAGAGAAACATACAGAGAAACGATTTTCACGTCGCTGTCATTGACGGTTAGATTTTGAAATCTAACGTTATCTACAAGTTTACTTACAGTTTGACATCGTTTCTACATGTTTATATTAACATGGTTCACTAGCATCACAGTGTCTGTTGATAAAGATAACATTGCTTTCATTTACTATGCGTTATTCGTCAAACGCTATATTAGCTTTATATTTAGCTTATCATACCGCCATGCATAATCCTTTTTATATTTTGTAATTAACTGAATTATTATTAACCTTAGTTGGTTTGGTATAAACAACACTTTTCTTTCTCTTTTACTACCAGATGTCTTCCAAACCTAAGAAGCATAGAGCTATGGGCGATGATGAATGGATGTCCCGCCTGCGTAGGTTCGCTGCCACCGGGGTCTGGGCCTCTGAGGCAGGAAACAGGCCGGCACCACGCCAGAAAAAGTGGCATGATCTGTATCTGAAGGTAAACTTGGACAACTTGACGTGTGTTCATCATAAAACACAAAGCTATGTCATATTAAAAGGAGACACATTCTAACGATTCACTGTCAAACAATATTACAGATTGAGAAATGTCCGCAGCAGCAGAGGGGACAAATGTCTCTGTTTGGAGGGACACGGGCCTGTAACTGTGGTTTCCATACAAACAAGGTACGAGAGGTCTCTCATAAGATTAGGAGGTGTTGGTATTGCACTCTGTATTATTAAAATTTCACTCTCCTGTCTGTGAACCTCTAGCCTTCCAGCTCTGTCCCTGTGTCCTCTTTGGGGACACCACAACCAGGATCCTCATCTGCATCTCCCATGTCAGCCGCCGTGAAACCCGGTCGGATCCCTCAAAAGCCGATTTTGACTTTGTCATCGGTGAGTAATGAGGATTTACTTATGCTGATATTTATGTTATTAATATATTGAACTAATTAAAATGTACTGGGCTCCACTTTTAAGGTTACCTTTTTCTTTTTGGCAGTTTACAAAGCCACGGTTCGGTGGCTCTCATGGTGCGGCTTTAAAGCCAAACCTAAGTTTGGCTGGGAAGCATGCAACTAAGGTAATGGAAGGAGAGTGACACAGCTTAAATTTGATTTTGCAATATATGCATAGTTTTTTTCATGCCTGTAATACCTAATAATGATAGATTGTTTTATTATGCGTTGTGAACTGTGCTCTTTTTCTCTCAGCCCCTCAGTGGAACATCTCAGCCATCCAGCACTGTCACAAGTGCAGTGGCAAGAAGGACGCCTTCTCCTTCCCGCAGGATGTTCATTCAGACTGTCTCTCCCCTTTCACTTCCTCCCTCTACTGTGCCGTCAACTGCCTCAACTTCCTCCATTCCACTGGCCGCTGCCAGAGCTGTAAGAAACAAAATTAAGTTTTCCTAACATTGACGTTTTACTGCACTCAAAACAAACAATCATCGTGAGTGGCTTGTAATCATGTCTATATATGTTTGTTTTTTTGAAATGATAAATTAGGAAGTGTCATCTGCCTCTGCTGGTGTCTCCTCTGCTGCTCCATCTGTGGCTGGTCCTTCAGCCCAGCCTGTACCTGTAGCTCAGACTGCTTCTGGGCCAGAGCCTGGCTGGTTGCCTGCAAAGCTGATTAAGACAATACCAGCTCAAGATCAAAAGTGGATCTCAGCAGCTCTTTGGAAGGACCAGCGGCTGCGCACTGACCTCAAGCTGTGGTATGATCCACCTGAGCCAGCTCTTATTTATCATCAGGCCCCTAATCCAGAGCGTTTTTTTACCCACCGCCTTCTCGTGTGGACGCCATACCACCTATGGAAGGTCAGGCTGACCTGCCCTGTGTGTGGTAAACAGCTCACAAGCTATGGAGCCCACAAGAGAGCCCATCTCGTTCTGGATGTTGACAGGTACTACCTGATGGTAACTGAGACTCTCTGGTGCAGTTCGGTTGGTTGCAAAACAACCTACCTTTCCACCAGCAAGACGATCTTGGACCAGCTGGATTTGGCTCACAGGCTAGAGTTCAGACTTATCCTGACTCGAAAGTGAGCATACTGAGATAATTTTGCATCAATCACAGATGTTTGTCATTGAACACAGAACAGATGAGCTGGTTTTAATATCCGCCTCTTTCTGTCTGTTTCCCTTTGTTTAATACAGATATGCTTGTGATGTGCGGGTGATTCGCTTCTTGAGGGAGAGGGCCCTTGGTAACAGTCCCACCCGCTTGGTCAGACAGCTGAGGGAAAACCACAGCGAGGAGTGGCTTAAGCGTCTCTGCCGTTACCTTGGGGCATGCTCGGACTTTGCAGCCCGACCAAGCCTGCTTCCTGTCATCTTCCAGGAACCACCTGAGCCGGTAGACATCCCTTCACACAGGTGGATGCTGGCGGTTTACGGAAGAGACATTCTGAGCAGGCTGGACCACATCAAAGCCAGCATAACATGCATTTTTGGCAGTGTCCTTAAAATGGACTCTACAAAGAAGGTAAATATTTTTTTACTGTTAACACCGTAAATTACCACATTATAAACAAATGAAGTCTAAAAGGCATTAGCAGTACATTCAATTTAGAAATGAAACATAGTACTATTTCACTAGCACTCACTTATAAATTCGACAATTTATTTAATCATTCACTGTTTTGTCTGTTTCATTACAGATCACCAAGAAGCTGTCAGGCATTGCCAAGGGGACCGCCTTGTGGCTGACATCCGTGAGCAACGAGAGGGGTCAGATCCTCATGAGTGTCCTGACTGCTCAGGAGGGCAGTGCTGTGGACACCATGGCAACTGACCTCATCCGTAGATACAGTGATGCTGGTGTGGCTCCTCCTCAGCTACTCTATGTAGACTGTGACTGTTGTCGGGAGGGCAGTGAACCAACAAAACTGCAAAAGAGATTTGGTGGGTGGCCAGACCTGATTGTCAAGCTTGACATCTACCACTTCATGCGGCGACTGGCAGCTGGATGTACAAAGGATGCCCATCCTCTGTACCCCATCTTCATGGCCAAACTGTCAAGCTGCATTTTTGAGTGGGATAGAGGAGATGTGGCCTTGCTGCGTCAAGCCAAGTGGGAGCAGCTTAGACAGGAAGGTGTCCCTGGGATCACAGAAAGTCTAGTGGACAAGCACATCACCAAGGGGGAACTGGCCTTGCACTGCAGAAGGCAGACAAGAGGAGAGAGGCAGACTATCATCATGATAGAGCAACTCCTCAGCGAGCTGATCGGGGTCAAGGGCAGAGACTTTCTTGGTGTCCCTCTTTTGGACCAGGAGAGGATGCAGCACATCTGGCAAATCCAGCAGAGGCATGTTAAGTGCATACAGGATGAACCAGGTGTGCTGCTCTATGTGCAAACTGGCACCACCACCAAGGCAGGCATTGTCCTGCCAAACTACAGGTGTGCGAGGGGTTCCACATCTCTGGAGTCGTTTCACCTACATGTGAACAGGTTCATTCCAGGTCAGTATGAATCATTATTCATCAGCAAGATCAAATATTTACAGTTTAACATTTTATTTTGTTGATTTCATTACCAGTATCTTGGATACAACAGTGTCACAATTATTGTTTTCAAATGACCAAATACAACAAACTAACATGCAGTTGTGCTCACATTTGTACTACCTTAAGAAACGAGTGCCAACAGCTTGAATTTCCAGATGTACCTCCTGGAAGGACTCAACAGATGGAACCAGGACCGTGAAGCTGCATCCCTGGCAGTCAAGCCTCCCTCCCTGCTCAGCTACTCGGGAGACCTTGTTCACTGCATGAACACACACAGTGTCAAGGTGCTTGGAAGGAAGCTGGTCCCTTCTTTTCAGCCACCTGCTGTTTACACTGGTTAGTTGCAGCTTTCCATTACGATCAAGCTATTTGTTGTATCATTAAATAGAATAATCTTTTTTTATGAATTTTCTGGAAGCCATTTTTAATCTTTCTGTTATTTTCTTGTCTGTCCCAGGGGAGCTAATAGGTGTAGATTACCTATTCCGTCAGACAGAAAGGCCTTACAGGATGTACATCCTGACCTAGAGGAAACTGATCAGATGCTGGAGGACGTCGGCACTGAGGAAGAGCTGGAAGATGAGGGCTTTGAAGACACTGGCTTTGACCCAACAGTTGAAGTTCTGGACCTGTCCTCTGACCCTTCATCTGTCACCACCACCTCAGCCCACATTCCTCCCACCTCTCTGAAGGCCTCTGCTGGTCCTGCAGCACCTGCTGCAACTGCTGGTCCTTTCCTGTCGCCGCCCAGCACCCTCATGGCACCTCAGCAGCAGCTGGTAAGTGTTTTTTTTATGTGACATATCATCTGTTTTACCTGTGGTGTAGTGTGAATTGTTATTTCAACTGTATTAATTGTTTCAGGCTTTCAATTTGCTGACCCAAAGGTCATCAGCCACCAGCTCAGCCTCTGTCCCTCCTCTCCCCACCACCCTCACAACCACTGTGTCTACTGCTACAGCAACTACTGGGTCACAAACCCCAGCAGCACCAGGGGAACAGTTCGTAAGTCTTTTTGTAAAAAGTTTTTTTTTAAAATGTCAGTGGTCTTATTGTTTTGCTTGTCATAGTATTATTTTGATGTTTATTTTATTACATTTAACAGATACTGTATCAGCACAAAACCACATCCTCTGGCCCATCAGCTGACCCCAGCACGGCTGCTGCCCCTCCCTTCATCACCGTCCTTCCAAATCCTCTGTCAACTCAAACTGCTGGTCCCTCTGGGGCACCTGCCATGATCCAAGCAGCACCTGAGCGACAGCTGGTAAGTTATTTCGTGACTAGTTAGACAGTGACAAATGTGTTACTTTCTGCCTGTGAAATTGATTTTGATGTACTTTATTTTTCAGCAGGCTGTTGATGAGCAGGGTATCCCAGGGATGGACCGAGTGGATAGCCTGGCAGAGTATTTGGTGGGGCTTAGGACTGTAACTGGCCAAACACTGAGCAATCAGCATGCCAGCACAATAATTGCCCTTTGGCAGAACCTCCTGCCATATGACCAGCAGAGGGTGGTCTATGCTGCACGGCACCAGGTGCGTCTGACCACAGGACGCTTCAGGGTTTCCAAAAAGAGAGCTGAATTTACTCCAGGTGTGGAGAGCATGGCGCGTTGCTCTTTGGCGTCTTCAGAGTCCCCCGCCCAGTGGCCAGGCTGCAGTCGTCTTGTAGAGTCCATCTGCGTCAAGCTGTGTAACATTCACAAGAGCCCCAAAAAACAGGGCAGTTACGCTCTGACAAGATGGACTCTGATTGTCACTGACTATGGGAAGATTAGGCAGCTGGTCCTGGGTAATGCCACTGTCATGCAAAGCACTGCTCTGCAATTGTTTGACATAAGTCAAACAACGCTGGTGCAGTGGCACAACAGGAGACTGAAGAGGCAGGACAGCAGCATTCTTCTTCAAGGGGTCAACTTGCCTGCCGCTATTCCGGTTGCTTCTGCTCCTCTCCCACCTGTACAGATGCGCCCCACAGCTGCACCCCCACACCCTGGACCCCAGCATCAGTACCACTTGCCCCAAAGTACAGCAGGACAGGCAGTGGTCAAGAGGAAGTCTGCAACTCAGAGGCAGTTGTTCCCTCAGCCGGCACCTACACCTAGCACCACAGCACAACCACCTGGAGTCCAACAGATCGCTCCTTCTGGCCCATTGCCTTCCCCACCACCTGTCCGCAGGACTTATACCCGGACAGTAGCTCAAAATAAATGCAGTCGGTGCCAGCAGCCCCGCAACACAGACACTGGTCACCGACAGTATTATGGGCACACATACTGTCCCCAAAAAAACACCATGCCAGTGGAGCAATGGATGGAGGAGATGCGGAGAAAGAGGGCAGAAAAAAAATAGATTTGGGAGATTCTTTGTGTCATTGTACATAATGTAAATAGTTTTATAAGAAAATAAATGTTGTGTTATATTTTAGTCTTGTTCTAATAGTTTATTAGTATGTGTTATAGTTTAAGGTGCATGTTTGTGTATTTGAGAGAGAGAATTAAGATGTGAAATCTGTAATAAAATTGCTAAATTTCTACAGAATTATCTTTCCCGTATTTCTGTGGTGATTTTCACAGATGTTTCTTACATTGCTATATAAAGTTTATTATTATTTCATTGGTAATAACATTTGAGCACTTAACAACACAGTCAACCGCTATTTAGCTGGTTGACATTCACAAGAAGCCTCTATCCAATTTGTATCACCTATTAAATGATATTTGATCGATTTATAACACTTGACAATTTTGGGTAACAACATGTTCCGGTCGGGAATCGAACCGGGGACCTATGGGTGCACAACTTCCTGCCATACTCCACTTAAGTGTCAATTTTGGTCATATTTCTCAAAATAATGGAGCGAAAACAGTGTACAATAACTTGTGGTGGGCAGCAGAGACACTAACAACTATCAGTTCATTTCACATCTCTCAATTTTTCCTTTTTCCTTCTTTTTCTTCTTCCTCCACTAACAACTATTCTTCCACTTCTTCCACTAACAACTATCAGTTCATTTCACATCTCTCAATTTTTCCTTTTTCCTTCTTTTTCTTCTTCCCCCTTCTCCCCCTTCTTTCCTCCTTCTTCCGCCCCCCCCTATACAGTCCATCGTTCCCCTTTTAGCTTAGCGGAGTGGGTAGAGCTGAGAACTAGTGACCGGAAGGTCGCTGGTTCGAATCCCTGGCTCCCCAGGGCGGGACTGAGCTACATGCCGAAGTATCCTTGAGAGCAAGATACTGAACCCCAAAATTGCTCCTGATGTGTAGTTGGCACCTTCGTGGCAGCCACAACATCAGTACGGGCCTGATGTGGTCCAGGGAGTACCCTGGCCTATGCCCATAGAGTCACTGGATTTGGCCCCAGTAACCCCCCGCTCCACCTTGAAAAAGGTGGTATAAAAGCAGTAACAAAGACAATGGACAAAGCGGAAGAAAACGAAACAATAATAATAATAACACATTTAATTTATATAGCGCCTGTCAGGGTACCCAAGGACACTTAACAAAGTGGAACAAAGAATAAATAGAGCGCCTGTCAGTCAGCACGGAGGGAACACTAGCACCGTTGTGTACAAACTAGCGTCTGGGGGCTCCATGCACACAGCGGGGGCAACGCAGGAGACCAAGAGATCCAATCCAAGCGATGAAGCCTGGGGTGAAATGACAGCAGAGGTCCAGGTGCTCAAGGGCGCAACCATGGCACAGATATTGGGGGGGTCCAAATGAGAGCCCTTTCCCTGAATTTTTTTTTTAAAGTACATTTCCCACAATTCTATGATATTTTATATATAAAAATTCGCACATTTAGAAGTTTTGAGGACAACATTGACCATTTGAATTCACATGTAAAGGAATATTCTGTTAAATTGCATGGATTCCTACAGAATCAAGATAAAACTTCTCTTTAAATCCCATTAAGTGAAAAATCAATGTTTTTATCTCAAAGGTTTTGCTCTATATCTCACCTATATGCCAGTATCAGACCCAGTGTTACTAGTTTTATTTACTGCTGACATGTAGGACTTGATTAAAACTAATGTTATCATAGTGTTTAAAATCTCATTCAAATTTCTCACCTGATCATCTGTATCCCCAGAGTTTGTCCCTGCCTGGCCACTGCTTCACTGTGCCTCTCCCTCTCCCTGTGTCTCTGTGCTGCCTACATTGTGACCAGATACCATTATTTTACCAGAAGAACAATGGCTGACCTTGATGATCATTTTAATTTGATACACTGATTTTTCTGCTTGTGTTACTAGTTTATTTGCTTTAGCTATATAGTAAGTGCATAAATAACAGTGTACAATGTACAGTAGTGTAGCCCCTTTCACACATGCACTGCTATTCTGAACTTATCTGGACATTACCTGGAGGAGCTGTATGTGTAACAAATGAGAGCAGTAACAGTGATGAGTTGATGTAGGAGATTTTTTTCATTGAAAACAAGGTTTTAAGCTCCAACAAATAGCTTTAAATTACGTAAATGAACACCTACATGGCATTAATGCAAGAATATGAATGTACTCCTGTCACATAACTCCACTTACATGACAACTTGGCTTGAAAAAGAAGTCAATCTTCTGCTGCCTCTTTCTTTTTGGCATTCCTAACAAAAAGAATAATGATCATGTTGAATAATATCAAAATCAGTGGATGTTTCTAGAAAACTCTCTGTCAGTTACCATTAACTTTATCTGGCTTACCTGGCTTGGCCTAATTGTTTGCCACCTGGTTGCGTAATATTAGCTAACATGCCACAAAGGAAGACACAGTTATTTACAGACAAAATTCTACATTATTAACTAGTTAAACAACCGTTTCATACCTCCACTCTGTTCGCTGTCTGCAGCAGCGAGTGACTGCTTAGCATGTAATTGTTTACATTCCGGGCGGCGGGACTAGTGGCTTTGGTCAAATGGCTGTCATTGGCTTGATGGCTGTCAATCACTTTAACTTGACCAATGGGTTTTCATGTATGGGGAGATACTCAGCGTACTGAGGTGCGCTCCATTTCAGTATGCTGTTACACCGCGAGGGTGGGCAAACGGTTTAATACCTTGGGATGGGAGCAACCAAGTTTATAATTAGGAGGGGGGGTTCACAAACTTATGTTTTCCTTAAAAACGGAAATAAATTGAAAAATAAATAAGAAATAACGAGGCAGATCTGTTGACAGGGTTTATAAAGGAGTGCATAATTAACATATTTTCTACTGTATATTGGGGGGACAGATTGCCATTTTCTCAATATTGGGGGGGACACGACCCCCCCAAAGAATGCGTGGTTACGCCCATGCAGGAGCTCCTGTGCTGAACACCTGAAGACCCCGCCAGCAACGGCGGAGTAGTGATAATCCAACATCGCTGCGAGCCGGGGAGACCGCAGCAGCAGAGGAGAGCGACAAGGCAGCCCAGTGGTGAACAACTCTGAGGTTGTGGTGGAGGGAGGACCAACGGAGCAATGATGGACAGCCCACATAGTATTGAGTACGTCGGTTTGAAAGTTAGCGTTGCTAGGCTAACAGTTGATCAGTGAGGCTAACAACTGATGGCGGGGCTAACAGCTAATCAGCGGAGAAATGTGACGGGAGTAAGTGCAACGTCCTGCAAACAGGAATACAAAATAAAACATAGCAGCTGAACCTGAAAATAAACTCATAAAAAGTTGTTCAAACAACAACTAGTGCTCTAGCATGCGACACACTGATGCTGATAAATGACGTAGGATGTGCCATAGTGATAGAGTTAACAGAGTGGCGACACTCCCATAGACCTCCGTTGTAAAAAATGGCGGCGCTTTGTACCGCCTACTTCCGGGTTACGGAGCTCGGATTAGTTCCAAACACTGTCATTTGGGCGCTGGACCTCATTCACTTACATTGCGGCGCATCGAATAGTTCCAGAGGTAAGTTGCTGAAATATCGACCTCTTTTGAATTGTCAACTGTCTATATTGTATCAAAGGGCCTTTGTGATGCTTATACTGGTCTTCATTTGTACGTGCACAGCATAATTATCTATATTTTATCTTGTTTGTTAGAGCCAATTTTCAAGCATTGCATCAGTAGCGCCGAGATCGAAAAGTGGCTGAAGGTATGTCGATTGCTGCTCAACGGCATATACCGATCCCTACAATGGCATACCGATCCCCAGACTGCTTTACTATCATATCGTAAGAGTCCCACGTGTAATTACTGTCTACATGCGTACATCAACAACAACATAACATGCATACGTTCGTTTACTTGCGTAAAGTGTTAAGTTACCAAGTTGTCAATAAAGACAAAAAAAAAAAAACATGCTTTACGGCAGTACTTTACGCGAAACCAGACCAGTGGCATCACATTTGCATATTCATCAGGGGGGCGGTACCCATCCAACAGCCTTTCAGTGCTGTCAAAATCCTCAAGCGGCACATACCGTCATGTGTCGATGGAATAACAGCGGCATAGTAGCAGCATACCACTCCGAGAATCTGTATGTCAGTCTGGGAATCGCTTTATACCACTCCGAGAATCTGTATGTCAGTCTGGGGATCGCTTTATACCACTCAGAGAATCTGTATGTCAGTCTGGGGATCGGTATGCCATTGTAGGGATCAGTATATGCCGTTGAGCAGCAATCGACATACCTTCAGCCACTTTTCCATCTCGCTGTCACTCCAGTGCCTGCTAGCTAGTTAGCTAGTGCGACTTCGCCAGCTGTGAAGGTAATGTAATAGTCCGGTAATGAATCGCTAGCAACTTTTAAATTAAAGATGTTTGGTAACTAACAAGCAGAATTAACATATATTATCAAGGGTTTTTATTTATTTTGGCTTTTATCTGCTGAACCTGATCGTGTCAACCATCGTTAGTCGGTTATGTGTGTGATATAGGACTCGTTCTAGCTGCTAGAACTAGTAGAAATAAGGGGGCGTTTGTGATAAATATTTCATGTAATATTTCATTGAATTTTGGGACATACTACCTTTTTTATTATGTGACGTGTTGTTGGCTGCATTTAATGTTTTGTGCTGTTCCCTTTTCAATTTAACATGGTTACTCTCATTACTTCATGTAGGCTACTGTGCCTTATTTTAAGTGGCTGCTGCTGGTGGTCACTGCGGCTGACGGTGGTGGTCACGGTGGCTGACGGTGGTGTTGACTGCGGCTGACGGTGGTGGTCACGGCGGCTGACGGTGGTGTTGACTGCGGCTGACGGTGGTGGTCACTGCGGCTGACGGTGGTGGTCACTGCGGCTGATGGTGGTGGCGGTGGCTGCTGCTAATGATCTGCGAATTGGCTGCTAAGTTGTTTTTTTTTTTCATTTGGTTCTTCATGGTTGCGATGTCATGGATCACCTGCCCCTGGTTTTTGTTTTTCTTGTTCACAGACACAAACACACATTCTTGTTGTCTGTCATTGTTTAATAAAAAATACTTTCTTTGAAAACATTGATTTGTATCAGCCATCCTTACACTGATGTCTCAATAACTGTAACAGGAGTTACAAGTGTTTTATTATTAGCTCAAGTTACTTGAGTTGAGTTACAGCTAATGTTACGAACCCAGAACCACAGAGAAAAATCTTAATAGCTGTGCACTTACCTATAGACCCAAGCATGCAGGCGTAAATTAGTTTTTTATTCTGTAATAGTTTTGATAATACGTGTATGGCTTAATCTTAAATATTCTCGAATATTCTTAGTCTTAACATGATCATGTTTCACGTTGTGGTCCTGGGGGTGGCCACTTTCATCAGAAGAAGTGAGCTCGCTGCTGGTTGAATGCTGAACAGACCACGGCAGACCTCTGCTACAACGAAGGTAAGCTAATGGCTGAATCGGAATTCATAAGCCAACTCACGGGAATCAAATACAGGCCAGTTGCGCTCAAATGAAAATCATGAGACGTCTATTATCAGATGAATGATAATGAAAAGAAAAGTTAAACATGAACACTAAGCTTTTCCCTCCAAAAATGTAAAAGTTATCTAAGTAATACACAGATTTTCGTTGTCACCCTGCCTCTCAAAATGCAAAACTGATATTAAGAAAAATGTAATAATGCAATAACAGCTAAAAAAGTATTTGGGTGTGTGATTTTTTTTAATATTTACTGTTCAAAAACTAAATCGCTGCTGTCTGTCCCATAGAAGAACATGACAGCCAACCTGCGCTTTGGAACTATCGGGGCTTACATGAACCACGTGACTGCCCCGGCGGCGACATCATAGAGTGTCACAACTCTTTCTCTCTATGGCACTGGGATGTGCTACGACGGAGAAAAAAAAAACTGGATTGGCCAGTGGATCTGTTCATTTTTCCGATCCGGATCCAGCTGTTTTGTCAGTATCGGGCCGATATCCGATCTTAATATCGGATCGGTGCACCCCTACGAAAAACCACTTAAAAAAACCCACTGACTTTGTGAATCAGAAGTGCAAAAATGCTAAATGATTCTTTACTACACCACTCTGTGGTGTATGTTCACATTGATGTACTTGTTAGAAATGAACAATGATGCCACTACTAATACAGAACCACCAATAGAAAAATCTAATTTGTCACAGGGATATTTTGCTCGTTTACTGACAGGCAATCACAGGGAAGTGCAGCACATCATCCTCTGGAGACAAACTGGCCAACAGCTGCCTACCTCCTGCTCACCAAGCTCCCAATTCCCCATTTTTTTTAATTTCACACCCCAAAGACCTAAAGAGAACACTGCATATCAATGGATGCAGCTCACGTCTGGTCCTCTGAAAACAGTCCAATGTATGTTCAAATAGCCCGACTCGCCCAGGTGACATTGGCAAAATACAGGCATAACAGCTAATTAACTGAGGAGCTTGTGGACTACCACTTCATAACGATAGAGATTAATCATTTCCAGGTGAGCTAGTCTGTCCTATCTTTGAGAAATATTTTGTCAGGAAAGTGCCTACTATACAGCACTTGGAATTGCCATGACCTAAAAGAGAACCTTCATCAACATTTTGGTTTATGTTTCTTCAGGGAAATCAAGAAGGCCAGCTCCACCCTGGGATGCCCTCTGGACTCAGTGCAGGTGGTGGGAGAGAGCAGGATGATGGACAAGCTGTCATCGCTGCTAGTGCAGGAGTCCCACCCCCTGCAGGTCACTCTCACAGCACTGGGCAGTTCCTTCAGCAACAGACTGATACACCCCAAGTGTGTGAAGGAGAGGTATCGCAGGTCCTTCCTTCCTGCTGCTGTTAGATTGTACAACCAGAACTGCTCCCAATAGACCTCACCATGCACTGTGCAATAAGCCTGTACAAATTCAACACCCATATTTATTATCTATATTTAAAATCTGTATATAAAAATGTGTTTCTCACTTTTTTGCACTATTCATGTAAATATGTACATACGCCGATTCTATTTTTCTTTCCTTTTTAATTATCTTGTCTATATTGCTATTGCTCTGTCTTGTAATATTCTGCTGTTGCAACAAACAAATTTCCCCGTCTGCGGGACATTAAAGGATTTCTGATTTTTTAGTGTACAGTCCCTCACATACACATGATTCTAGTATAGACTCATTATTCAAATACCCCAGCTCAATAATCACACTCAAACAACATTTCTTTAATCTTGTAGAGAGATTGAAAGAAAAAGACAGAAAGGCACTGAGTGGAAGGCTGTCCTACATTCTTGTCAGGCAGAGAGAGCAGCCCGCTTCCTCTGACATGAAGCCTCTTCAGCTGAACTGACTTTCTCTGGCTCAGAGCCCTGAACTGCCCTTCACCAACCAAACCTTTCATCCATTCCTGTTAGTCTCACCATCGACCCTCAGGGGCCTCACTGTGACTGACCGTGTGTGTGCATGAGTGCGAAGTGAATAACAGGGCTAATCCACAAGTTTAATGACTATTGTTGAGCGGTTGGACTGTTATGCATTAAGACACGCTTGTCAAACAGGTTCTGCCCAGAGCTGGATAGAGTGGAAGAGGAAAAACATGGAGAGGAAGAGAGTGACACAAGTGAAAACAAGATTAAATAGGCAATACTCAGCAACTACAATAGGAGGCCTAATACCGGCTGGGCCTTAAAATGGCTCAGTAAATTAACTAGATTAACTCTACACTCATTTTACAATTCCTGGGTCTTTTAATTCATCTTGAAACACTGATTTCCTCAACACTGGCGGAAAAAACTTTTAATACTCAGTTCCACCAGTTCTGTGTGAGTACACATACGGATGTGTTAGTTAGTGTTATAAGGACTACCTCCATTTGATTTAACAAATGCAAATACACATAGTGGCCCTCATTTATCAAACTAACGTACGACAGAAAACCGTGCGTACGACCATTTCCACGCAAGCTTCGGCATTTATCAATTTGGACGTGAGCGGAAGCTACGATCAGATCTCACGTCAGGTCTGAGCTCGTGTACGCAAATCTGAGTCTGTGGATTTGTCCTCAGCTGTCAGCTGTCATTAAGCATAAGCAGTCACATATTTAGAACAGATCAAAACGGATTCTTAAAACGAAAAAAACAAAATACAAAAATTTTAATTTAAAAAAAAGCCCACGTTTTTACTGATACCACTTTTTTGTAAAATAAAATATGATAACATGACAACTAATTAACGGAATACCTAATAACCCCACTGGCAAACCTGCTACAGAGCAGGAACGCAGATTCAATAGTGCGCACACACGCACACGGGTCACAGTGGAGCTGCTTCGGGTTGCTGAAGGGCAGGTGGCTCCGTCTCAGACCAGCAGGGGGAGCTCTGCTGTATACCCCAGAGAAAGTGTGCCATATTATTTTGGCCTGTTCAGTTTTGCACAACATTGCATTAGTGAATGGAGCCTTTGATGTGCCGGCGCTGCCGGGATGCCGATCTCCATCTCGGAAAAGTTTCTCTTCTTTCTCTTCTTGTTTCTTCTCTCTATGTTTGACCTCAGTGGGCGAGGCCTCCGAACCAGGAATATTTAAGGGCGCAACATGTTAATGACGATCGAATTCAGCCGCCGAATTTATCAAGACCCGATCATTCATACGCTGGAATTAGTCAGATACGAACGTTTCATAAATCACACGTGTGTCCTGTCGTAAGACCAATTCTGCGTTCAGATCTGCACCCGTTTTCACGCAAGATTGATAAATGAGGGCCAGTGTCCCTAGAAAGCTTTGAAATAATTTTTAGTCAGACAAATTTAGAAGTGTTACAGGGTTATATGCTATATGTGTATATCATTGTTTTACCAACTCTGTGCTGCAGACTTGAAATTTGAAATAAGGGAATACGACCTGTAACAAAGACATTACTTCAGACTATATAATGAGAAAATGTTGGATCTCCCATTGGTTAATGTATAGATAAGACCATTTACATTATTTGTCTTTCACCTCCTTCATTTACCAGTGATATTTACAATTTAACCAAAAAGATATCCCCAAAACACCTGGTATAGCAACACAACAAAGTGCAATACAAACAGTTTAAATAATCAAATAATTCAATGTAATAATTCAATTTTAATCATTGAATCATGTGGCTCTTCTAGACTGACCCTTTTACCATGGGTCTATCGTTGTTTTCTATTCTGTTATAACTGTTTCCTGTGCATTTGTGGCGTCAATGATACTTCAGATAAAAATCACATTTAACCCACTTGGCCTTGCCTGCAGGAATGTGGTCAAAAGGCATTTTTTTTTAGTGGGTTGGAAACCATTTAAAAACACCTGTGTAGACCCACTAATTTTGGTGGAAAAGCAGTATAGTTCTTCAGTTTCACCTGTGATCTAACTTTGCCTTTTCTCCACTTCCCCAGTGAATGGACAACTCCAGGATCAGCTCCTTGGCCAAACACCACCCTGCCGCCGGCGCCTCCCTGAGCATAAAACCAACACAACTGAGTTCCCTCCTCCACCTCCAGCGGAGCCACCAGCCTGAGCCTGAGCTTACCTGCTCAGCACGCAACTCAGCCAGCTTTCTTCTCAATTAACCTCATCCATCCCTTCCACGCCTGTATCGGTTAGTAACCCCCCTGTGTTCTGCTCAGGTCTCCCATCACACTGTCCCTGTTACACTTATCATCTCTGTTAATCCTTGAGAGCAAATTCATCCCTACCATGGTTCTTGGTCTCCCTTGGCTCAAACTCTGCAGTGCCCACATAGACTGGCCCTCTGCCTCCATATTCAGCTCGAGTGCCTTCTGCCACTCTCACTGTCTTTATTCCGCTGTACCCACTTCCAGGACCCCAGCTCCTTCTCCACCTACTCCTCTAAACCTATCTCAAGTGCCACCAGAGTATCACGACCACACCAGGGTTTTTTGCTAGGAGCTAGCCTTGTCCCTTCCCTCACATAGACCCTACGACCGTGCTATTGAGCTCCTCCCAGTCCCATTTCCTTCCTAAAATAAGAGCTGTGGAGAAGTGGCCCACACCAACTTCAAGGCAACAGCTTTAAAGGTCCCATATTATGGTCATTTCTGCCTCTTGACATGGTTCCTTGATGTCTAAATGGAATGTTAGTATCATGCTTTGGTCGAAAAAAGCTGAAGCATTGAGCACAGCAGGGTTCTTGAAACACCAGTTTCACAGCCCTGCTCCAGGTGGCCTGTTTCAGTGCCTTTCCCTTTAAATGCTAATGAGCTACTGCGCCCCGCCCACGGTGCCGCCCACCTCCTCCTGCCTGCGGAAGACGTGAGGACGGCATCATGTGACCATGGCAACGGCGGAGTTTCTGGGAGTAATGGCTGCCGGACAACAGACTGCGGTCCGACCCAGAACAACAAGAGGCTCCAAAAGAAAGTAAGCAGCCAAGAATGATCATTGATGTTTCTCAGTGGTCAGTAGTTAAGTTTGTTACCTCGACATTACTTTTATGTTACTGAAGATAACGAAAGTTTTACGGGCTTACTGGCCGTCTGCCCGCGTTGTTACAGCTAACAGCCCTCTTCTCCTCGAGTGTTTACATCATAAAGCTTAGCCAAACCTCGACTGGTGTTTACTGCTGTTAAGTTGTAGTAACGCGGATGCAATTTAGCAAAAGCAGTTGCAAGAGAAAAGTGTAACCCCATATTATTATTTACCTTTATGTAGCCAGGTAAGTTGATTGAGAACCTGCTCTTATTTGCAGTGACGACCTGTAATTAGCTACTGCCAGCAATTTTCAACTGTAGTTTTCAGTATGCCACAGTTGCCTCCAATCACCTTTCTACCAGCAGAATTGTTTTTTAACCATTTAAAACGGTTTATAAGCTTTATATATATTATCAAAGAAACAATGTGACATGATTAGTGATCAGTTTCCAATGAATAATAAAAAATCGGCATAAAAACAGGTGTTCCTGTGGCTATTGTAAACAAATGCCTACAGAACCTGAGAATATCTGCTGTATGGAAATACCACAATTAAGTGTAAACACTGGGCAAACAAGGTTGTCATTTTGCTCTCTTTTCTCTAATCTATTGTCACTCACTTACCTTTCATAATTTCTAGGTTACACGAAGACTGCGGCAGCTTCCTGATACACCATCATGCATGGTGGACCACCCTGGCCTGTAACCTGTCTGCCTGAATGTATCTGCACTGCAACATGCACTGAACATTTATCGGGCAGACTATGAATCTTTACGTCTGAGGGGAATAGTGCAGTCAGTTTTTAGTCACATAAATACTATTCATTTATCGTAAAAGTGTTATGATTAAAAGCACATAACTGCTTCTTCCATCTTAAATTGTTTATAGTTTATTATCTTTTACTTATTACCATGAAAATTACATATCAAACAATGAAAACACAGAACAGTTAGGAAAGATGTTTTAATTGTAAGAAACATTTGTAAACATGTGTTGACATGAATGAAATAATAAGAAGAAAATACATATCTGAAGTGAAACAGTTTGACTTTATATATTAACTTCAATATCAATATGAAAATAATAACAAAGAAAGTATCTAGTTGCCATGGGTGTAAACATTCAGTGCTGACTTTATATTGAATTGTGTTTAGCCAATATAGCCTACAGAAGCTTTGTAAGCTGGTGCTGGGGCTCTCTGGGGCGGAGAGTGAGAGTTGTGCTGCCCATCTGTGTGGTCCGAGAGGTCTTCAGGGATTATGAGTTTCAGCACCTCCTTCACATATGGGGCAGGGTCCTGGAAAACCTTCTGGAAGATCAGGTCCAACAGAGCATCACCGCAGTCTGCAGTGCAATAAACAAATGCATGTTTACAGGAAAACTGCAGTAGAACCAAAAAGCCTTGTGCTGCAGTGTTGTAAAGTGTCTCTTATTTCTCCTAATTACTTCTCATTCATACATTCTCATTATTTATTTTGAAAACCATCTTAAAAGAATTCAGATTTTAAGTGTTTGTTTTCAACCTTTTGAGTGATGTCTGTGTGTCCATGTTTATTTTAATTTGAGAGGTTCAAATAAAAGATTGTAAAACTTACAGAATGTTGTGTCTGTCTTCACTGGTTTGGCTCTACACTCTCCCTTCCAGGACTTTGGAAAGCTCAGTTTGAAAAGAGGATCTCCTGATGATGTGGTGGCTTGTCCCCTATCAGCATTCTTATTGTGATGCAGTGCAGCCAGTCAGAGTCTTGAACAGTAAAAAGACAAACATGAAAACAATTGCAAGAAATGGGCAAATGTTCTCAACAAGTAATCACAGTTTAATTTACCTGCACAGCATTCCCAGATATGGATAGGAGTAACACATGACAGCACTGTTACAGTATAATTCAAGCACTAAAGACTGCAACGCCTTACATTACTCTAATCCGACCACTTTATTTCAGTAACGAGTAATCTAGCGTTAATATTTCCAAACCAGTAATCACACTGAAGTTATTTATTGAAGTCACTGTGCGTTACAATTATTGTCATTTTCATTCGTAAAAATATATATTTTTGCTTTCTTCTTGTCTCTGGGAGTGATGTCACGTACGTCTCAAGTCACGTTTTAGCCATGAGGATAACTCACGTGTACACCACGCAGCAACACAAAAATGGAGGGAGGAGAGAGATGCGTGTTTCCTAGCTGGAAATATACTCATTATGCGGAGTTATTTAAAACAAAAAAGCACAAATGCTTGGTCAAGGGCCCAGCCCGACCCGGCTCGGGCAGAGAATCTAAGCTCTATGTAGCAGTCAACAGTACACTCGTATTGCCCCGGCCTATGCCAACATATTCCAGCTTAGAAAACATTTTCAAATGCATTATTTCACAAAATCCTGAAAGCTTAGACCCGGCGGAGGGTGTGTGTATGTACTGCTTGACTGACCGCGCCTCTGGGTTTGCATGTGGAGACCGTGTTGATCGCGAACTAGGGGCTCGCGGTTAGCATTAGCTTGAAAGCTCACGGTTAGCGTTAGCTGGTACTATGTGACACTGCTTGGTTAGTTCGTGTAAAATTGCTAAATAAACACAGCTAAATACTTGTACATGCAGACATTTCCCTGGGACACGCATTACATAGTGTGCACGATCAGAAACGTACTACACACAATGATTCTGCTTTAGCACTAACGTTAACTTGTGTGGTCAGGGAAGCTAACGTTAGCGGTTAGCCGCTAACCTTAGCTTGTTCTCAATGGCAAAACACACAGTACATCAGGCACGAGTTCAGCCTAATCTACAGAAACACACAGCACATTATTTGTATACTTACATGTCCTTGGTCTGCATGTATTCCTTTGAGTAAAAGTCTGCCGACCACTCATGCCTTGTACTGGCCCAAGTTGGTGAAACAGTCAGTGTCAAAGTGGCTCGCACACACCAACAGTTTTTTGCCAACTTCAAAAATAAATCATAAAAATAAATTCAATCCATGCAGCTCTTTCGTCCTCTGCAGCTGTGAGACGATGGAGTGTGTTGTGCCGGTCCTTGCAGCCAACAACAGAGCATTTTTCCTTGAGCTTGGCCATGGTGATTTCAGTAGAATAATGGCGGATCTCCGAGACCGGAGCTGTACCTGGTGGGTGGAGACACCGTGCGGTGAAGGGAGGGGCAGTGGGGTAGCCATATGCAAATGTGCGGCCGTCGACGTCGACAGCCGCAGCAAATTTGACTCGTGTATCTGGAAACTGCAGGCAAGAGCCCTTTAGAAACCTGTATCTCACTCAAAAAAGCATGGATAGACTTTTTTCAAAGTTTCTCGGCGTGTGGCAGCACCATAGACCCACAATAACACCCCAAATCCCAGAAAAAGTCAGTTTTTCATAATATGGGACCTTTAAGACTTTCTCAGGTTTGCCTATTTCTACCAGAGATTTATTTGTGACTACAGCAGCGTTGCCACATTTCTGATCCAACTGACCTCCACCAGTGCCCCTTTCACCTGGTTTACAGAGACTTCATAAATGACTGTTCACCAACCCCCCAGTTCTCAAGCATCCTGATCCAAGGTTGCAGTTTGTGGTGCAGGTTGAGGCTTCTGACTCCTCTCTTAACACAATGTTTCCTCTCAAAGGCTCCACCCCTGTGCCTACTTCTCAAAACGTCTCTCTCCGGTGGAAAAGAACTATGATCTTGGTAACCAGGAATTGTTGCCGGTGGTTTTGGCCCTCCATGAGTGGCATCATTGGCTGGATGGCTCCCAGCAACGTTTCCTCATCTAGTCCGACGACAAGCACCTCTCCTACTTGCTCTCTTCCAGGCGACTGAACTCAAGGCAGGCCCACTGGTTCCTTTTCTTGGGTTGTTTAACTACACCCTTTCCTAGAGCCCTGGTTCCCACAATGACAAACCATGCCCTCACATGCCCTCTCCCAGTTTAGTTGGAGCTGCTACTTGGGAGATTGAAACTCTAGAGGCTCAGCACTCCTCTCCAGATCCTGGTCCCCATCCTGGCCACTGCCTATTCATGCCTTCTGCAAAGTGCTCAGCGCTGGGCAGACAGAACAGGTTAATTAGGATCTGGAAGCCACTCTCTGCTGTGTGACCTCGTTACACCCCTCTTCCTGGTGCTCCTTTCTCCCCTGGAGAGAATATTTGCATAACTTATTCACCAGTTCAGCCACAGGTTTGACATCCGGCAACGGTTTTCATTTCCCACTATTCCCTACTCAAGAGGTGGAAGTGGCCATCCCTTTGTTTAGGCTCATGTCTGGAGAACCACAAATGCCACCCTGACTTGCTCCTCTCAACGCAACCAATGCCTTGCAGACCTTTGGCACTCTCCAGCTCCCCAGTGTTGACCTGGCCAGGAGGTATGTTTGTTGGCCCTTTTGAGGTGGCTAAGATCATTAATCCCATGGATGTTCGTCTCAAGTTATCTGCTTCTCTTCGTAACGCTGAAGCCAGTGTCCATCAGTGACCTAATTTCTTGTGAAATAAAACTGTGACACTCCTCAACACAATCAGGTGACAGGCATTAACAATTACTATATAGATGGGTAGGTTATATAAAGTAATTAAAAACAACAGCAAATTAGAAAACACAATGGCAAATCAGAAAACACAAAGGCAAATCAGAAAACATAACGGCAAAACAAAAAACATAACGGCAAATCAGAAAACACAACAGCAAATCAGAAAACTAAACTGCAAAACAAAAAACAACGGCAAATCAAAAAATACAAAGGCAAATCAGAAAACACAACAGCAAATCAGAAAACACAACAACAAAACCGAAAATACAACGGCAAATCTGAAAACACAACAGAAAATCAGAAAACACAACGGCAAATCAGAAAACACAACGGCAAATCTGAAAACACAACAGCAAATCAGAAAACACAACGGCAAAACAAAAAACATAACGGCAAATCAGAAAACACAACAACAAAACAGAAAACACAATGGCAAATCTGAAAACACAACGGCAAATCAGAAAACGCAAAGGCAAATCAGAAAACATAACGGCAAAACAAAAAACATAACGGCAAATCAGAAAACACAACGGCAAATCAGAAAACTAAACAAAAAACAAAAAACAACGGCAAATCAAAAAATACAAAGGCAAATCAGAAAACACAACGGCAAATCAGAAAACACAACTACAAAACCGAAAACACAACGGCAAATCTGAAAACACAACAGCAAATCAGAAAACACAACGGCAAATCAGAAAACACAACGGCAAATCTGAAAACACAACAGCAAATCAGAAAACACAACGGCAAAACAAAAACCATAACGGCAAATCAGAAAACACAACGGCAACTCAGAAAACACAACAACAAAACAGAAAAAACAACGGCAAATCAGAAAACACAACGACATTAACCAAACCGGAAAAGGTAGGTACCCTCGGGCGACATGGATCGCCGCTGATTGGACTGGTCCGTCCTTCGAACCGGAAGGACATGGTTTACATGTTTTCAAAGTAAGAGCGCTGCCAGTGACGACGTACGCTCTTCTATTAAAGAATATTTTGATGCAGGAAATGGCTATGACGTGATACTGGATATGCTGTCGACAATTACATTACACAAAAGACAAAGAAAATATGGTATGCTTGACCTATTTCGGCCAGAAGCGGTCATATTAACTGCACATCATTTTGCGGGGTTTCATTGTTACAGTGTTTATGCTTCTTTGCAAATTTACTTGTAAGTTAATCATTATATAGTTGTATTATATAGACTGGTTGGCACCATGGCCAAACAAAAATGGGAGTTCCCCTCCGTGAAACAGAGTTGTTCAACACGAAGGTGCTCAAGTGTGGTGATGCGACTCTGACTGTGTACCAGGAAAAGCAGAGGAAGAATGTCTGCATCCTGAGCACCGTGCACACAGGTGTGGGCACCTTTAGTGGGGTGAAGGAAAAACCAGAGTCTGTGATGTACTACAACAGCACAAAGTACGGCGAGGATGTCCCGGACCAGATGCGAGGGCGTACTCCGTCAAAGGCGGTACATGAAGACGGCCAGTGGCGGTCTTCTATAATGTCCTCGACCTGGCTGGGATCAATGCCCACATCTTATTCAAGGAGCACCAGCAGCAGGAGAGCCCGGAGGAAAGTCCTGCAGCAGCTGGCAGAGGAGCTGAGGGCAGAACACATGGAGGGGAAAGGGGTCGGGCAGTCGGCACAAGGTTGGCAGCAGCAAAGCAACCACTGCAGCAGCAGCAGACACAGACACGGAGGCAGTGCCGGTCCGAAAGAGCTGCAAACGGAACCAAACGTCGGACACTTGAAATGCCACAAGCCTGTGTGTGGTAACTGTGCAAGGAGAGCGGAGGTAATCTGACTGTGACTAGTGATCAAAATGGCTCTTTGTTTTTGTTTTAGATCATCGATTATTATTATTTTTGTATTTATATTATTAAGTGTTAAAATAAAATGTTTCATAATCAAATAAATTAATTTTTCATTTTAAGAGTTTCTATCCATTAAAATTTTGTGTAAATATATGCAATAATTACGGTTTACTATATGCGACGATATGAATATTGATAAATGTATAATTAAACATGTTAAAATGTACATTTTGGTGTTATTTAGTTTTTTTTTAAAAAATATCATGACACAATGAATGCATTCATCACTCAGTTGGGTATTTGCATGAGAGATTATAGAGTTTAAAATCTAGCGGTCAAAATGACCGCTTACAGCCGTAGTAGTGTTCGAATTCTGGCTCTTCTAGTGCTAGCCCAGTACCATTATACTGTGTGTGTGTGTGTGTGTGTGTGTGTGTGTGTGTGTGTGTGTGTGTGTGTGTGTGTGTGATATAATTTTTCACACACAAAAAGTTAAAGTAGGCCCCTATTTAGTTAAAATCCTGGGTTAGGGCTTCTTTGGTTCAGCACTGCCGACAGCGGTGAGAGAGAGAGAGAGAGAGAGAGAGGCGAACCATCAACCATTCAGAACATTACACCATGACCACCTCAGAACATAAGACCCAACCAAATCATGAAGAAAGAAAAAGAAAAATACATAGATTATTGGACAGAACTAATAAAATCCCAGAACAAAATGGAAACCTATGTAGCCCTAAACAGACAGTACACTGTGGCAGCCTACCTGACCACAGTGTCTGACACCAAACTGAGGAGAACACTGACTAAGTACAGACTGAGTGAGCACAAGCTGGCACTGGAGGTAGGCCGGCACAGCCAGACCTGGCTGCCCAGAGAGGAGAGGTTGTGTTCTTACTGTGACCAGGGAACAGTAGAGACAGAGCTGGACTTCCTAACTCACTGCAACCAATATGAAGGTCTCAGAGACCAATATTTTACAAAAATAATCAAAATATTTCCAGATTTCCTCAATCTAAGTGACCCAGAGAGACTTCCGGTCCTACTGGGAGAGAGGGAGGACAGCTGTAGACTGGCAGCAAGATATGTAACAGCCTGCCATGAGCTCCCTAACTCTGAGCCCCCCGGCACACATGGCTGATTAGCTAATAATCAACCTGTTATATATATTTATGTCCGATGTTATTCTTATCTACCTTTCATAGCCCCTCTTGTTCTCCATGCCCTTTTCTTTTACTATTGTTTATTTATTATTGTTTAATATCGCTTTATTCTTTATCATTGTTTATTATTATTTAATATTGTTTATTATTACTGTTATAACTTGTATTAAGATGCTTTGGGAACATTGTATTCTATACAGTCATGCCAGTAAAGCCACTTGAATTGAATTGAATTGAAATTGAGAGAGAGAGAGAGAGAGAGAGAGAGAGAGAGAGAGAGATGATTCTCATTAACAAGAGGCATTTTGCCTTTGTATTAAGAAATACATCTGTTTAAACTAGATATTCATGTGCCACAAAACAATATTGAGAGTGGAGAAAGACAGAGAGAGGGAGAGAAGATCTGTTGTGTGATAGTGGAGTGGAGAGTCAACAGCTGGATTTTGCACCCACGGTCAGTAGTATTATAGGTATAGTATAATACTATAGTATGTGTATAGACAAACAAACAAACAACAACCACAACGACCATTGTTCATTGTATTATTACATTTGTCGGAAGACACAGTAAAGATTTTCACTTCCCCACAAATGTAATAAATCCCTGCAAACGTAGTAGTTATTACATTTTTTTGGAAATCACTTATTACGTTTGTAGTAGGCAGCGGCTATTACGTTTGTCGAAAATGCATTACATTTGTGGGTTCATTACATTACAGTTTTTGCCTAATGCTTAAACACTAAAAGTGGTTGCTATGCCCAAAGCATCACAACCTCTAACTTTGGTGACCATGCACTAAAAAAAAGCACCAACCCTGCAAACACAATATATGCTTTTCACTGTGTTTCAAATTCTCCAACACACTTCTTGCAAAACACTACACACTGTTTTTTACATAAGACACATTGTTCAAAAAGGAAAGCTCATGCAGTCATTGGGAAAACACATCTATTTAAAATACAAAACACATGTTGAATTGGAAAAGCACACAGACTCACACACATGAAAACATTTAAAATCTAATTGTAGACCAATAATTCTAAGCCATAGCACTACAAATACACCTGATGTGAGCTCAGCTCCTTTGTGCCAACTTTGGAAATGTGGAGGCAGAAAGAGGAAGAGGGAGAGTAAGAGCAGCAGGATGAGGAAGAGGACGAAGAAGGGGAGCAGGCAACAGTGACACTGCGTCACCTCTCCATCCTTGGCCCTTACAACACAGCCCTCATTATTCACTTTCTGGACACACTTCATGACACAGTAGTCCAGGACGGGCCAGAGCAGCCCAAGTTTGTCGTCATCTGGGATAATGTCAGTTTCCATCGGGCTGCTCTGGTATGGGACTGGTTCACCAACCATAATAGATTCATGGCACTCAACTTGCCACCATACACCCCAGTTTTTTGAGGCATAGACACTTACATTTGACAGTGGATAGACAGAAAAGGGGAGGGGCGGGTTTGACATGCAGTAGAGGTCCTCTAGCTGGATTTGAACCAGGGTCCACTGCATACTTAACATGCACTCTATCCACTCAACTACCTGTGCAACCTCCTCAGGATGGAGTTCTTTTCAGCCACATGCCCACATGCCTCTTCTACAAGCCATGGAAGATACAGGGTTAGATACGGCATGCAAGTTACTTGCTGTTACTTGGCAAGAAAGGACATTGTCTGTGATGTGGATGAGGTGATGTGGCCAAATGCTAACAGGAGACAGGATCCACAGCCTAAATGTCTTCCAATAGTTCCCAACAATGTGTTTTGTAGAACATTCTAGTTGTACCATGTCTTTGTGTTTTTTTTTTTTGTTTTGTTTTTTTTTTACTGTTGCAAAAACCTGAAAAACAAAAAAAGAAACCTGAAGTGTCTTAATTTTGTTTTTATGTGTCTAGATCAACTGTAGTGGATCAATCTTTTACAAAAAAATAATCTGTATGAGACTTTTAACGTAAAAAAAACATCCAAAGTACTGAATACAGCTGTGTTTTGCATAAAGCACATCTGTGTTGTTGCTGCTAGGAAAGAGTGCAAACGTTACACGCGTCTTCAACATACGCAGACTCATGTTTACATTGTGAATTGTCGACAGCATATCCAGTATCACGTCATATCCATGTCCTGCATCAAAATATTCTTTAATAACAGAGCGTACGTCCTGTTTTCTGTTTTGCCATTGTGTTTTGCACTTCAGGGCCACCGTAAGCCTCAGACATTGCTGTCCTCGAACTGAGTAGAATCTAACTCAGCTGCATATCACTGCAAGATGTAGAAAACCCACTTTCAACAAACCTCATACTACTTAAAACTGCCGATCATATTTGAATATGATCCATTAGCAAGAGATAGAAAGCAGCGTGGTCAGACTGTATTCAATGAAAGCAACAGCAGTCATATCTGGAAAGCTGTGTCTTCACCCTCAGTCAGAAACCCTACGTGTTGCAGTTGGCTCTGTTTAGTTACAGTTCTGTTGTTTGTTGTTTTGGTGTTCTTTTAGACGGAGCACATTAGAGTGAAAGAAAGCTTTGTCATTAGAAGTATGTATTAAATATTCACAAAGCTCAAACTGACACTTCCCAAAAAACATCTCCGTTGGTCTGCCTGACATGTAATCCCCCCGGAGATACCATATTACATCATAAAGCTCTGAAGCTCTGAAGGGGGTGTTTGTTTTGTTTGCAGGGACAGCAGATCATGGTGTAATTTTTTCCTAATCATTAAACAAAGTAAAAGAACTTTAAGGAGGCAGCCCTCATTCTCAACTGGACCTGAAAACCAAGCCTTGTAGCTGAAGTGGGGAGAGGAACACTGGGTTAACTCATCATTTATTACTGTTACATAACGATACACACATGGAGGTGATGGAATGCAAATGGAGTCCAGAGAGACTAATAAACAAATATTTTAATATGAGGACCTGAAACTAATTTCTCTTTTTCATTTACACTTACACTCTCTGCACAAATCATACCTCTGTTCTTACCACTAACTTTCCACTCTAATCAGCAACACATTTTTTTCTCCAGTGACCTCCGAAGACCACAGCATTTTGTTTTTCTAACCTCTGTAATCACTAAGCTGTCCTCCTACATCACTCTCTAGTTTAATGTTATTCAAAGCCTCATTTGAGAATACTTTCTCTGGGGAAAGTCATTCAAGTTATCAGATATTCACAGGTCTTACTAATATTTAATACATACATAAAATACAACAAATTGTAAAAATTAAACCATTTAAGGTTAATTTCAATATAGCTCCTGAACCACCTGTTCAGGTTGGCAAAGAAAAAATATTTTTTGTTGTGCTTTCTAGTACAAACTACTGTATAACCAAGTGGCAACCTCAAAGGCTGAATAATGAAGCCAATGCGCAAGTACCAAACACTTGTGATTGGAGCTGGAGAGGAAATGTACTTTACTTCATGGCCCTACCATTACAGAGAGAAGAGAGAGATCCATAGTCTATGGGGAGTGCTAAGCTGAGTCAGAGGTTGACCTGAATTCAAACAGACACACACACACCCTCGGTTTGTGCTGTTGTTTAAAGATGCAAATTTTGTTCTGGGAAGGACAGGTCCTGGGCCTCAGGTGAACTGTCATTGTGTTATAGGGTCCATCACTGCTGGTGTCTGTCACACAGCGGTGAGGTTTTGTCTCGTGTTGGGTTTTTGTTTCGTGAACTTCCTGTTTTATTTTGAAAGTCTAACTCTCCTCTCGTTTCAGGTCACTTGCCCTTCCTCATGTGTCACCAGTCTGACATCTTTCCTGATCCTTGATTGTTTCCAACTGTTCCCCATTACCCTCATGTGTCTTATAGTCCACGTCTCCCTTTGTCTTGTGCCAGAGTGTCTCGTTCTGTCGTGCACCCCAGCCTTTTGCCACAGCCCTCTCTTGTCTAAGTATCATAATTCATTGTTGGTATTTCTGTTTATTTTTTTGCCTAGTGGAGAGTGATTTTTTGTTAATAATTTTTATAGCGCAGCGCAATCTCGCAGTTTATGTGTATAGCCTTTTCTTTCCTCCGTTGGAGTGATTTTTTGTTGTACCTTTTTATAGCCAAGCTTTTGTAGTGTAGTCAGTTTGCAGTCTTTTTGTTTACCTCCTGTAGGAGTGATTTTTTGTTTCTCTTTTCTAGTTGTGTTCCCTCAGTTGGAGTGGTTTTCTTTTAGGAGTTATTTTCTTTTCCCCTCACCTTTATCTGAGATTAGTCAGGTAATTTTTTCTCAGCCTGTTGGTTTGTCACTCTTAGTTGGAATTTCAGAATAAAAGCCTGTTGAATTTCGAAGTTAGTCTGCATCCGAGTCCTCTTTCTAGTCCAGGCCTGACAGTGTCGGTCCTATTGGCAACAGCTCAGCAGTCTAACCATTGTCAGCTATGCACTGGCAGAGGCAACAATACCCAATCAGTCTTCAGAATTATCCACTATATGGGACCAGAGCCCCTCAAACACAACTGCTTACATTACAAGTGGTTTTACATTATATAAGCCATCTCAATTCAATTGTTTGAGCTCACTTTTCCCTCATACAGACACTTTGCGAGGGTCACAACTGCATCACTGCACACACACACACCCACACACACATATCTCTGCAGTCAGACAATCAACATGGCACATACAAGGATGATAATAGAGCTACTTATGAAACACACACACACACACACACACACAGGCATGGCGACTGAACGACAGCAGTGGAAATAACCATCAGCCTCTCTCTGCATCACATTTGGAGGACACCTCCAATGCAGCAAAAGTGGTTGCCATAGAAATAAACAGACTGCTTAGTCATTCTGAGAAAGATGAACGTGACTGTGTAACTTGATAACTAGCTTGTGTCATTCAGCTATGTGTGTGAATGTGTGTGTGTGTGTGTGTGTGTGTGTGTGTGTATGGTGTTAGAATCGTTTCAAAAAGCGTGCGCACATATCAACTGAGCGTGTCACTCGTGCCTGCTTTGACGCCTGTGCAGTAAGCCGCGCCTGACATGTAATGTAGTTTCCTCATTGACTTATAATGGCCCCCCGTTTACGCGCACGTTCACGCGTGATGACTGCTGCACGCCGGTAATCACACGACGCGTAGTGACTACACGTAACATTCATGCGTCTTTATGCAAACGCACGTGTTAACGCTCGCATGAAGATGATTGAACATTTTTGTCACGCGCTTACGCGTACGCGGAAATGACGTGTGCAAACTCTGTCACACGTAACAAGAAGCTGCGTACGTATGAAGCAGCGTGTGCACGTCTGTCTGTCACTGTTTGACAAATGTTGTTAGGCGTTCACACGTGTGTGCGGTCACAGATTCTGATGCTTCGCGGCCGGAAGTTGATCTGCACCGTGCGCAGCAGTCCGCACATGAACGTGTGGCGTAGTTGTTCTGTGTTCCATTTTCATCCAGTAGATGGTGCAATCGATCCAATGTGAGATACAGACATATAGGATTTTGCATGACAAGTTCATGATTGTTATAGGTGTTATAATTTTGGATTGTTATAAGATGCCTGTTCGTGTACATAAATATGAAAGATGCATTTGCATTTTGTTGAAAACCAACTTCAATCCTCGTTTTTTCCCCCTGCTCATTCCTGGTTTCTTGCCCTGGAGAGATTTTAACACTTGGTCACAATGTATCAAATTATATGTTTCTGATTGGACCAAAGTGTCAGTTGGACTTCAGAAGGGCCGGAACTCAAACACTACTAGAACGGCCGTAAGCGGTCATTTGGACCGCTAGATAATACTAACTCTACATTCTTATATTCTTTCATGTAGCTAAATACCCAAATTGAGTGATGAATGCATTCATTGTCATGATATTTTTTTTAAATAAACGAAATAACACCCAAATGTAGCCTACAATTTCACAAAATTAATTAGCTATACATTTAACAATATTCATATCATCGCACAGTAAACTTCATTTATTTCATGTATTTACACACGATTTTAATAGAGTAAAATCAGAACACGAAAATTAACAATTAAAAGTAATTTATCACTTAATAATATATGATAAAAAATAATGATAATCAATAAAGCTGGAAACGAGCTGATCTAAAACAAATAAATATCCGTTGTGATCACTGGTCACAGTCCGCAGATTACCTCCGTTTAAAATGAAAAGGCCAACTACGTGAGGTGTGCGTGTACGCGGACTGGTGTGCGCGCTGCAGATCAACTTCCGGTTGCGAAGCATCAGAATCAGCGACCGCACGCACGTGTGAACGCCTAACAATATTTGTCAAACAGTGACAGACAGACGTGCACACGCTGCTTCATACGTACGCAGCTTTTTGTTACGCGTGAAATACAATCTGCACGTAACAACGCACGCACGCACGCACGTATAACAAAATAATCATGCGTGCGTGCGTGCGTTGCTGCGTGCCTCTCTGGTTGTTTTGAAACGATTTTGACGCCATAGTGTGTGTGTGTGTGTGTGTGCACGCTTGTTTTCTGATGAGAGCTGTGTGCATGTATCTGTCATTCATTCTGACTTGACAATTACTGAGTGAGGTTGAGGCAGGTATGTCACATTGTGTGTGTGTGTGTGTGTGTGTGTGTGTGTGTGTTCAGATGATGTAAAGGACACATGTGCACGCACGCACGCACACACACACACACACACACACAGTCTACCTCCCTATGATTATACAGTGAGGATGGTAGAGGAACTGAGTTGGTAAAAAACAGAAAAATAAGAGTCATTAAAGTCATTTTATTCTCTTGTGCATTTCACATTTATGATGCTCCCTTATGACTATAAAGCAGCTGAAGATGCAACAGAAAGCACTGGATCAGTTATGATGCTTTAAAGCTTGCAGGAGGGTAATGATATAGAGATCAATGATTGTCAGAAACTGCATAAATTATGTTGAGTCATAGTTTAAAGACAAATGCAGCGCGACAGAGTAACGAGAGCAACCCTAAGGGACAGAGCAGTGTGCAACAAAAGGCACTAGATGGAGAAACAAAGCTGGTTGGCTGGCTGCCAGTCCGATCAGGGCTGGTCCTGAGGTTATCAGCGTAGTGTAGATGGAGCAGTTATATAAGCAGCTAGCTGTCTCTCTCCAGCTCTGACACCACAGATCAATACCTTGATACATGACAGTGGATCAGGATTAATTTGGACTGTAGCCTATTGGCTACAGACACACATGAGGGTATGTTAACTAGGACAGCCTATATAGAAGAATAGAAATGGCTACCAATCAAAAAAATGAACACTTGCAATAATTTATAGTAGAACACAGACTTAAGATGGGTCAGTCATTCTTCACATCACTCCATATTGGGACACAACAACTAAAGGGGCACACTTCTAGATATAGATCTATAGAAAAAAAAGCAATGTTAAAATTGTACCATTTCTCCCATTAAACTACTGTCACCAGGTGCTCAATAATATGCTTTCTGTACCACGTTTGAACAACTTCCTGCGTGTGCTACCCCAGAGGATCATTGTTTTGTCACTACTGAACTTTACAACCATCAACTGGACATTAAGATGTACAGCATTGATTTTGCTATGGCAAAATGTATTTATTTAAATAAAGTGAAGTGATGTATCTATTAATTCAACCTTAGCTAGTACTGGTACTGCTCTCCAAAGAGTTTCCCATCGTGGAAAAACATGGATCAGAACACGTGATCTGTCCATACACGGTCAAAAACATTCACGCAGTCTGAGATATACCATGGCGTTAGTTTGTGATCCAAACTTCCTGTAAAATGCAATAATGTTCTGTAGAACATTATCACCTGCCAATTGAGTTGCTCAACCTCAACTGGCAGCCCCTTGAAAAAAGGTTTTTGGTTTGAAGACAGTTTCTGCAGTGTTTAAGATATATCGTCCAATCATCATTCATATCTCAGTGTTTCTACACTGCTCCTGTGAGGCTTCTCTCTGCCTCCATGTGACTTCTTAGATACATATCACTGCTTTTCAAAAGCTGGAGGATCCTGTTTATACAGACTGAGCCTCCTCTGCAAACAGCGACGCCTCGGCTTCGGCTGCTCAACTTCATCCTTAGCAGGTTATGTCATCTTTCATGTTAATCCTTCCAAGGATCTGAAGCAACTAATTGATAGTTAGAGTGAGCAAGGATACAGAAGTTTCTTTGTCCCATAGTATACTCAAGGTCATTGTGACTGCTGTCCATTTGACACTCAATTGTTTCATACAATCACATTATTACATTTTTTCAAGTTAAATGTATGCCTTGTTGGTACTACTTCAACAATAAAATATGTTTTATTGCCAAAAAGACAAGTCAGTTTGCTAAATGGTTGTCTTAGCTCTCGGCCATCTCTTCATAATGAGGACTTTATAAATCATCATAAACATATTATTAGAAGTGTTTTATTCAGCTCTGCGTGGGCCTCTATATTAAACTACATTTAAAGCTGCAAACCCACCACATGCAATGATGAAACATGAAACAATGCTTGGACTGAACCTACATTGGGAGATTTAGTTTCATTGCAATCATCTCAACAAAGCATCTGAAAACCATCAAACCCATCTTCAAAGACTACAGAGAAAAGATTGTAGGACTGCTTTGTATCTTTATAACAGAACCATCACTCTGGCATCAGATTGTTGTTATCTTAATTAAAAACCCAATTGTTTTCTCACTGTGATAAAGCGTGCAAGAGTTTGTCCTCGATTTACATTCTGAAGCAGATTCTGAAACATGGTAAGTCTTTACTATAGGAAAAAGTTTGAATACTCGAAAAATCAACTTCCAAATGTAGTCCTTTACAACATGGGCAACTACTACAGTTCCATTATAATTCGACTAATTAGACTATAAAAGAGAATAGGTTTAAGCCAAGCGTCTGGAAATTATCTACCATGACACAAGCTAATGTTAAATGATTGACTTACATGGACTTATGACCCAATACAGACACAGACACACACACACACACACACACACACGTTGATTCAATGCATAACGGGTGCCACGGTCATGACTTACTGTTCTGTCTCCTCAGGCTGCACTGCCGCTCCTTCAGCTCGCTCACACTTCGTTCTTCAGACTGACATGCATTTGGCTGGCTGTCCTCACACACATACACACTCAATCCTCCTCCTCACACACTCCCACATACCCCTCGCTGCACTGCACTGCACGTTCGTGCGTTGTATCTTATCCCCTCACATGTGTGTGTGAGCACAAGCGAGGGAAGACTACGCAGGCTGTGAAGGAAGGGAGGACGGAGATGGGTCGAGGAAGGGAGGGAGAGAGAGAGAGAGATACACCTTCCCTTTTTGGTTCTGAAATACGAGCGTGCTGCTCAGTGCTGCAGTAACAAGAACCGTGTTTGAGAGTGTGTGTGTGTGTGTGTGTGAGTGTGTGAGTGTGAGTGTGTGAGTGTGAAAGACAAACTGCTGATTCTGGCACATGAATATGGCAAAAGAGAAACATTCTTTAACACAAACAAACACCTCCCTCAAGGACTAGTGTGGGAGGGGATTGTTAGTCCGATGTCTGTTTACATAGAGTGGTGTGTGTGTGTGTGTGTGTGTGTGTGTGTGTGTGTGTGTGTGCGCGCGTGCGTGCGTGCGTGTGCCAGGTAACCTTACCCTGATCCTCCCTCCACCTCCCAAAAAAGTAGGAGGGGCCAGATGTGGTCAGTCCAAGGGTTGGCTGTTGCGAAGCTGCACTGGGCCCCCTCCCAGTTATTTGCTGCAGGAGTGTGCAGGGGGAAACAGAGAGGAAGGTTTTGGACTGAAGAAGAAAGGGCCGATGAGAGGAATGGAAAAGTAACCCATGCAATCTGATAGAGAGGAGAGGGAGGGGTAGAGAAGGCACTGGTGAGCCAATGAAAGGCGCAATCCAAGTAAAACTGCTAGTTGGTCATGTCCCGCCAATAGAATGAAGAATAAAATCAGTGGATTGGCAAAGGCTTGGATCCAAACACTGCACTCCTATTGGTGGACTTTTTTACAGTAGTAATGACTGCATACACATGTTATATCCTAACAATCTACAGCTGAACCTTCTTGAGTTTTACCAGCTAAAACTCAAGACAGGTTTTTACAAGAACACCGACACCGACACACACACACACACACGCACACACAGTTTCCTGTACTAATTCAGTCACTCTAATAGTGTGAGGAGCTATCTGGAGAATCTACTCTGTGAAAAGAGGTCTGGTCACAAATTACATTTTTTGACCCTTGACAATTGGTGCATGTAGGCTGGGGGCTTTTTGTTGGCATGGCTGTAAACGGAAATGGATAGGAAGCAAAAGTTTGGCTCGTTTCTGGGACTATTTAATGTGAACATTTCACTGTTGTATCTCTCTCTCTCTCTCTCACACACACACACACACACACACACACACTCACACACTCACACACACATTTATTGTTCGGTTAACTCAGACCTCCAGAATCTGAGAAAAAATGTCCTACTTAATGAAAAATGGCATCATCTGATCAGTGGGTGTTGAAGAAACATAACCTCTGTGTTCTACAGATCTATCACACCAGGCCCAAGCCATCTAATCGATAAAGAGTATTCACGTTTTTATAATGGTGAAAAGATGGTCACCAGTTTAAAAGATGTGGAAAAAATGCTTGAGGTGTTCTGGTCTTTGTAGCTAAAATGTGACAGTTGTAGCACCTGCCTCCATCACTGAGCAGTCTCAAGTTTCAGCACAGTGTGGGTGGTGGAGGAGTTGGAAGAGTCATGAGGAGTTTTTGTTCCACACCAGGGGAAAGTGAACGAGCCTGGCAAGTGAACGATAAAAGCCTGAATTCTCTGGACACGTTATGGTTGAGAGACTGCAATTGATGAATCATCCATTTTTCTACATCCAATAAGAGTAATGGACAAAAAACATTAAATAAAGAGCCACACTGACAGAACAATAAGAATATAAAATGTATATATAAATAAAAATGTAATTTAAAGGTGAAAGGGAACAGTATTATACTGTAAAACCAGGCATCACTGCATTTGTAGACATACGAAATCAATAATATTTAATCTTTGGACAGCCAAACTGTGATTCAATACACTGATTGTGTAATTAAAGTGGGCACTCACACCGCTGAGACCTGCAAGCAGAACTCCCCGCTGAAAATGACTGGATCCAACATGGGTGACTGAGCAATCCACTGGCCCATTGAAGCCAGTAACATGACTTCATGTCATTCACTGTGATGTGAGTGAGTGACTGAGACCAATATTTAACAAAGCCAATCTGGTTGATGTGAAAGGATTAATTGTGATAAAATCATTAAGTATTGTTTAGGTCTCATTTTCAGGTTGTGAAATACTGCTGTCTGGTTTGGTGTCTTCGCTAAAAAGGGTAAAAACACCGTCACGATGTAAAGGTATAAAAGTTGTGCTTTTGAAACTCCAATCAAGTTAAAGAACATGAGCATTACTGGCAAAAAGTGACAAATGCATTACCAGTAGGCTAAAATTGGCTACATGCAATGCTAAATGGCGGCTTTCAGTGTGTTAAAATATGGAGCCTTCAAGGTCCCAATAGATTGTATTCTTATCTTCAGAAAGTAATTTGTACACACAAGTTGTAAATGAGATGAACATAAGCTGGCACTTCTGTTAGTCCTCCAACGTGAGTAATCAGCATGAGAACTGTGTTGGGAATTGATATTCATTCATTGATTATTAATTAAAATGTTATTAATTAATTTAATTATTATGGTTAATAATGAAATGTAGGTCATTAATGAACACAGGGCACCATTCTGAAGTCAGGGATCAATAATCAAATGATATACTTTTAGTCTCAAAGCCTGAAATTAATCACATTGTCAATATTATGAAAATTTCAATAATTAGATACGAGTGAAGGCGTAAATCCGAGCACTGACCATCTCAACCAGCTGTTATAATACGAGATTGTGCAAAATAATCACAGACACTGCTCAGTTATAATCAACAGTGTTTATTAAAGCTTTTTCCAAAACACAAGCCACCTACTTTAACAAACAGTTGCAAACAGTTGCTATTTTTAAAACACTAAGAAGGCTCGACACAACATGAAACTTTGCTCATAGTATCACCAGGTTCTCTACACATGAACACGAGCATTGAGAACATTCGTGTGTGTACACAGAGTTTACTAAAAAGAAGGTTTTTTAACGACTCATGGTTGCTGCTGCACCTCCGGCGCGCCGCCGTCATGGCAGACAAAAAGTGTCGATCCCTGAGTGTGACCAAACAGGCAGGAGAGTAATGGTGGACCGCTCCTCAAGCCTTACTGTTAGGTCGCACTCGGGGACTAGTGTGTATATTATGTATATTACCCGGGATGTGTATGTAGGTGTGTGTGTGCAGGTGTGTGAGTTAGTTAAAGCAAAGAAGCTAAGCGTGCACTTAGCAGACAACAAAGAATAACACAACGACCATGTGGTACACAGCAGTCGTCTCTCCCACAACCAGTGGCAAGTAAATCAAGATTCATTTATCGTCCGCTGATTGAGCCGGAATACATACTGTGATCACACACGGTGGCAAAGCTACACAAGCTATCCACTAAGTGGATCAGCATGAATGAGCGAGCGTAATAACACAGTTAGCACACAGTACAGTAGACCATACGTTGGACTCGGCGGTCCCTTCATAACAAATGTAAGCACAGCAAAAACACACTATATACCATCTGTTTCTGCCCAAACACTAGCCTCTTACTTGGGTCACTAGTTGCAACTAGCATGTGTCCCATCTGACTCGAAACTCCAACTCGTTTTGGTTGCGAGCATGCGCTCAGCTGTAGCGTCCTAACAGCTGATGAAGGCAGGCTACTATCAAACAGCGGGATCAATCAGATGGAAGGACCGGACCTCGGTGGTTCCATCTTCTTCTGAAGATAATTTCTTCCTTCTGCAGGCAGTGAGAAACAACTGGGTTGTGCAGTGTTCCTCTATGGATCCAAAACAATAATAAAGAATATTCTAACAAAAACAGTCTTTGTCTCATCCAGCGAGGAAGGAAATGTAGCCTAGGTCAAGCAAAGTGAAAAAAGTTTCTCAAAGTACACCCTTACAGTAAGTGCTGAATGAAACCGGAGTCTCTTCACAGCCTGGAAATGTAATATGCAGAGGGGTCTCCTGACCTTTAAACTCTGAGTGACATCATGGTCATCCTGTCGGAGTTTTATGGCCAGCGGCCAATAGGGACCAGGTGAAAGGTTTTGGGGGTGGGTCGTACCTTGAGTTACAGCTTGCCAGACCTTTTGGCCGTTGGCTCAGTTCCTTTGTTCTTGAACTCCTCAGCTTGATAAGGCCCTAGCAGTTAGGCTTTTGATTTTCCTTACAGGTCTTCTCTTTGTTTAAGCCATATGGTGTGGGGCCAACAAATGAAAACATCTGTGCAGGAATGTTGGGCCTATAATCTCTAACCACGCATCATTAGTTGATCTTGTATTTGTATGTTTATTAATAAGAGCAGTTAAATAAATCTAGTCACGCTAGGCACAATATTAATTCAGTTTCATTCAATGTAGAATAGAAGTATAACATAGCATACATTCAACGTTAATATACCCAAATTTAATACTTGAGTAAATGCACTAAAAAACATGTTGACGCAGTTTCATCCAGGTCTTGTTAATACTAATGGGCACCCAAGAGACTTCTTCGGTTCTAACTAATTGGAGGGGAGTTGCAGGCTTTAAACCCTGTGTGGCATGTCCTAATAGAGTCATTAAGGTCATGTGTGACTTGTTGAACAAACCAGCCTCCATGTGGGTCGTTATGCTAGGTGAATCTAGTAACTTTGCACCACTGGATCAGTATCACTGCCCCCTGAAACTAAATAACCATGTACCCCCTGTATGATAACTGTTTAGCACCAAACAGACAGTTAGCAGCTAGCTCATAAAAAAACAGCACCAAATTATTGTTGAAGCTGCTCCATTTCTGCGTGACATGACTACGGGCCTACAAAAGCTGCTCAGTGGCATTTTAAAGACAAAATGGCTCGACTTCACGGCTTTAAAATTACCTGGATCTTCCATGTTGTGGGACCAATAGATCATGGGCACGGGACTTTTGGTGACGAAGCTTGTTTACTTCCAGTTTAGTGCCCACCTACCATGAATACGGATAAAATAATGGAAACTCTTGTAGACTTTTCCGAATTTTGTTGGACCGAATGGCTCAAATTTGTGGGGGATGTGAAACTCCCAAAAAATTATACACAATTTTACACCTGTTTCACAATGTAAGCTTATGGGAAAAAGTCTTCTTGGGCCAAAATGCATCACATGATGTATAATGATACAGCTTTGCCACTACAAAAGTTGGCTTCAAAGCCTGCTGCGCTTTCTCGGAGCTTGTACAGATCTCTGTTACCCAACACTTTAACCATAACTCTATTCATTAAAGCTAAGGTTAGTGATAATGGCACATATTAGCTTGATGTCTGTCTCCACTTGCTCACCAACAATTGGATTAATGCAGCTTTAAAATTCAGCTGAACAAAAAAAAAAATATTAAGAAGAATAAATAGTGAGACAGCCACAGTGCAGCTCATTAACCCTTTTGGGATTCGATTTTAAAAAACTATTGAATGAATACGTTTCATGAAAACTATTTGAGAAATATGAATTTCAGAAGTGTAAATGTAATTTATTTGCTAGACTACACAGTCATGGTCAGTGATGCCAGTAACGCGTTACTTAGTAACAAGTTACTCTAATCTGACCACTTTTTTCAGTAACGAGTAATCTAACGCGTTAATATGTCCAAACCAGTAATCAGATTAAAGTTACTTATTCAAGTCACTGTGCGTTACTATTATTTTTGTCATTTTCCTCAGTAAAAATATATATTTTTGCTTTCTTCTTGCGTCTCGGGGAGTGACGTCACGTATGCGAGAAGTCACGTTTTCAGAACGAGGTCAACTCACGTGTAAGCCACGCAGTCAAACAAAAACAACAATGGAGGGAGGAGAGAGATGCGCGTTTTCTAGCTGGAAATACAGTCATTACTTTGAGTTCGTGTCAGCTAAATATGAGAGTATTAAGGTTCGTTGTACACTCGGTGCTGGCCACAAAGTGCTATCAAGCTTCAGAAACACGACGTCAAAATTGAAGTCGCAGCACAGTTAAGTTTAAGGAAGTCCCACCAGGTGGTGTTTACCAGAGAACTGCTAGCAAAGCCACGTCCTCGGCTTCTGCAGGACGTCTCCCACCACCCAAACAACAAACGCTGGATTTTGGTGCAAAACCAGTAAGTGGGGGAGAGTTGAAGAAGGTGGTTGGGCGGTATGTTAGAGGAAATGCTGCACTTAATCACGGTTGATTCGCCCTCGTTTGGTGCCATAATAAACACGATTCCTACTACTATCAATGCCGTGCTGCCTCACAGAACATCTTTTTCGTCCTACCTGGCGAAGGAGTATGCAAAGATGGAGAGAAATCTGAAGGCTACGCTGAATGTTTATGTTGGGGGGGCGGTGTTATTAATGTAACAAAAAGTAACTTGTAATCAAACTTAGTTACTGTTAAAAACAAGTAATCAGTAAAGTAACTAAGTTATGTTTCAAAGGAGTAATCAGTAATCACTAATCGGATTACTTTTTCAAGGTAACTGTGGCAACACTGGTCGCGGTCCAGTGACGCCCCAAACCAGCCATTTTCTTAATCTTTAAATACAACTATATAGGCTTATGGTTCCTCTTTCTGACTTGTACAGCATTCATAAGTGATAACTGGCACTCCGTTTTCACAAGGCAAGACCTGGAAGACCAACCGATCCTTCTATAATAGAAATCCAGTCTGGAGTAATATCCTGGGGGACGTAGTCAGCTCAGTGTCAAATTCTACCTTCATATGAAAATGGACTAGGGCTGGGTTCACACTACACCATTGATATTAGTATTCTCTTCTAAACCTCATGTTTAACCTTCATATTTTGGCAAAGTGGCTGGCGGCATGAAAAAGTAAGGCACATTAAAGTGAGCAGCTCCCGTTTGCGTTGTTGTATAGATAGACCGATTATCAACCTGGCCTAACAGTGCCAATATTCAGCATTTTATCCAGTTGTCTGTATCTGTATTTTTTGGGTCTGGTTGCAGATAAAATCAATTTATGTTATAATGCACTATTTTTGCTTGTTCTGTAATCAACACTCCATGGTCTTTCTCGTGTCTTTGGCTACACGTCAAAAGTAATAGCCTATCAACACTGAATAATCTGAATCTGCAAAGTAATTCAAGTCATCCAATAAATATAGAGGAGTAGAAGTGTATGGTAGCCTGAAATGGAAACACTCAAGTAAAGTCCTTCAAAATTGTACTTAAAGGGACTTGGGGCAGGATTTGTGAAAAAATGAACATTCATTATAAGTATTGTAATGCTAATAGGTGATGAAGCGTTCCAAACCAAAAAGAATGAGCCCATCCACGTATCTCTCTGTTGCCTTGAACAGGCTGTGTGCTGCATAATGTACTGCAATTCGGGGCCTGAATTTCCCGCGCCGTCCTGCCGACATGACGTCAAATGACGCTGAATGCGCGTCCTCGACGCCTTTGAGACCGGAAGAAGACAAGCGCGGTGGATCCAGACTAGTGTTTGGGTAGAAATGGATTCTGCTACGGCCAGAAAACGACCCAGCACCACACGAAGTCCAATAAATAGTTATATTAAGAGGAACACGAAGGTTTTATAAGCGGCAAGTCGTGAGTCGAAACGAAATTACAAAGCCGGGCTGGCACTGGAATAAACATCGGATACGCGTTCAGCTCATGGAGGCAGCTTCAACCTGAAGTGGGACTGAAAACAGATGCTGACATGGCTCATATCCTAGTAACCAGGTAAGAAAACATTACACGTCATGTTTAGAGCTTGATTTGACAATCTTATGAGATTACGGAGGACTCGGAGTGTGCTAACGTGCAAAGTAGTGTTAGCTGCTAACATGTATCTTAGTCTGGTCCTGTTTAGTTACAGACTGCGCATTTTCCACGGTCCTTCCGTCCGAAAACGAATAGTTAGAAATATGTCCCTTTATATACAGGACCGAAAGCCCAACTGTTATCCGGGAGGTCATGTTAGCAGCTGACTGTAGCGACAGGCTAACGGTTTCTGTGTCTGTGTAGTCAGATTAGCCGCTAGCTACACACAGCGAGCCACCGGCTTCCTGGCTGCCTCATGCATGTAACGTTAGGGGATAAAGCTATATCATACACACAGCGAGGTGGCTCCTGTCTCGTTCCCGTCCCCGGGAAATACGCTATTTAGGGGGTACAGTAACGGTATTTACAGGCTACGTGTTAGGGGCTATTGTGTTGACTAGTTGATGATACTGTTGTGATGTAGCTTAATAAAAGGCAGTTTAGAGCTAACCGTGAAGTGCACGATGGCATGTAAACAAGCTCAGATGGTGCTTTATAAATTGATATTGAACTGGTCCAGACACACATTCACAGAGGACAAGTATGTCATTCACCTACATCCCACATCCATGTCTGATCAGTTTCAAAGTCAAAACATACCTCTTTGAAATAAAAATCAATTTGGAACTTAGTCATAAGTCATTCTCTGTAAGCGGGCGGCTGTAGCTCAGCGGGTAGAGCAGGTCGACTAGTGATCAGAGGGTTGCTAGTTCAAATCCCGGCTCCGGGCAGGGCTGAGCTGCATGTCGTTGAGCGAGATACTGAACCCCACGTTGCTCATCAGTGAGGGCCCTGCGATGAGCTGGCGACTTGTCCAGGGAGTACCCTGCCCTCGCCCTGAGACAAGGCTGGGATTGGCTCCAGCAGCAACACCCCGCGACCCCATGGAAAGGGATAAGCGGTTACGGACGATGACATGACATGACATTCTCTGTAAGTGCCAGCTGTGCTGAGGTCCAATACTGCAGCAAAATGTAGATCTTCTGCTCACTGTCACCAAGTTTAATACACTGCTAATTCATTTGAAAATCTGGCACTTCTATTTGTAATGCTCAAACAATCAGCATCAAGCTATTAGTTATATCTGTTCTGCCAGGGTAGAGTTGAAAATAATAATTACTAGATTTGATTATGGAGCTTTGTGAGCATGTGTTCTAACTCTACTATTCTCTTCTCTCCATAAAGGCCTCAGCTACATGATCCAAAGTTGTGAGCAAGAAAAGAGAGAAGACAAGACCGTCCAAGAACGTGTAAAAAAATATACAGAATAAAACTGTGTACATAATGCAAATTTGAAAAATACTTTTTCACTGTAAACTTTGAAAATAAAATACATATTATACATAAATTGCATTTATTTTTGGATAAAAGTGGAATCTGGCTAAAAATGTTTAATTTTTGAGGTATTGTGATCACAGATACACAAAACAGTTGAAAGTTTAGTCTGGCATCCTAAATGAAGCTTCTTTGTAACCTGTGTAGTTCGCAAAGGGGTTAGGGAGTTTTGGCTCAGATGCGAAGAACACAGCAGCTCCAGGCAGCACATCTCCAGGTGGACACTCCTGCTCAGACGCTGGTCCGAAGCCTGCTGACACATACTCCTCCTCTGAAGACTCCTCCATGTGTGCCACTCCTTCCATAGTCAATTCCATATCCTGAAACAAAAACAATGAGAATAAGAATAACTTTATTAATCCTCAAAGGGATGTTAGGATTTTACTCAATGTTATTTTTATTCTGATTCAACTTAGTATAATACCAGCTATGATTTCTGTTTTTCTTGTATTTACTGTTATGGTGCAGTGCCATTCATATTGTCTTATAATGGGAATGGTTTCACACATGACCTCAGTGGCACTGGCACATAACACTTGGCTTGAGACATTGAATCATACTACTGCTGTTACATGATAATGACTGCACACTTATGTCAGCGTGTTAGCAACTCTATCCAATGTTATAAATATTAGCTATGTTGGTAAGTACCACAGTAAGAAATTAGCTGCAGCCACAAGCCAAATGCTCGTCAAACACCATAACGTTGGTGGCAGTAGCATTAGCTTCACAAAACAATGGCTATCGCTAGCTCGTTATTCACCGTGGCTGGTGAAATTTGAACTTTAGTAACCATTTGGCGAGTGTAAAGTAAAGGTATTTACACTACAACTATCATTTTGCTGAATTAATACCAAATGTTGTCAAAGAAATACACTAAAGTTGCACTAAAATAAACACTGGGTTTACTTACTTCATCGCTTGAGATGATGCTGTTCAGACTGTTGTAGGCTACCAACGAAGTTCCAGGGAGGCATGTGTGGAGGTCTTGCAGTAAACAGTGATGTGAACAGCGAGTAAATAACTAACGTGTCACAGCATCAGCTGCACTGCTGAGAAGAGTTCATGCGCGCTCCCGCGCCGGCTTGGCTGTTGGCTGCAGTTACCCTAACGGCCGTCGTGTCACTATTGAGTCTTATTCCTAGATCCTGCCCTATGTCCCTTTAAGTACAGTAGTTGAGTAATTTGTACATTTCATCTCTGGTAATTCTAAATTCTGACACTAAATTTTTTTTATTCTACTTCTTACTGCAAATGTATATCAGTTCCAAATGATTGATTATTGGTTTGCTTGATTACTACTAATAATATCTACAATAATATTGACTATCATAACATAAAAACATGTAATTCGATGCCTACAATGTAACCATGATTGTACAGTGAAATATGGGACAGGGCCAAGTGTGTGTGTGCGAGTTGTGAGGAAAATGTAGGGATGAGTTAATCCGAGCAGTCATTACATAGAGTTCATAGAACAAAACATTGAAAACTTTCAGCTTGACTGTGCATGTGGGTAGACAATAGTAACTGTGTAGGCTGTGTGAGCAAAAATACAAAAAGGTTGTGTTCCAATTGCCCAAAATGTCCAGTGTGCTTCAAACTGTCTTTACACACCACACCATGGGACTTTACAATATGAATCTAAACATTTCTCCAGATGGTCTCACACAGCAGTGTAGACAGGAACGAACTAACACAACAATCTGATTAACTTTGGGAACTTTGGCTCAAGGGACAGTCATGTGAGAACAAAAACATGCAGACGCGGACACACACACACTCTCAGACACGGTTCTTGTTACTGCAGCACTGAGCAGCACGCTCATGTTTCAGAACCAAAAAGGGAAGGTGTATCTCTTGCTCTCCCTCCCTCCCTCGACCCACACACACTCTCTTATTGATATGCTAAAGACAGACATGTTTCTGCACGTGTATGTTGTATACTGTGCGAGATCTTGGTTATGTATGTGAAAACACACAACCTATGGAGCATTTTAGATGCAGTACCTGGTCATCAATGTTGTTGTGGCGCCAAACATTTTGCAAGCCTTTAACTGGACCGCTCCGAGACAGCAATGTGTGTAAACAAAGAAGCTACTCTACTGTGAAGTTGGAAGGGATGGCAGAAGACAACATCATTTCCCAGCCATTGGTCTTTGCGGAGACTCTGAGTAAAATAGATAGTCTAATCAGTTCCTGCCTGTCTTACACAGGAAGTGTGAAGGGAAAGTTGCTGACTTGCTGTCATGATAAACAGTCCTGTTGAGAGCACTGGCTCCACTGGCTGCTCTCACACACAACAGCTCTTTTCTCAGGTGGATCTGGATTCTCATGTCTGCTGCTTTGTACTCTAGCTGCCACAAACATATCAAGTGATCTCTACAAGTTCTTAAAATATAATTCAAATGATTCTTTCTGAACTACTGCTCTAACAAATGAACAACAGCTATGAAATGTCAAGATTGTAGAGTGAAGCTGTGTCCCCGCTAAACTGAATAACTAAGTAGAAACAATCAGGAACTAAGGAGGACCTCCACTCTGATCCAAAAGTAAGACTGGCTGTGTCTGTGTTAAATCTAAGTGTCCCGATGACCAACACTCATGTTTGGTGATGGAAACAGACATCAGCATCACACGTTTATCCCAGCTGGATAATTGGCATTTCGGAGCACAAATGCAGGATTTATGGAAACCGGTAGAAAAAAACATCTCCATCCAGATGGGCATTTAAGCACCGTTTCAGAGATAATCTCTGTTCATACAACACACCTGAAGTCACTGCTCTTATGGACATTTATCTACATTGGGCATGCACTTGCCATTGTAAACCAGATTGTGTTCTGTGGTTAGTTGCTTAATTACAGAACTGACAATGAACTAGGCAGGTAACATGACTGCTCTTCACTCAATCTTCTTGGATAATTTGTAAGCAAAGCATTGTCAGCACCTGTTTTTGTGTCTTTTCCATCATTGTATTATCCATTATTATCTGTGTATATGTCCGTTTTGTCTTATTATCAGTCTATTGCCTCTTGAGGTACGATGTTGTATTACAAGGACTGGATAGGCTTGCACTGGCTGGCTAGCTCGCTAACTTCAAGAGACAAGCCTATCCAGTCCTTGTAATACAACATCGTACCTGAAGAGGCAATAGCCTGATAATAAGACAAACAGACATTTCACCATGTGTATGTCGCCTCCACTATTGGTGTTGTTGTAGTTACAACAGCTACAACAACACCAAGAGACACATGGAGGCACCAATACCATTATATAGGCTTATGGTTCCTCTCTCTGACTTGTACTGCATTCATGAGTGACTACTAGCACTCCGTTTTCAGTAGGCAAGGTTCTGAAACACAACATTAAACATGAAGCTAAAAATCAGCATCAGGATTTAAAATCTGAGTTTTTCATACTGCTTCATCATGTATATAATAAGCATCATCTCTACATTTATAATGTTAAAGGCTGTGGCACATCACTCATCTTTGGCTTCAAAACATGCAGCACCACAAAATAAACAGCGAGAAGGCTTTTAATAAAAGAACTGCCTGCAAGTTTTTACAAAGTCATAGCTTCAGATAAAATTTCTCCTGGGGAAGGTGGGGTGATTTTAGCATTAACTGCAATTGTCAGTTTATGAAACCCAGAGCGTAGAGTATATTTTCACTTGTAATCATTATAGTGGAGATACATGGTGTTATTGTAGTTAGTTTACACAAACTACAACAACATGAATAGTGGAAGTGACAGACACATGGTGAGTTAAAGGTTTTTGCCATTCAACTGTGGGAGCTACCTGGCTCTGCTGCCAGGGACGGACACCGTTTTTTTGGGGGCAGAAATGTGACGAAGAGTCGCATCTGAAACTTTCACACAGACTACGATGTGGAGAATCGGCACATGATTCTGTTTCTTTCTCTCTTTCTTTCTCTCTTTCTTTATTTCTTTCTTTCTTTCTATCAAGTCACAGGTATCAAATACAATACAATGACACAAACGTATATGTAGGTACCTACATAGAAGACTAATAGAATACTGTAAAGAATAAAAATATAATTTATATGTATAAAATATTTGTTTACAAGTTATACATACATGGACCTCAAATTCCCCAATAGAAGAAACATAAATCAGTATCTTACCAAAAATGTGGTTTCTCATCCTTATCTTGTTTGAATCACAGTCCTTTCAATTCCAATGAATGAACAAAGAAACATAACTGTATATATCTAGAGAAGAAGAAACAAATAAAAGTGCTTGTAGCAGTTTGGCTTCATATCATCACATTAACAGTCAAGTTCTCTTAACAGGGATATAGTTATTAATAAATCAGTAAACATTTGTGGATATTCCTTTAATTCATTATCTTAACAAAATCTGGTCTTAGAGGTTTGACATATTGCACCCATTTTTCTTAGTGCTGTGTCTTTTGGTCATCTTTGGTATTCCTTTCGTTTACTTAGCACCACAGCCGGGTAATCATGGTAGAAATAAAGTCCCTGGCCATTCAGTATAATCTCCTTCTTTTTCCATACTTTACAGAGGACTTCTTTTGTTTTACACTGCGATAACTAATAAATAATACCTGGTGTCACAGTGGTCTGGATAGTACGGTGGATAGAGTCACTATGCACCTCCTGGTGGCAGAGACCTGAGATACCTTCACACTGAGACCTGCAGGAGAACTGCTAAGTGTTCATGAAAGAACTATCAAAAAAAGTCTGCAGCCACAGACTGAGGAAAACAACCTACAAACAACCTGGAAAGTGTGGGTTTGTAGGTTGTTGAACTGAAAGGTGGCAGGGTCCTCCATCTGCTCCAAGTGACTTGAGAAAACCATTTAAGACCTTTTATTTAACTTTAAATGTGTTTTTGAGTGGTTTTCCTATATTGTTGGTTGTATGTTGGTTTATAAGAGTTTATTGTCCGAATGGCCTGAGGGAAGAGGCTCCTCCTCAGACGTTCAATCCTGGCCATGACACTACATAGGCACTTGCCAGAAGGCAGCTTCACAAACAGCTTCACAAACAGTTCATGTTGGGGTGGTGAATTTCCGTCATTATCCTAGTCGCTCTGGACCTGCACCACCTTGTGGAAATGTTCTGATTGGTGGCAGGACAATGCAGTTCTAGTGATGCGCTCAGCACGTCGGATAACTCTGGAGAGATTTCCGGTCCCGGTGACTGCAGTTGCCATACCAGGCGGTGACGCTTCCAGAGATGACAGACTGGATAGAGGCAGAGAAGAAGGTTTTCTGCAGCCCTGTGAGATCTTAAATGTCCTCAGATGTCTGAGTGGGTGGATGGATGGATGGATGGATAGATATTAGTTTTATTTACAGTGATAATTTAAAGCGCAATGAATCATGTATGTGTTTTTGCGCAAGCATTGTACAGTCTGATGGTACCAGGTAGGAATGATTTTCTGTGCCATTCCTTAGGTCAGCGGGGTTGAATGAGTCTGTTGCTGAAGCTGCTCTTGTGGGGGGGGGTGAGAGACATTGTCCATGATTGCCAGCAGTTTAGCCAGCATCCTGTCCTCCGCCAACTCCTCCAGGGTGACAGGCAAAGAGCCAACAATAGACCCTGCCTTCTTAACGAGTTTATTCAGTCTATTTGTGTCCTTTGCCTTGATGCCTGCACCCCAGGACACAACAGTGAAGAAGATGGTGCTCGCAAAAACAGACTGATGGAACATTTACAGCATCCGGTTGCACATATTAAAGGACCTGAGCCTCCTCAGGAAGTAAAGCCGGCTCAGGCCCTTCTTGTAGACTGCCTCTGTGTTTATAGTCCACTCCAGTTTATTGTCCAGCGACACACCCAGGTATTTGTATGAATCCACAATGTCAACGTCTGTCCCACCAATGCAGACTAGAGAGGCTGGGGTTGTTCCTCCTTAAGTCCAACACCATCTCTTTTGTCTTCATTACGTTCAGCTGCAGATGGTTCTCCCCACACCACTTAACAAAATTGCGAACTACTCTGTACTCATCCTCCCTCCCTACAAGCCCCACCATGGCTGTGTCATCAGAGAATTTCTGCAGATGACACAACTCAGTATGGTACTTAAAATCTGCAGTGTAGGTGGTAAGGAGGAAGGAAGACAGCACAGTTCCCTGGAGGGCGCCAATGTTGCTGATCAGACTGTCAGACACACAGTTTTGTAATCTCACATACTGCGGTCTGTCTGTCAGATAGTCATCGACCCATGTAATGAGGGGAGAGTCCACCTGCATGTTCTCCAGTTTGGCCCTCAGCAGCCTAGGCTGGATGGTGTTGAAGGCACTGGAGAAGTCGAAGAAAATGACATGGACAGCGGTGTTGGGTCTATCCAGGGAGGAGTAGTCTTCTTGTAGCAGGTAGATGATTGCATCATCGACCCTAACATGGGGCTGATAATCAATCTGTAGGGGGTCCTTTGATGGGCACACCAGTGGTCTGAGGTGTGCTAAAACTAGCCAGCCCATGACCTTCATGATGTGAGAGGTCAGTGCAATCATCCAGTGCCACAGGATGTACTTTTTGGGGCACTGGAACGAGGCAGGACGATAGCTGGTTACTGCTACAGGGGTTGGTGTGGGGCTGCGGGGGTTCTGTCCTTGAGTGGTTGCTCAGAGGAGCAGCAGGGGGGAAGCTGGGGGTGGGGGAGCTGGAGTCAATCCTATTAAAAAAGACTGAACTCGTTTGCTCTTTGTTCATTTCCTTCAGCGGTTCATCCACCTTTCTTCTGGAGGCCGGTAATCTCTCTCATCCCACTCCATACGTCCCTGGTGTTATTGTTCTCCAGTTTCCTTTGGTAGTTGTTGTCAGTGTCTCTCTGATGCTTTGTTGAACCACACGCTTGTATGATGGAGAGAGCAGTATGAGGTTGTGGTCTGACCTGCCAAGGGGAGGGAGGGCAGTGGAACTGCATGCATCTTTAAAATCTGCATACAGCAGACCTATTGTTTTATTGTCCCTTGTTGTGCATTTGAGAAATTGGCGAAACATTGGGAGTGTGGATGCGAGAGATGTGGTTGAAGTCACCTGTGATGATGATGAAGGCTCCAGGGTGTTTTGTCTGAAGTGCCGTGGTCCTTAGCTCTTCTGGAACTGTGGGTCCCTCTCCGGCTAAGAGGGTTTGGGGACTCAGGGCGATCAGCTGGTCATGATTGTAAACAACCCCGGCTGTAAAGCAGGCATGGCCTCCAGTCACCAGGAAAGATCAAAGTAAAAAAAAAAAATAACCAGGAGATATCCAAACTGGTGGAGAAGCATCTTGTTGTGTGGACAGTGTGTTAATCCACAGCCACCTTCCGATAACAAGACACTGGCTCTACCCCTTGAGCCACAGCTGCCTCCAGAGTAGGCCTGTCACGATAACAAATTCTTTCAAAGATCAACTTTTACTTCTAAAGAATATTTAACATTGAAATTGGAATGTGAAGAACATTTTAAATCAAATCATTTGTATTGTTTGTATTTTGTTTGTCGACTAAACGCCCCAGTGATTGCGGACTATCGGGAAGATGGAGACGGCCCATCTGTAGCTTTAGTTGTAGTTTTTTTTCCCAGCTGGGTAGACTGCATCGGATGATTATGTTTTAGGTGCAGATGCATGCTTGTTGTATTGCCGCATTTAGCTGCTACTGTTTTACAACAAATGCAACTCCACCTCTTCCAAATAAGCCATCTCCATGATGTTGGGGATCAGGCCAATCACCACTGTGTCATATGTGAATTTCACAATGGTGTTGGTGCTGTGTGTGGCTGTACAGGGAGTAGAGCAGGGGGCTCAGGGTGCAGCCTTGGGGGTACATCAGTGCTGGTGGTGCAAATTCGGATCTTCACCACCTGGCCAGTCAGAAAGTTCAAGATCCAGCAGCAGACTGAAGAGCACAGCCCCAGATCCCTGAGATTGGCAACCAGTCTGAGGGGAACTATGGTGTTAAACGCTGAGCTGAAATCAATGAACACCAAACGTGCATAGTTCCCCTCGTCGATGTCCAGGTGGGAGATGGTGGAATGGATGACATGTGATATGACGTCATCAGTACTCCTATGGGTACGACAGGTGAACTGAACAGGGTCCACTCTCATTTAATTGTTTTCCAGCTGCCTGTAAGATTGTATCGTTACGCAGGAGCTTCAGGTACAAACAACCAGATCTTCCATCGCAGGCTGAAGCTGTGAAGAGTTCAGCTCGGAGTCAAACGAGAAGAAAGAGGGTAAGTTAAGACTTGTTAGATTAGATCCGTTTCTGGTCAATGTGACTATTATTCGGGTGCATTAATAGATGTGTTGTGTCCATATGCAGTGCATCGCGCAGTACTGATCGTCCTTATTGATTGTTTTTACAGCTGCTGGAAGCGAGACAGAGTGCTAGCTGAGGATGAGTTGGACCTTTTGGAAGTGCGCCGCCATGGACCTGATGTCTGAGGAGGAAGACGGCAGGTGTCTGGATGGAGCTGGGAGCTCACCGAGTTCTGTGCCGTGCTACAGTCGAGATTATAGAGGCGATTCCAAAGTAGAGAGCGACGCACCACGGACGTCTGCAAAATGGACCGAATTCAGACAGAAGGCCGGCAGTTACCTACAGCTCCGAGGTGGCAAACAGACACTTCAGTGTGCTGCAGGATTTTGGGCTTCTAGTGAGCTTCCCGTTGTTGTGTGGGCAGATTATGCTTTGTACATAGTTTGTGGTGTGTTTGTGTTAATAAAGCTCTTTCTTTGAATAAACAGTACCTTCCTGGCGTTTTCCTTTCCTCAATAAATTCATTCATGTCTTTGATGATATCATAAATAAAGAAATAAATAAATATATATTTATAAATAAATATATTTATAAATAAATAAATATATTTATAAATAATAAATAAAATAATATATATATATATATATATATATATATATATATATATATATATATATATATATAGGGGTGGGGTTTACATTTATAATGACCCAGGGTGACCAACAGTGACAGATCTGACAGATCTGCCAACCAATCACGAGTGATTTTTCGTGTTTAAAAGTAGTGGTTTCATCCAATACTGAGTGAGGAAATTCAAGCCAGGCCACACATTCTCTGGCCAGGCGTGGTTTCGCTGCTATTCATATGCAAATTAGAGCCGTTCGCACCTCCGCGAGCTCCACATATGTCATGGTTTGTTTCTGACAATTTGTGGCACAGTGAACGCGGCGTTTGCAGGCTGTAAATTGTCGTTAACTGCCGAAAATTAGGGAGATTTTCGGGCATTTACGGGGACGAAAATCCCACTTTTCATGCAGTGGATGCAGGGCTACTCTTCACATTCTAGGCGGCAGCAGCTGAACCATGTAAACCACATCCCCACGCCTCTCCAGGATACTGCAGGGACCCACCCACACACTGTCCAACTTAAGGCACCTGCCCATCTTCCTCTGAGGGTTGTAAAACCAAGACCAGCTCCCAGGCTATAAAACGTCTTGCCCCTGAACTCAAGTAACTGACCTCTGGCAAACTCATGTGCGGACTCAACGTGATCCTGAAGCTTTCTGGTATAATCAGGCTCCAGAGGGCTTGGAGGGGCAAAAGGGGATTTGCCCAGCATTATCTCCATCAGATTCTGGCTCTCCCTGCCTCGTATGAAGAATGCAGGGGGAGCGCAAACATCAAACAGAGACCCTCTGTGGGTCGAGAGTAGATGTCAACCTCCTCACAATGTGGGTGGCGGGAGAGTGCGTTGGCATTACCATGGTGTGCCTGCAGCCTGTGGACCACAGTAAAGTCATACGTCTGGTGAATGCTGTGTGATACTCCGCGGTCCACACCTCCCCTTTTTGCAACAGGCAGAACAGGGGTGCACCTATGCAGGAGAACCCTGTCACAGACCTCTTGTAGTACCAGGCAAGACCCAGGAATCTGATCAGGTCCAGCACAGGGCCGGGGGTGGGCCAGTCCTTCACAGCCTGCACCTCCTCATCCATGCTGATGAAACCGCCACCCCCGAGCCTGTGGCCCAGGAATGTTGAGTAGCATTTGAGAGCCTAATCTATAGGCTGCAGGTCGAGTTCAGCTGCAGGTAGGGTGCAGGCAGATTGCGGTGAGAGGTGCAATAGGGGGTTGCTTCAGTCACTCAGTTGTCAGCAGCACCACAGTGTGAGTCATGGAAGGGTGTGGTTGAGGCTGTTGCTTGTGCATTTGGATGACATGGCCACCTGGAATGGTGAGAGTCTGTCACAACCAGCCGGGAGAAGGCACAGGAACTAAGCGGGTTGAGACAAGACAGCGACACCGTATGCGACTACGCCATCCGCTTTCGCACACTGGCGGCAGAAAGCGGGTGGAATGACACAGCACTTTACGATGTGTTCCTGAAGGGGCTGGCTGCTCCCATTCAAGACCCCCTCATTCCATTAGATTTATTGACGGATTTGGATTCTCTCATCGCGCTCGCCATCAGAACCGACAACCGGAAGAGTCAGCTCAGACAGCAACGGAGCAGAGGTGAAGCGACAAGGGAGAAGATCCCACTTTCACAGCAACCGTACAGGTCGACTTCATCGCCAGAGCAGCGCTGCCAGTTCCCTCCAGAAGGAGGAGAGCCCATACAGCTGGGTAGGACCCGGCTGACTCAAGAAGAGCGACGGAAACGGCAGTTGGAAGGCCGCCGTTTCTACTGCGGGGAGTCGGGTCATCTTGTCGCTGTCTGCCCAGCCAAGAAATCAGTGGTGGTGAGTCAATTCTCAGCTCCAGACTCAGTTTCACGTGCACTCACCACCGTCAAGGTAACCCACCACACCACCACTGAAATTAAAGCACTCATAGACGCCGATGCTAACATGATGAACTGGGGTTTAGCGGAGCACCTGGGTCTTAAAATGGAACTTTTAGATAAGCCCATCGAGGCTAAGGCATTAAATGGAGAAAGACTGTTCTCCATTACCCATGTCACTGAACCTGTGCAGTTAGAGATTGATGATCACAGTGAGCGTCTCAGTTTTTATTTGTTCAAGTCTCCTGCTCATGCTCTGATTCTGGGACAGCCATGGTTGTATCGCCACGACCCCCACATAAATTGGAGATCTGGGAAGATCAGGCGGTGGGGAGAAAACTGTGCCAGGGAGTGTATTAACCCATCTACCTGGGGACAAAAAGCAGCAGTGTTTAATGTTGTCTCTGCTAATTCTACCACAGACTCGGAGTACCCGGACCTGAGTTCAGTACCTTCCTGCTACCATCGCATTTGGGAGGTATTTAACAAACATAAAGCCATGTCTCTTCCACCACATCGACCATACGATTGCGCAATTGAGCTACTTCCTGGTTCAAACATTCCCAAGGGCCACCTGTACTCGGTTTCAGGACCAGAGAAGCAGGCAATGACAGACTACATTGAAACATCACTGAAGGCAGGACTCATCCGCCCTTTGTCATCTCCTGCAGGCGCCGGATTCTTCTTCGTGGGCAAAAAAGATGGGTCTCTCAGACCTTGCATAGACTATAGCCCTCTCAATGACATTACCATTAAGAACCGCTATCCTCTTCCTCTTATGTCTTCTGTTTTTGACCAGCTCCAACAGGCAAGGATCTTCACCAAGCTGGATCTTCGCAACGCATACCACCTGATCCGCATAAGAGAAGGGGACGAGTGGAAGACGGGGTTCAATACCCCAAGTGGCCACTACGAATACCTGGTCATGCCATTTGGTCTCACGAACGCTCCTGCAGTATTTCAGGCCATGATTAATGATGTTTTAAGAGACTTTCTTGATCACTTTGTTTATGTTTATTTGGATGACATTCTGATTTATTCTCCTGATCTCAATACACATCAAGTTCATGTTACCAAGGTTTTGAAAAGACTGTTAGAGCACCAGCTCTATGTCAAAGCAGAGAGAAGTGCTTTCCATGCCGACACTGTCTCCTTCCTGGGCTTCATCGTAGCTCCTGGAAAAGTACAGATGGATCCGGCTAAAGTGAGCGCTGTAGCTGAGTGGCCTACACCTGATAGCCGCAAGAAGGTTCAGCAGTTCCTTAGGGTTCGGTGATTGAAGCCACTCCAGTACTGTCGTTGAGTCAGACCACAAGGTTGTCTGCCTGATTGTGAGTGTCATCTCAGTCTCTATGAGTTTGGCAAGTTGAGCTCCAGACACTGCAGCGCAGAGCTCGAGGCGTGGCATAGACTGTTGTCTCTTGGGGGCAACCCTTGACCTCGCCATCACAAAGTTGGTGTGAATGGTGTCTCCAACTTGCACTGTGAGGTAGGCCACTGCCCCATATGCTTGTTCGGAGGCGTCGCAGAAGACTTGCAGTTCATACTCTCGAGCTGCGCCCTCTACCAATGTCCGTGAATAACAGTGAGGGATGGATACTCTGTCAAGGTGTTGCAGCTCACTCTCCCAGGCTCCCCAGGCTTGTCAGACGGCTGGAGGCAAGTTGGGGTCGTCCCAGCCTCTCTGTTTGGACCAGAGCTGCTGGTTGAGCACCTTAGCACGCGTTGTAAATGGCACGATAAATCCCAAAGGGTCATACTGGCTGGCCAGTACTTGATATGCTGTCCTCATAGTCAGAGCTGCATGCTCAATGAGCCGGTACTGGTAGCCAAGGGTATCGGCAGCACAATCCTACCTAAGGCCTAAGGTGGGCTCCAACGGGTCGGTTCGGCTTTGGTTCAGCCATTGCTCTGTAGCTGAAGATCTTGCATCAGCGGGAAGGTGAGCGATCACAGTTGTTTGATTACTCGCCCACTGTCTTAGATCGAACCCTCCTTCAGCCAACAGTGTACGCAATTGGTTTACTCTCTGCGTGGCTGCATGTACGGTGGGGAAGCTCTCAAGGCAGTTGTCAACATAGAAACCCTGTAGCACCGACTGTAGTACATCAGGACAGCTTTCTTGGTGGTTCCTGGCATGTTGCTGCAAGGCGAGGATGGCACAGCATGGACTACTTGTTGTGCCAAATGGCAGTACCTGCCATTCGTACACATCTGGTGGGTCTTCACAGCGTAGATCCCTCCAGATGAACCAGAGGAGCAGTCTGTCTTCAGGCAGAAGACGGACCTGGTGAAACATTGCACAGATGTCTCCACTCACTACAACCTGATGCTGTCTGAACCGTAGAAGGACACCTAGCAGCGATGGGCCCAGTGTGGGTCCAGGTAGGAGCTGGTCATTCATTGAGATGCCCTGGTACTTGAATGAGCAGTTGAATACCAGCCGTGACTTGTTGTTATGACACACCAGATGATGAGGGAGATACCATGATTCCGCAGGCTGATCCACCTCTTTAGGTAGAAGTTTCTTGACATATCCAGCCTTGATAAGCTTGTCGATCTCAGTTGAGTAGACAGCTGCCTTCTCCGAATCCTTCTTGAGCCGCTTCTTGGTGGCCCTTAGGTGAGCTATGACAGAATGTGTGGAGCTATTAAGTTTAGGTGCTCCTGTCCTCCTCAAGAGGGGGGTTGCATAACGCTGGACTCCCTTCTATGTCGACACGATGGGTCTTTGTTTCCAGAAGGCACATGGCTTCCTGATCTTCACGAGAGCGACCAACCATTTTCTCATTTCGAAATGGCAGGATGTCTACTTGCCATAATCTTTCGACGTTCCGGTAGAGGAGATCCTCTGGGTTAGTAACTGACATAAAGAGGCACTGCTGCACTGAGGTCTGTTCTGGCGAACCTCCTTCGGCCCCCTGCAACGTCCACCCAAGGGCAGTGTGGATGGCTATAGGTCCTCCTCTTGTTCCTCGGCGGATTGGCTTAGTGGCAGTGATAAGGTGTACATGATTCAATCCAAGCAGCACCAGTGGGCGTGCGTTGAAGAATGGCTGCAATGGGACACCACGTAAGTGAACGTATCGTCTTTGTAGCATCTGTACTGGGTAGGTCTGTTCCATCAGGTCTAGACGTGAAGCAGTAAATGCCCCCTGTACTTTGTAGCGTTTCTGTGGGTTACCTTTGGAAGAGATTTCAAAGCTGACCTTGGAGCCCCTGAGGTGCGTAATGTCTGTCCGCACAGTGCGAAGGGCAAGAGTCTCACATTCACCATACAACTGGAGCTGCTGGACAGCTGTTGGTAATATCATAGTCCTTTGTGCCCCGTCATCTAAGACAGCAAAGGTCTCCAATGACTTAGAATCGTTGTGCAGCAGGACCGGGACCACCTTCAGGAGTACTTTGCTTGAGGCAATGCTGGGTGTCAGGTAGACACGACTCTCGGAGGCCCTTAACTGTGAGTCGATAGAGTGAAGTTGAGCTATGTCGTGGAGGACCTGGAGGTGAATGTCACCGCAATCACTGCAGGGTTTCTTGAGGTTGCATGATTCAGGCGTATGGGCACGTGCACATTTCCAGCAGCGCCTTCCTTCTGTTATCCACTTGTCCAGGTCTGCCTCTGACTGTCCTTTAACGTTGGGACAGCGACTGATAATAGTGCTCTTTGCTGTTGCAAAACAGGCAATGTATTTTATGTAGGTTTCTTGTTATTGGATGGTGTGGGTTTACCAGAGGCGTTCGGTTGAGTGGGCTCTGCTCCATGATATACAGCTGCACTTTGACGGTTACTCTTGGATAGGATCCTCTCCTTCCCATTACCTTGAGGTTTCTCTTGTTGGTAACGTTGCACCAGCCTGCTGGACAGGTGCTGTTGCTGGGCTTTACCTTGAAGCCATCCATTCAAGTCCTGCAGGTTGTAGGGGTTGAGGCTTGTGTTGTTTAGCTTGCCCTGCAGCTGTAGATACTCAATGAACCCATCTCTGTGGTACTTGGGTAGCTTACTGAGTAAGCGGTCGACGTGAGAGCAGCAGTTGAGCTCCATACCCCCAGTTCCCTCTAAGGAAAGCAGCATACTCACTAAGAGGTGGACTCGTAGGGCGAAGCTCCGAAAGGTACGTGCATCACCAGGCTTCACATCAGGTGTGGTTAAAATAGCCGCTATTTCGCTTTGTGCCAGCTGGTGTGGCTGACCATATTGGAGCTGTAAGGCCTGCATAGCTGCTGAATATGGGTATGGGTGATTGGGGCAGGACTGGCCTATCATCTGTGCTTCAGGCAACTTGAGGTGCTCAAGTAGCACATGATATTTGTACTTCTCTGTCAGTTCTACATGAGGCTCAAGCAGGTTGTCTAAAGCCAGCTTCAGGTTAGCAAACTCCCCTTTACTATCTGTGGAGAAGTCTGGGATTTTGGGTTTTGGCACCCCATATGCTGGGTGAGTTGGCAAACCAAAGCTAAGTGGGGCTACAGTCTGACTTGATTGCAGTTGTGACTGAACAGTTGGGAATGAATCTGTCACCACTGGAGCAGATGATGGATGCTGAGAGGCCACTATTCCTGTAGACGCAGGAGCATAATGAGGCAGGCCATAATTTGAGGAGGTCTGTGGTGTTTCTTGTGGCTGATGATACTGTGATGCAGGTGGGTAACTGTAAGATACAGCCTTGGGCTCATAGGTATGGGCTGTAGCCGTTACTTGTTGATATACTTGCGGACGTAGACCTTGTCCGGAGCTATCATAGCGATGAGTTAGCCCTGTAGCCTGTAGCAGCAGAGGGTCTGGCTGGATAGGTCGTTGCAGACCCAGCATTGGAGTCACCATGCCAGATGAGATGGTTATATGGGGGGAGCCTGGGCACTTTGATGAGGCTAGGTTTATTGGTGTGAATGCGGAGCTTGCTCTCTCACTTCCTGCTATAGGTGTGTAGTCTCTCACCTTTGTCTCACTCTCTTGTCCCCCAGAAACGCAAGCTATGATATGTCCGCCAGCTTGGGGCTCCATGTGGTGTGCTCAAGACGCTGTATTCTGGTCCAAAGGTGATGAGGGAGAATGGTTTGGTGAGATGAGAGATGTATGAGGGCAAAGCACCGAAGGTGATCGTGTGGATGAAGGTATAGCGTCCTTCCTATTGTGATGATCCTCATCCACCTCTTCTTCCATTAGGAAAGAAGAGATGTGTTCCAGCAGCTCCTGGCGGCGACGCTGTTGCCTTTCATACTGCCGTAGTCTGATGGTGAGCTGAGCCACTTCGGCATTCTCCTTGCTCTCGTTCCTGGAGATGGATTCAATTAGTTTACTGAGTGAAGTAGTGTTCAGAATGTCACCTGAGCTAGGGTTGTGCGAGGCTGCGCATCCGTCCAAATTAGAGGCTGCATCTGCTTGACTAATGTCCGCTGCGGCCGCTGCTCCTCTCTGCTCCATCTCTGTAGTGGGTGAGGAAAGGGCAGGTCGCCGAGGATTGTAAGCAAGGAGATAATCTTCGAGATGTCTGGGGATGCGGTGACGCCTCACTGATTTGTCTTGAATCTCAGGATGAGGCAGAGGTGCCGTCTGCTGTTCTGATGACATCATCTGCAGTAGCCAATTAATCCGGCTCGAAGGACCTTTGTTGAGGATTAGACCTCTGAAACTGGTGTGTGGAGAAATTGGCCACTACAGGGCTCTGGTCAGATAACACACTTCAGTCATCAGTTGAGTTAAGGCTCTTTTACTGTGGTGCATATGGAGTTAGTTACTGAAATAAACAGAAAACAAACATACATGTTTGAGTTATTACTCATAGTTAGTATTAACAGACATTAACTAAAGGCACTTATGGAAAATAAATGAGGTCTGTATATTTACATGTGAATAATAGACATTATCTGTGTTCACAGTACTGAGAGCAGTTAGCTAGTCAGTTAGCTTAAACAAGGCTAATATCTTAACAAGCTAATAAGAGAAACAACTTCTGACCAACATTATGACTGCACCATGAATGCTCTTAACACAGAACGATGAGTTTATCATCATCAACATTTCGCCACATTAGCTCAACACAAACACTATTACAATTTACATCTTCAGTGACTTCTGCACCGCTTCTGCACCGGAGTTAACAGTATAACTGACAATGCGAGATTAAAGGAGGAAGTAGGACAAGCCTTCCTTTCAAAGTAAAATTTCAAAATAAAAGTCCCTCAACATAAACGTCTCTGATCATGAATAATTCACAACACAAGTGTAGTTTAGTCTCGCTGTTTCATAGCCTTGTTCCTCTGTTTTTTGAGTGATTTTCTGTTGTACCTTTTTATCTAGTATTTTCAGTGTAGTTTATTGCAGCCTTTTATTTTTGCCTCGTAGAGAGTGATTTTGTTTTCTCCAGTTTGGAGTTCCCGTCGTTGATGTGGTTTTTTCGTTTGTGAGTTTCTCCTTATTTAGATAGAATACTATCAGGTTATCTTGTTTCACAGCCTATTTGTTTGTCACTCCTTTTTGACACTGGGATTTCCAGAATAAAAGCCTGTGAATCATTACCTGCTCTGCATCTGAGTCCTCTTTCTAGCCCAGGTCTGACAGAGTCCCCCTCCTTGTGTTATTAACATAGTCCACTGCCCTGAGAATATCCAGCCCCCATTATACAGACACCGACACTGGGCAGTAACTGACTTCCTTCCCAACCTCAGTGTCACGGATGTTTCATCCATCTTGGAGGATCTCTCACCAGAGTTGCTGAAGGCCCTGTGTCTACCAATGCGGAGCAGACTTTTTCTGTCAAATGTGTGCCAAAGAGGACCAGAGCACAACATTTTTCTTTCTGTAGCCAACTCCAAAGCTTCCTGGAGAGACCTGGGGTGAGCTAATAATGCCTGGACATGCAGGTTTGGCGGTAGCAGGGCTGGGAGAAAGGGGTCTAGGGATAACTCACTCTGGATGGCAGGCAGCATGTGAGCCTAGGTACATCGGACTAAAACCGCAATGTCATTGGCAAGTTTTCTCAGCAGCTCAGCTCAGCAACAAAAAAATAACACTACGTTGAAGTCCGGGTTATCATTGTTGTATTATGAACATGAAACAGTGAAAGATGTAACAAAAAGTGGCGACAAGGACGTCTGGACTGATGCTGCAGTCCGCGATGGAGGAGAGTTTTGCACAGTATTTTCCTGCGGATGCTCCGCACTGACCAGGTGATAGACACCGCCGATGTGCGGGTGTGTTGCACTCTGTGCTGAGGTGGATGCTGCGGCACTGCCAGCTAATCAGGGAGGAGTGGAGCAGTGGAAATCAACAAGGACAAACTCTGAGTAACGCTGGAGGAAGGGAATGATGTTACAGAAAGGAGCAGTTTGTGGGGGAAAGAGAGCCATTCAACCAGGAGCCTTAAAATGGGTCTAGTTATTGGCTCAATTGGTCCAGCATGGTGCAATGGAGCTCCTACACAGAGCGCTTTAACTACTTTGTCGCCGGTAATGAAATAACAAATGAAAAGTTAGCGCCTACTTTCAACCTGCTACGTAACCTTCTACAGCCAGTGAAGCCAGGCTCTAAAATCTGCAAAGAAATTTTGGACACACTGATCAACCATTTTTCACCCAAGCCCCTGGTGATAGCAGAAAGATTCAGGTTTCAGAGACGAAACCAAGAGGGTGAATCTGTCACCATGTTTGTTGCAGCACTACGCAGATTAGCACTGAATTTAAATGACACATTAAGAGACAGGCCATTAAGTCAATGTGACAATGGAAATGGCTTCAAAAGAAGCTCACCAACTACATGTTACAGGCAGAGTACATAAACACAACAGTGGTAAAACAAATGCACAGGGCCCAAGTTAGGACACCTTGCTAATGATTGTTGGTGCAAAGATATGGACTGTAACAACTGTGGCAAAAAAGGCGATGTAGAGCAGGCATGCAAAAACAAAAAGGGCAAAGACAAAAGCTGTTTTTTTGTCAGCTCAAAGAGTTCCAGAGGCTGGGTGCAGATCGGCTGAAAGCTCTTGACCCCATGGTGATTAGGTTGGCAGATGGGGTAAAGAGCTGGATGGTCGAAGAGGATCGGAGGGTGCGGGAGGGATTGTGGATATGAATCAGTTCAGCGAGATATGATGGTGCCAGGTTATGAAGGATCTTGAAAGTGAGGAGTAGAATCTTGAAATCGAAGTGGGATTTGATAGGGCGCCAATGGAGTTGCTGCAGGGCTGGGGTGATGTGTTCAGCAAAGGGAGTTCTCGTGATGATACGCGCAGCTGCGTTCTGGACCAGTTGGAGTTTATGGAGTGATTTCCAAGGAAGACCATGGAGGAGAGAATTGCAGTAGTCCAGATGAGATTTAACCAGGGTGTTTACGAGGATAGCAGTGCAGGCTGGTGTGAGTGAGGGACGGAGGCGGTTGATGTTGCGTAGATGGAAGCATGCAGACCGGGTAACATTATTGATGTGGGCTTCAAAGGTTTAGGTGCCGTCCAGGATGACACCCAGGCTCCTTACCTGGGGTGATGGTGAGACAATGGAATTGTCGATGGACATGGAGAAGGGGTTGTGCTTTGCCAGGGTGGATCTGGTGCCAACGAGGAGGACCTCGGTTTTGTCTCTGTTCAGTTTAAGGAAGTTGAGTGAGAAGCATGATTTAATCTCCAGTAGGCAGTTGGATAGAGCTGTGGGTGGTAGAGTGGAAGTAGGCTTGGTGGCGATATAAAGCTGTGCATCGTCAGCATAGCAGTGGAATTGAATAATGGTAGAACAGGCATTGGTATTATTGAGTGGAAAGAGGAGCTACAGGCATGTGTGCGTGCCCGCCACCTGTCAGTTCGTGATCAGGCCTTCTTCATTGTTGACCATCTTCTCTGCTTGATGTACGTGGAGATGCCATTAGATGGGAGAGGGAGGGTTCCCCAAGGGCTGCTAGGGAGCGTAGCCACTCTCTTCCTTTAGCCTACGGCTTACAGTACGGTGTACAGGGTAGTTCTCACCCCGCCCCCCTTGTCTCACCCCATGACTCAGAGTTGAGTGAGGTGAAGGGACTCTTGAAGCGTCAACAGGAACAGCTTGATCAGCTTGCCCAGACCATGGCTTCTTTGCAGGCCCGTCCTTTTCTACCTCGGCCTCCTCGCAACGGGCCTTTGATTTGCCGACGGTGTCAACAGCCACTATGCCATGTGACGGGGAGCGAGTTCGGCCTCGTCCCTGTGCTGGTTCTGCCACTGGCCGATCTTCTAATGTGGCTGGGTTTTCCCACTCTGCATTCCAGCCGGAAAACTGAAGCCCGCTGAGCTGAGGAGCCAAAGCTCAGGTGGGGACATTGGAGGCTCGCAACCAGATCTCATTGATCGAATAATGGCGCCCTGTCCACATATTGATGTTCTAATGGGGGGGGTCACTGTCCCATGCTTGTTGGACAGTGGGTCCATGGTGTCCACAATCCCTGAGAGCTTCTTTGTAGAGCATTTCGCACCATGGGGCCAAGAGCGCCTTCGGTCTTGTAATTGGCTGCAGCTGCGGGCAGCCAATGGCCTTTGTATTCCATACATTGGCTATTTGGAGCTGGCTGTGACCTTGTGTGGGAAGGTGGTCCCTGGTTGTGGCATCTTGGTGGTGAGAGACCCTCCTGATGCTGCATCTGCTGCCCCTGGGATCTTGGGGAGCAACATCATCCGTCGATGTTATCGGGAACTCTTCGCAGTGTATGGTCCCGCTCTTTTCAACTCTCTCTCAGTGGTTTGAGCTCCAGGTCCGGTCCTTGAAGCCCTGCAACGGTGCCATCAGGCTGCCTCAGAACATCAGAGAAACATCACTGGTTCCGCCAGGGTGCGAGGTAGACGGGCCGTACGCATCTCTGGCGGAGTAATGGAATTTGTGGCAACCACTTGTCCAGAGCAGCTGGCTGGTCAGGCTGTGCTGTTTGAACCGGCAGAGTCCAGCCTGCCAGCAGGGCTGCTGGCTTCACCTTGTCTTGTCCGGGTTACCCGTGGTACAGCTTACGTCCCAGTGGTCAACGTGGGGATGACTGACGTCCTCCTTTACCCACGTACTGGTCTTGGCACTTTAAGTAGTGCCCAGGTCGTCAGCTTACCGGCCGGTGTAACCGAGGTGAAACCCACTACGCCTCAGTTTCTTTCCAGGTAGCTGTTGGTGTAGCACCGGGCGGGGTAGAGGCCGTGGACCTGTCTGCTCTAGGAGAGAGAGAACAGATGGAGGTGCAGGCTCTGCTGCAGAAATATCGGGCCGTTTTCTCCACTCATGATGGTGATTTGGGTTGTGCCAACATACATCTCATGAAATCCCCTTGCTTGATAACGTTTCAGTGAGTCAGCGGTACAGAAGGATTCCTCCCTCTGATTATGAGGAGGTGAAGGCTCACATTGATCAGTTGCTTGAAGCCAAGGTGATCCGGGAAAGCAATAGCCCTTTTGCTTCCCCCATTGTCCTAGTCCGTAAAAAGGATAGTAGTCTCTGTATGTGTGTTGACTACCGTCTGCTTAATAGCAAGACACGGAAGGACGCATTCCCTCTACCTCACATTGAGGAAAGCCTTGATGCCCTTGCTGGAGCTCGATGGTTCACCACCCTGGACTTAGCGAGTGGGTACAATCAGGTTCCTGTTGCAGAGCAGGACAAGCCCAAGACGGCCTTTTGTACACCTTTTGGTCTCTCGTTGTGCAACGCCCCAAGCACCTTTCAAAGACTGATGCAAAGGATGTTTGGGGATCAACAGTGCCAATCCCTGCTCTTGTATTTAGATGACATTATTGTATTCTCTTCTTCAGTCTCACAACACCTACAGCGACTGGAGGTGGTTCTTAGTCGGCTGCAGAGGGAAGGCTTGAAGGTCAAACTTGAAAAGTGTGCCTTTTTCCAGCAGGAGGTCCGCTATCTGGGGCACATCATCTCCAGTCAAGGAGTGTCCACTGACCCCGCCAAGATTGAGGCAGTGGCAAAATGGCAGCGTCCCTGCCAAGTGCCAGAGCTGCGCTCATTCTTGGGGTTCGCCAGCTATTACAGGCGGTTCGTGGAGGGGTTTGCTAAGCTGGCGAGCCCCCTGCATAAGCTGGTGGCAGAGCTCGCAGGTACCCGGTCCAAGCGAGGCTCCGGGCGGGATCTGAGCTCTGTCTGGACACCCCAGTGTGAACAAGCCTTTGAGGCCTTAAAGGCTAAGTTGGTCTCGGCCCCAGTGTTGGCCTATGCAGACTTTTCTCGGCCGTTCATCTTGGAGATTGATGCAAGCCACAGTGGCCTGGGGCCGTCCTTTCGCAGGAGACAGATCATGGTGTTCGGCCGGTGGCATATGCCAGCAGAGGCCTTCGACCCACGGAGCGCAATATGGATAACTACAGTTCCATGAAGCTAGAGTTTCTTGGGCTTAAGTGGGCAATGGGAAAAAAGTTCCGGGAGTATTTGTTGGGACACAAATGTGTGGTTTTCACAGACAACAACCCGTTGAGCTACCTTAATTCAGCTAAGTTGGGGGCCACAGAGCAGCGGTGGGCGTCCCAACTAGCTGCCTTTGAATTTGAGATCAGGTATCGCTCTGGGCGTGTCAATAAGAATGCTGACGCTCTCTCCCGACAGTATCTGTCAGGGTCCAGCTTGGCTGAACATGCAATACCTGGCACTTCGGTTCCATCGTTCTCCCAGCCAACATCAGGCCCAGCCCTAGTGGGGCCTGTAGGCCAGTCGATGGTGTCTGTCTGCTGGGGCCATTCCCCATTAAACCTCTGTTCCTTGCAGGAGGCAGATTCTTTGTTGGGTGACCATTTTCTGCCCTTTTGGAGGAGGCGGGCTAAGCCTACTCATGAGGAGAGGCAGCAACTTCCCACGTCCGCTTTGACGCTCCTGAAACAGTGGGATCGCTTGGTCGAGCAGGAGGGTGTACTGTACCGCCGGACATTCCGTTCGGACGGGGGGGAGGAGTACCTCCAGCTTGTCCTACCTGCTATCCTTAAGGAGGAGACCCTGACTCAGTTGCACCAAAACCATGGTCACCAGGGTATCGAGCGCACCACTGAATTGGTGCGGCAGCGCTGTTACTGGCCGGGGATGTCTAATGACATCAAGCAGTGGGTCCAGACATGTGAACGTTGCCAGGTTGCCAAGGATTCGGGGTCAGTGCCCCATAGTTTTATGGGTCATGTACTGGCATCTCGGCCAAATGAGATCGTCGCCATCGATTTTACGTTGTTGGAACCCTCACGGAATGGGTTGGAAAACGTGTTGGTAATGACTGACGTGTTCAGCAAATACAATGTAGCGGTCCCCACCCGGGATCAGCAAGCAGTAACTGTGGCTCGGGTCTTGCTGACCGAGTGGTTTATCCGTTTTGGGGTTCCAACTCGTATTCATTCCGACCAAGGTCGGAGCTTTGAGAGCTCCTTGATCCAGCAGCTCTGTCGCTTGTACGAGGTAGACAAATCGCGAACAACTCCTTACCACCCAGCCGGCAATGGGCAGTGTGAGCGATTGAACAGGACTCTCCATGACCTCTTGCGGACGTTGCCAGCCTCCCGGAAGCGGGATTGGGTTTCTTGTCTCCCGCAGGTGTTGTTTTGTTATAACACTACGCCACATCAAAGTACAGGAGAGTCACCTTTCTTTTCGATGTTTGGTTGAGAGCCTAGGCTCCCCGTAGACTTCCTTTTGGGCCGGGTCCAGGACCCGGAGCCAGGTGAAGTACAGGATTGGATGACTGAGCATCAGGCAAGGCTTAAGGTGGCATTTGAGAATGCTCGCGGGAGGTTGTTGGCTGCTGCAGGTCGACGCAAAGAGCGGCACGATCAGCATGTTCGGAAGGTCCCTTTGCAGGTTGGCCAGCTGGTTTACCTCCGCGACCTTGGTGCTAGGGGTCGACACAAGCTCCACGATAAATGGAGCTCGTGATTTACCAAGTGCTGAAAGCCCCATCAGGGGATGGAGCAGTTTACACCATTGCCCCTGTGGAGGAGCTGCATAGGGTACGGCAGGTGCACCGAGACATGCTGAAGGCCCAGGTAGTGTCTGGTGTTCACTCTCCCAGGGCGCTGTCTCCACCCGCTTCGGCGGCGTTCGTAGGCTCTTCTGATTCATCTGAAGATGGTGAGCTATGGCTGCTGACCCGTGAAACCTTTCCCCCCTTGGCTACAGAGGCACCAGTCCAACCCCGTTCCATGGGGCTTGCTGTGACGACCCCAGTAGACCCACAGCCTGACCCAGGCCCAAGTTCGGTGGCCGCTCCCTCTAGTGGTCAGCCTAGTCCCCCTCCGGCAGCTTGGCGTCAAACTGGCCGTTCCACCGCCGGTCAACATCCCAACGTTCATCGTCTTCCCCAGCCTGTTGGCGTCAGGGGTAATAGGGTACATGAACCAGTACAGCCTGTGGTAAATGCCCAGTCTGTCCTGTTTAGGCCTTGGTCCTAGCTGTAGTATACGTAACTAGTAGTTCGTCGTTCGGGGCGACAACACAGAAAGGGGGGGTGGAATGTGACAGGTTGAGGGTAGCTCCACCTCTACTCAGTTGACATCACCTGTGCCTGTTTGCGCAGTGGTGTCACCTGTTAAGTGGTCAGGCTTTGGCGGGTGCGCACACTATTGCCTGGCGTTCAGCAGGAGAGGGCTCATTCTGGCGTGCTACGGTGGTTTGCACCGAGCTGGGATTTGTACGATCGGCGTGAGTACTACTATACTTTCTACTCTACTGATTTGGTCATAGCGCATCATGGGGTTACAGCTGTGTTTGATTTTGTGACTTAACAGTGGTGTTGGCCGTACTGTTGTCTTTGTGACGAGGTTGAGAACTGCGGGGTCGGCTCGTTCTGGCGTGCTACGGTGGTTTGCACCGAGCTGGGATTTGTACAATCGGCTGTTTTAGAGCTGGATGCTACGCTCTTCGTTCAGCTGCTGAGGCCACAGTTTATCTCTTCTCCTCCCCCCTGCGCTCTGTGTGTGTGTAGTTGGTTTTCATTATTTAATTCATTATTAGGTTCATTTCATTGTCTGTCGGTGTGAGTGTGGTGAGTGTGTGTGTGGTTTTGAATGACTCTTGTTTTACCTGTATGATCCATTTGCCTGAGTGTCGCACTAAAAGCGGTATTTTCTCTTTCTTTTTTGTGCAGGACAGGAGCGGGTACAGCGTGTGGCAGACTCCCCTGGTGGTGGTTCCCCTTTCACTCCCTTGAAGTTGGTGTCGCACGTGGTGGTTTGTAGTGGTTTTCTTTGGTTTTTGATTTGTGTCCCCTCCTATGTTTTATTTCTAGTCTGTCCGCCAAGCAAAGCCTTAGCCCTAGTCCCGTCATTTAGTGATCCTTTTGCTACCACGATTTACAGTGCTTTATTATTTTGACACTCAGGTTGCTTAATGGATATCTTCTTGCTCTTTTAAACATAGTATATTGGTTTTAATTTAATAAAATCTGTGTACTTTGGAAGTATCTCATGTCCTCTTTAAATCAAGCGGTGTTACGAATCTGTGTGTAACCTTCTAGTAAGAGTGGTGATCGTATTTCCTGGGGTGCAATTCCCCAGGTGGCGTTGTCTGGCAACTCGACTCTCTTGCCGCCTGTGTTGGCCACAATTAGGAAAAAACTAAGACAATTATCTAACCAAAAGCACAGGAATCCAGACACTCAAACGATATAAACACTCAGAACTAAAAAAGAGCAGCACCATAAAAACCAGGTCAACTTAATTGAAGGATCAATAATTCGAACAGTTTCTGGGACCACTGGAAGACCTTAAACAAATATAATAATAATAATAATAATAATAATAATAATAATAATCTAGCCATTCAAGATGGTGATATCTGGATATACCACCTCAAAGACTTATACCAAACAACAAGTAACACACCCGAACGAGACCAAATACAGGAAAAATTGAATCAATTAGAAACAATCATTAAGGACTACCAAAACCCATTAGATTATGAAATTACTGAAAAAGAACTGGACCAAAAATTGAAAACCCTACAATTTAGAAAAGCCTGTGGACCTGACGGCATCCTAAATGAGATGTTTAAACTTACAGACTCTAAATTCAAGTCAGCCATTCTGAAACTTTTTTTTTTTTTTTTAAACATATGTTTATTGTTTTTTTTTTCACAAAAGGGGTAAACAAACATTTACAGCAAGGTACACCCTCATACGGCTGGTCCTATAGTCTGTAGTTCAAAAATAATGTTATTGACCAACCGTCTTTATAATTAACTGAGGAGAATATACAAGTATGTATAAATTAAGCAGAAATTATGCTTGCAGGATACCCCCATCCTTCCATCACTGTGTAGACAAACTTCTCAACCTGTCAATTGAGTATAAGAGGTTGTCAAGGAAAAAGATGGCTACAAGCAAACCGAAACAGCAAAGACTCCTTGTCCCTCTATTACGATACAAATTTCCTCTGATACTGTTGTAAGTTAACACACAAAAAAAAACCTACCATAAAAAGAAAACACCCACAAATATAAACATGTGAGCCACTGATGTGAAGTTCTAAAGAAGGAAAAACAGGAGATAAACAAACAAACAAACAAACAAACAAACAAAAAAACCCAAGAGAGTGCTTTGGTATTGGATGTCAGGCAAGACAAATTGGTAATGTTTACAAAACAAAGGCACTTAGGCATTTAGGCACCTGGGGCAAAGGCAAACAGGAGGCTCGTCCCAATAGTATTATATTATGTTATATTATATTATATTAGGGAAACAGAAATAATTGGTGAAATATAAGATAATCAGACATTGCTAGTCATGAAAGTTTTGATTGGATTCCAAATTTTTGTAAAATCGGGCTTCTTGTTTAATTGATATCTGAGCTCTTCCAGATGTAATACACGGCTCAATTCCCTGAGCCACATCTCAAAAGTGGGCGCCGACTCCTCCTTCCACATCTGAACAATAGACTTTTTTGCCAGTATCCTAATAAATAAGACTGCTTGAGATTGAAATTTGTCAGTTTTATTAAGAGTGGCCCCCAAAATAATTACTAGTGGATCTGGTTTCAAATTGATGTCATACGCTCTGGACAGAGAGTCAAATATTTTCTCCCAGAATGGTTGGATTTTTGGACACGACCACAGCGAATGGAGCAGCGTACCTTCAGATATCTTACATTTACCACAAATAGGAGATACAGCTGGAAACATCTTATGAAGTCTTGATTTTGTATAATGTAGTCTGTTTATGTTTTCATTAACTGGATGGATATTAATTCTTTCAAAGTTAGGGAAATGTTTCCTAACAAAATCTCTGACCTGTAAATATCTAAAGAAGTCACTGGGTGGAAGGTCATACTTATGCTTGATTTGAATAAATGATCCAAAGCAACTGGTGACATACAAATCCCTCATGGTCGCAAGACCCTTCTGTTTCCACCTAGTAAACACTCTGTCTTGTGTACCAGGTATGAATGCATGATTGTTACATATTGGGCTGTTCAGGTAAGTATCAGGTATTTTGAGATATGACCTAATCTGTTTCCATACCTTCAAGGTATTAAGAATAACAATATTTCCACTATACAGAGTCGTTTCAATTTTGATTGGGCTATTGATCATTGCGCTCAGGGATGTTCCTTTACAGGAGGCCTGTTCAATACAGATCCACTCTGGGGTTTCAATATCTTTTCCTGGCAGCATTTCTCTCCACCAACCTATGTTATGAAGATGGGCGGCCCAATAGTATCTTCTAAAGTTAGGAAGACCAAAACCTCCCTCTAGTTTAGACTTGGTTAAATGTTTCTTGGTTATTCTTACTGATTTATAGTTCCACAAAAAAGGAATGCTTATTGAGCTTAATTTGTCGAATAGATTCAAAGGAATAAAAGACGGAATTGCGTGAAATAGATAAAGAAAACGTGGAAGGGTTACCATCTTGATGGCATTAATTTTCCCTACCATGGACAGCGGCAGTGTTTTCCAAAAAGCAACATTCGCCTTAAGTTCGATCATCTTTTTATGCCAATTTGCTTGTAGCAAATCCTTGGGTTTCCTCTTAATGATGATTCCCAGGTACTTAATATGGTTATAGGCAATTTTAAATTGGATTGTATCTACAAAATGCTGCTATATTTTGGTAGTAAGAGGCATCAGTTTGCTTTTACTCCAATTTATTGTAAACCCAGAGAGCACCCCGAAGGTTTCCAGTATCCAGTAGATCCAGTAGAGGGGGTACTGAGGTCTCTGGATCGGCTACAAACAAAAGTACATCGTCCGCATATAGCGAGATATGTTGTTGTTGACGCTCTATGGTGATAGGAGCTATGTCAGTACTTTGTCGGATGCTGATGGCAAATGGCTCCATAGCTATTGCGAACAAGTAAGGGGACAGGGGACATCCCTGCCTTGTCCCGCGATGTAGCTTAAAAGGGTCTGATACAGTCTGATTAGTAATTACTGAAGCCTCTGGCTTCGCATATAAAATTTTCCCCCAATTCAAAAAATTACCTCCAAATCCAAATTTATCAAGGGTTGTAAACATATATGACCACTCAATTTGATCAAATGCTCTTTGAGCATCGAGCGAGATCAGACATGCCTCTGTGTCCTGTTTGTTGTAAATAATATTGAAAAGACGTCTTAAGTTAGACTGTATGTGTCTATTTGGCATGAATCCGGTTTGATCATTATGTATGATTGAACATATATGTTTTTTAAGTCTATTTGCCAAAACCTTACTCACTATTTTAGTCTCAATGGGAATAAGGGACACTGGACGATAGGAACTGGCCTCTAGCTTATCCCTTCCTGGCTTTGGTATTAAAGCTATATTTGCCTTGTACAATGTTGGTGGAAGTTCTGCTTGGAGAACGGAATGGTTGATCATGCGAAACAATATGGGACTAAGTGTCTCACGAAATGCCTTGTAAAATTCAGCACTAAAACCATCCGGTCCCGCACATTTGTTATTAGGCAACTGAGTAATCATCCTCGTTTATCTCCTCCAAATTGATGTCCCCCTCTAATAACTTCCTAACCTCCTCACCCAGCTTAGGAGGATCAGCGTTTGTTAGAAACCTATCTGGTTCAGCAGCATTTATCTCTCCTTTTGATTTATATACTTCATTATAAAATTCAACAAAACGATTATTTAAGGCTTTGGCATCGGTTAGGATAGAACCGTCCTTTGACCGGATCTTATGTATAGCTCGTGTCGCCTGTAATTTTCTAAGTTGCCGGGCAAGTAATTTGTGGGGTTTGTCTGTTAATTCAAAATGTTTTTGCTTCACCTGATTTAAAATTTTGATTGTCTTCTTAGAAAGTATTGAATTATATTCCGATTTAAGTGAAATAATTTTCTTTAGTGTTTCTGGGTCTAATTTTGACTCATAGTCTGCCTCCAAATCTGTAATTAGACGTTCAATTTCCACTAATCTTCTTTTTTCTTCTTTATTTTTCCTTATCTGGAAGGATATGATATCCCCTCTGATGACTGCTTTAAATGATTCCCATAGGACTGAGTCTGTCACATTGCCTATATCGTTTTCTGTGAAAAACAAAGCCATTTTTTCTTTATGTGAAATGAATTATCATTCAATAGTGAATTATCAAATCGCCAACTGTATAAGCCTTTGTCTACGCTTAAGTTGAGGTCCAATGATAAGGGAGAATGATCAGAAATCAGCCTATTGTGGTATTCGACAGCCTTAACTAACTGCAATAGTCTGGAGTCAATAACAAATAAATCAATTCCGGAGTATGATTTGTGTACTGCTGAACAGAAGGAGTATTCTTTATCTAGCGGGTGTAGGCTTCTCCATGCATCGACCATGTTAGGATTCTTTAGGTAGCTATTCAACATCGCTGCTGATTTACTTCTGACAGTGCGACTTGGATGTGCATCTTTAAATGGATTCAGGACACAATTATAGTCCCCACCTATAATTACTTTAGACAGAGTAGGATCAGGAATACTGTCTATTACTTTTTTAAAAAACAAAGGGTCGTCATAGTTCGGACCATACAAGTTGATCAAAGTGACATCAACCGAATTTATTTCCTCAATAACAATAATGAATCTGTCATTAGGATCTGCTATAGTTTGTTTATGGATAAATGGAACCTGCTTCTTAATAATAATGGCCACTCCTCTCGTCTTTGTAGTGAAGTTTGATTGATATACTTGGGCTGCCCGCACTGGTCTTATGAGCGCTCTTGCCTTATGTTTAATGTGGGCCTCTTAAAGGAAAATAATTTCAGCTTGTAGATGCTTTGCATGGGTAAAAACTTTATGTCTTTTGACTGGATTATTCAGACCCCGTACATTCCAGCTGAGCAGGCATATTGTGCCATCCCCATGTGCCTTATTCATAGCACTCATTTGATTTTCTCTGTAACATCTGCAGTACTGTCTGTGACATCCAAAACCTCTCTGTTAAAATTAAGCCCCACAAGAGCATCTGTGACCAAAAAAAGTACTCTCTGAATCCCCTCAACAAAGAACATGAGCATGAACACGAACCTCACATTGTCCCCCCCTTCTCCTCTCTCCCTCCCTCCCGCCCCACTCCCTCCAAAGGATGAAAACGTCACCATCTACGTTCACGTCGGATTACTCACGCCCGATGAAACGTCGTTATTCCTCGTCCCGTTGTGCAACACAGTACACCTCCCACTCACCCCATTAGTCCAAAAGTGTTTCCTCTACATGTATTTTAACAATGTAATTAAAGTGTCCCAAAACATTGTGCAACGAGTCCGACGTGGATGCGGCACCCATTCCACTTTCCTCCTTTACGTCATTTAAGATCGCTCTATTGTCCAACCGGCCAGTTGTCAACAATAGCAGACAGGTAGCTCTCCGCAGCTTCAGGTTTTCAGGCTTCAGCTTCTCCTCCCTCCTTCGCCGTCAAAATAAATGTTGCAGGATGTCGGAAACCATACCTGACGCCCGTGGCTGTGCATTTAGCCTTAACGCTGTCAAAGCGATGTCGCTGCTTCAGTATATCCTCCGCCAGGTCGGGAAATATGTAGAGTCTTCTCCCATTATGCTCCAGCGGTGACTGTCTTTCTAGGCTCAGGATGCATTCCTTTACTTGATAGTGATGAATGCGCACGACAAATGCTCTTGGTCTCTCATTAATTGGCTTCTGTAGTGTTCGGTGTGCTCTGTCTATTTTTATGGTCTCTGTAAAGTTATTCTTTCCCAAGAGCGTTGGGAGCAGCTCTGCAACAAAATCTGTCGGCCGACTTTTCTCTGCTTTTTCTGGGATGCCAACTATACGTATATTATTACGTCTTGACCGAGCCTCCAGATTGCACGTCTTCTCCCGTAGCTTCTTGCATTCTGCCGCTAGCGCCATGTAACGTTTCTCCAGGCTAGCAATTTGGGTCTCGTGTGCGCCCAAAGCCTGCTCCGTTTCAGTGAGTCTGTCGGTGATGTCC